>OY282560.1:304120235-304832735 GCA_958295665.1 Tipula vernalis | reverse complement strand
AAGAATTCGTCTTTCTCTTTCTGAAGTGGTTTTTTTAACTTTTTATTTTACTTTATCAATCTGCAAGCTTTAGAGTATCTGAGGTATAGTGCAACTGCTCAGTTAAAGAACTGGAACGCTGTATGGCAATACTACCTATAAAAAAAACTGTCAATGCTGTCACGAATTCACCATAATCACAGACCATACCAGTTTCAAATGGCTCATCGGGTAACGTAAAACTAAACGGAAGTTTTAAACGTTAGACTCTGAAACTTTGGAAAAATGCAAGTGTACAATATTACACAAACAGTGAAAATATACTCCTCAATTATGTTTTCGAAAGAAGACTTGCTTTATCAAGCAAAAAGCAGCTTCAGTTCTCAAAACATTTTGGAAGTTTCTACATTCAGAAAACAACCTTATAATTTTACTCAACATGCTGCCAACAGATTGTAAAATTACCTGTATAATTTAATTATGAATGAGAAGTAAATATATGTTTAACGAAAAAAATATATTTGTACATTCAAAGATCCAGCAGGAACTTAATAATTTTCTAGCATTGTTAGTGACAAAATGTATGTCCGACTTAAGCCAAACATGACTAGAAACTGTGGATACCTATGTGACAGAATTTGTAAATATTACCAATTAATCATGTTGGAAGTTCAGCTCATAAATTATAACTTTCATATTAATGCTGTTCCAATCGTAACACTAAATTTTCGATTAAAATTGTAACATTCATATATAAAAAAATATTTTAAATTATTGACCGACACTTATCTATATTTCAAAATTTGTTAATAACACACACTAATTATGACCTCTCCAATACTGTTGTTAGATTTTTCTGATGTCACTAAGAAATAATTGTCTGTATTCTCTAAAAAACATAATTAATACATGTATAAAACTGAGTAATGGGATAAAATTTAGAAAAAAAACTTTTAAATTTCCCAAAAGATAAAATCAAAGTAGAAAATTAATGTTGTTGTAGTCCCATCTTGTATACAGAATAGTAAAGATGTCGTATTTCTTTAGTTTTAATTTTCACATTTTCTATATAATCATGATAAACAGAACTATCCGAAAGAAATTAGGTAGCTATACGTAAGCAGGTATGTGCACAAGAAAATAATCTTTGTACACGAAATTTATTGGTGTAGGTCAGAATAAGATAGCAGAACAGTATAAATTGCATTTAAATTTCGTTTTATTGTTGCCTTTTCCATATGATATTGTAAGATGAGAAGTACCTATCTCTTGACACTATGAATACCTAGGCAAAATGGAAATGAAAATCTCTTAAGTTTTCTTTTTAACGTGTAATGAAGATGTATAGTCCATGAAAATTATATTATTATAGTTAAAATGTGCTTGGAGTATTATAAATTTTGCTATTTTGCCGCTCTTGTGTAGTAAAATTAATTTAGATAAAGATGTGATGTATAATATATTTCAAGAATTTAGATGAATACAAACCTTAACGAGGCGCATATTATGGCATGATTACAGAATTAATCATAAAAAATATATTTTCCAATATTTTGCAGAAAAATAACAAAAATCATCGTCATCAATATCATATGTCTTAAAAATTTATTTTGTTTTTTATCTTATTAAATATTTCTTTTCGGCTTTTCTTTTATTTTCTATATAACCATGATAACATTATTCTCGTTATATATTATTTTATTTATATACGTTTCTTGTTGAATTTGCAGAAATAAAAACTGGATGAAAAATAATTTTGTGTTTTTTGGGAAAAATCCACTGTGTGCAGTGATTTTTCGTTTTTATTTTTTCAATTTTTACCCATTTTTTCCGTTGTCTCTTATATGTATTGTTGCTATATTTGTATATATGTCTATATCGATTCTCTATGAAAATATGAAATTCCAGATGTTACCACACACAACATTATGTATATAAACATATACAAATGGAAAAAGCTTTTGTTGGTACCAAACGAAAAAGCTTTAAATAAAAAGGAAAATTTTTCAATATTAAATTTAGACTTTTATTATGATTTTTATGTAGATGTAAAAATATGCGCCACCAACGAACGGTACGATAAACCCTTAAACAATTTTTTTAATTTTTGAAATTCAAGCACCAGATTATTGATGATGGGAATAAAGTTGCAATATTATGATTATTAGGATTATCTTGTGTTTTTGTTGTTGTTGTTGTTGTAGCTTGATTGATGATTTATCAAAAAAATTTATGTTTTCAACGATTTTATGATTATGATATCAATTATGGGTGATTTTGGTTGATAAAAAGGGAAAATTGACGCTCTTGGGATGAGTGCTGCTGGACGTCTGATGTTTTATGTTCGTTATATTGTCTGAAATTTAATATTTATGCGTATGTGATTCGTCATTTAGTTATAAAGCATTTTAACCCAAATTTAATATTTATTTTATGGTGGATTGTGGGTTCTCGTATACTGATTGAATTGTTTTATGAAAATCATAGCCCCCCCCGGTTTAAAAAAGGCGTGGAAAATTTAAAAATTCATTTGGAGTGAATATTAATTGTCTAAAATCGCAATCTTGAGCGGGTTTCGGGACCTGTAATTGCTGTGAAAATTTTCATTTTGATTGCTTGATTATTTCTAAACATTTACTAGTTTTTAATTTTAAGCAAAATTAAATTTTGGTAGACTCATCAAACTACTCGGTGGAGATCACACCACGTGGAGTCCTGATGAATTATAGGGCACAAGTTTCGAAAGAATTTAATGAATAAAATTTGTGTTGATTATAATTTTTTCTATGTATCAGTTGGCTTGTAGCCAGAGGCAAAATTCTGACAAAAGGCCTTTTTTTGTTAAAGTCCTATTTGTTAGTGACAACATTTTTATTAATAACTAACATCTAATATGTTTGACGAATACGATTCATACTAATACAGGTTATTGACGCTCAAAAATATTACTCGTATTAAAAAATATTGTTGGTGCTAGAAAAAAAAGAGGTCCTATCCATATAGGCTAGGATATAACCAATACAGATTTTAAATTTACATGAAGAGAGTCATAAGCCAACGAAAATTCATAATTAACTCACATTTATAAAATTACCTTAATGAAATTAATTGAATACACCTTAATAATATAAATTGTATACTTAGTAACTTTACAATATTGTTGTAATGAACTTGGGCCATTGCCATTTAACCATAAAACTAAACCCGTTGCAACATATTTAAATTTATACTCTCAAAATGTTGTTGTTTAGAGTTTTTGGCCATCTGCACTCAGTGTTACTTTATGTAAATATTCTGTTGCAAAATGTTTAACAGAATGTCGTGAAGTTAGCTGTTGATGGAAGAATTTTCAATTTTTGCTCAATTCAAGTACAATATGTCAGAAAAAAAAATCATTTTTATTGACTTTTGTTGTGGCTACCAAACATCAAATTGAGAAAAAAATTTAAAAAAAAATGTTTTTTGATTATTTCATATTTTTGGCAAAATGATTAAATCAGTTTATATTTATTTATAAACAGGAGTCTTCTGTCGACCATAGATTCACCGATTATAGATTAAGATTAATATGATAAATATTTTTTTTAGATTTGTACTAACCAACGCCAAAACAATGACATGTTGAAAGTTAATGGTGCAGATGCATCAAACATTTGAAATCCGAACGAGATTGTTTTTAAATGAGCTGATGCACATGCAATAGAGAACTGTTTGTAGATCTGGGGACAAAAAATTAAAGTTTGATAGGGATGAAAAAACGAAAAATATTTGGTTGTTTATTTATTAAATATGAGCAAGATTTATTTTGTTAATTTGATACCCATTCTGAAAATTAGTCTATTTTACTTTATAAATTTGGTACCTTAATTATAAATTTGGTACCTAATTTAAAATTATTTTATTCGGAAGGGAAAATTGGTTTATGAATTAAGCGGCCCCTACATGCAAAATTAAATTTGGAGAACTAGTTTGCACAGTTAAAATTCACATTTTTATAACCTTTTGCCTAAACTAATATACAAGTAAGAGTATCACCAATTATTTTGCACATGCTTATCTGTGCAATTATGTATTGACCCTAATCGCTATATTATGTTTGTGTAATTTATTTACGCAAACAAAATCATAGAAATCAATTCAATTGAGTTAAGGAACATTTTTATTAGCTTTATTTGCGCAAACAACTCTACTATAAAAACGTAAATACTTAAATTTCAATAGAAATGACTGACATGAGAAGTTATTCAAAAGAATTTATTACCGAGTTTATAGATTTATATAAAAAACATCCATGTTTATGGCAGGTCAAATCTAAGGAATACAGTACAGAGATAAAAGAAGTCAAGGCTATAATAAATTGGTCAATAAACTAAAAGAAGTTGAAAGAGAAGCTAATAAAAAAACTGTAATTAAGAAAATTAATTCGTTAAGAACCGCTTTCCGAAGGGAACAAAGAAAAATCGCGGATTCGAAGCATTCGGGAGCTTGAACTGATGAATTGTATATTCCGAAGTTGTGGTACTATAACCTTTTAACATTTATGGCTGATCAAAAGGTACAGAGGGATGGTAAAAGTACTTTAGATGAATTATCTATCCAAGAAATTACGATTTCTAGATAAACTATAATTAAATATAATCTCATTTTGAGACAAATTCTTTTTTGAAAATGGTTTTATTATATTCCTTGATAATCCAAACGTATCGTCAGCTACAAAAACCCTAGGTATTGGTGTATTGTTATTGCTATTTGGCAGTGGTGAGTCGTCCGGTAAAGATAATTCGTTTGCAATTAATTTTTTATAAAATTTGGTGTTGTGAATAACACCATCATCCGAAACTCTTCCATTTGTGCCCACATCTACCAAAAATTAAAGATAAATTCATAATTGGCATTTACAATCGCCATCATAACAACACTAAAAAACCCCTTGTAGTTGAAATAGTAACTTCCACTATGAGGAGGCGGAGCTATTCTAATATGTTTCCCCTCTATGACACCACAGCAATGGGGAAAATTCCATGTTTGCTCAAAATCTCGTTCTTGTCGACACCATTCACTTTCGGAGTTTGGAAACTACAATAATGAAAAGTAAAATTTTTGGGTACGAGCTGTACAAATGTTGAAAATAATTCAAAAATACATGTTAATACCAAACGAAAGAAAAAGCAACCTATTTCTACCGAAACGGTTGTTGATCTGGCTTCTAAAAGTTTAAGTGAAAATGAAGATGAATTAACCATCTACGGAAGAACTGTAGCAAACAAATTAACTAAAATAAATAATACGAAAAGAATTATTGCAGAAAAAATGATGAACGAAGTGTTATTCAATGGCGAAATTGGAAAACTTAATTTCAATTACACCACAGAATTTACTAATTGGATTAATAATTTAGAATCACTAATGACACCCCCGTACCAATTTCAAACTCTGAAGTTTGGGTATTTTTAGTAGTGACGTAGAAGAAAATGCCGTAATATGAACATATTGGTACTTGGGCTGCATGTGGAGAAAACCAGAAAAAAGCGTTCTTGAAATGAATTATCGAAATTAATATGTTAATGTAATCTTAATTTATATTTAAATAAAATTTAATTATTACATACCTTTATATATTGAGTTTTAAGTGTTTCATAAATTGCCATACACGTTTCAGGATAGTGTACAAAAATGAAACAAAACTATTCTGTGAATCTTGTTTGCACCAACTAATCAGCAAAACACGAATATTTATACATGTCATTCCAAATAGGGTCTAGTAGTTTTGAATTAAACAAGATGTTTTGTTGATCCTATTCTTACTATATCCCCACATGTAACGATGTGTTTGTACAAACAATACTTATTCAAACACAATTTATTAAAAATTGGATGGGCTAGTGCTATATTTTGTATTAAATACTTTCTGTTGCAAACATATTTTGAAAAAATATTGTACATGTAGGGGCTGTTCGACATGTAGGGACTACATCGATCGGATTATATTTTTTACAGAACAGAATACAGACAGAATATTTACGTAAAGTCGCAATAAGCAGCAAAAACAAAATACATTGTAATAAAATAAATGTTTCTCTTATTTACCTGCTACCAACGGGTGAACAGCAACAAATTGCAAAACAGAATAAAATTCATCGGAATTATATATATGACAATACAAATTAAAATTAAAATCAAAATCAAAATCAAAATCTAAGTCAAAGTCAAAGTCAAAGTCAAAGTCAAAGTCAAAGTCAAAGTCAAAGTCAAAGTCAAAATCAAAGTCAAAGTCAAAGTCAAAGTCAAAGTCAAAATCAAAGTCAAAGTCAAAGTCAAAGTCAAAATCAAAGTTATAGTCAAAGTCAAAGTCATAGTCAAAGTCAAAGTCAAAGTCAAAGTTAAAGTCAAAATCTAAATCAAAGTCAAAGTCAAAATAAAAGTCAAAGTCAAAGTCAAAGTCAAAATCAAAGTTATAGTCAAAGTCAAAGTCATAGTCAAAGTCAAAGTCAAAGTCAAAGTTAAAGTCAAAATCTAAATCAAAGTCAAAGTCAAAATAAAAGTCAAAGTCAAAGTCAAAATCAAAGTCAAAGTCAAAGTCAAAGTCAAAGTCAAAATCAAAGTCAAAGTCAAAATCAAAGTCAAAGTCAAAGTCAAAGTCAAAGTCAAAATCAAAGTCAAAGTCAAAGTCAAAGTCAAAGTCAAAGTCAAAATCTAAATCAAAGTCAAAGTCAAAATCAAAGTCAAAGTCAAAGTCAAAGTCAAAGTCAAAGTCAAAGTCAAAATCAAAGTCAAAGTCAAAGTCAAAGTCAAAATCAAAGTTATAGTCAAAGTCAAAGTCATAGTCAAAGTCAAAGTCAAAGTTAAAGTCAAAATCTAAATCAAAGTCAAAGTCAAAATAAAAGTCAAAGTCAAAGTCAAAATCAAAGTCAAAGTCAAAGTCAAAGTCAAAGTCAAAGTCAAAATCAAAGTCAAAGTCAAAGTCAAAGTCAAAATCAAAGTCAAAGTCAAAGTCAAAGACAAAGTCAAAGTCAAAATCAAAGTCAAAGTCAAAGTCAAAGTCAAAGTCAAAGTCAAAGTCAAAGTCACAGTCATAGTCAAAGTCAAAGTCAAAGTCAAAGTCAAAGTCAAAATCAAAGTCAAAGTCAAAGTCAAAGTCAAAGTCAAAGTCACAGTCATAGTCAAAGTCAAAGTCAAAGTCAAAGTCAAAGTCAAAGTCAAAGTCAAAGTCAAAGTCAAAGTCAAAGTCATAGTCAAAGTCAAAGTCAAAGTTAAAGTCAAAATCTAAATCAAAGTCAAAGTCAAAGTCAAAATCAAAATCAAAGTCAAAGTTAAAGTCAAAATCTAAATCAAAGTCAAAGTCAAAATAAAAGTCAAAGTCAAAGTCAAAGTCAAAGTCAAAGTCAAAGTCAAAGTCAAAATCAAAATCAAAGTCAAAGTCAAAGTCAAAGTCAAAGTCAAAATCAAAGTCAAAGTCAAAGTCAAAGTCAAAGTCAAAGTCAAAATCAAAGTCAAAGTCAAAGTCAAAGTCAAAGTCAAAGTCAAAGTCAAAGTCAAAATCAAAGTCAAAGTCAAAGTCAAAGTTAAAGTCAAAATCTAAATCAAAGTCAAAGTCAAAATAAAAGTCAAAGTCAAAGTCAAAATCAAAATCAAAATCAAAGTCAAAGTCAAAGTCAAAGTCAAAGTCAAAGTCAAAGTCAAAGTCAAAGTCAAAGTCAAAGTCAAAGTCAAAATCAAAGTCAAAGTCAAAGTCAAAGTCAAAGTCAAAGTCAAAGTCAAAATCAAAGTCAAAGTCAAAGTCAAAGTCAAAGTCATAGTCAAAGTCAAAGTCAAAGTCATAGTCAAAGTCAAAGTCAAAGTCAAAGTTAAAGTGAAAATCTAAATCAAAGTCAAAGTCAAAATAAAAGTCAAAGTCAAAGTCAAAGTCAAAATCAAAATCAAAATATTAATACAAATTCAAATACAAATTAAAACAAAAACTAAAATAAAAACAAAAATTAAAATTAAAATTAAAATAAAAACAAAAATTAAAATTAAAATTAAAATTAAAATTAAAATTAAAATTAAAATTAAAATTAAAATTAAAATTAAAATTAAAATTAAAATTAAAATTAAAATTAAAATTAAAATTAAAATTAAAATTAAAATTAAAATTAAAATTAAAATTAAAATTAAAATTAAAATTAATATTAAAATTCAAATTAAAATTAAAATTAAAATTAAAATTAAAATTAAAATTAAAATTAAAATTAAAATTAAAATTAAAATTAAAATTAAAATTAAAATTAAAATTAAAATTAAAATTAAAATTAAAATTAAAATTAAAATTAAAATTAAAATTAAAATTAAAATTAAAATTAAAATTAAAATTAAAATTAAAATTAAAATTAAAATTAAAATTAAAATTAAAATTAAAATTAAAATTAAAATTAAAATTAAAATTAAAATTAAAATTAAAATTAAAATTAAAATTAAAATTAAAATTAAAATTAAAATTAAAATTAAAATTAAAATTAAAATTAAAATTAAAATTTAAATTTAAATTAAAATTTAAAATTAAAATTAAAATTAAAATTAAAATTAAAATTAAAATTAAAATTAAAATTAAAATTAAAATTAAAATTAAAATTAAAATTAAAATTAAAATTAAAATTAAAATTAAAATTAAAATTAAAATTAAAATTAAAATTAAAATTAAAATTAAAATTAAAATTAAAATTAAAATTAAAATTAAAATTAAAATTAAAATTAAAATTAAAATTAAAATTAAAATTAAAATTAAAATTAAAATTAAAATTAAAATTAAAATTAAAATTAAAATTAAAATTAAAATTAAAATTAAAATTAAAATTAAAATTAAAATTAAAATTAAAATTAAAATTAAAATTAAAATTAAAATTAAAATTAAAATTAAAATTAAAATTAAAATTAAAATTAAAATTAAAATTAAAATTAAAATTAAAATTAAAATTAAAATTAAAATTAAAATTAAAATTAAAATTAAAATTAAAATTAAAATTAAAATTAAAATTAAAATTAAAATTAAAATTAAAATTAAAATTAAAATTAAAATTAAAATTAAAATTAAAATTAAAATTAAAATTAAAATTAAAATTAAAATTAAAATTAAAATTAAAATTAAAATTAAAATTAAAATTAAAATTAAAATTAAAATTAAAATTAAAATTAAAATTAAAATTAAAATTAAAATTAAAATTAAAATTAAAATTAAAATTAAAATTAAAATTAAAATTAAAATTAAAATTAAAATTAAAATTAAAATTAAAATTAAAATTAAAATTAAAATTAAAATTAAAATTAAAATTAAAATTAAAATTAAAATTAAAATTAAAATTAAAATTAAAATTAAAATTAAAATTAAAATTAAAATTAAAATTAAAATTAAAATTAAAATTAAAATTAAAATTAAAATTAAAATTAAAATTAAAATTAAAATTAAAATTAAAATTAAAATTAAAATTAAAATTAAAATTAAAATTAAAATTAAAATTAAAATTAAAATTAAAATTAAAATTAAAATTAAAATTAAAATTAAAATTAAAATTAAAATTAAAATTAAAATTAAAATTAAAATTAAAATTAAAATTAAAATTAAAATTAAAATTAAAATTAAAATTAAAATTAAAATTAAAATTAAAATTAAAATTAAAATTAAAATTAAAATTAAAATTAAAATTAAAATTAAAATTAAAATTAAAATTAAAATTAAAATTAAAATTAAAATTAAAATTAAAATTAAAATTAAAATTAAAATTAAAATTAAAATTAAAATTAAAATTAAAATTAAAATTAAAATTAAAATTAAAATTAAAATTAAAATTAAAATTAAAATTAAAATTAAAATTAAAATTAAAATTAAAATTAAAATTAAAATTAAAATTAAAATTAAAATTAAAATTAAAATTAAAATTAAAATTAAAATTAAAATTAAAATTAAAATTAAAATTAAAATTAAAATTAAAATTAAAATTAAAATTAAAATTATATTAAAAATTAAAAAATTAATGGTGTTTATAGGCTCCTGTTCCTGATGACTGCCACCCTTGATAATATTATCGTTACTATGGAGAGGTATGTATAATACTCGACAAAATCTTAAAGCCAAACGGATAGAGACTGGTTATTTTGTGTGTCGGGTGCTTGTGATGGGTTATTGGCTGTTACCAGTCGCTACACCAATTAGTCTTCGACAAACATGCAAAAACCTCGAGCAAATTGAAGAGCCAATGTCAGATCATGTTTAGCCAAGAGACGCTCTGCTTGTTTCCACATATGCCCAAAATATTGTTGTGAACCTTTTTTTTATGTTTATTAGCAAGTTGGCCGCTTTGATTAAGGTCACTTGTGAACCAATCTACTAATACCCTCAATGCAATAAGCTGAACAGTACCCGTTACAGTTTTATTTACCGTCGTTATAAGTATACCTTGCCGTGATGGTTAATCTGTGAGCTGTGAGTCATATCTGGTTTGTGGATACCGCATTGTTACATAAAAACGCCATTGGTGGGTTATTTGTTATATTACGCAACAATGGACATAAGGAAGGGGCGCAAAATCTTAACATCATTCGCAAGATTTCTTCGCCCAAGAAGTAAATACTCTTTGGCAAAAAGATTAATAATGTTATTTCGTACATCCAATGGATTCTTAATGTAATTTATTGATTAGAACAAGTACACAATGTATGCTTTAAATTAAGAAATCATGTCGAATCATTTAATGTTAAGCAGTATTTTCTTTACCGTATTTTGTAGGATTCGAACTTCCCTACCAAACGTATGATTGTTAATACCCAATGAATCGAAATAATTGGGTGCCATTTATTAGCTTCCCATCGATTAGGAATTTATGACGTTTGAATATTAATATTAGCATTTAAACATGTTAATAATCACCCTTTAAAGCAAAACATTAGTGTAAATCACAAAATAATAACCTTTTGATCTATAACCATTTTCATCTAAATAACATGAGTAAATTTAATGTTTAACACAAAAATCGGACGTGACCTGATGTTCGAAGACAAACAAACAACAAGAACGAAAGTTACAGTGGATATATGTAGCTGCAAAAAAAAAACTACTGTAATAAAATCCGTTATTATTTGTAATTTTTCTTCTCAGCTAAGAAAAATGTTTGCACTTTGAGAAAACTTTTCATTTCGATAATTTTTTTTTTTGGATCTGTTAGAAAACTAATGTTCAAATTACATGTTCGAATATATCAATGAAAGAGTTTGTGCTTGGAAAATGACATTTTCGTTGTTGTAATATAAAAATAATGGTTTAACAGTACGTACCTAATCGTAATCTCATACGATTTTCTTATAAGATTTATTTCATATTAAAGGGCATGATTATGTAACATGTTCAGCTGTGTTTTAACTCAATATTGATTCGACAATCAGCTGTGTAATCACCCATAAGCAATTTATGTTTACATCGAAGAAGTTAATGAACCAATTATCCATATCTACGCTAAATATGTGTACTACAGACTATATAATGTCTATACAGAAGAAAATCTACAAAATCTCAAATTCAATTTTGATTCTTTCAATCAAACAAACATATACTTGCCCGTGTGTACACGTAAAGTATTCCTTGAAACGAAACGAATGAAAGGAAGAAAAATGCTTTTCTTGATTAAATTTCCTATTTGATTGACTTTTTTTTATATCATTTTCCACACACAAACATGTACACGTTACATACGTGATATGAATTTTCATATTTTATTGATGCTGTATATGTAACGTGTATATGCATGTATTGCTTCGTTTATTCCTGCTGGGTTGATAATATAATGACGTGCGCCTCAAAATCATAAAATATCAAGGAATTAAACTTCTTGTGCTAATCCATTAAAAATTGAATCGCACATTAGAAGGTTTGCGCTACACCGACATTTAAAATTGGAATTATGTTTTTGTTGTTGCATCTTACATAATATTTCCAGGTATTGTAACCTAACACGTCTTTTAATCCAGACATGAGAGTCTGGATTGTTTTTTTTTTTTTTTTTGTTAGTTCCATTTATATATACATATAAAATTAAAGTACTTAAATTAAAGTGTAATTCCCACTAAACGAGTACATACATAGTTTGATATCAGCCAATTGCATAAGCTGATTAAATTACAATGTGGAATAAAATGAAAAAAAATGATTATAATCGAATTTGATAAGAGCAGCGGAGAGGAAAAAAAAAATAAAAAATATCGCTTAATCGTTAAACGACGCGAGATACAGCAGCACCAGCAACAATAGTAAAAATGGGTTATAGAATTTAAAGGATTTTCATCCAACGAATACAAATGACTAATAATTTTGATTTGGATTTGTCTCGTATAGGAATTTGTGTATTTTCAATAAGTTTTTAGTGATTTGACGTAATTCACACATATTGGCGGGATTAACTACTACTAAAGTCTTGTTTTATTTGAAACTAAAATATCGTCAGAAACTTTACATTTTATATTTGTGCCGCTAGATGGCAGGTAAGGTAAAACAGCAGCATTCAGAAAAGTATAAAACGGAGTTTGTGCTGGCTTTAGCCTACCCACTAGAGGGTTTCAAATATGAAAACGTGTAGAAAAATTACTGTTTGTTGTGAAAAATGGTCGAATTTTTATAATAAATGATTGAAAATAGCTACAGTTTGACCACCAAAGGGCTGAAAATCTCAAATTGATGGATTATTCATAATAAAAATTGCCAAAAATGATTATATACCACAAATTAAGAAACTTTTACTAATAATTTAGCTAACACAATGTGATTCAAATGCATATATAAGCGCAAATCGCGAAATGTCCGGTACACAGTTTGGCCACCAGAGAGCAGCAAAATTTAAAAATAGTGTTACATATATCAAATTTAAATTTACGCTAAATTGAAGAGCCGAAAATACAGCACTTAACGTGTGAGTTAAAATATAAAATTTCAAAAACGGCCAAACTAAAATATCAAATAACGGGACAACCGAATAGCGTTGTTTTTAAAAAGGAACACAAAGAAAAACTAACAGATACATTTTTGGAATTGTTATAATTGGCTTAATTAAAACGGAGGCAGACACCTACTATAGCTCAGCCGATTCAGAGCTCTAAAAATCCAAAATTTGTAATTGTGCTCCGATTGCGGTTTTTGATACCTCTAATGATAGGTCTCTGGACCTGTAATTGCTATGCCAAACCCCATTTAAATTGGTTGATTATTTCCATACATTTCACAGAAAATTCAATTTGAAGAAAATCACCTTACTATAGCTCAGCCGATTCAGAGCTGTAAAAATCGAAAATCTGCAATGGTGCTCCGATTGCGGTTCCTGATACTTATAATGATAGGTTTAGGGCCCTGTAATTGCTATGGCATACATTTAATAGAAAATTCGATTTGAAGAAAATCACCTTACTATAGCTCAGCCGATTTAGAGCTCTAAAAATCCAAAATCTGTAATTGTGCTCCGATTGCGGTTTTTGATACCTCTAATGATAGGTCTCTGGACCTGTAATTGCTATGCCAAACCCCATTTAAATTGGTTGATTATTTCCATACATTTCACAGAAAATTCGATTTGAAGAAAATCACCTTACTATAGCTCAGCCGATTCAGAGCTCTAAAAATCCAAAATCTGTAATTGTGCTCCGATTGCGGTTTTTGATACCTCTAATGATAGGTCTCTGGACCTGTAATTGCTATGCCAAACCCCATTTAAATTGGTTGATTATTTCCATACATTTCACAGAAAATTCAATTTGAAGAAAATCACCTTACTATAGCTCAGCCGATTCAGAGCTGTAAAAATCGAAAATCTGCAATGGTGCTCCGATTGCGGTTCCTGATACTTATAATGATAGGTTTAGGGCCCTGTAATTGCTATGGCATACATTTAATAGAAAATTCGATTTGAAGATAATCACCTTACTATAGCTCAGCCGATTCAGAGCTCTAAAAATCCAAAATCTGTAATTGTGCTCCGATTGCGGTTTTTGATATTTCTAATGATAGATCTTTGGACCTGTAATTGCTATGCCAAACCCCATTTAAATTGGTTGATTATTTCCATACATTTCACAGAAAATTCAATTTGAAGAAAATCACCTTACTATAAGCTCAGCCGATTCAGAGCTGTAAAAATCGAAAATCTGCAATGGTGCTCCGATTGCCGTTCCTGATACTCATAATGATAGGTTTAGGGCCCTGTTATTGCTATGGCATACATTTAATAGAAAATTCGATTTGAAGAAAATCACCTTACTATAGCTCAGCCGATTCAGAGCTCTAAAAATCCAAAATCTGTAATTGTGCTCCGATTGCGGTTTTTGATACCTCTAATGATAGGTCTCTGGACCTGTAATTGCTATGCCAAACCCCATTTAAATTGGTTGATTAATTCCATACATCTCACAGAAAATTCAATTTGAAGAAAATCACCTTACTATAAGCTCAGCCGATTCAGAGCTGTAAAAATCGAAAATCTGCAATGGTGCCCCGATTGCGGTTCCTGATACTTATAATGATAGGTTTAGGGCCCTGTAATTGCTATGGCATATATTTAATAGAAAATTCGATTTGAAGAAAATCACCTTACTATAGCCATTAAATGGAGCTCCAGTGAATAACAATTACCAATAAAGAAAAAGACCAATAAAGGACAGTCAACTATCGAAATGTTAAGGAAGAATATGCGGTTTGGTCTGCAGGCACACTTAGCCGGGCGAACTATTAATACCATTTCAGAACTTGTGAGCACTTCCATCAATACAGAAGATGCGTGGAACATTATCGGTTATTGTCCGGAAGCCTCGAGCTTTCGTAAACCGTCGGATCTATATCGGCCTCATGAAGCTGCGTCAAATCTCTATATAGAGACCATTCGGTCATCGGCAGTTCTAAAGTTTGTGCTTTCTTCACCAATTGGCAATATTAATTGTTGCATCCGGGGCACCCTCACATGAAGTGCGATATACTAAAAATGCGAGATTTCTGTTACGGATGTGGTGCACCGGACATACTTAAACCTCATTGTAGGTGACCATCATTGTCGTCAGGTCCTTGCTCGGCCCCAGACGAGTTGCACAACGCCTTCGAAAACATAAACCTCAGCATAAACCAATCAATTAAAGGTTTGCCTTCGTTATTACCATCCATATTTTTAAGTTCACGGTCACACAAGTCCCGTTCTCGTAATTATTTTCATGAACGTCGTAAAATATGTTCATTGTTAACAAGTCAATTGTTAACTCTTCCCAACTTAAGATGATAATAGGCCCTATGCTCTTATAAATTTCACAGGAACACATATTTCTGGGTTATTGGAGAGTGGGGCAAATTTAAGTACTCTTTGGACCCAAGAAGTAACAGGTTACGTGAATGATCCATTCACTTAAAACAATATAACCAATTCAATCAGACTATTTGTAGTCCTAACCTTAAACCAAAATCTGTATCTGGGTTACGATTTTTGGAAGATTTTAAGTTTAAAGCCCATTTTAGTCTCAGAGTTGACTGCATCACCCCTTCTAACAGAAAGTCTGTTAATAACGGCCACCATAGATTAGACAAAATCATTGGCAGTATGCCCGGTCTTGCTCAAACAAAGTTGCTCTCGCCTACAATTTACGTAGGAGACGCCCTCCCAGTGAAGCAGCGGCATTACGCAAATTGTAAAGAAGGCGAACGGGAAAACCAGCTTGTGCCTCGATGCGAGAAAACTAAATTTTGTCACTAAAAAGGATGCCGATCCATTGCCATTGACAGAGGATTTACTAATCAAATGATCGGTTAGGACGAAGTTTATTTCGAGTTTACCATTCCCGGGAGGCCCTCTATCAATTTCGGATTATGCCCTTTGGGGTTGTTAATGCAAAAGTCATTCCTCACCATATGTATGACCGACTGTTTCTACATCTCGACGATTTGCTCATTACAACCTCGAATTTCGACTAATATGTATCGCTGCTAGCCGATGTTGCCGAAAGGCTAACTAAAGCTTGTTTAACGATAAATGTTGAAAAGAGCAAATACTTGCTGAAACAGATAGACTATCTCGGTTATGTGTTTGGTGAGGGGGAACTGCGGCCTAACCTGGGCAAGGTGGAAGTCATTACAAAGTTTCCAATACCCAAAAACAAACGACGTGTGGTCGACAGAAGCACAAATGTCGTTCCATTCTTTAAAAGCTCCATAGACCTATGCCCATGTTTTAACCATCCGAGGTCGTACTGTTCCAAAAAGATGACGATGGGCTTGAATGTCTTGCCGCTGTGTTCGCTATAAACAAATTTCGCTCCTATGTGGAAGGCCTGCCGTTTACAGCGAGTTTGATTTTGATATTCAGTATCGCAAAGTCGCTCAAAATACAGTTAGTACAGCAAGTAATCACGCATATATGAACACCAGCTCACTGCCCTCCCACAGCTGCGCATTTGGGAATAAATAAAACCGCGGAACTTATAAGACGTTACTACTTCTGTCCAAGTTTATTTCCCGATGTGAAAACTTTTGTCGCTTCCTGTGTGAGGTGTAAGCCAAACAAGGCGGTAAATTATCCGTCGCGTCCTCTGGTCAGCTCTCTTCCGCTGAACTATCGTTCCTGGCAAAGAGTTTACTTGGACTTTTTCGGTCCTTACCTCCGAACCAAAAATGGTCATACCTCAGTCCTTATTGCACTCGACCATTTTTCGAAATTTGTGTTGGCACAGCCAATACGACAATCGATTTCGGTGGAGGTTTGTAGATTTTTGGAGGATACAATATTTTTAATGTTTGGAGTACCGGAAGCCTTTGTTACAGAAAATGGACGACAATTTGAATCTAAAATCTTGAAAATGCGTCGTGCCAAATATGTAGTTAAAGGTACGTTCACAGCTAAGTATCCACCACAAGCTAACACTTCCAAGCGAATTAATCGGACTCTGTGACCGTTTGTATCGGTTGTTGTACTCAAATTGTAATATTTCGTCCTAGTACGAATTGTAGTAGAAACCAACTGTATAGGCCACTTTAGTAGGCCAGTTTATTAGGCCCGGATGAATTTTACCAGTTTTCCTAAACCATATCAAGAAGATGATTTTTCAGTCAAGTTCTCGAACATTTTGGTGATAATTCAATAGCAATCGTTCTGGAGAATTTTCATAACGTCCTCTAAATAAAATTGTATTATTACATGTACAACTTGATTAAGTTGTAGTGTATTAAGGTAATCGTGTTTAAATATTCGCCAGAACTTCTGTGTTGTATGCTGTTACATTTGCCTTTTACTTAATCCGCTTGTCGGGATTTGCTCTAAGTTGAATGGTCAGCAATGGTTTCCCGATTAAAAAAATGGCCTGGTGATATATAGTTAAAAACATCGATGTCATCTGATTGACTTCATAGAGGCCTTGAGTTCAATACTGCTTCTACTTGATATAAGAGTGTGTAATACTGTTCATAGGTAAATATTGACTGACCGATGCATTTGCGTAAATGAGCTTTGACTGGCTGTTGAGCACATGAATTTCCAGGTAGTCTAATGTGTTGATAGATGACTCTTTATTTTGTTGTTGTGTTCCTGCGAGTTAAATTGTTTGACCAGCTATCGGAGTCCTTTATCGGCACCCACAAAATGGCTACCGTTGTCGCTGTAAATAATTATCGGGTAAAAAAAGGTTGTCAAATCGGTTACTAGCTCCAAGTGCACAGCCTTGCTTGCCATGCAGACGAATAAAGCAATGTAAGCTTTTTGTATTTTTGTGTTGCATATTGTAGATGTCCTCAACATGGTTGACCCTGTATAATCTACACCGACGTTTTCAAATGCGCGTTTTGCATCTACTACCCGTGCTGGTGGTAAATTACCCATTAACCGCTTGGCTGCTTTCGCTTATAATATGAAGCTTGTAATGCAAAGCAATGTCAAAGGTAGTACCACTGAGATAAAATACAAATTACACTACAATGACAAATTTGATCAATTAAACGGTCTAACGGAATGTCATGTCAATGTACATCGAGATATACCAAGAACCAAGGAATTTATTATAATTCCATCAATCCCGTCCAACATAAAAAGGCACGTACCAAGTGTTTATCGTTTTGACACAAATCCAGTTATATTAATCGAAATAAAACTTTTCGTGTGTACCACACATACACACACACAAAAACTCAATTGTAATTCTGTCAAAAAGAGCATCAAATTTCCAAGAAAGCATTTTGACTTTAATTTGATGTGTGTACTATGGTGCTATACATAAGAACAACTAAACACAACCTAATTTTGGTTTTTGGTTTTCTCAGTCGTGTTTCATTTTGTACTCACCTGCCAATTTGTGATAACGAAAACACAGAATGTAATCGTAATTTAATTCACAGTAAAATACAAACGAAAAGGATGTATTAACGTTTGTGTACAGGTTAACAGATTTATTAGGGGATGAATTTTTGGATCGTTACGAAATCGAAAACATGTATTCTGGCATCACACACACACACACACACACACACACACACACACACACACACACACACACACACACACATATATAAGCTGTTCGTATTATAAGAAATAATTATCTTAAGTGGAGAGGAACTTGGTACGAGAATGTGGGAACAAAAAAAAAAAATAAAAAATTTGTAAATTGCATCCCATTAACACATTACAGCTAGCACTTCTATAAAATAATAGAAGTTCATTCCTTTTTATTTTTTTTGCAGAATACAACCCAGTTTTTATTCGCCGTTATGACTTTTTAATTACTCCTTATGGAAAAAAAGTGGAAATACGCCAACACAAAAAAATTAATTAAAATGAGAATTACAATAAAATGTACACTGTATAAAATGCGACCAGGGAATGAAACATACTGAAGCAAATCTTATGTTTTACATGCTAGATACCATAATAACTAATGTCGAGCAGTTGTAGTTTTGGTTGCTGGTGAATTTATTCATTTATTACTTTTTTGTTGTTACACTAAACGAGTACATGTTGCAACCAAAATAGAAAATAACGACCATTGGTTTATGCATTCTCGTATTTGGTTAATTTATAGTTTTGTGTATATAGCTAGTTTATGTTTTATTTAGTACATAACTCGTAATAAATACATCACCTTGAATATCAGCTTTAAAACATCTTTCTCTATGAGTATATGTACGAGTATAATTAACTTTAACAAATATTTTCACTTTTCCCAAATTTTGTATTCTACTCTGCATTCCACCCCTCTTATGCCAGACATAAACACATATAAAAAAAATATTCGAACGTACTACATGTTCGAGAGAAACAAATAAAATTTTGATTTCATAAAAAAAAAATCAATTGATAATACCAGAATATCGTAATCCAGAAATATATTAAGGGAAACAACAACGCCCGAACGAATGAAAAAATAATGTTCGAATTTTTTTTTTTTTGGTATTTCATCCTGGAACATAATAAAAATCACGTAGATATGAACTCCCAAAACTAAAAAAAAAAAAAAAAACCAAACAAATAACAGACAAAACGAAACATTATACAACAAACATTGAACACACAACAACAACAAGAAATTGTTATTAAATCTGGTGCAGCTTGTTGTTGTTATATTGGTTTTCGATTTCCCACTAAATCAGCAATTACGAGTTTTTTGTTGCGGTTGTGGAAGATGATATTTTTGCCGTGCGCCACCTTAAATTGTTCAATGTCGTAAATCATGAAAGGCAAAGGGGGGTATGATGGTATGGCAGACAGTTGTTGTCAAATTTATATTTTTAAAGCTTTATTATAACGATATTTCTGATGCCAATTTTAGTGTCAATTGGTTTTTGTTCCAGCTCATTTTAGTTTTAGTGAACTCTGACGCAAATTAACTTTAAAATATAAATTTATTTTCCAA
Organism: Tipula vernalis; assembly: GCA_958295665.1. Taxonomy (NCBI): domain Eukaryota; kingdom Metazoa; phylum Arthropoda; class Insecta; order Diptera; family Tipulidae; genus Tipula; species Tipula vernalis. Next base: position 304,812,881 of record OY282560.1, on the reverse strand, counting down.
TAACAAATTAATAGCAGTAACCGGAGAATTGGCATATCACTTGTTAATTAACCTTTTTTGACAAGAACACTAAACGTTCCCATACAACTCCTGAAGATGTTCAGCTGCCATATTGGTTATCAATTTTCATTCAGCCTTAGCTGCAGTAAACCGATCACCCGGAAGCTCTGCATTTGAATTCTGTTTAACTTACCTATACTAGATAGTTTAGTATCGTTGCATATTTCTGGGGATTCTGACGATTCCCGTTCATCGATAAATTGAAATGAAAAATTTGATTAGGTGTAAACAAAGCAAAAAGCAGAATTTATTGTTTTTCGTGTAGTACATACTTTGAAATTTAAATGTTTGAATTTTTACGGTGAAGTAAAGCAAAGTTAAAATATTTGTTCATTATGCTACGTTCGGATTTAGAAAAAAAAGATATATGTTTATTATCTGAAACACACCTTACTACTCAAAGTCATATAAAAATCCGCGGCTACGAAGTTCACTCAGCAGTTCATCCTAATAATAATGCACGAAGGGGCAGTGCCGTGATTATAAAAAAGATATTAAATACCATCTGCAACAAAAACTTGAAAGTGATGAAATACAAGCAATTAGCGTTAGCATTAATACCCGCAACCACAAGTTAGTGGTATCCGCAATATATTTCCCACCTAGATATAACATCAAAGAGAATGCTTATACTCAGTTCTTCAAGCAGCTCGGTGAAAAATTTGTAATCGGGGGTGACTTCAACGCTAAACATACTGACTGGGGATCAAGACTAACCACAACTAAAGGGAAAGAGCTTCATCAAGCAATAATTAAATACAACTGCAACTGGCATTCTACTGGAAAACCAACTTATTGGCCCAGTGATCAAAATAACATACCAGACCTAATTGACTTCTTTATAACAAGAAAAATCCCGGTTGATTATATACAAGTGCAGGAAGGATTGGACACTACATCTGACCACTCCTATATTTTAATGATAATAAGTGATACAATAATTACTAATGATAAACAGCCACTGTTAACAAATAAATATACTGACGGAAAAAGTTCAGGAATGAACTAAACAATAGCATCATTTTAAACACGCAGCTTTCAACAGAAGAAACATTAGAACAGGAGGTGGAGAAGCTCGTCAAGGACATACAGCTAGCGGCGTGGAAAAGTACTAACACAACAATCAAAAAAATAGCTGGCAAATGCTATCCAATGGAAATTAAATCACTAGTTATAGAGAAGAGAAGCACCCGTAGGGAGTGGCAACGTACACGAGACCCAACCGTCAAAAATAGATTAAATAATTTAATACAACGAATACGTAGAGAAATACGGGAATTTAAAAATAAATCAACAATTTAAAACCTACAATCTCTCACCTATGATAAAGGTAGTGATTAATCATTGTGGAAAGCAACCAAATATTTGAAAAGGCCAGTTATGCATATACCACCATTAAGAAAAAATAATGGTCACCTGGCTAAAAGCAAAGAAGAAAAAGCAGAAAAATTCGCGGATCATCTCGAGCGTACCTTTCAGCCAAATTTAACAACACTTAACCAACAGGATATATTGTTCGAAAACCAAACAACTATCCTGAGACAGGAAATTCCATTAACTAATGCTAAAGAAGTAAAACAAGTAATAAAGAACCATGTAGTACTTAAAAAATCACCAGGATATGACCTGATAACTGGAGAGATTCTAAAATAACTGCCTAATAAAGCTATTAAAAAAATTTCGGACATAATTAATGCTTCCTTCAGACTTCGTTATGTCCCTCTATCTTGGAAATTCGCGGAAGTGATAATGATACCTAAGCCAGGTAAGCCACTAAGTGAACTGAACTTATTAAAACGAAATAAACCAGAAGTTGTAAAATCAGGAGCTGTTCCGTCCCATCAGTTTGGATTTAGAGAGGAACACTCCACAATCGACCAAGTCCATAGATTAACAGATATAATAGAAAAATCCTTAGCGGAAAAAAAGATTGGTTCAGCCATATTTCTTGACATAGCGCAGGCATTTGACAAAGTCTGGCTAGATGGTTTAATATTTAAATTGGAGAAAACTCTGCCATTTGAGTATTGCGAACTGCTAAAGTCATACCTGAAAAAGAGATATTTTAGAGTTAAACAGGAAGGAGTTTACTCCAGTATTAAAGAAGCTAAAGCAGGAGTCCCGCAGGGGAGTGTCTTAGGGCCTTTCCTTTTCGTACTGTTTACTAGCGACATACCGCAGACGAGCAATACAACTATCGCCACGTTTGCAGATGACACTGCAATTCTAGCTGTTGGTGACACAATCGGTGAAGTCACATTCAAACTACAATTAGCCGTAAATAATATACAAGATTGGCTAGCTAAGTGGAGAATTAAAGTGAATGAATCGAAGTCTACTCACATTAACTTCACTAATAGATCAATAGAACCACTACCTGTGACTCTCAATAATATCTCTGTACCACATGCCAATCAAGCAAAATACCTTGGTATGAACCTTGATGCAAAGTTAAAGTGGAAAATACACGTGAAAAAGAAAGCAGAAGAGCTTCAGTTAAAATATAGAAAAATGTACTGGTTAATTGGAAGAAACTCTCAGTTATCCATTCATAATAAACTTATGCTTTATAAACAAGTACTCAAGCCGGTCTGGACATATGGTATTCAACTATGGGGATGCACCAAAATCAGCAATCAACAGATAGTTCAACGATTTCAAAATAAAGTCCTCAGAGGAATTGTAAATGCCCCTTGGTACACTCGTAATAGTGACCTTCATAGAGATCTCGGAATAGACACAGTCGCAAGTGAAATAAAGAAATGTGCTCAAAAACACCAGAAGAGGCTCCATCATCACCCTAACATCGAAGCTGCAAGACTACTTCATCATGAGGGTATAATAAGAAGACTCAAAAGGCTAAAACCATTTGAGTTCCCTGAATAGTCCGCACAATGCAACATCAACCAAAACAACACTTTATGTAAAGAATACATATCAGTGCTTTATTATTATATTGTCAGAGTCAAACGCTGTTAGTCAAAAATGACTAGTTACTTTGTTAAAAAAATTTATTGTTATCACAAATAAAATTATTAAAAAAAAAAAAAAAAAAAAAAATATGCTAGGTTTACAACGACACACGGTACTACTATTGTCCGAAGGTTTTTACACTTTTAGCTGCAGTATTTTTTTCCAATTTGTTACACCAAAAAGGATACAAATTAAAGAGATACGTATAATCATATAATAAATCTACTATGACATTGTTAGTGTAAAATATCCAACCCTGAATGTCCAACACCCGACACGAAATATCGACCGATGACAAAAGGATGGTGTACTTGTGCAATCTTATGAAATGGTAACATACTTTCAACATTAAAAGTTCCACTAGCATACTTGGACTCACCCATGCAAGAATTCCCAAAGCCAAATTTACCAGAACAAAAAAATACTCTGTCGGCAAAACTCATTAATTTCCTGTTGAAGTATCGTTCGTAAAAATGGCACACCTCATGCACTGGGCACCATCTAAGGCCGATATCGTCTTTGCAGATGATATCTGCGTGATTGGACTCAATGGGGACGGACTTGTTCCGATGGTATATTTTTCAGCGTCCGTATGTACATATGTCACAAAAGCAGTGAGCCCAAAAAGGAATATCTCAGGTCAGGTTTTAGAGACAATGTATTAGTAACTATACACATTTGATGGAGTGTCAATATTCAGATACATATTATGATCTCTTGTCACTATTGGTAAAAGTGTGTGGGAGGACATCAATGAGAATTTTGCCGCCGGCAACAGCAGGATGGGAGAAAGTTTATGCATATACACTAAACAAGACGATGGTCCCGATCGGCGAGTTCTGTTTATTCGTGAGAAAAGAATTTAATGCGAACTCCTAAACTGTGTATGAAATTAGAGGATATCGGCTGGTAAAACCGTTTATTATTAGTCCGCTCAATTATGGAATTCGCAAGAGTGACTATGAATGCAATTCAAAAACCCCAAGAAAGGAAAACAATCGCTGCAAATCAGTGTCATAGAAATTCTTAAGGTGCGTGTAGACGATGCTTTTTTCTCTTAAATTTTGCACTTGCGCTTATCTCTTTCTATAACAATGATTGCAAGCGCTTTTGTCATATAAAGCATACACTTTTTGTCTGTAGTGCATACGCTCTCTTTCCGCTGTGGACCTCTCGATGAGTGGTTCATCGGATGTAGAGGTCCGATAGGTATTTGAGAAATTAGTTCTTAACTCCGACATGGACACCTCAGGAGATGAGGACTCGGTCCCCGTAAGTGGAGGTATCTCCTCTGTGATGGCAGGGGAAGCATGACGTCGGTGAGTCATCCAGTCACAAACCTGTCGTCCAATGACAAACCTGCCGCGGCTTCTCGCGTGAAAATGTGTGGAGCCGCGACAAAGCAGGAGGCTTCTTGCGGAAGGCAAAACGCCCGGAAGCGAGACAAGGCTTCTGGCGATGCGGCCACAAAAGAAGACTTGTACTCCCACTGAGGCCGTAACGTCGAAAAGAATCCGCTTGGACGAGGGTAGTCCACCAGCACAAAAAAAGGCCAAGGGGAGAAGAATCTGTCCCGGTGATATCGGGTTCTGCGGTCCGGTCTGGTCAGAGATCGTTGGGATTTTGTCTCTGGTTTTCCTGAGGTTGTCCTCTCTGGAAAGCAGCTTAAGGCTATTCAGGAGGGCATCCTAGATAAGGTGCTGGAGCAAGAAGCCAAGGAGCTTAAACCTAAGTTCCTTGGCAGTCAGCTTCGGCCTGGTTGGCTGGTAGTAACCTGCGCTGACCGGGCAACTGTCCAGTGGCCCAGGGAGGCCATAGGGACTATCAAGCCAAGGCAGGATGCACAGCTGATCGTGGCAGAGGCGGAAAACCTCCCTCGAGCCAGGATTGTGTTAGGCACCTTCCCAAATAATGCTGAATTGCCCACGGAGAAGCTTTTTGGTTTTATCATAAGCCAAAAAGAGAATGTGGCGGTTCACGCATTCATACATGCGTTCGCCGCCACACGGTCAGAACAAAACACGAACAGACAGAAATGCAAAAGGTAACACCAATACAAAAACGGACAACTGAACTACTGTCTCTTCCAGACAACGACGGACAAGACAAAATATAATAATAATAAAATTTCAGTCTCGTCTCAATCTCCAAAGCGACAACACATAGCTCGTGGTGTTGGCCGCCAAAATATAAGCTGGTGACAAAATGGTGGTGAAAAAAATATAAAAAAAAACTTTGTAATAAATAATAAATTAATTTAAAATAAAAAAAATAAATAAACGTAAATACAAATATTAACTTCAATTGGTGTGTTCAATTATTTATTGTGTTCCATAAGGGCATGCAGGCGATCAACGGGAGAGTGATCAGGAGAGGCGAAAGGCTCTTCAGCTAGGTTCACTGAAAACCGGAAGGAAACTTTAGAGGTACTGGTAGAGACCCACTTTCCTGATTCAGTAGTGGTAGGAGCCAAGGAGGACCCGCGTGATCTCTCAAGTGAGGTGGCTTATGCGCCTCACAGTAGAATCTGGATTCTCTCTGGGAAAATATTCACACCCAGCAAGGTGCGATGGGCTATTGGTTCTTTCAAACCTTTGAAATTCGCTGAAGGGGATGGTATCTTTCCAGTTTAACTACAAAAAGGTATTAAGGAAATACTCCCCAACTTGATCCAGAAGTTTCGGGCAAGCTATATGCTTTTAGCTATATTCCGAAACTGTGGAGGAAGGTAAATGTGGTATTTATACCAAAGGGGGAAGGGGAGGGGGTCCAGACCAGGGCATATCGGCCAATTAGCCTCACATCGTTTCTATTGAAGACGATGGAAAAAATCCTGGACTATCAAATAAGAAGTGTGGCCCTTGGAAAAAATCCGCTGCATCGGGATCAGTTTGCGTATCAAATTGGTAAATCCAATGTGATGGCCCTTAGCGGTCTAGTAACGAGGATTGAAAAAGCAGTGACATATAAAGAAATTGCCCTTTGTGCATTTGTGGACATTGAAGGGGTTTTTGATTATATCTCTTCTGGATCTATAGAGAGGGCAGCAATGGAAAAAAATGTTCCGCTTTCTACAACTAGGATTCGTTCCATGCTGGAACATCGTGGGTTTACTGTCAGACCAGGTGGCGAGTCATTAACCATCAGGGTCATAAAGGGCTGTCCCAAAGGAGGCGTACTATCTCCTCTTTTGTGGTCATTGGTTATTGACAGACTACTGGTCCTTCTGAGTAGCCATGGGTTTGATGTCCAGGGCTATGCGGATGATGTGGCTATCATAATCAGAGGCAAGTTTGATAAGGTCATTTCTGATCGCATGCAAAATGCACTCAATATAATATGGCAGTGGTGTTACCAGGAAGGGCTCAGTGTCAATCCAAACAAAACTGTCATTGTTCATTGTCAGCTCCCTCGATTAATGGAACTACTGTTCCTTTTTCTAGCGAGGTTAAATATCTGGGGGTTATAGATGTGGCCTAAAACTGAGCAGAAGGCAACGCAAACCTTATTGAATAAGATTCAGCGTATAGCCTGCATGGTGTTACGGGCTCAAAGAAATCTGCCCAACCGCGGCGATGGAGTCACTTCTAGGACTGACACTGTTACACCTGCATGTTAAAAAGGATTCTGCAATTATGGCCCTGAAAATGCAGGCGGAAGGAAATATCAAACCAGGCAATATGGTGAGTAATCTGGAAATCCTTAAGGAATTTCCGACAGGCCCTACCATAGGAATGCCTTCCGACTGTATGCAACCTAAACTGGACTTCTACAAACCATTTTGTGTTAGGTTACCTGACCGGGATGTGTGGAGTGCAGGTGGACCATCCTTTGAGCGAGGGTCCATGGTATGGTTAGCAAATGGATAAAAAACGGAAGATGGGGTGGGGATGGGAATACACGGAAGTGGCAATATACTCTCGAAGTCCTTGGGTACCAATGCTACCGTTTTTCAAGCAGAAGTACATGCTATAGAACTTTGCGCTAGGATAGGCATAGCAAAAGGCCTAAACGATGCAAAGATTTATATTGTATCAGACAACCAATCGGCCTTAAAGGCTCTTAGGTCTTGTACCGTTGAGACAAGGCTGGTATGGGATTGTCTGAAGGTTATTAAATATCTGGCAGGCTCAAATAAGGTAACAATTATGTGGGTACCAGGTCATACTGGAATCGAAGGAAACAAGGCAGCTGATGGCCTCGCTCGTGAGGGTTCTGCCTCTCCAATAATTGAACCAGAACCCTTCTGCGGCGTCACTAAGGGCAACCTTAGAGCAGCGGTAAAACGTTGGGAAGATGTTCAAAAGTCCTCCTATCGGCGCAGAATTCCAGGTTTACGACAGGCGAAGAAATGTATATCACCTTCGTCTGTCAGGGTTAAGGAGTGTCTTGAACTTAGGAAACCTGAATTGAGGCTGCTTACTGGCTTCCTCACAGGTCATGTCCCCTTAAGGTATCACCTTAAGAAGATGGGCCTAAGTACGACAGATGGATGCTGCTTCAGCGACCTGGAAGCGGAATCAGCATAAAAAGTTCTGTGCCAATGCCCAGATATTTTCCAGCAAAGACTGCAACGTCTAGGAGGGAGAACAATGAGCCCGGATAGTATGTATCTTGTACCGGCCAGTAGTATTGTCAGATTCAGTAAGAGCCTCAATATTGACTGGACGGATAAATTAGTAGTGTACAGCACAATAGATGTTTTAGGTCACAGTGCGAGGTGCCCACATGGCCTTTCAATCAATAATAATAATAATAATAAATTAACTTATATCGTTTTTCCAGCGTACTTTTCAAAAGATGGTAAAACATATTTTAACTCCGCTAAATAAAGGGGACCGCCTCCTTCGGATACAAGTATACGGTTAACTTCATTTAACCATTTATTTTAAATCAGTTTTGTAATTTTTTTAGACCAAGGGGATAGACTTTTTCGAAAAAATCTGCTAATTTTCATATGAAACCAATTTGCAAAGTTTAAATTTGGCTGGATGAATCGTATAGAAATGTATTGTATTGATGTAAACTTTAAAAATGAAAAAAATTCAAAGTTTCAAATTAACAGTTAAAAATTTGAATTTCAAATTATTTTCGGAATTGTCATATGCTTTTATTTGATATTTCGATTTAAGAACAAAAGTTAAACAAAATATTTTAAGTTTCGAACCATTAATTTTTCACAAATATATTGCCGTAAAAGTCGGAATTGAAAGATGCACGCCATTTAATTTTCTCCGCCAATCATACCCATAAAATAGAAGAACTTTTTAATATAAAATCAGCAGCTTGGGAGCAGGGTTAAAATTCAATTGGTTTACTTCAACAGGTGTTTTTATTTTAAATATAAACAGAAATACTTCAAGGCGCATTTGAATATAATTTCTCAAGTGAATTGAATAAAATCAAGAAAAAATAATTTGTCGGGTTTACCCTAGAGCTTGCTTCTAAACCACAGTTTTTGGTTTTGCCTCCGGGAGTAAAACACACAAAATTTTGGAAGTTCCTATACTCTCGGAATGAAGGTGCATTCTCTTTTACGTAGCCACATACCCAGAAGACCAACTGAGGACGATCGAGTACTGCTAATTTGTTGGATAGAGATTGCCCTACAGCGCCTTGTTGTCATTGTTAGTTCCTAATTGATTTGTAGGAAGGTGCGTCAATATTGACTTACTTCATAGGGAGTCAATATTGAGTGCCATAACGAAAGACCATCATGATACAAGAAATTGAGTTCTATATTTATAAAAATGTTCACCTCAAGTTCTTCATTGTGTTTACCTTTTTGCTTTAGATAATCTTTAGATAAGAAGTTGGCGTAAAAACTCCCTGAGACGTTGATTTACAGATAAACTCTTTTAATTTTTTAGAAAGTACTTCAGACGAAAAAAATTTTAATACAACCGTAAGAATTAATTACACGCACAAGCGACATTTCGTCGATCAAAACATTTTAGCTCTTCCCCATCATTTTACATGTCTAACGAGAATTATTTTCTGAATTTGTTTCCACTTAACGGCAATTTAACGTTGATTTCTACTGAAGAATTTTTAAATTTTTTATAAATCCCCCACATCTCAACGCTAGCAAATTCACATCATACTACATTACCTCATATACTAAATTAACCGAGATGATACCTGATACACCTTAAATTAAACCTGTTACACTTCAAATTAAACGTTTTGCCAAAGTATATTTATCAAAACAAATTTTATTTCTTAATCAATCAACTTAATCCAAGAATTAAAATTTTGCGAAATGTTACATTAATCATTGAAACTATCGTTGGAAGCAATTACACCAAATTTTTAATTTTGTTAAAAATAACTCCACCAGCTCGGAAAAAGCCTGTTGGGAATTATGAAAACCAAAAAAATTGTTTAACCGAATCGATTTAGCTAGCTACAATCATGATTGTCGATTGTTGTTTTATTCACGTCTACTTTGGAAATAGGGATTCTAAAATGATTTTTTGATGATATTCTGGAATATGACCAATCATGACGGAACTTGCCCATATGCCTCAACCGATTATACGATGAAATTCGATAGTTTCAATTTGCCATATGCGATCGAAATGAGATTCTAAAATGATTTTTGGATTCAATTCTGGAATATGGCCAACATGGAACTTGTCTATTCCTTAACCAATTTTTTTTTAAATTCGATAAGTGCGATGGAAATGGTATTCTAAAATGATTTTTAAATTTTAAGTTCTACAAAATGGCACATTAGGTTGAAACTTAACTATTTCTTAACCGGTGCACTGAAATTTGTCATCCGCAATGAAAATCTGATTCTAAAATTATTTTTGGGTGAAGTTCTGGAATAATACCAAGTATGATGAAACTTGCCTATTTCTCAATCGATTAGGATAAAATTCGATAGGTTCACTAGAAGGTGGTTTCTAAAACTGTTTTTAGATGGAACTTATCTTATTTCTCAACGAATTTTAGTTGAATTTGACATGCACGATGGAAAAGGGATTCTTTGAATGATTTTTTGATAAAGTTCTGGAATATGGCAAAGTAAAATTGTGCTTTGACATTTCCTAACCGCTCATGATGAAATTTGAGATATACCGTTGGTAGTTCAATACTGCTGCGAGAAATTCATTTTTCCAAGTTGTGGTCGATAAAATAAAATAAATTTATGTAGTTAGCAAGTTTTTTTTATTACGTTTGAAGTAAAATTCTAATTCTAATAATTCTAATTTAACGATTGTTTCTATATAATCCAAGTAAAATATGAAATACAAAAGTAAGAGTTATGAAAGAAAGCGAACGCATAGAAGATGCACAAGTGTTCTATTTAAATATTTTTAGAAGATAAGCAATCGTGGTTAGACTAAACAAAAATATTATGTTATATAGGGATACTCGCGTGTCCGTCACACCCTATTTTTTTAATACCACCAAACTTACCGATCTGACAGTAATTACTTAGAAAATATAACTCAAAGTTTAAAGCGACTTGGCGACTAAAGTTTCTAACCAAACATGAATATTATTGCGGACATAAGCTCGATCGTTTAGCAATTCAAATAGTACGTTCATACCGCCTCAAACAAACCACAACAGCTGCATGATTCACAGAAACCTCAACAAACAATATTATTGAAGCCAAAATAATAGCACAATAATATTGACATATTTACACAACCTCATCCAACAATAATTTTAGGCCAACATTTCCAATAACCAGTACATTTCACAATAATCGGTTAAAAATAGCTAAGTTATGTCCTAATTGGCCAGATTGGCCATATTCGAGAATTTCATCTAAAACTAATTTTCACTATACCACCGAAATTCTTCATCTGTGTTGAAATTGTATTTAAATTGTACAGTATATGGTTTGAATCTTTCTATTGAAACACCTAATGGTAAATTTAAATGTTATCATAAATTGTTAAGGAATAGCCAAGCACCATTCTACTTAGTCATATTTCAGAACTTTATCCAAATTCCTTAATCCAATCCCATGTCCATTCCACATGTCAAATTCCACTAAAATCCGTTAAGAAATAGATATGTAAGTTCCATTCTATTTGGCCATATTCCAGAACTTCATCCAAAAATCATTTTAAAATATCATTCCCATCATCCATATCGAATTTCATTATAACCGGTTAAGAAACGGCCAAATTCCATCCTAATCTGCCATATTTTAGAACATAATCTAAAAATAATTTTATAATCCCGGTTCCATCGCATATGTGGAATTTCACATTCACAATCCAGAACTTCTTTCAAAAATCATTTTAGAAGCACGTATTCATCACGGAACTTCATGTAAAATGAACGTCCCAAAAACTCGCACGTTGATATACATCCCAGCGTCTTAGAATTTGACAGCCTATCAAGTTTATGAGTAAAACCATATTATGTTCCAATGTGATAACTTTAAGCCACTCACTATCAAAGAGAAATCACCCCCGTTGAAAAGAAGGGGCTATATTTTAATTATCTTCGTCGAGGAGACAGTAGTTTCGAGCACATATCCAGCTCTTCTCGAACGTTTAAACTATTTCAACTGTTGAAGCCTCAATATTAGAAGATGTCCTACTTGCAACTGCAACAGCCATCGTCACCAAGGAAGAGCAGGACTTCCCTGTAAAAATGTTACTCGATTCGGAATCACAGACAAGTTTTATAGCAGGAAGGGTCGCAAAGATGGCCACACCTAAACGATTTGCTGCTCGCTGGCCCGTATTATCAATCACCCAAATAAGATCAATATTCTGCTCAGACTCGATGTTATTGGTATGCTCCAGTTGGAAGGAATCGCACAAAGTATTAATGAGTCCCCTATTGCCCAAAATAAGAAATTAGAATACGTCTTAGTCATCTTTGAAGTATGACAGCGACCATCGAAAATCAGCTATATCGAGAATGTTCTGCCACTACAAACTCTAATCTCTGAATTCAATGTAACAACACATTTCCGCACTGTAGAGGGAAGGGAATCTGTTTATCTACCATTCACAGACCATTCAGCACCACTTGGTACCGCTATGAGAAATCCGCAATTATGCCTTGAATGCATTAAATTCTTGTAAGGCTGCAGCGATTTGAACCATAAGGAAAAATTTCGGCCAGATAACACCATGCGTGCAAATCAAATCTGTTACTTGCATCATCATGGTATGCCATAAATTTCCTGTTCCACACCGAAGTAACGAGTCTTATTCGATTGAACCAGATTGTCCTCGTCAGCTCCAAATTCCAACAATATATTTTCAAAGATATCAAGCAAATGTATCGTCTTGCGGCTGAACTTCGAAACTTTCAGAGAATCGCATGGAGAAACCCACCCGAAGAACCAATCGGAGACAACAGACTGCGCACTGTTACGTATGGCACTGGTTGTGCTCTGCTGATGCCAAAAGGTACTTTCGTCTGTTCTGAGTGCAACCTATATACCGCCATTGCGATATGAGTTGGCTACAAGGTTCTTAGAAATTATCTTGGAAAGACAATCCTAAAAAAATAATCGGGCTGAATTTCGGGATAACTTCACTTGCATACTTACATACCTGCAAGCATATGTGCTGTTTCTCTAATAAGGCTCCAGTCACCTAAACTTCTGAATATGGCCATATCATACACTCTTATACTCTTATACTAATTTAGAAAAATACATCAACGTTGTTAATTTATCTTTAGTTTTACTAGTGTATCTCAAATGTCTATAGTTGTATACAGAAAATTAAGTCAGATGTCTATAGTTGTTTACAGAAGATATTGTTACGTTTTTGCCTTGCCAACCAAAGTTCGTATCACTGGATTGTGAATAAAACAAAATCAATTCAATTTATCAGCAACGAATTTATTTATTTAGCACAAGAATTATTACAACACAATTTATTAATGATAATTCACAAAATCACTTTATATAAATTATTCGCACAATTTTTCTGATCACTTTTACTTTTTATTTCGCACAAAAATACTTTTTAAATCACTTTAATTTCTTTTTAACTTTTACACTATCGCTTACCAAATACTAATAATCCAATTCGATCTTGTTCGCCTTTTTATATACACAAACCAAGTTTCTGATGACTTTTCCAGTAAGAATAGTGTAGAAACATTTAGAACAGTTTTATCATGGAAAATTTCATTTTAGTACAGTATAACATTGAGCTATTAATTTAACTTATTCTATCCCTAGGTGTCACCGTCACAATATCCTTTAATCACAAAATTTTCACTCGTTTTTAATATTTTGTGAATTTGTTTTGCTTTTTTTACTATTTCGGAACTTAAATTTTTCCAGGAGATAATATTTGGTTCGATTTTGCCAAATTTGTGCTGCCATCTATGTAATACGTATTGACTTAGTGACCAAACGATTAATAGTAAGCTTATATTTCAATTTGACCAGAATGATGTTGTTATGAAAATTGTATAAATGTTGGTTTAAATAAAACAATTAACACAAGGAAATGAAAATGGATCAATTATTAGAGAACTTTGAACTGAGTTTAAACTGTAAAAGAACCTGGCAACATAAGTCTTCTCAGCTATATTTGTACAGTAATTGTAGTTTTTCTAAAAAAACATAAAAAGTCTTTTTTCAAATAACTGTTGAGGCTGAATTTTTTTTCTCTAGTTACAGGTTCTTGTAGGAAATTTACTCAAATTTTCAAAACTGCCCTAAAATTTACCGTGCAATCATTGGTTGCTGAGATAACGACGATGAAAGAAAAAAAAGGCTCCTTATTCATTCAAAGTCAGATATCTCAGCAAAAAATTGACTTAGAGAGACCAAATAGAAATTAAACTGAACCTTAATCAACAAGCTAACTTACCGATTATTATTATTATTATTATGCTATTCTCCCATTAAAGGGTTCACTCTCAGCTTGTGCTGGGATTTTTACCTACAATGAACGGCTTCAGAGAAACAAGAGCATAGTTAGGTGCTGTTGGGTGGATTTGTTGTATTAATTGTGTGTGCGGTTTCATATTGTGTGTGTGTGTGTGTGTGTGTGTGTGTGTGTGTGTGTGTGTGTGTGTGTGTGTGTGTGTGTGTGTGTGTGTGTGTGTGTGTGTGTGTGTGTGTGTGTGTGTGTGTGTGTGTGTGTGTGTGTGTGTGTGTGTGTGTGTGTGTGTGTGTGTGTGTGTGTGTGTGTGTGTGTGTGTGTGTTTTTTTTTTTTTTTTTTTTTTTTTTTTTTTGGGGAAGGGGGAAAATGCTTTTACGCATTGCCAGTACCAGACCATCTCAAGTCCTGGACTGGCGTATGTGGGGCTCGGCCAAGCCAATACCCACTAAAAACCCTACTTCCAACTCCGATACCATTCTGTGGGACCGCCAACAAGCATTACTTCACAGAATGGGATATGGCTATATTAGCCCTTCACCTATCCTAGTTACCTCTAGCCGTCACCTTCAACAAGTCCTCGCCTTTCGCGCTCGTAGGACCTCAGCTTGATCAGAATTTGGGCTGCGAAGCTGCTTACCGCATCCCAATTCTCTCTCGTGGCCACCATAAGAGGGACCGTGTTCTCGGGTGTTAGCTGCTGGTGGAGTACACCGAATAGCTCATCTCTCTCTGATCTGAAACGTGGACAAACGTAGGCCGCGTGCTCCACGTCCTCGGTCACTCCTGGGCACGCTGGGCACTTAGGGTCGTCCTCCAGCTTAAACCGGTGTTGATAGGCGCTGAAGCAGCCATGTCCAGTCAACAATTGGGTCAGGTAGTAGCCCACCTCACCATGCCTCCTCTTGGTCCATGTTGCTAGGTTTGAAATGAGGCGATGGGTCCATCTACCCTTAACTGAAGCATCCCAGCAGGCTTGCCATCGTCGCAGGGACTCTTCCTTCTCTTCCTGCTCTATCATGCGGTGGCCCGCCTGGGTATCTTGTCTCCTCCGGTTGTACATTCGCTGGCGCTCGCTAGCCAGAATCTCTATGGGCAGCATACCCGCCACAACGCATACTGCATCACTTGATACCGTACGAAATGCGCAGGCTACTCTTAGCGCAGACCTACGGTACACCGCTGACATCTCCCGTCCATAGGCCTTCGTCGTCATTGCATCCGCCCAAACTGGGGCCGCATACAGCAACGTAGAGCTCACGACACTCGCCACCAGTCTTCTCTTGCCTTGCCTGGGTCCACCGACGTTCGGCATAATGCGTGCCAGAGCCGAGGTCACCTTGGCCGCCTTCTCGCTGGTTCTGCGCAAGTGCTCATCGAAGCGCAGTCGGGCGTCAATCCAGACCCCTAGGTATTTTAGTCGCGGCTGAGAATGGATCTCATATCCGCCTATCTTCAGCGTAACTGTCTCCCGCTGCTTCCTACTCGTTATTAGGACTGCCTCCGTCTTGTGGTCCGCCAGAAGCAAACCCACTGATGATAGCCACCGTCGGATAATAGCGATGGACTCGTTAGCAACCAGGGTGATGTCCTCCAGGTGTTTGTCCGTCACCACTAATGCAATGTCATCAGCAAAACCAACGGTCTTAGCACCATGTGGCAGTTCCAGTCTGAGCACAGCGTCGTACATAACGTTCCACAGTAAAGGTCCGAGAACCGAGCCCTGCGGAACACCGCCTGTGACCTTGTAGAACATGTTAGCGTCATCTGTTTGGTACGTCAAGATCCGATCCTTGAAATAATCCTGGATGATTGCCCTAATGTACCCCGGAGCTCTCAGTAGTTGAAGGGCCTTCAAAATGCAACTCCACCTCGCCGAGTTGAAGGCGTTTTTAATGTCCAGGGTTACAATAACACAGTACTTCTTGGTCCCTCTTCTCCATCGTGTTCCTGCGATAGCCTCGCTGGCCATTCCTACGACTTTCCTAACCGCATCCACAGTAGAGCGCGCCTTCCTGAACCCATACTGGTCTTCCGACAGGCCTTGGTATTCCTCGATAAAGGTATCTAGTCGATTGCATATGATTCTCTCCAGCACTTTCCCTGCCGTATCCAGCATACAGATCGGACGATACGATGAAGGCTCAGTTGTTGGTTTACTGCATTTTGGCAAAAGCACGAGCCGCTGTCGTTTCCAGCAATCAGGGAAAACTCCTTCCTTAAGACACTTGTTATATACTTCAAGGAACATATCTGGGCGGGTTACTATGGCCGTCCTTAGCGCAGAGTTGGGAACTCCGTCCAAACCTGGGGCTTTACTATCCTTGATTCTACGGGAAGCTGCCAGGAGCTCCTCTATGCTAATAGGTGCTACATCCTCCCCTCGTGGGATTATAATTTCGTCGTTGTTTAGTTCCCGTTGTTCCGGAAAGAGCGTGCTCACGATGTTTTGTAGCAAGGCAGGACAAGTAGGACTCGCAGCGGAAAAGTTTCTCAGCTTTGCCGTAACAGTCCTGTATGGTCTGCCCCAGGGATCCTCATCAACCTCTTTGCATAGCTCCATCCAGCATCGACGTTTGCTTATTTTGATTGCTCTTTTCAAAGCTTTACGATCCCTCCCGTACTGTTCCTGGGAATCATTGAAGCCCGATCGACCCCTTGCTCGCTGGCACAATCTTCTACTTCGGTGGCATCTTATACGGAGTTCGGCAATGTCTTCATTCCACCAATATACTGGTGGTCGGTGGTTCTTTGCCGACGTCCTTGGCATAGAGGCATCGCAGGCATTGGCAACGTGTGACATAAGCTGGACCGCCTGATCGTTCGGCGAACCCATGTCAACCGATTCATCCTCCAACATGGCTATGAAGGTGTCTCTGTCGAACGCCCTTGCACTCCATTTGTGGCTTGGTTGTCTCACTACCCTTCTTGGTTTCCCAGCTTCGGCAATATTGAAGAGGATAGCCTGGTGGTCACTATGTGTATAA
The DNA here is from genome assembly GCA_958295665.1 of Tipula vernalis. NCBI lineage: Eukaryota > Metazoa > Arthropoda > Insecta > Diptera > Tipulidae > Tipula > Tipula vernalis. The sequence continues at coordinate 304,796,028 of OY282560.1, read as the reverse complement.
AGATTAGAGACCTCCCACCTTAAGCCTGAGTGTGCTAAACACTCACTCGTGAATGTCAAGTCGATTATCGAGCTGGCACCACCGCGTGTGAAAGTCGGCCGGTCCCCGGTGTTGGCTAGAACGACGTCCATTGAGGCAAGATAATCCAGCAGTGTCTCCCCTCGCCGATTTGTTTCTCTGCTGCCCCACTCCGTAGCCCAAGAATTGAAATCGCCCGCGATGATGCGTGGTCTGCGTCCTCTTGCTTCACCGGCAAGATGATGCAAGAGCATTTCAAATTCCTCTACTGGGTCGTTAGGTGGGGCATAGACACTGTATATATATATTCCATCCACCTTGACCCACGTGAAACCGGTTCGTGGCACTTTCATGGATTCCTGCACTTGGCATAGGCCAAGTGTCCAGATTGCTGCTCGGCCCGAGGCATCGGAAATCCAAGTTGGGCTCTCAATGTTCCTATACTGTTCGCACACTATTGCTACATCGATTTTCCGCTCTCTCGTTGTCTGCACCATCAAGTCCTGCGCCGCCTCGCAATGATTTAGATTCAGCTGGAGAATCTTCATGCTTTCTTCTTAGTTGCCGCCCGGAAGGCCTTCTGGTACACTGGGCATCTGCTGCTACCAGCAGTATGCCCGCTCTCAGTTTTCCCCCGACACAGCATGCAGCTTGGATCCACGGAACATTCTTTAGCCAAGTGTCCTTCTCTACCACATCTAAGGCAATGTTTTGACCTGTCGGGCCCTTTACAGGTGCTAGCACGGTGACCGTACTCCCAGCATTTGTAGCACTTGGCTACTCTGGTAGTTTGTCGAATGCGACTGACGACCCATCCGATCCGAACTTTACCAATCTCCAATGCTTTCCTGGCGAAAGCCGTTGGGAGACTGACCACTGCCGTCTGTGTTCCTCTAAAACCGACTCTGAGGGATCTAACTGCTGACTCATCACAGTCAGATACCCCTTCTAGAGATTTCAAGGCCTCGCATATCTCTTTCTTTGTCGTGAGCTCGTCGAGGTCTTTCAGCTCAATGACCGTTTCGTCTCTGAGACTTTTTACTTCGGCCGAACTCCCCAGCTTGGCAGCTACAGAGCTGCGGAATTGTTCAGCCGATTGCCCGCCTGACCTGTCCAGCTCCAACAAAAGTTCTCCGGCAGCTGTTCTCCTGACTTTTTTGACCATGGTGCCCAGTTGATCCATGTCTTTGTCATTTTTTAAGCTGCGAAGGATATCCGCGTACGACTTCCCCTCCTCAGCCTTCACAACCAGAGCGTCAGGGCGGGCCGGCCTTAGACGCGGACGCTGTGGCTTTTTCTTCGGCTTTGCTTTTGGCTTTACCGTTTCCCAACCTCCTGCAGGAAGACCCCTACTGGGAGTTTTAGCCTTGGGAGTTTTCGCCTTGGGAGCCGCGGGTTCGTCTGCTCCACTGGGAGTTACTCCTTCTCTGTATGCCGGTTTTTTCGTTTTTTGTCTGGCTTCAGGAGGCGACTCGCTTTGTTTTCTTTTGTCGGTCGCTCGCAACTCCGGATTCTCCGGTTGAGCTATAAACCCCGGTGACGTTTGCGTCTCGTTCTCCTTGCTTTCCTTTGGTGGTGTTAGTCCCAGATTTTCATTACACTGTGTGAGCATCTCAAAGATCGAACACAATGACCTCGAATAATCCTTTATCTCCTTGTGGACGTTATTTTTGGGCTTGGCATACTCGTGTAGGCCTCTAATCTTCTGGCCTAGCCTATCCCACAGCTCTTGTCTCCTCTGTTCCTCACTTGTAGTTTTTAATGCACCAGTGGCCAAGTTTGCCACCGCTGGTACACTGCAGTCATTGGATAACGACGCTTGGGAGCCTGCTTGCTCACTCCCGATAAGCGCCGGTACTGGGGATCCGACCCCCTGCACCGTACGGTTTGCCATATTTGTCTGACTCGCCATATTTGGTTTAAAATCGGGGTTCCTTCCCCTAGTCTGTTTGGTCCACGAGAGGTATTTTATTTCCCTCTTACCCTCTAGAACTAGCGGGCATTCCCCTATCCGCCACCTGGGGACGCGCTACGTAGGGGTTACAGACTCCCCCCGTAGTGTGTGTGTGTGTGTGTGTGTGTGTGTGTGTGTGTGTGTGTGTGTGTGTGTGTGTGTGTGTGTGTGTGTGTGTGTGTGTGTGTGTGTGTGTGTGTGTGTGTGTGTGTGTGTGTGTGTGTGTGTGTGTGTGTGTGTGTGTGTGTGTGTGTGTGTGTGTGTGTGTGTGTGTGTGTGTGTGTGTGTGTGTGTGTGTGTGTGTGTGTGTGTGTGTGTGTGTGTGTGTGTGTGTGTGTGTGTGTGTGTGTGTGTGTGTGTGTGTGTGTGTGTGTGTGTGTGTGTGTGTGTGTGTGTGTGTGTGTGTGTGTGTGTGTGTGTGTGTGTGTGTGTGTGTGTGTGTGTGTGTGTGTGTGTGTGTGTGTGTGTGTGTGTGTGTGTGTGTGTGTGTGTGTGTGTGTGTGTGTGTGTGTGTGTGTGTGTGTGTGTGTGTGTGTGTGTGTGTGTGTGTGTGTGTGTGTGTGTGTGTGTGTGTGTGTGTGTGTGTGTGTGTGTGTGTGTGTGTGTGTGTGTGTGTGTGTGTGTGTGTGTGTGTGTGTGTGTGTGTGTGTGTGTGTGTGTGTGTGTGTGTGTGTGTGTGTGTGTGTGTGTGTGTGTGTGTGTGTGTGTGTGTGTGTGTGTGTGTGTGTGTGTGTGTGTGTGTGTGTGTGTGTGTGTGTGTGTGTGTGTGTGTGTGTGTGTGTGTGTGTGTGTGTGTGTGTGTGTGTGTGTGTGTGTGTGTGTGTGTGTGTGTGTGTGTGTGTGTGTGTGTGTGTGTGTGTGTGTGTGTGTGTGTGTGTGTGTGTGTGTGTGTGTGTGTGTGTGTGTGTGTGTGTGTGTGTGTGTGTGTGTGTGTGTGTGTGTGTGTGTGTGTGTGTGTGTGTGTGTGTGTGTGTGTGTGTGTGTGTGTGTGTGTGTGTGTGTGTGTGTGTGTGTGTGTGTGTGTGTGTGTGTGTGTGTGTGTGTGTGTGTGTGTGTGTGTGTGTGTGTGTGTGTGTGTGTGTGTGTGTGTGTGTGTGTGTGTGTGTGTGTGTGTGTGTGTGTGTATGTATGTGTGTGTGTGTGTGTGTGTGTGTGTGTGTGTGTGTGTGTGTGTGTGTGTGTGTGTGTGTGTGTGTGTGTGTGTGTGTGTGTGTGTGTGTGTGTGTGTGTGTGTGTGTGTGTGTGTGTGTGTGTGTGTGTGTGTGTGTGTGTGTGTGTGTGTGTGTGTGTGTGTGTGTGTGTGTGTGTGTGTGTGTGTGTGTGTGTGTGTGTGTGTGTGTGTGTGTGTGTGTGTGTGTGTGTGTGTGTGTGTGTGTGTGTGTGTGTGTGTGTGTGTGTGTGTGTGTGTGTGTGTGTGTGTGTGTGTGTGTGTGATTGGTTGTGTATTCAGAAACTTGCGGACTAGACTACACGTGCTCAAAATGACCGCTTTCTGAAGTGTCATGTACGTGTTTTTAGGTAGTTGAAGTGTATTAATGCTATTGTGCAGCGAATGGGGTATGACTCCTGTGGAGGAAAGTACAATGGGCACCGTAATGACACTGTCCATTCTCCACATCTGTTGCACCTCATTCGCCAATGTTGTGTATTTTGTGATTTTTTCTGTGTAACTGTGTTGTAAATTATGTGTGTTTGGTATTGTGATATCTACTATGTATGTGGTTTTGTTTCTTTTATCTATTAGTGTAATAACCGGGCTATTGTTTGGTATTGTGTGATCAGTGATGATGCTCCTATCATAATATAATTTATAATAATTATAAGGTAACGGTGGCCTGTAATAAGGTAACGGTGGCCGGTTTGGGTTTGTGAGATTGTACTTTATTGCTAATTTTTGGTGTATTATGTTTGATAACTGATTGTGTCGGTGCAAATACTCCACCTGCGCAAGAGACTGGCAAGCACTAGTAATGTGTTGTATGGTTTCTGATGGACTGCCACAACGCCTACAACGGTCTGATTGCGTATTTGTATCGTGTATAATGAATTTCTGATAGTTCCGCGTGTTGATTATCTGATTCTGGATAGCCAACATGAATCCTTCAGTCTCCGGAAAGACATCTCCAATACTTAGCCATTTGTTCGACGCTTCATTGTCGACATGAATTTGGCTTAGGTCATGTTCATGCCTTCCGTGGAGCGACTTCTGAGACCATGCTAACATTTTATCATGATTAGTAATACTACTGGGTTCATTTGAACTATCAGAATGGCATAAGTTTAATGGTGTGTATTTTGTGTCTGCTTTAACTATTGCGTTATGTAGTGGTGATGTGTTTTGTTTAGAGTAAAAATATTCCCGGAGCTTGTATACGATTTTGTGATGCAGATTGGAAATGTCTATTAGGCCTCTTCCACCTATTTTCCTAGGTAGGGTCAGCCTTTCTATCGCAGATTGTGGGTGATGTTTTCTGTATTTTGTGAGTGTGGTACGTGTTAATCTTTCTAACGTTTGAAGATCAGTTTCTGTCCAGTGTATAATACCAAATGTATATGTCAGAATTGGGATTGCGTATATATTTATTGCCCTAAATGAATGCTTTGAGTTTAAGTATGTTTTGAGTATATGGTATGTGTAAGTCTTTTTTTTTTGTATTTTTGTATTATTTGTGTTTTGGTACTTGTGTGATTTATATAGCGAGATTGAAGGAAGCCAAGATATTTGTAAGTATCCCCCTCTTGCATTGATTGAATTATCGAATCATCCTCAAGTTCGATACCCCCAAACTCCTGTCGCCCTCCGCTAATTAGCTGTGTCCTGCACTTGTAAAGACAGTTGTAGGGTCGTTCTCCAATGGCTCATGGGATGCTGCAGAAAAAGAATGATACCAGGATTAATTTTGTTCAACTGCAAAACCTTCACCAACCATGAGTAAGGAACAGAGTCAAAAGCTTTTTGGTAATCTATAAATGGTGTAAACAGATTGCGCTTCTTAGTATGCGCTTGTTTAAGTACAACTGAGTCAATGATTAATTGCTCTTTACACACTCTGGCCAACATCCTTTTTGTTGCTCCGCTAATATAGTATATTATGATCTGTTATATGTTTTTTTATGCAGTGCGAAATGCATGTTGTAATTATCTTGTATATTGTCTGTAAACATGTGAACGGCCTGTATTTGGATGGATCCGTAACATTATTTTGTTTCGGTAACATATACGTAATCCCGTCTGTTAAAAAATCGGGCATCTCCTGCGGATTTGTTATAAATTTGTTTATATGTTGAGTTAAATACGGATGCACACTTGCGAATTTCTTGTACCAATAATTTTGAATTTTATCTGTACCGGGGGCTTTCCAATTATGTGTATGATTTTTGATGTCTGTAAGTGTGTTTTGTGTGATACAAGGGAATATTGTGTGTTCTGGTCGCCTCATCTGTGATCCAAGATGCCTCACTATTATGTGAGACACCTGTTTCTCAGACTCCAGACGAAAACCTGTGTAAATCTGCAGATGAAGGCAGCTGTACATCAGTGTTCTCTGTATCGTGCTTTGCAAGTTTTCTATAGAACGTTCCATCATTTTGTGAGAATATTTTGTTCTGTATTTTTCTGTCTCGACTTCGCCTGTACCGTGCAATACGACCGGACAAATCCGAGAGTATTTGTGTTAGTGTATCTATGTACTGAATGATTGTGTTATTTAAAGGTTCGTGTGTTGAATGTATTTGCGCTTTCTGTGTAATATTTGTGACGAGCCTTACCAGTCTCCTTGATCGATTTCCTAACTTATATTGCTGGAGACGACCGAGATCCTGACGAATTCTCTCAATCTTACCCTGCAATCTGCGCTCCCAGCCTGGCATCAATGGTGACACGTTAGGATAATTGGGATTGTTAACTGTACCACCCATAAATTTAACTGCATTCACAGCAGCACAGTACACAAAATTGTGAATCTCACAAAATGTTGCATCTGCACCAACACAAGCAGGTAAAATATTGGTGTTAATTATGTGAAGTGTTTGTGCAAGTTTTCTTGATGTATTTAATTTTGGTATTTGTGGTTTTAATGTTGGATTTAATCCACTGTATTGTGTAAGCGTGTTTTGAAAAATGTGTGTTAGCTGTTGTGTTAATGTATCTGATTGTGTTGTTTTATTCCGAATTATGGTAGGAGCAACATCATCTAATTGTGGGTGTGTAAATTTGCATTTGGTGCATGTTGTACTGACACCTCAGAAGCAATATCACTTTGGCCACTATTTATTTCTTCAGCAACCTCATCCCTAATCTGCTGAAGAACAAACTCGGATAGAAGACCTTCCTAACAATTGCTCTGCGTCGATCCGCAAGATTCTGAATAGTGACAGTTATGTTTGGTTATTTGAGTGTGAAAAATTTGTGTAATGTATGTCTGTAAGATGTTGTGTCAGTTTCTAAATGTGTGATAGTGTAATATGTTCGCATGATAAATTTATTTATTTGTGGCGTCCATTTCATGCGAACACGTGGTAAATTTGCCAATGTGGTTTAACAGGTTGGGGAATGGTGGCTGTACTATTTCGGGTCATCCCGACCGCGGCCCGCCTTTTCAACCGTCGATCACCATCGGCTCGTATGCGGTCACTTCCAGCGATGGCTCCAGAAACGCTCTGACGTTCCTCAGGTAGCGTCCTTATAGTACGGTTACGTAAATTTTTCTCCATTCTTGGGTTCGTTATTGTTTATAGTCTGTCTACCAACGACTACTAACTATTTACTCCAGTTAGTTGGGCAAGGGGCCCGGTTATACCCTCGGGCTCTGGGTTATCACTAATTTGGGTTAAACTAAAATGTACATACCAATAAATGTTCCAAAACAACTATTTTCACAACCACAATATTAATTTTGTTAATCACGTATTTAAATAATTTAGAGCAAAATCAAAAAAATCAAAAGATTTTTTATTATTATTATTATTATTATTGGAGGGTCATGCGGGCGATCAGCCACCTCGCACTGCGACCTAAAAAATCTATTGTGCTGAACCCTGCTTAATTATCCATCCAGTCAATATTCAGGTTCTTAATGAACCTGAAAATACTGCCTCCCGGTACGTGACACATACTATCTGGGCTTATTGTTCTTCCTCCTAGATGTTTACTACAGCATGTAGTTCCGCCAGAAAGACGGTAGCATTGGAGCCCAAGGACTTCGAGAGGGTTGTCCCACTCCCGTATATACCTACTCCAGAGTGCTGATTCTCTAAAAAATAAGATAATTTGTAAACGTGAAAACATGTAAAAAGCAAAGCTTGCTTTTATTAGTCTGAAATTTCTCGATTTGACTTACTGCTAAAATAATATTGAAAATTTTCAAACTCATAAAAGTAGGCTGTGCTTTTTACAAGCTTACACGTCTACACATTATCTTATTTTTTAGAGAATCAGCACCCTGCCCCGTATTCCGTTTGATTTTACTGTTACGAGTTGCTGGGCATTGCAAATCGCCTGTAAGTCACCCAGCTTTACTACAGCAAGGCTTAATAAAACTAGAGGGTGCCTGGTATCCAGAGTCCGCATATTTTATTCTGTTCCACCTTAGATTAGGGTTTTTTGTCAAGGTTTTCTCCTTTAGCGCCGTACTTTAGCCGGTGCCAAATGGCCAACAATGTGCCAAATGGCCTTTGTTTTTGACTCAAACAAAAACAAATCTTTTCCCAACAAGTATTCTTTATTTCGTCTTAAGATACACACAGTAATTTATTTCCGCGACTGTTTTATTTCCACGACCAAAATTTTTTCACCTGCTGCTTCAACCAAAACTCAAAATAAAGTGTTCATTACCACTCCCTTATTTTTCCATTATTGTTGTTTATAAATGTAAAAGTCATAATCGAAAACCCGTTTTTAAAACCATAACAATGTTCCAGTTAATCAAGAGACAATGCAAAAAATCTCCAAGTCGATAACGTAACTAAAATCTGCATAGGCGACATTCAGGGGTTTTTCCGATTATGACGTAGGTAACCTTTTTTTATTTTTACATTAATTATTCTAAGCTTTAACATCCCGGCCCCCGTGAATCGTCTGATTCACCTAATGGAATGACCGCTAATTTGTGGATTGGTCTTTTTAGTTCTCCCAATTGTGTCCTAATTGTGGCCGTTCGTACCAAGCCATTTTTGCCTGGAAATACCGCTTTAACTTTCCCCATTGGCCATCTCGTTGCTGTCCAGTTATCATCTTTGATTAACACTATGTCACCCACCTGGACGTTCTTCGACTTGTTGAACCATTTGTAGCGGTGTTGAAGGAGTGTCAAATACTCTTTATGCCATCGAGTTGAGAAGTCTTGTACCAGTTGTTTAACCATTCGCCATCTTGCTGTGTAATTGGTTGCTTCACATCTTGGTTCAGGAATCGCAAGAAGATTCTCCCCAATCAAAAAATCTGCCGGTGTTAAAATATCAACATCATCATTGCTATCACCGTGGCACAACGGTCTGGAATTGAGTAACGCTTCAATCTCAATCAACAAGGTTGTAAGCTCTTCGATGGTGAGTACATTGGCTCCAATAACTCTCGTTAAGTGTACTTTGACGCTTTTAACAGCCGCCTCCCAAATTCCCCCGAAATGAGGCGCTCTTGGTGGGTTGAAATGCCAATTTATTTTGTCTCCCAATAGAGAATTAGAAATGTGTTCCTTATTGACCTCTAGCATATGGTACCACTCTGCTAATATTTTATTCGCCCCTACAAAATTCGTACCACAATCACTGTAGAGGTCTGTACAAATTCCTCTTCTTGAAACCATACGGCGCAGCGCTGCTAGAAATGATTCAGAAGTGAGATCATTAACTAACTCGATGTGCACGGCTTTGACAGACAGACACACAAAAATGCAAATATACACCTTTACAGCACGTTGTCCTCTACGTCGTGTCAAATAGGCTGAGAGTGGTCCAGCATAATCGACCCCCACCTTCGTAAATGGCCGTGTAAATTTCACTCGACAATCTGGTAATGCTGCCATCTCTTGGGTTGATAATGTTGGCTTCGCCTTAAAACATTTAACACATTGCCGGACTACTGTCTTTACCATTCTCCTCAACCCCACAATGAAATATTTCTGACGTAGAATACTGAGCATCAACGTTGGACCTGCATGTCGATACTTTATATGATGTTCCTCAACCAGTTTTCGTATAATCCAGGATTTGCCATCCAATATAATCGGATGTTGTATGTTAAACTCCATCAATGAGTTCTGGATGCGACCGCCGACACGTAAAATACCATAAGCATCGATTATTGGATTCAGAAACTTTAACCGCGACTGTGACGGTACTACTTGATTTTCTCTCAATCCGGCTAACTCCTTTCCAAAATAGTCTCTTTGAATGGCTCTGAATATCACAAACTCTGCATGCTCGATATCGATTCTATTCAACGGTGTGCGTAAAATTGATGGTGTCTTAGCGTTTTGACAAAATTTAATTATCCAGGCAATAACCTTAGAAGTAGTGACAAATTTGGAGTATTTTGTGGCCATTGAATCGACTATCCCTATAGCTATTTCGACATGATGATTAGTGATACTAGGGCATGCTACTGGATGATATTCATATTGTTGCACAGGCCATTCTTGCGGAGAATTCTTCAACCATATTGGCCCATGCCACCATATATTATTGTCGTTCAACTCTCTGGGACTAAGACCACGTGATACTATATCAGCTGGGTTATCCTCTGATTTAATATGATTCCATATGTTCCGGCCATATAGTTCTAAAGTTGCTGCCACTCGATTCCTCACGAAGATTTCCTTTATTTTAACAGATGGGTACCCAGTAAACCAATCGAGAACAATGGTTGAATCTGTCCACGCGGTAATCAGGGTTGGTAAGTTTTAAACACTTTGTTTTAAACACTGTTTTAAACATTGTTTAAAACACCTTGTTTTTTTATTTTAAACAGTTGTTTTAAACAAAAATTGAAATGTAGGAATTACAGAGAAATTTAAGCCAATTACAGTGGCACTTGACAAAATACAAAGTAATACCTGCAAATTAGCAGACGCTGTAGAGGTCTGAAAAGGGTTGGAGCCACATTTGACTGGAAATGGAACTGTTAAAACATTATATCAAAAAAGATACAATAAAACACTAACAAATGCACATTTTGCGGCATATCTTTTAAGTCCTAAACCAAAAACATCAGTTATTACTACAGACGAAATAGAAAAGGCAATGGATTTTATTGAATTAAATTTTTCAATAAATTTCATAAATACCACATTTATGAAATTTATCGCAAAATTAAACCCAAAAATTTACATTTTAAAAATTGTGAGCAGCTCACAGATTTTGAATGGTGGATGTCGATGCAATCGCTTTATTCGAATATTATTTCGAGTAATAATTTGGATTTGATTGGTTAGCTGCATACTGCTACATCGTCATCAGCTGGTATAGAAAGGATTTTTTCTAAATTTGGCTTAACGCAAACTGCTTTAAGAAGCAAACTCGGAACTATTAGGGCGGCTAAATTGGTTTTCGTTTCGCAGCAATTAATTAAAATAGGTGCATAGGTTCTTGCAGACTTTAAAAATTTTTGATTTTGTATAATCATAATGGAAATATTTTATTTATTTTTTAAATATCATGAAAATATTTTTTATTTGTGTTTTTTATATGAAAAACGTAAGTGTTAGTTTTTTGTTTGCTATAAGTTTGTAACTCATACAATCAATAAAAATAGTTAATACGAAACAGTTTTTCATTCACCTGAATTAATATGTAGGTACCTTACCGTTATTTCTTACTAACCAAAAAACTGTTTAAAACAAAAAAAAAACAGTTTAAAACAAAAAAAAACGTTTTTTTTGTTTTTTTTATTTAAAACATGTTTTTTACCAACCCTGGCGGTAATTGACGTTATCCTGACCACGTTCATTTCGGCTTCTATAACTCTCAATAGTCGTGCCAACAATAATGCTGCGCAGAGCTCCAACTCAGGAATGGTACGACTCGCAATTGGTGCCACCTTCGATTTGCTTGTTACTAAATGTATTGTAACGGGACGACTAAGTTCCAACTAAGTTGCAATCATACTGTATCAACTTAGATGGTTGATTTTCGCCCCATTAATAGAATTTCCTTGTAACTCTACACATCGGTGACTGCAGCACGTTTGCCGGCTAGGTGACGTCGGTGGGCGTAGTTCTTGTCACCAATTACAAGGAACTGGATGTGCTGCGATGGAGTGTACACATTAACGACTACACAGGTGGGACAAACAAACATGGAACGTGCCTCGTTAAACTAGGTGATATTTTATATCATATCACAGATGAGATCACATTTTACAATTAAGTAAATAAATTGACAAAACCAAATTAAAGGAAACTAAATTAAATCACAGCCGTATTCTATGGTGGTCAGGTGACGGACCACGTGCTCTCCACCCTCCGCAATGGCAACACAACGCACTTATATTTAGTGTGCCCCATATTAATTCCACTAATGTACGCTAGTCCATACTAACACTAAAACTATTCACACATGATGATATTGTATTAAGCTAGGAACTTAAACACTGTGTAAGAACAAAAATATAAAAATACGCGACAATAACTTGGAAGAAGCAATCATGATTCAAGAGGAAAAAGATAATTAAATAAACAAACAGATGATTTTTGGTACAATTGTAACGTAATTATTCACAGAATCAATAAAAAAAACAACAATGAATTACAATCATAAATAATAGATAAATAGGTAAGTAAACTTGTATGTATATAAATAAATAACATATATTGTATAAATGTATAAATAAAAAAAAAATTATTTATTAATAGTTACTTATAGTTAAGCATTTCTAAATTTTGTTGGATCCGCGGTCCTTATTTTAACTACACCTGAATTGCATATTTATCAATGCGAATTATTGATAATGATCAATTGGATTTTATAACAATAACAATATAATTATATTTAATATAAATAAATAAAAAAATAATATAATATAGTAGTGGTCGAACCACGTAATAAAAACTTATCTGTTTCCCTTTTTTATTGTTTCTATGATGCGATGGTGTTGTTAGGTATAGCGGTTTGCATCAAATTCTTGTGACCTTTCCCGAACAATCTTGTTTGTTTTTATTTGTTGACGTTAAATATTTGTCAAATCAAATTTGGACAAAACAAATTTAACAACGTCGCGGAAATACCCGTTGTGCGGTTTATTTTCGCACACCCTTTTCCGTTATCACTTGAAATGGGGCTCTTTAAAAAAAATAACAAAACAAAACAAGGTTTTCATATCACAAAATAATATATTCGCGCCCGCGCCACACAATCACAAGTAAATAAATATATATATACCTGTTCTGTTTTCCTATTTCCGCGACAATATTCGTTATAACACCGTATTAGTTTTATTTCCCGATTTGATCGAACATACATAAAACTGTATGTGGATATTTTAAATCACTAATTTTTTTTTTTTAACCGTACTAATTAACTCGGTTTTAATTTAATTTAATTTAACAGCCACTAATATGGCGACTATTTATTTTGTCTTGTTTGGTCAACAGAACAAAAAAAACACTTCACTGCTGCAATGTTGGTTTCACCTTCTTCCGTCAACAAGACACAATCGATTGACCGATTGCATTTTGCATTCGATTATTTACAATTCTTGTTGTCGTAGGAGGGGAAAGAAATATAAAAAAACAACAATCAAAACAAACAAGCTAACATCACCCTCTATCATTTTACCGAAACAATTATACCAATAATCAATAATTGACCCGCAAAGCTACATTCAGGGAACTCAAATAAAATGCCAATGCATACAAATCTCGTCCCATGAATCAGATCCCACCGTCCAAGACAAAACAAAACTTATCAGAAAGGCGCGAAATCAACCATACGTACGTAAGTTCTTCGCCTGAACGGAACATCACCAATGTTACAATCGTGGGCAGCCCCACACCCATGAGAAGGTCTCTCAAAGCCAGGCAATAACTATGGAATTGCATTTTATAAAATGCTTTAAAATAAGATAAAAATCAATAAAGTAGCAACAAAATTATCCCAAGTAGAGTGCAAACCATCTATTCTACCACGTAATTATTTAACACTTTTATCGTATGTCTTTGGCATGGTACATTCCCAGTATCTTTCCAGATTCATCCACTACTTCGTATATTACCGAACCCAACTGTTTGGATATTTTAGCTTTCGTGAATTTTGAAGCAAATTTACTTGAAAAATTCTTTTAGGCGCAACTCTGCACAAAATTGCGAACATACACTGTCTGCCCAACGCTAAATGTCCGAGTCCGACTGCGCAGATTGTAACTAGAGGTATTACGATTATGAGCTGCTTGGAGATTCCGCAAAACAATGCTTTGAGCCAGCGATAGTCGATCACCGGGAGAGAAAACTTCCACATTATTATCATCTAGGATATTTATCTTACGCATGAGGTGGTACGCTGAACCGTGGTTAATTTTGTGTTGCCCGAATGCCAAATAATGTGGAGAAAATCCAGTTGAGGAATGGACTACATTTCTCAATGCTCCAGCTATTTCATCCAAATGTCGATCCCAGCTTTTATGGTCGTCTTTTATATAAGAGCGTATAGCCGATAGTAGCGTTCGATTCACGCGTTCTGAAGCGTTAGGTTGAGGGGAATATATTGCGGTGAACTCATGTTTTACTCCATATTTTTTTAATAGTTCGGCCAACAGGACCGATTTAAATTGTGGGCCGTTATCCGAAAACAGTACTTCTGGTACCCCATAAACATGGAAAACTTTTCCTTCTAAAAACTGGCATACTTTTGCAGCAGATGCGGAACGCAACGGCTCAAGTATTGGAAAACGAGTGTAATGATCCAGGATTATTAGAATGTGTGTAAAGCCATTTGTTGTACGTGGATAAGGACCTAAGAAGTCTATGTACAACCTCTGAAATGGTCTAACCGACTCAATGAACTTTCCCATGTCGGGTCGGGTTGAGAAATTCACCGGTTTGCTAGCCTTACAAATTTCACATTTATTAACAAAGTTTTTCACCTGGGCTGCCATTGATGTCCAGTAAAATGGACGTCGTAAGATTTCCAAAGTCTTGGAAATTCCTTGATGAGCTGAGGAGGGTGGGTTATGCGCTTTTTGGATTAATTCTTCGGCCAGGCTCTCCGGCACCACCAACTTCCATGGTGAAATATCTGTGTCTGTGTGTGTAACATTCATGATTTTAATAAAGAGCTTACCGTCGTTAATTTTAAAATTTGTATTGGCTTTAGGATTATCTGAAAGAGCGTTGATTTTGTCCTGATATTCCGAACCTTTAAAGGCTGGAGACTCCAAGTTTATATGAAGTGGAGCATCGGTTGACCCCTCGAGTACTTCGACGTTTACTCGTGACAGACTGTCTGGAACTATATTCTGTGTACCTTTCCTGTATTCTATGGAGAATTTATGATGTTGTAGCTTTAAGGCCCACCTAGCTAAACGCCAGGAGAGGTCCTTTTGGTCCATTAGCCATTTTAAGCTGGAGTGATCGGTTATGATGGTGAACGGATATCCTTCAATGTAGGGTCTAAATTTCTTCACGCTCATCACTGCAGCTAAGCACTCCAACTCTGTGATTGTGTAGTTTCTTTGCGCTTTATTTAACTTCGAAGACATAAAAGCAATTGGATGCTCTTCCTCCCCAATTTTCTGAAATAGTACACTGCTGACGCCGGTGGTACTCGCGTCGCATTGCACATAGAAATGTTTCCCAAAGTCAGGATTGACTAGAACCGGTGCCGAAATTAACGATTGTTTAAGCTGATCGAACGCCTCTTGAGCTTGCAGACTCCATTTTGGTTTTACACCTTTCCGCAGTAGATCGGTAATCGGAGCAGCCAATGTGGAATAGTTTGGTACACCCAGAGAAATCGAAGTATCTATTATTCCTATAGCGGATTATCTATGCAAAAATTAAGTATGAAATTCAACTTGACCTATCACAGGAATAAGTTATACATAAAATGAATGTAACATGCATAAATAAGTAATCATTTCTCATGTCAATTTTGGAATGAATTGTTAAAAGAGTCTAGGCAGTTTTATGCATATTTAAGCATGATAAACTCCAGAACACAAAATGAGAATTCGTTCATCATGCCTATACCTATGGCAGATTGGTGCCTATTTCGGAAGAATAATCATTCATCATTCCTATTTGGGAATTAATTTGCCGCTTCATCCATATTTAAGCATTCCAGAATACAAAATGAGTATTGGTTCATCATGCCTATGATGGAATAAATTGTTCAAAAATTGGGGTAGATTGGTGCATATTTCGGCATAATAAATTCCAGAAGCCTTAAGCTTCAGTTGGAAATTCATTAAGTCTCGCTTATAACGCCTGATAATTTCCAGCTTTATTTTCTACTTCTCAGGGTATATTATTCAAATTATTCTTTAATTAAAAAACAGTTTTAATTTCTATTAATATCACAAAATTTTTATTAATTAAAATTACAGTTTATTATTTTAAATATTCAATCACGAAATTTATAAATTCATTAGTTTTATTATATTTTACAAAAAAAAAGATTAAACGAAATTTAATAAATAAACTCTACAGAATTCTTGGCAAGAAAACTTTTTGCCCGTTTAGAAGTAAATGGATCTCAAATGGTTTTTTTGTATCTAAATCTTTAATATTTTTTAAGAAATTTTTATCTTTTTTTTCACCTAATTTGTAAACCCTCAAATGTTTGTTGAAACCAATAATTTTAATTTCTATAAGAATAAAGAACAAAGAGCTGTTGTCGTATACGATATCTTCAAAATCTGCTTCAAAATCATCATAATAAAGTATATATGGCAACACTATATCATTTGGCGGAAAAGTTTTCAATTTGTCCTTCCATAGTTTACCTTGAGAAAAATTTTCTATCCTATTTGCAACGCAAGTCGACAAACTATTTGTATTGGCTAAAGTATCTTGAAACACATTTGAATATTCGAAAAATGTTTTAATCTGATAGATAATAGGCAACATGATACAGTTGTAATCAATATTTTTAAAAATCGGTTGGCCTCGTTTAAATACTTGTCTTGTTTCTTTATGAATTATTCTTTTTTCAGGGGACTCATATTGTATCTTATTTTTTAATTCTTTAACTAACAAATGCTCGGATTTTACTTTATCAAATATGTTATTTAAGATATCCAATATTTCAGTAATTTCAATATTTCAAGTAGTAATCAATGTTTGTTTTAGAAGGTCCATTATACCTTGTAAAATACACCTATTAAACCCTTTTATAATTGTATCAATAACAGTGGTTGTCATATTAGTTTTAGAGTAAAGCTCTAAAACAAAAAGTAGTGCTCCTTGTTGTAGCTTATCTTTCAAATTATTTGCGTCTAACATTGCAGGCGTATTAAATGATTGAATGTTCTTCTGGTATGTCTCATTAAAACTAGTGGCTGAGGTTTGAGGTTTTGTTTCAGGATCCTGAATGACAAAACTGGGTGTTTCATTGTGAAACGAAATATTCGAATGCTGGTTATAAAGGTGCCTTTTAAATGTGTTTCGGTTCGAAAACGACTGACCACAATTATCCTGGCAACATCGTAAAATATCACTTGATTTCATGAAATGCACATGTGTGAAATGAAACATTAGAAGTTCTACTCCACTAAATGAGCTATAGCAATCGAAGCAGATAAACATTTTATTAAAAATTTAAAATACTAGGTTTATAGTAACTAAAATTATTATTTCACTGAAAATTTAATTCTTTTTTTTCATACTTTTAACTTGTCTAAAAAATTTCATTAAACATTTTTTTTTTTTTTAATATTTACTAAAAAATTTATTTTTTGAGTAATTATGCTTATTATTAAGTTAATTGAGATATAGTATCTATAATATCTGGGGTAATACAATCAAATTTTGTTTCGATTTTGTAAAAAAATGTTTGAATAAATAACCAAAATTTTGTTGATTGTTTTGGATATTGTAAATTAAAAACAAAAAAAATTTTAAAACAAACGTCTAAGGCTAATAAAAAATTTTCAAAGCTATAAAAAATACCATCATAAGTGACGCAAAACTGAGGTGTTTTAGTATTTACCCAAATTATAAAAGGTTGCACTCTCAAATTTCTTGATCTACAAAATTCCTTGTTTATCTCAATTTGCTTTGTGATGTGCGACGAGTCAAGTACTTCAATAACAAATGATTGTACTGAATCGCTGATTGAGACTTTCCAAAATTTATCTTTCGAAAGCCTTAGTTTACCAGATGGTTTCAAAATATAATGCATTAATTTGCATATTTGCAAATTTTGAATATCTGTAAAAGTAATTTATGGATTAGTTTATATTAAATTATTAAAATTTTTGAGATTCCTTTGTTCTCTGAATAATTTTTAAAAATTCCTTGTGCAGATTTATCCTTCAAGTTTTTATTGAATAAGGTTGTGGTTTTAATTTTGAAACTTTCCCAAAACTGTAATAATTTTCCATGATTTCTGGAAATAATTTTTGAAAGTCAATCTCTATCTGAAATGTAAAAGAAGATTTAATTGATTGTTAGTATGTCATTGTATAATAGCTATTATTAGGATATTATAAATAATAAAAGCGAGTGTGTTTTTCCTCCACAAAATATAACCACTTTTAATGTATATGTGTGTAATGTATGTATATTTCTCATACAAAAAACGCTAAAGTGTCAATTACACGTACTAAATTGTAGTTAAACTGCCAAATACTTTAGGATATAATACATTGAGCCCGAACTCGAAATGTGAAAAAAATCAAAATTTCTTATGTTTCGGGAAATGAGGAAAAACATTTTAGTAATACTACCAGAAGATGTTGGGTGAATCTATCATAGATAAATTTGAATATACTCGTATGTTCACATATAAATGAAACTATAAATTCACTGCATTTTTCCAGAAAGACGAAAATTTTATTAACTCGCAGTCCCCATTCGCGCTCAAAAGGTCTAAACAAAACAAGGGATACAGCGGAAAGCGACACCGCTATTAAAATTAGAATACTCAAAAATCAAAGGATGCTCAATTGGAAGATGTCGACGGCGACATTTCATGGAAAAACGTATTTCATCGCCATAGTTTGTCGTTGTATCTCTTGTTATGTTTAAGTCTAAAGTGTTGTATGAGTATCCCTACTTACGAACTAACATCAACTACTCTTTTTTATAGTAAATTAATCCATTTTAACACTGTACCGAGATGTTGATAAACTTGGTAAAGAGCGGTTTCATCGCTGAAATATTCATTTTTTCTAATTTCAATCAGCGATGTGATGTCACCGCTCATTGTACCGAAATCACTGAACTGTACGTTTCATTCTGTAAAAAGCAAAATGGTAAAGGAGACTAAGTAAACTACTAAAGCTTTTTATGAGTTTGTAAATTTCTGATATTGACTACACCTAAAATAATATCGCAAAATCGCAAACTCATAAAAGCAAACCCCGCGTCTCACCAGTTCGCAAATTTACACAAAATAATATTTATAACTGTAAAAAGTGTGTAATAAAAGTAATTATTAATTTATACATACCAATCGAAAACCAGTTGAATTTTTGTATAGTGGCCATTCTGTTAAGAGCAAATCATTAGTTTTAGTATTTTGTAGGTCCTTTCGTCTAATTCCCCAAGTATCGGTCCATTTATTTTCAATAACTTCCCAGGGAGTGCAATGAACTTTTAACCAATCTTTTGTTTCAGCATTTACTGAATTACCATCCGTATTCTCGCTGGTTATTTCATCATGGTTTTCGTCGAAATCTATACAAAATATAAAATAATAAAATAATACAAGTTTGAAAAATGGAAGCGTTTATTCTGAACGTTCTTACCTGAAGTAGAGGTTTCCTTGGTCTCTTGCCGCCGCCTTTTAACATCACTAAAGTATCCACTTTTTTTTAATTGTTTTGATAAAACTCTGTATTTATTATATAGCTTGCCTGTTGGATTTGTGTGCTGCTTGAAATAATATTCCTGAAATAATTATTAAATAATAATTTTAATTATAAGTAGAACATGTACTATTTTATAAGTTGCATAGGTGGATGAAATTAAATTACTGTTAAAAAATAGATTAAAAAATAAGCAGCATGTGATGATTACACTTACAGAGTTTTCTTCAGGAAACATAATTTTTATTTGCCTGACTAAATCGCGAAAAACATTGAGGGTCATGGAATCATGCCATTGTCGACAAACTCTCGTACTATGAACGTACTGAATAAATCTCTACATTCACACGTGAAACCGGGAGGTGAATTCTCATCGTACAACGCCCTAATTCGTGCACCATTTGCATTTTCAAAAAAATTATTTAAATCCTTAAATCGGTAGAAAGAAGAATATTCAGATTATCAATTAATTGAAAAACATAAACATTAAATTACGAAATTAAATCTGGATGTGGAAGAACTTGAACTTAAAGATGAATCACTTCTCTTTTGAGCTTCCTGGTCGACCCAAGTTATTACGCTAGTGTTTGATATAGTGTCGCTTCCGCTTAAATTTGTTCCATAAGTAAAGTTCTATAACATAATAATTACATTAACTATTATTGTAACTCATGCCACGTTTACACCAGTAGAATAAACGTATGTAGCAAAATAGTATCTTCGTGTGAACACCAACTAAAATATTTTAATTGTTTGACACATAAATTTTTGATTTTAAGTATATATTATAAAAGTATTGAATATGTACTGATGGCATGTAAACTCAGTTTAATAACAATGCGAAAAGTCATTCAAGACTCTGTGTAAACCGAAAAATACTTTGTTCGCAAAAAAGTACTATGATATTAAAGTACGTTTCGTGTAAACGTGGTATAAGTATAATTGATTTAGTTAATATATGTATACATACATGGTTTTTTTTCCACTCGTTGAGTCTCGCACGAAATTTTGATCGATTTCCAAGATCCGTTTTGAAAATTTCGCATATTTCTGTTTCTGTTAAATACGCTAAACTCTCCATGTCAATATTGAATTCTTAAATAATACAAAATCACTTTAGAAATTTGTTGGGTATAGTAAACTTTGTATGTTACCTAACAATTTCGGTAAAATTGGTTCCATTGACCATTCCTTAAGTAGGTTATGTAAATTAAAATCCACAAAAATAACAGAATTTATGTCGATTTGTGCACTTTCGGGCTCTCTTAACGCGTCATCATGTGATGAATTCGTGGAACTCGTATTACCAGGATCCATATTGAAAAACTACAACTTGGCGGCTTATTTAAACATTTTCAGGAAAATAAAATAAATAAATAAAATTAAAAAAAATTATGAAGTATATTTTCTACAAATACAAATTTCAGTTTATCCAATCAAAAATAAAAAAAGAAAAATGTTTGTGAAACATTTTTATTCTTCAAAGGAAAAGGTAAAAAAATTCAACATATAAAATAGTAAACTAGGGGATTCCCCTACATGATTTTTTTTTCTTTTCTCGAAACGGGTTTGCATGAAATTGTATATGAAAAAAAAATTCGCTTTACGGCATTTCCATTTACGGCCAAATTTTCAGGAACCGATTTAGGGCGTATATCGAGGTATTGGTGTACGTACATACATGCTTAAATATTAAATTCCAAAATTTATAATCACTTTCGTACAAATACAAAAAAAAAAAATCATAACCCCATCGTTTTTGTTTATTATTCGCACTATAATAGCTTAATAAATAATATTTGCACTTTCACTGTGCTATAATCTAATAAATAACATTTACACAATAATTATAATTATTAAATACTTACACAATTATTATTATTATTATTTATTCCACAAAAAATTATTATTTGTTTAATTTCACTAAAACACTTGACGCATCTATACAGTCCAAACTTTACACTTGGATTGAACATAAAAGTAAAACGTTCGAATTTCTAAAACTGTACACGTATACTGTCTTCCCTCGATTGTATCGGCCTAGGCGTTGCATTAAAATAATTGTTTTCCTTTATTTGAAAAGATAGTGTTTTTAATACTACGCCATATTGAGTATAAGGCCTAAGCATTAAAAAAAAAAATAAATTTAAAATTTAATCCTTGCTTAAATTTATTTAAAAAAAATGATTTATTTTAAAATATCGATTCGGCGTTATTTCGGGGGAAGACTGTAGTTAACAGTAAATCGCTTGTAATGTGCATATTAGGATCAAATTATTAATTACGATAACATAATTTATACTTTATATTCATGAATTATTCCTTTATTTGCATCATTCTCAAAATTGCATGAAATGTATGCCAGGTCCCGATT
The DNA here is from genome assembly GCA_958295665.1 of Tipula vernalis. Classification (NCBI taxonomy): domain Eukaryota; kingdom Metazoa; phylum Arthropoda; class Insecta; order Diptera; family Tipulidae; genus Tipula; species Tipula vernalis. The sequence continues at coordinate 304,774,722 of OY282560.1, read as the reverse complement.
TTTTTTTTTGGTTCATTTTCCTGTGTTTTATATTCTGGAGGGGGTAATAGAAGATAACAAAAATTAAAAATTTGTGATCACGGCTAGCAATTTCTTCTCATTGGATCCAATAAATAAAAATTAATCAGGACTGTATAATGCCTCTGTAAAAATTTATTGTATTTACTGGTAAACTAGCATATTCCGTGATTTGAATAGGAATTCAATCCTAGTTTTCCGAGATAAAATAATTCGTAACATCGGAATATTTTTAGAGAAATTATTAATAAAAAGCATGATTTATGAATAACCGGGAATGTTTTTTTATGTATCAAATGATCAAACTATGGTATATTTCATGAAAACTTAAGATTAAATCAATCTTATATTGAATCATATGTGATTAAATGGAATACGCATAATTTAATGTTATTCCTAGGAGGTTATTCCAGTGTTAATCATAATAAGTGAATATACTTTTCTCTGGGTGTATAAACCTTCTATACCAACCTGTCAACCCTAGGAATCGCCTAATCTGTTGAGTCGTTCGAGGTGCGGGGTATTCGGCTACTGCCTGGACTTTTGACGGATCCACTCTAAGGCACCCATCACCAATTACATAACCGAGATATTTTGTCTCCTTGAGCATGAATTTGCTTTTTTCTACATTTATAGTGAGATTCGCATTCCGCAATAATCTCGCTACTTCAGAGAGTAACAGAATATGATCATCGAAGGTTGCCGAGGCAACTAGGAGATCATCAAGGTAAACAAACACTCGGTCATGCAACTGGTGAGGGATAACCTTGTGCATAAGTCGACACATCGTTTGGGCTGCATTGCACAACCCAAACGGCATGACGACGAACTGGTAGAGTGGGCGTCCCGGGACGGTGAAAGCTGTCTTATCCCTTGACTCTTGATCTAGGGGTATTTGCCAGAAGGCATCTTTTAAGTCGATCGTACTGATATATCGGGTTTGGTCTAATCGACTTAGCAACCCGTCGATCAGAGGCAAGGGGTAAGCATCAGTCACCGTCACCGCATTTACCTTGCGGGCATCCAGGCAGAGCCGAACCTTTCCATTGGCCTTATTTACGAGGCTCACTGGGGATGACCAAGAACTTTGACTCTCTTCGATTACGCAGAGAGCCAACATTCTGTCCAGCTCCTTATAGATGTCTGCTTGTTTGGCTGGCGAAACGGCATAGTACCTCTGTTTAATTGGTGGTGACTGACCGACATCGATTCTATGAGTGACAAGGTGCGTTCGTCCCAAACCCAGCTTCTCGCACGAAGGAAACTGATCCACGACATTTGCTAGGATGGCCTGTTGACGAATATTTAGATCATGTTTGGTCATGTCAATAGGTGATGATAGTTTGTAGTCTTCGATTTCACTAACCATCGCAGGAACTAATCCAAATACTTGCCAAAAATCTATGCCCAAATATAGTGGTTGGCTTAGACCGGGTGCTATGTGAATACGAAGGGTTTTTGTTTTACCGCCATATGAAACCTCTGCCGTGATATGCCCTACAACTCGTTGCATCTGACCGCTTGCTGTCCACAGGGTTGATGGTAGGGTGTTTACTCTAAATTGGTTGGTCTCTAGGAACTCCGCGGCGTTAGACCCCAACACCGACACATTTGCTCCACTGTCTAACAGGCCACGACACGGCACTCCATTGATTAGGACATTGGCATAAGGCCTCGAATCGTTGGTATTTGTAATGACCGATTCACTTACCATTTTTTTTATTAATTTTCTAACTTTGAAGTATTTTATAGCACGGTCCTGCCTTGGTTTTTTAATTGGAAGTGTTTGCGTGGTTCGATCATGTTTCTGTTTTATTGGTCTTTTCTGGTATTCGCTTCCCTCTTTGGGAGTGCTTGGTACAGTTCCGGGTCGGTGTTCGTCGCCACTTCTTCCTGTATTCGTCTGGGTGTTAAACTGGTGTATGTTCGGGAGTTCAGATTCCCAGGGTTTCTGAAATCCCTCATCACGTTTCCCTCATATGAGCTCCTGCAACGAGTACATTGGCTTTTTAATCTATCCGGAGCCCCACAACCAAAACAAAACCTATGCCTAATAGGCACCGTACATTCTTTATAAAAATGACCAATTGCAAAACAGTTCCAGCAAGCATTGGGTGAGAGTGGGCTTTGGAAATCACGTTTCGGTTGTTTATTTGCATATTTTGTATTAAAGTCCCTGGAATCTGAAACTGCACACACAGAATGGAAGTGCCTTAGTTGCTCAGCCTCTTTGCTCCCAAAGGCTCCTTCATCCTCATCTTCCCCGCTCACAACCAGCTCGTTGATTTGACGCATTCTTCCTTGATGGTAAATTTCAGGTGTCCACCCTAGTCTATTCCAGGTATCTTCAACCATTACGCATTGCCTCACCATTTCCGCGGTACTTGGGAATTGGAATCCCGCAAACTTAGCCTGTAATCCTCCGCGCATATTTCGGCATACCAAATTTATCAATTCACTATCCAACATCGGTCTTAATAATGAAAGCGCCATACTTCGAATTGTATGATAAAAATCAAGGAACGGTTCTCTGGATTTTTGTTTTCTTCGCTCCATCGCTTGTCTCACATCATCGTCCGTTCTCCTGGTTTTAAATCGTTCGATCATTGCTTCACATAAATCTTCCCAAGGTACTACTCCGTACGTCTCCTGGTGCTCCCAATACCAATTGAGTGCTCTTTCCTTCAGTAACACGCTAAAGTTTGCTGCTAATCTATCTTTAGTCAAACCATTTTCCGAAGCCATGCGTTGAACTCGATAAAGAAACCTCTCAATTAGAAGTTCATCCTTTTCATCGCCGTGATACACCAATTTCCAATTATAAATCTCCAAATACTGCTTGGATATTCTTGCATTGGGGTTTGGAAGAGTGCTCCAGGTATGTTGGTTAGATGTTGTTCCGTGAAACGGTGGAGGTAGCATTGGGTTAAAATTACCAGGTAGCTGAAAGTTCGGGCTACTTGCGTGCCTATTGCTGACTCGTTCGAAAGCGGTTCCTTGAACGGGTTTTCGCAGATTTTTAGATGTTGGAATATCTGTAAGACCTAGTTTTTTGCAAATTTTGTCGGCGATTAAATCCAACCTTTCATCTTCGGTTAACTCAGTGACTTGCTTATCTGAGTGCATGACATTATGAAATTCTGTTGAAGTTCCGGGCCGCGATGTTTCATCCTTGCTGGCTGAACGTGCTAGTTGATTATGCTGCTGTAATGTTCCGGGCCGGTGTGATTTTTCGTCAGGGTCTTCCTTCGTGTCATCACTGGACTGGTTTTCTTCAGTCAGTGGATCCCCTGCAAACTCCTCGAAGACCTGTTTTAATGAATTTTCCATGTCTTCAGAAACTGTTTTTTTGATACAAATATCTTGTAGATAACTTAGGAGTTTTTGGCAAGTGTTAAACATTTATCCAGAGATTACTGATATTGCTTTCGAACTGTTAATACGTCCTAGTCGATCGCCAACATGTAATACCCTAGTCACTAACTCTGTGATTTTATCCGCTTCAAACTCATCCTCTTCAGTAAGTAATTGGAGCTGGCTTTCGATATGCCTGAATTTATCGCCGCACAGTTTGACCTCACGTTTTGGACATTTTAATGCTGCAGGATGAGCCCTTGTAGGTGGATCAAGGTCTTTTGCAATTTCTTTTTCCAGTATCTCTTGTAATTGGATCATTTTGCTCGTAATGTTGCCGGATATATTTCGTACTTGGCATTCAACAGCGAGCTCATCACAGTCTAAATATTTCACTTCCATCTTTTATTTCTATTTACTTTAGTAACTTTTGATTGACACTCTAAATTGCAATAATTTGGCCAAAAAAAACAAATCGTTTTCCCAAAAAAAAAATAATTATCGTCTGTAACAATTAGCGATACGATACGATACGACAAAAATAATTTAGATTAATTTAATTAGTAAAGGTAGCTGGACTAACATACATTTTATTGAACAAAATAAATTTAGAATAGGCTGTAGCATAAATAACAGAAACTACTATTAACGACACCTCACGTTCCATATTTGTTTTAATGTGGGTTGAACCAATTTCTTACAGGCATGATGTCACGATACACGAAATTATGTATCAACGCATCTCGACGGATTTCATGACTCGTTGAAACGGGTTCAAAATAACAGGCAATAATACGTACACACATCTTCCGTTGAGTCTAGCAATATAGTCAAAACTACTACAGTGAATAGATTGCGAGCATACCAAACATGCATGTATGTATCAAGATTCAATTAATCAGGACTACTTACAAAACAATACATCCTTATAATGCTATTATTCTCGGTTAGCCTTAGTAACCAACATTTTCTTTTTGAAAACGGAAAATAGCTGGAAGTACGAAACATGCATTCCTGGAGATTCCAGATCATATCCAAACATTGCCATCAAAACGCAAAAGCGGAAAACAACGCGATGATCCGAAAACGCTAAATAACTAATAAATTAACAAATTTAATAAAATAATAATTCAGAAACTAAAATAAAATAATCGTCAATGTGTGTAACGTCCACTTTTCACTCCTAAGAGAAAAAAAAAAACTCCTAAGAGATGAAATTAATACTAAAAAAGAAATAACTGTACTGGTACTATCAATTGGTTCTACCAGTTTGGGCGCCACTGTAACGGGACGACTAAGTTCCAACTATGTTGCAATCATACTGTATCAACTTAGATGGTTGATTTTCGCCCCATTAACAGAATTTCCTTGTAACTCTACACATCGGTGACTGCAGCACGTTTGCCGGCTAGGTGACGTCGGTGGGCGTAGTTCTTGTCACCAATTACAAGGAACTGGATGTGCTGCGATGGAGTGTACACATTAACGACTACACAGGTGGGACAAACAAACATGGAACGTGCCTCGTTAAACTAGGTGATATTTTATATCATATCACAGATGAGATCACATTTTCAATTAAGTAAATAAATTGACATAACCAAATTAAAGGAAACTAAATTAAATCACAGCCGTATTCTATGGTGGTCAGGTGACGGACCACGTGCTCTCCACCCTCCGCAATGGCAACACAACGCACTTATATTTAGTGTGCCCCATATTAATTCCACTAATGTACGCTAGTCCATACTAACACTAAAACTATTCACACATGATGATATTGTATTAAGCTAGGAACTTAAACACTGTGTAAGAACAAAAATATAAAAATACGCGACAATAACTTGGAAGAAGCAATCATGATTCAAGAGGAAAAAGATAATTAAATAAACAAACAGATGATTTTTGGTACAATTGTAACGTAATTATTCACAGAATCAATAAAAAAAACAACAATGAATTACAATCATAAATAATAGATAAATAGGTAAGTAAACTTGTATGTATATAAATAAATAACATATATTGTATAAATGTATAAATAAAAAAAAAATTATTTATTAATAGTTACTTATAGTTAAGCATTTCTAAATTTTGTTGGATCCGCGGTCCTTATTTTAACTACACCTGAATTGCATATTTATCAATGCGAATTATTGATAATGATCAATTGGATTTTATAACAATAACAATATAATTATATTTAATATAAATAAATAAAAAAATAATATAATATAGTAGTGGTCGAACCACGTAATAAAAACTTATCTGTTTCCCTTTTTTATTGTTTCTATGATGCGATGGTGTTGTTAGGTATAGCGGTTTGCATCAAATTCTTGTGACCTTTCCCGAACAATCTTGTTTGTTTTTATTTGTTGACGTTAAATATTTGTCAAATCAAATTTGGACAAAACAAATTTAACAACGTCGCGGAAATACCCGTTGTGCGGTTTATTTTCGCACACCCTTTTCCGTTATCACTTGAAATGGGGCTCTTTAAAAAAAATAACAAAACAAAACAAGGTTTTCATATCACAAAATAATATATTCGCGCCCGCGCCACACAATCACAAGTAAATAAATATATATATACCTGTTCTGTTTTCCTATTTCCGCGACAATATTCGTTATAACACCGTATTAGTTTTATTTCCCGATTTGATCGAACATACATAAAACTGTATGTGGATATTTTAAATCACTAATTTTTTTTTTTTAACCGTACTAATTAACTCGGTTTTAATTTAATTTAATTTAACAGCCACTAATATGGCGACTATTTATTTTGTCTTGTTTGGTCAACAGAACAAAAAAAACACTTCACTGCTGCAATGTTGGTTTCACCTTCTTCCGTCAACAAGACACAATCGATTGACCGATTGCATTTTGCATTCGATTATTTACAATTCTTGTTGTCGTAGGAGGGGAAAGAAATATAAAAAAACAACAATCAAAACAAACAAGCTAACATCACCCTCTATCATTTTACCGAAACAATTATACCAATAATCAATAATTGACCCGCAAAGCTACATTCAGGGAACTCAAATAAAATGCCAATGCATACAAATCTCGTCCCATGAATCAGATCCCACCGTCCAAGACAAAACAAAACTTATCAGAAAGGCGCGAAATCAACCATACGTACGTAAGTTCTTCGCCTGAACGGAACATCACCAATGTTACAGTATATTGATAGATCCATTACAATCGATAGTTTTAGTATAAACTGCAGCGCCGTAAGCGACAGTACTGGCGTCACAAAACCCATGGATTTCAACTGATGATCCTGCATTTAATCATCTTGGTATTGACATACACTGCAGCTGGCCTAATTCGCCCCGCATCTTCAACCATCGAATACGAAGTGGTTCTGGTAGCTGGTCATCCCAGTCAAGCTTCTCTCGCCACAGATCTTGCAATAAAATTTTAATTTGGATAATACATGGAGCGATTAATCCCAGCGGATCAAATACCCGGCTTGCTTCACTAAGTACAGCTCGTTTGGTACATTTTGCGTCAATACTCAATTTAATGGTGAATGTGAATACATCATCCTTGGGATCCCACCTCATACCCAGCACTTTCACCAGATCACCGTTGTTAAATTCCTTTTTCGATAATTGAACATCTTCAGTTGGAATTTCTTGTAACAATTCCGGACAATTAGATATCCATTTTTTCAGCACCATCCCGCAGCTCTTAAAAATGTCGACAATATCCTTCTTTAAAGTTTTTAATTCCTGCACTGACCGGCAGCCTGTCATCAAATCGTCCACATAAACGTCGTGCTCTATCTTGCATGCGGCGATCGGATATTTAGTTTTATTTTCCATCGCTAATTGTTTCACTGAGCGTGTAGCCAAATATGGTGCTGCTGCTGTTCCATAAGTAACCGTGCGTAATGTGAACTGCTTAATTGGATCTTCTTCCCTAGCCCGCCAGACAATTCGTTGAAATTGTGCATCTTCATCTCTCACCAGAATTTGTCGATACATCTGTTGCACATCGGCAGCGAAAACAAATCTAAATGACCGGTATCTCAACAGAATTGAGTACAACAACGACTGCACCGTAGGTCCTACAAGTAATATGTCGTTCAATGATTTTTGAGTCGTGCTTTTGACAGATGCATCAAATACGACGCGTAACTTCTTTGAACCGGCAACTGTTTGTGTAAGCACTCCATGATGCGGGGTATAATATGCTGTTCTGCCTAATTCTTCAGGCCTGATTTCCCTCATATGACCCAATTGCTCATAATCTGTCATGAACTGGCGATACAATTGGGCAAATTCGTTGTCACGGGTAAACCTTTTCTCCATGGCATTTAACCGTCTCACCGCTTGAGTGTAAGTGCTCCCTAATTCATCTGGTGATCCCTTAAATGGCAGGTGCACCACAAATCTACCCTCTACGTTACGCTTGGTCGTCTCCATATACATTTTCTCACACGCTTCCTCATCGCGGGAGAGTGATGAACGCTCTGGAACTCGTTCGACTTCCCATAATGCCCGCAAGGACTCATCAATCCGCTCGACCACTGATTCAACGACTGCAGCCATACCCAACATAGAAATTGTTTCAAACAAAGCCGGTGCCGGACCTGCCACAACCCAACCAAACACTGTGTTCTGCGCTATCACTTTATTGCTAATCGTCTTGATGTTACCCTCGCGTAATACGGAAAAAAAATGGTCAGCCCCCAACAATATGTCGACATCACGTGATTCATGGAAGTCTGGGTCGGCTAAGTTGATACCGATCAAATGCTGAAGTTCATTCCTATTAATCGAGTACTGTGGCAGTTTTGTTGTTATTTTCGAGAGAACAAAGGCTTCGACAAATAACTTATCAGCTGACTGTGTGCTTGCTAACACCATTTTTACAACACCTTTTGTAGACCCGGCCGCCGCTTCTCCAACACCATGAACTAAAATTCGTTGTTGTCGAATAGGCATCAAATGTCTTTTGGCAAATGCCTCTGAGATAAACGAAACCTGGGAGCCACAATCTAGCAGTAAACGAGCCTTCCCCATTGCTTCCCCATTCTGATTCAAAATGTTTACCATTGCGGTTGGGAGAATTGTGTAAAGTTTATCTTCTATCGTCCTTACGTGATAACTAGCCTCAGTTGGTTGTTCTGATTTTCCCTGATTATCTTTATCGTCACGGCTTGGTAATGCGAGATTTGAAACCGACGAACTTGATGGTTCTTTTAAATTAGCTGGGTGTAGCAAGCTATGGTGCTTTCTCGTACAATCTTTACATCTACTTTTAGCCTTACAATTGAATACCCCATGGTTTATGTTAAGGCAATTAAAGCACCTTCTTTGTGACTGAATCCACGAGTGCCGTTCACTGACAGATGTTGCAATGAATTTACTGCATTCATGTAACTTGTGACTAGCTTCTTGGCAAAATGGGCAAGTTTCCTGGGTTGCGGCTACATGACCATGAACCGTAGGCCTACGATTATTATTCTGACGACTGGTTGGTTTTATGGATCTTAAATCGTCTAGCTCATCACAGCGATTTTGAAGAAATTTGAACAATAGTTCTATGGATGGATACTCCTCATCTCTCGACTCATGAGCCCATTGGGATTTTGTCTCCGAATCAAGCAAATTCAATATTAATCTTGTGATCCAAGGGTCACGTTGTTCAGCGGCTGATCCAATAGCTTTTAAACCGCGTAAAATTTCATCTGAAGTATCTAGAATTTTGCGAATACTTGCAGCAGATACCGTTTGAATTGGACGCTGCTCCAGGAAGGTCCCAATATATGAATTAACGATTTGCCTCTTGCGGCTATATCGATTACGAATTTTGTCAACAGCTTCAAAATAGTTCGCATCAGTAATTCGGAGATGTTTCACTAACTGGCTAGCTTCACCTTCTAAATAGCCCCGCAAATGTTGAAACTTTTGCGATGGCGTGAGGTTGACCTTGTCATGGATGTTTGCACAAAAAAGGTCATAAAATGTACACCATTCCATCTAATTTCCCGAAAATGTAGGTATCGCCTTTTTTGGTAATCGAATGTCATAATGACCTTGATGTGTGGCATTCATTGTATCGTTCATAAAGTGCGTTTGTGGCTCAGTAGCCTTACGAATCCATCTTCCTAGATTACCTTCAATGGTGTAATAATTGTTTTCGAATTCGGTTGGATCCAATTCTTCATCTTAATTTGCGGCCACTATCTCCAAGTCAATCTCTTTTACCTTTGTAGCTGCATCCCGTGCTTCTTGCAACCGAATTTGAACTGCTTCATAACTTGAGTCATCAGGAATATTTTCTGCGAACACGTGAATCCTCTGAATTTTTGATAACAGTGAAACTCGTTGTGCCCGAAGTTGTTTTAACCGGGCAGCCATCCGTACACAATTGTAACAGCACTGATCACGATAACGGAATTACTGATTCACAAGTTCTAGAAAATTGTTAATTAACAGCATACAACAACTCGATAAAATTCACACCAACAAATACGTATATTATCCGCACTGTGGAACAGTAATAACTGATTCGCGCACTTTACGGCCCGTCGCCTTTCGATTCTCAATTTTATTTATCGTTTATGCACTGTATTTTGTATTTTAACTAATTAATTGAGTGCTTGAAATAACGGTGTTGCGTTTAATTTATATATTAAAATATTTTTTACGGCACTCAATTTGTTTTGTATCACTATGTTTTGTAATCAATCAGTAATCACTATTTGTATTAATTACAAAACCACCACGAAATTACGTAAAAACGGAAAACTACGCTCTGCTACCATGTTTTTGACTCAAACAAAAACAAATCTTTTCCCAACCAGTATTCTATATTTCGTCTTAAGATACACACAGTAATTTATTTCCGCGACTGTTTTATTTCCACGACCAAAATTTTTTCACCTGCTGCTTCAACCAAAACTCAAAATGAAGTGTTCATTACCACTCCCTTATTTTTTCATTATTGTTGTTTATAAATGTAAAAGTCATAATCGAAAACCCGTTTTTAAAACCATAACAATGTTCTAGTTAATCAAGAGACAATGCAAAAAATCTCCAAGTCGATAACGTAACTAAAATCTGCATAGGCGACATTCAGGGGTTTTTCCGATTATGACGTAGGTAACCTTTTTTTATTTTTACATTAATTATTCTAAGCTTTAACAGCCTTAGTTACCAGTGGTTGCCACGAGGAGGCAGCACGTACACTGATTACGGAGCTGGTAGATTAATCCACTCAACTTTGGTCCCCCCCCCCCTCCAATAGACGCAGAACCACCTAACTTACCGATACATTGGTTAGAATTACAAAAAATTTTCCGAACCCCCTTTTTTATAAAACATTTTTTATCGTTTTCTTCACAAAAATGATTTTCCTGAAAACATATCTAGGAAACCTGGAAGAGAATCACAAAAAAACAACTTAGCATCACCAAATGTGCGCTATTTGTTCTCTTTATCTTCAAGTATCATTTGTGCAATACTAGATGTCGAAGCGGTTGTTACAAAGCCAATTTTTGACAACGAACAATCAAAAGAGTTATAAAATAATGAAAATGTAGAACTACATGGGCTTTCAGGTAAATATTCTAAAGCAACACATGATGCATTATTAATTTTGAAGACAGCGGTTCAGAGTATGTTCCGGAAAGCGAATTATCAGATTTCACTAAAACATCACCAGATTTCAGCCTGTTTGTGCCCCATGGGCCAAGAAACTTTGTCTTGGAATCGTCTGAAAATTGTACAATGCCGAGGTACAGATATGTACGAGTTTGATAATCTGTAACAACAAGATATTGAAACAATGCCAATTAATAATAATCATAAGGGACCCGGCTCTAAACAAAAGCCACAAAATAAATTGTCAGGAAAATTTACTTTAGAAAATCAGCAAGAAATTTTTAACAGATTCTGCGCATTGGGTGAGGTTACTCTTGAAAGGAAATACATACTAAGGCATATGATTGGTACAGCTAAAAAATTACCAGAAATTGAAAAATTGAATATAAGCTTGAAAGAAGGAGAAATCAACTGTATTTTTTGGCCAAAGCAGAAAGCTTAATAATCTTTCTGCTAATTTCGCTAATTTTATATAACTTAAAATATAAAAGATTTTTCTACATTTTAGGAATAAATCGACAGTGAATTTCGAATTTATTTTCGAGAAAAATTTCCGAATTTCAAGCAAGTACCATACAGTCGGTCTGAAGAATTGAGTTGCATTATTTAAGAGAGTGCTATGAATGCGAATATTTTTTAATCGACCAAAAAATATCATAACAATGTATAGATTATGAATTTTGTGAATTGAAGTGGAAAATTCTAGGGTAGTTCCAGCAACAAAACGGTAGTACACTGATATCTTCAATATTACCTTTAATATATAATTTTTTTATACCAAAGAAAGACCGCTGCAACGACGGCACTTAATTTACAAATCAAAATATTAACATAGAGGAGGGTTAATTTGCGTGTTATTTAAAAGAGGTAAAATTTGCACAATCTATAAAGCACCAACACAAACGAGAAGCTTTGCCATGGCAAATAATTGCAGCAGTTGTTGATTTTGAGAAAATGTTAACGTGCCCGAATGCCGAGATTTCGACTTTGCGTTACAGAGGTGTTCACCCAATTTAAGAGGTCCACAAAGTAACGCTTTTGCAAATACCTTCTAATTCCACGAAATAAAGGCCTCTGAATCGCAATATCATACCATATCTTATCATATTGTTTATAAGATGACTTAGCAATTATATCAAAAAATTTACAACTATAAATTACCATCGTTACACATTTGACAAGTTATTCGTGCAGTTTTGTAGTTATATGTGATTAACCGCGCACATAACTCTTTCGAAAAACTTGCAAACTGAACATTTTATTTTCAAAACAAAACCACCTTCGCACCCTGACCATAAACAAAATTTCAAGAAAAACTCTTATATACCTTCATCTGTATATAAAATTTACAAATTTCTTAATTCACTCTATACAGTAAACATATACTATATATAATATCTAAAGTATATCATTTCCACAAAACTTTGGTGAAACAACAACACCACCAAGAACCAAGTTTTCATTTTCTTCGTTTTGTTGTAAGTACATAGAGTAGACTCTTTACAATATGGAAAATTTATTGAATATGCAAAATGTGCAAAATATTTGGAAGTTTTTTTTTTTTGGTGCTTAAGAATTATAACATTATTTTCTTAAAATTATATACACTAAAGAAAGGAAAATGAAGACAATATTACTATTATTATTATAATATGAAGATATAGTTTTTCTAAGTTTTTGTTCCAAACAAAAAAAAAAAAAAGTTCAAAATAACATAATAAACTTACTGTTGTGTTAAAACAAGACTATAACAACTAATTTACAGTAAAGTTTTAAAATTTTGTCAACGATCTTCTTCTTCGTTATTACCATTACTTTTACGCAAAATATTTATACGTTTCTAACACAATTACATCTGTAGGCGCGACATTTTATCGCCATCCGTTTAAGTGCAAACGTTATTATCAGATAAATATCAATTTACTATAAATAACTCAAATTAAACCGACAAAAAAGTTACTTTCTGAAAAGTGATTAATCAGTTTATGATCCAATAATAAAGCGATGACATGCTTCTTGATTTATCTATACGTAATAAAAACAAATCAAATGTACAGTGGGCAAGGTAGCCACAAATTTTGTCTATTTCTTCAAAAGTAAAATTTTCACATATCGTTTGTGTGTTTAATTTATTATTTTACATACTTTCCAAGATATACAAGTTGAACTATATTTTTCAATTTATCTCTAAAAAACTCATTCAGAATCTTATTCTATTTGCATGGATATTAACTGAATTTAGAAAGTGTTTGCTAATAATATTCTGTTATTCATCGTTACACCGACACCGATTATCGACTAGTAGGCAAACTAGGCACGTGCCTAGGGCCTGCAAATTTTAGAGGCCCATTATTTTTATGCTCCATTAGTGGGATAGCCTTTGATTAGAAATTTTAATATACAGCACGTTAAATTTTCAATTGGAGTGACATATTTATCTAGGAATTTACCGATAAAGACTGATTTACATTCAAAAAATTGCGCAAATGCAGATGTCAAATCAAAAATTCGTTTTCTTTACACATAAAAAGTAAATTTAGACAAAAAATGTCATCTCATAAACCAATGCAAATGATTGGTTTTCTTATTTATGTATCCTTATTATAGTTATTTATTCACGGTACGACGATTTTACAGAAAAAAAACTCGACATCTGCAAAAATTAGTAGACGACGACTTTGGAGTTTGTTTCTCGGGTTTCAGTGCGAGTTTACGACCTTTTTCTGAAGAAAAATTTTCAGCAGATTTGAAGTGAAGTTAGTCGCGTTACCGAAGTTTTTTGTACTTATTAGTTGGTATATAAATGATTTGCTCATTTTTTTCAAGTCAAAAAAGGTAAATAAAAGAAATTCATTATATTATAATTTCTATGCGACCATAATAAAAAAGTGCAAATTTAATTATTTTGTGAGTATAATTAGTGATAATTTAATTACAGTTATATTATTCTTTAACTTATTAATTTTTTTTGTGTATTAAAGACTTTTTATTCATAATTGTTTCATAATATTTAAATTAAATTTTTTGTCGTTAATTTTGTTGTTGTTGTTATTTTTTTCATATTTTTTGTGTTAACGATTTTTATTCATTTTGGAAATTTAAATATTTACATTTTTTATTGATTTTTTATAAATATTTTACCGCGATTAATTTACAAATTTGCACGTTTTCGATTGTGGTGTGGCCATGTCTTCGTTAAGACAAATTATAATTAACGGTTTGGTTGAGCAAAATAATGCTCTTAGTGCGCTCGCTTTGTTGTTGGTACAAAGGTCGCGGAGACCTCGCCGCCGGTTCAATATAAATCCAATTAACATGAACCGAGGAATGCAAGAGTTTTACCAAAATCTTGTGATGGAGATGAGGTTAAACGGCGTGGACTCATTTTTTAATTTTCATCGGATGTCACCGCAACTCTTTGACGAGTTGTTGAGTATTGTTGGGCCTGAAATCCAAAGGGATCACACTCTTTCAATATCTGCGGGAGAAAGATTATCCCTTACACTCAGGTAATTATATAAATATTAATATTTGTTATATAATATATTTATTTATTTTAATTTTAGATATCTTGCTAGTGGGGACAGTATGGTGTCAATTGGAAAGTATGGTTTCCATATTGGGAAAGCAACAACAACCATAATTATTCGGGATACATGCCAAAAAATATGGAATATGATGCAGCAGCGTGTTTTCCCAAATTTTTCTCAAGAATTTTGGACAGACACTGCTGCCGAATTTGCCAATAAATGGAATTTTCCACATTGTATGGGTGCAATGGATGGAAAACACGTTGTAGTTCAGGTAAATAAATTATATTATTTTTAAAATATATTATTTTTAAATAAATTATTTATAAAATTATTAGCAGATAAAATATAAATATTTTCGTTTTTTATTACAAATTTTTATGACGGACCAGGTATATTTACGTTTGTGCACATTTTTTAATTGTGTTTTATTATGTGTTTATTAATAAAAAATATAAATCTCATCATATTGATTACAGTCATTTTCTCACTCTGGAACAGTATATCGCAACTACATAAATAGTTTCAGCGTTGTATTATTTGCAGTTTGCGATGCAAACTACAAATTTATTTCTGTAGTTGTGGGGCCAAGTGGACATATGGGCGATAGTACGGTATTCCGTAACAGCCATTTTGGAAAATCATTGGTAGATGGTGGTGCTAATCTATTTATTCCAGATCCAACAAACTACTAACTCCAACAATATTGGCAAGCAAAATAACTGTTCGTGCTATAGTCAATGCAACTGTTGTTTTGCACAACTGGCTGAGGGACAAACAAGGCTCCGACTATGTAACACAAGATTTGGTGGACAGTGAAGTAGATGGTAATTTCCGTCCTGGCAGATGGCGCGAAGAAGACACTAATGGGGTGGTTAACATTTCACGTGTTTGGTCAAATCGCACTACACAAAATGCAACTCATATTCGAGACCAATTCAAATTTTATTTTTCAAACATTAATACTCTTCCTTGGCAAAATTATTCCGTTTATTAAGAAACAATTTTGGTTGAGGATTATGCCTATTGGGGAAACCTCTATAAAAAAAAACGCATCAATTATCCTACCTCTTTGGGTGATGTGGAAACGGATATATGTATTGTTTTAAATTAATCTTTAAATTTAAAAAAAAATAAAAAACCAAAATTGAGAATTACATTTCTTAAATAGAAAATTTTAGTAAGATAAAAAATTACAAAGTACATTTGTTAATTCAGCTGCTGTTTGGTTCGAATATTCACTATTTTTTTCGTTATTTTTTTTATTTACGTTAACATAGTATAATAAATTTTATATTTTTTTGTTAAACAATTTTGTTTATATCTTGTTTGTTGGCCACAGGTTTGGGATTGAAGCTGCTATCTGTTGGCCTATAAAAAGAATAATTTTAAAAATATGTACACATATAGGATATTCTAAAATAAAAAATTACAATTGTATTTATACTTACTCGTGATCGTCGTTTTCCTTTAGAAATTCCATCTCCCTAATTAACCAAGCTGCCTCTCTTGCCTTCGGTTTACTCGCACTACCACTTTTTAATTTTTCGTTTCCCAAAACCCTTTTATATTTGGAACGCAAATTTCGCCACCTTCCCATACACTATCATTGGCTGTTAACCCCAACTCATCAGCAATCTCGCCCCAAAGTACACTGCGCAACATATTATTTTTATAATGATGGTGTTTTAACTGATAAAGCATCTCTCTTCCCGGTTTTTTACTTCCTCAATTATTCTTGCGTCGATTATATTAACATTATTTATTTCGGTAGCCATTGTAGCAAAATCAATTAAAATTTAAACAAAAACGGTCCTTTTGTCATAGGGTGTACGATCATTTTTTTGATATTTTTGTTGGGGATTGTTACAATAATTTGGAAGAGTTTGTGTTTGTCAAGAAATATCGACGCCCAGAGAAGACAGACACATTATAAAAGCAATACCACATACAACTGAAGACAACCTGCATTCCATATCGTCAAATTCAATGGTTTACAACATAGTTGAGCCTGCAGTAAGAAATTTAAAAAAAAAATCTTTCAATTGTACGAAAAATTTCAAAATTTTCCATAATTTTGTTAAAATTGTTACCTATATATTATTTCAATACCCAAAAAATCATATTATGTATTAAGCCATTAGTCAAACTGGAATTATACCGTCAAATTCAAAAATCGAATTTTTTTAATGAAATACTGTATAGGTAACAATTTTAACAAAATTATGGCTTAATGTGAAATTTTTGGTACAATTGAAACACTTTTTATATTTTTCTTACTGCAGTCGCAACTGTGTTGTAAATGATTGAATTTGACATGCAGGTTGCCTTCAGTTGTGATATGTGGTAATGCTGAAAATAAATTAACATCGTTAACAAAAATTAAAATACATATATAGTAAACAAAATAGGTATGTACTTAACTGAGCTGACCTTAACACTTTCACGGATATAAAGTATTTCACGGATATAAAGAATTTCCAAACATTATTGCATTCTCATCAATAAGTGAAATTCCCATTAATCGGCCATGTTCATGAAAATATTTTAATTGGATTAACTTTTGATCTTCAATTTAAATGTTATACAAAAATATTTTATCCTCATTGGAGAACAGTATTTTATCATTCGATATCCACAAGCAATGACAAAAATGAGGTGACATAATATCATCGTAAGCGTCATCACTTCGCAATTCGTTCAAATCTCCATTAATTTTAGAATATTCGCGGCATCAATCGTAAAGAATTTATTCTCATCTTTTAGAAAATCGACCGTATTGATAGCCACATTATTTGTATGCTGTATTGTAGACATGGGAGGTGGAATAACAGCATTATTGAAATTTGTGATCATAAGAATTGGTCCATCGATGACAGCGACAACAGCCTCGTCTGTTGTTGATGAAATTACTCTATAGTCCCATTGATAGAATAGAAATCTAGAATTACTTAATACAATTTGTAACGATTTTGATTTAATAGTTGTCTGACTATTCTCATTCATCTATTGATGCTTATGATTATACTATCAAATATTAGTTGATGCTTTAAATACCATTGTTAGTTATTTATCGTATACAGATAACTAACTTTTGTCTCAAGGTTTATTGTAACTACCGACAAAACGTCAGAATCTAAACTCCAGCCTAGGTCAATAACTTTTTGTTGTGTTTTTAAATGGTAACAATAATTCACGATGTTTCAAACCATTCTTTTCAAATAAGGTTATGACATATTTGTTTGGTAATATCTGGGGAACAGCAATCCAAGATCATGATGGTTTCCAAATAATACATTCAGACATTGGCATCAAACGACAATATATTCTAAAAGAAAAAAGAAAAAGCATTAACTAAAATTATAAGAGTACTAGTAGTACAAAATACATAACTTAAACAATTTTGTAGTGTTGTATATAAAGTTGAGATGAGTTTTCTGCATTAGAAAAAGAATAAAAATTAAAATAATACCGGCCAATACCAATTCCATTTCATGGATTCTATTTGTCCATTTTTATACTGGCATATATTTTTCAATGACGAATAAACACACTTCATATTATGTTAAATACTTACCGGTATTTTATTATTTTTTATTTATGACAAAATGTTTGGCAAAATAACTAATATGTACGAGTAATTACATAATCACACAAAACACAAACATTATTTTGACTTTTCTTCTTATTTGACATTTTTATTATGACATTTTTCCACATTTGAGCCAAATAATAAATAGCAAAATTGACAATGAGCTAAATAATAAGCAACATTTATTATGTCAATTTTGGTACCCCTTCTTAAAATTTGTTAATTTTATTTCTTTAGTTTGGTACTGCTTCTGAACATTTGTCTGCGATTTAAAAATATTTTATTCGGAAGGGGAAATTAGTTTACGAAATAGACTACATCGATTGGTTTAAATTTCCCTGCTGAGTGCGAGTTTACGACCATTTTCTGAAGAAAAATTTTCAGCAGACAACCAATCGACGTAGTCTATTTTGTAAGCAAATTTCCCCTTCCGAACATAATTCTTTTGTTTTCCATTTAAAAAATATTGAATCTCCAGAAAATTTTTCTTCAGAAAATGGTCGTAAACTCGCACTCAATTGACTTTTTTAAGCAGATGTTTCCTATGTTTGTTTCAATTTTTTTGCAGACGTCGAATGTCATTGAATGTAAATCGGCTATAATCATTTTTGGCTAATATCCAAGATTACTCGTATGAGGCGATATCACTACGATCATAATATCGCTTAAAAACATACTTAAAACCTATTGCAACCTATGTTTGAGATCAACTATTTAGTCATCGTAATTATAAAACACGTCAATTTAATTAGATCTATAAAATGCGTCAGGTAAATTAGATTTATGTTCAAAAATTATTTCGTGCGGCATAAATTTGGTAACGATGTAATGTGTTGTGTTATAAGAAAAACATGTAAACGAAACTCAAGTGTCCCACTCCAAACAATTTTTTTTCCGAAAATTGCCTAAGATATCTATAACAAGCGCTTTGTGACTACGTTCTAGTGCACCATTAGTCTTAGGATGATAGGAACTTGGATTGATTTAAATTAAAAGACGTTTAAAAACTCAGCTCATAAAATTTGAACCTTGATCCTGTAGAAACTGTAGATCTACTTTAACTGCGTTATCTATTTGCCAGCTGTAATTAGTTTAAGTAAAATAAAAGGAAACCGAAATGCTTTAATATAAATGTATAACTGCTTTATTAGCTGTATTACAAAGAAGTGAAAAAACAATATAACTTTTGACGTTTAGATATTAGCATGAGTTGATTCAATATTAAATTGGTCTGATCATTTCCCAATGTGCATTTCAACACTCCTCCTCAATTTAATAGTTGTAATTGCTCGACGAACTCCACGTGTTTTGATGTTGGCAACGGCTTTGTCATGATATCCGCCAGCATTTCGTCTGTTAGACAGTACGTACACCTTATGATTCCCTTTTCGATGTAGTCTTTAACAAAGTTTCGTCGCTTATCGATGTGCTTTGTTCTGTTTGACAACTTTTCCTCTTCAATCAAACTTAGGCAACTTTGATTGTCTTCATGTATACTACCGCTGACGCTATCGGTTGCTGCATATCCTTTAGCAAATGCCTGAGCCAAAAAACCTCCTGACACGCTTCCGATAATGCTACGAACTCAGATTCTGTCGATGAGAGTGCCACACATTTTTGCTTTCGGCACGCCCAACTGACTGTTGCGCCATTGACGATGAACACCTAACCGCTGTTCGATTTTCTGTCGCTCTTGTCTTCGGCCCAACTTGCATCCGCATAGCCATACAACAGTTCACCGTCATGTTTGCTGTTACCAAGTACTAATTTCAAACTTGCTGTAGATTTCAAGTACTTGACAACGCGTTTCAATTCGTTCCAATCGTCTTGTGTTGGTGTGCTCATCTTCTGCGCCAGTATTGAAACACTTGCTGAAATATCTGGACGAGTGTTTACCGAAACAAATAGCAAACACCCAATTAAGCTTTGATAATTTTAGTTGTCGATCAGCAAATTATCTTTGCTCACTGCTTTTCCGTAATCAACGCCCATTGGTACTTTTGAATCTTTAGCGTCCTTCAAACCGAAATCCGATGTGATCTTTATAATGTACCTCGATTGACTTAAACAATAGAAGCTGTCTGCTGTTCTTCCGACTTCTATGCCCAAGCATTTCCTTATATCTCCCAGGTCTTCGATGTCAAATTTCGATGATAAAATTTGTATTACCTCATTGATTGCTTCCATTGTTTTTCCGAGAACAATACCGTCATCGACGTAAAGCAACAAAAAACACCATTCACCGTTGATGTTTCTTCGGTACAAACATCGATCTGCTGTGCTGTATTCAAAACTTGCATCGACCAAGACCGCATGGATTGCCTCATTCCATGACCTAGCTGCTTGCTTCAGCCCGTAGAGACTTTTCTTCAACCAACAAACCTTATTTTCGCCCCTTTCAAAGCCTGGAGGTTGGTTCATGTAGATTGTTTCCTTTAAATTTCCATTTAGAAATGCTGTTTTGGCATCGATGTGACGAACGATGTAATTTTTTCTGGATGCCAATGCCAACAATACTCTAAATGTCGTCTGCTTTCCCATTGGAGCGAACACTTGATCGTAGTCGGTGCCGAACTTCTGCGAAAAACCTTGAGCCACAAGTCGTGCTTTGAAACGAGTAACACGACCGTTAGCATCTGTTTTCAATTTGAAAACCCATTTGCATCCGACTGCTTCACGACCAATGACTTCATTTCTTCTTCCATTGCGAGCTTCCATCGTTCGCATTCTTTACTTTTTAGCGCCTGTGATAACATCTTCGGTTCGATGATGTCTTGTTCTACCATGTGAATCTCTTCAATCAATCGCTTTGGTGGAACACCTTTATTTGATCGCTGTGAAACGCGCCGTTGCTGTTGTTGTCCCCCAACAGCCAAATTATCTTCGGATCCTTCTTCGTTTTCGTCTATTGCTGCGTTCTCTTCAATTGCTGGTGTCGATTCATCTTCTGGCCTTTCGACGTCTTCATTGGATTCGTCTTCTCGGATTTCGACTGATACCGTCGCTGGAATGATTTCCCCTTTGCCATCGACGAATCGAACGTCACGGCTTATGACAACCTTTTGCTTTACTGGATCAAAACATCTGTATGGTTTCGATTTTCATCATAACCAACAAAAACCATTTGCGCTGCCGTATTGTCGAATTTTCGCCGCTTTTCTGATGGAATATGAACGAAACATTTAGAACCAAACGTCACGCAATGCTTCATACCTGGTTTTTTGTTGTTCCATAGCTTGAATAGTGTAGTTTCGATCGTTCTTGATTGTAAACGATTTTGGAAATAATTAGACGTATTCACCGCCTCAGCCCAAAACATGTTTGGCAAATTAGCATCCACCAACATGCATCGTGCCATTTCAATCAAC
The DNA here is from genome assembly GCA_958295665.1 of Tipula vernalis. NCBI lineage: Eukaryota > Metazoa > Arthropoda > Insecta > Diptera > Tipulidae > Tipula > Tipula vernalis. Next base: position 304,753,235 of record OY282560.1, on the reverse strand, counting down.
GTGCGATTCTTACGTTCAGCACCGCCATTTTGAAAACTTGAGTACAGTGCTGTGTATTGCATCTGAATACCGTTGTCCTGTAAACATTTCTTTACCGCAGCGCCGGTGTATTCTCCTCCTCGATCCGATCGGAGAATAACTGGCTTTCGACCGAACTTGTTGTGAACCATTGCCACGTACTGTTGCAGCTTTTCAAAAACTTCCGACTTTTCCTTTAACAGATATACGACTGTATATTTCGAAAAATCATCGATCATCGTCAACAAGTAGCGTCGTCCACTCAGCGATTTCGTTTGCATTGGCCCACACACATCCGTGTGAACCAAATCCAAAACATTCTTTGATTTGCTTATTGACTGTTTTGGAATCGGCGACCGAGTCTGTTTTGCCTTTAAACAAACTTCGCATTTTTCCTTGATGCCGCAACCAACGATTTCGATACCATCAACCATTTGCTTCGAACATATTTCTCTGATTGCTTCTGGATCACGATGACCAAAAATTCGATGCAAATTGTGAATACAATTCGCTTTGTGCTGAAGTCTTTCAACAACTGCGTTGACTTTATTCGGTTGACATAACACATACAAATCGTTTATTTCGTCTGCGATTGCGATTTGCACGTTTCCCTTGATGATTTCGGACATTTTGTCGTAGAAGATTACCTTAAAACCTTTTGCTGCTAATTTCTTGACCGAAATTAGATTTCCCTTAATTCCTGGCAAATACAATACGTCCGTAAGTGTAGCTGCATTAATTTGCCCATCGCTGTTGACAAATTCGATTTTGCATGCACCTTTTCCTTCGACGTGAACCCTTTCACCGTTTGCAACAGTCAAGCTGCTGCCGGCCGCGCCCAACTCAACAAAGAAACCTTTATTGCCACTCACGTGACTTGTTGCAGCGCTGTCGACCACCCAAGTGTTGATGTCACTGGTCGATGTAGTGCTGTATTCGCTTTATGTTTTGAACCCTTTTCTGGATTGTTCTTTTTCCACTGTGCGTATTTTCTGCAGTCTCGTTTTAGATGACCTTTAGATTTACAAAATAGCACTCCAAATGGCTGGTAGTCGTCTTTAAAATCGATTCCTTAGTTTCGCCTGAATTTTCGACGCGTCGATGATATTCGGCAATTAACTTGGCTTTGACAAATCAGCTTTGTCCCTTGATTCAAGCGCTGTAATCAATTCATCATAGCTGGTTGGCAAACTGCTCAAAAGCATCGCCACTCGCCATGAATCCATCACCGTCTCACCATTCTCGACCAATTGTTGAAACAAATCGTTCATATCATTTATGTACGTTTCAACATTGCCGCCGTCAGCCATCCTTTTCTTGCAAATGCGCCGTCTAATTGAAATTCGATTTTCGAGTGTCCTACCATGGAAATGGTCTCCCAATGCTTTCCAAGCTTCAGCTGCCGTTTTCGCCGATCGAGTGATACTGTGAAGTGGCCACGATGTGTTTAAAACGATTTTTGCATGAGCCTTTTGATCGTTTTCTTCCCATTCCTTGATTTCAGCCTGTTTTTCACTGGTTTCAGTAGCGGCCGGTTTTGCTTCCGTCAAAATCGACCAACATTTGATTCCTTTCAAGAAATGCTCCATTTCATACTTCCAGTTGAACTAATTTTCACCGTTCAATGGATGCACATATCGTAGCTTCTTTTTATTTCAGGATTTGCCATTTTTTTTTCTTTTTAAACTTTAACTTTATTTGGTTTCTTTATTTTCACCTTTTGGCAAACGATATTTACTGGGCCTATAACCTGTAGAAACTTATAGATCTACTTTAATTGCGTAATCTATGTGCCAGCTGTAATTAGTTTAAGTAAAATAAAAGGAAACCGAAATGCTTTAATATAAATGTATAACTGCTTTATTAGCTGTATTACAAAGAACTGAAAAAACAATATGACTTTTGACGTTTAGATATTAGCATGAGTTGATTCAATATTAAATTGGTCTGATCATTTCCCAATGAGCATTTCAACAGATCCGTTAAAATGGCAGTTGGTGTACCGAACATACATATACGATTCTGAGGAATATTTTATCATCTAAAAAGATGTTCTCGAATGAATTAGACGCAATTGTGGTTATTTTTAATGGCATTTTTTGCTTTACGTGGTTTTTATGCTTCTGGCTCATTGTTTAACATGTTTAAAAAGTAAAAGAATAATTTTATTTTATTGAAAGTTCTTTGTAGCCGTGGATGAGTCCCTATCGTTGTTTCATGAAATTATTTTATGATGTTCTCCACTTCCTTAGGATCCGGTAGTATTTTAAGCTTTCCCAATAGTCCAACACTCCCAATAACTTTAGAAGAGGTTGGTTTAATTAACTTATTAGCAGGCATTTCGTGGTTAGAATTATCAACGCTTTTACCGTTTATTTCAAAATACCGCCTAAAGTTTCCAATGATCCAAACAATATGAAACAGTTCCTTTTCGATAGTAGCGTATAGTTACGTTCTGCATGGTTCAGAGTTCCACTGGGAAATTTAATAGGAAGATCATCATTATCTATCATTTGAGATAGCACGAAACCTATTGCTTAATCACTAGTGTCACACGTTAGAATAAATTCTTTATTCAAGTCGGGATATTGAAGAATCGGTGGTTTCACTAAAGCTTCTCTTAAACTATTAAATAACTCATCCTCAAACGAACCCCATTTGAATGTTACATTTTTTTTAAAAAAAATATGTTAAGAGGCTTAGCTGATTCTGCGAAATTTGGCAATATCGTGTTTAATAGTCGCAAAACAGAAGAACGAATTTATATCTTTTGCCTTACGCGGTACTGGATAATTTTTAAAAGCAACTGATTTAGACGGATCTGGTGTAATTCCGTATGGTGTTATTATATATCCCAAATAATACACTTTGCATAAACTACGATATCATCCAAATACACAAAATATTTTAACCCAGTCAGCCCCACTAGAATACCATTCAATAATTTTGCACATTCTTGTAAACTAATAACGTCCATTATCAGTCGAAAAAGCAGTTTTTTGTTTGTCGCGAGGATGTAATGAAATTTGGTGGTAACCGTTTGCAAGCTAAAATAATTGACTTTCCCACGTTATTTCCGTTAGATTAGGCAACGGATAACTCAACGTTCACAACTATGTGATATGATAAAGTGAATTTTTATTCCTCTGTCAGGTACTGTTGATCTAATTAGTGAAAAATAATTAACTGTTTAATTTTTAATAAACATTTTACAAATCAAGTTATTTTCATTGTGACTGCAATAATTTGTCTAAGTACAGGGCAAATATATTTTAAACGATTCTTCATTTACGCAAATATATTTTAAACGATTCATCATCAACGATTCGTTGTGTTCGATATAAAATAAATAAAACAGTCGAAACTAAAAATTGACGTTATGGTCTTAAAATGTGCACAGTGTGATGATGGAAGCGTTGACAATTTCTTCATTACCTGTGGTAACTGTGATAATGTATATTATCAAAAGTGCTCAACATTATCGGTCGCTTCAGCAAAAATGTGCAATAACACACCTAACATTCAATTCAAATGTAATACATGTAATCAAGTTAAAAAAAAAATTGAGGATAGAGCTAACAGGTTAGATGACATCACTAACACAGTTGCTGCATTTTTCAATAATTTTGGTGACATGATTGCAAAACAGTTAAACATGCAATTGCAAACTCAATCAAAATATGTATAGATACGAAACAGAGTGAAAATTCTACAAATGTTCATGATATCCAGACTACACCACTTGAAACATTAATTGTGGGAATGGATACTCAACAAAAATTGTGGCTATTCACCTCCATCCCTCTACCTCAGATGTGGATGTCCTACGACACATAACAACAAAGGTTAATGTAACAGCAGACGATATATCTGGCCGTGCCTTAATTGCAAAGACAAAATGTAGGAGTCAGCTAAATTGTATTTCGTATAAAATTGGAGTGAACCCACTGCACTTTGACAGAATTTATTCATCGGAGATTTGGCCGACAGGTGTTGTAATAAAACCAATTATTAACTATAATCGAAAAAAACCACCAGGGAGTATTTCTGCCGAGTTCTCGTTAGTATTGCTTTATTATCTAATCTATTTTGTAATTTGACTTCTAATTTAAGAGTTTCCACATCACCAGCTTCAGCTCCTTCTAGCTCCATTCAACATAAACCGTGCAATGATGCAATTTCAATGATGAAACATATTGATAAAGTTAGAATTTTGATGCAGACTAAACATTTTGATACTTTGTGTTTGAGTGAGACTTGGCTTCATCCAAAAATATCATCTTCTAGCGTGGCAATTTCGTGTTGCTGGTAAATATCAAATGTGTTGATCGTCTTGTTTTGGGGAAGACTGAGTTTATTATTTTAGAACTAAAGGTTAAAAATACTAAGTATGCCGTAATTGTTGGCTATAATCCACCATTCTCGGTGATTTTAATATTAATTTAAATACTACCCCGAATCGATTTCTCTGCAATTTAAATATACTCAATTTATTTGTTGTTCCATTTCAGTTTACACGAGAATCAAACTTTTTAGATTTAATTCTTGTGAATGAAGCTCACTCTGATAGAATATAATTCACTTCGAAAAAATTTCCCTTCCATCGATTTCCGACCATTATTTGATTTATATGTCATATAAAGTGAAGTTCACACAGCCAAAACTAACATACTCCTATATCCCGGTGTACAATAATATTGACGTGGAGCTAATGGCAAAACACCTTTGTTGAACTGAACTTTGAAATGTTAAGGAGCATAGCTAATTTGGACAATAGCTATTTGTAATTTATTTCACAATTTTATAGATATCATACAGCAGCACCCTGGCTTAACACTAAAATTATTAAACTAAGCACATTGAGAGACGAAGCCCATCAATTATGGAAAAAGCACCGTGATCTTGGTTACTAAGCTAAGTATTGTAACTATGGAAATCAAGTTACTAGCCTTATCCGTGAATGTAAACAAAAATATTATTTCGGTAATCCAAGGGTTAACATGAAAAATTCTAGTAATACTATAGCCTTTTCGGCTGATGATATCAATTTACATTTTTCAGCCATTCCTTCTACTATAGTGTCGTGTTACGATTAATAAATTCTAATGATGATTCTATGTTTGGATTTCAAAGTTCACCGTTCCAATTTAAATGCGTCACAGACCTTGATGTAGTCAATCTAATTGGAAAAATTAAATCAAACGCGGCTGGACATGATGGAATGACCCTTAAGTACCTAAAACTAATACTGCCGTTAATTTTACCTTATCTAACTTTTATAATTAATAATAAGTTCACAATTTACATGATCTAAGGTCAATAAGTATTACTCCTATTCTGTCTAAGGTGTTTGGATTGGCTTTAAAGGACCCAATTTCATTGTATCTTAGTGAGTCACTTTTATTAAATCGTTAACAATCTGGATTCAGTAAGTTTCATAGTACAACTTCCGCCTTGGTTAATGTTGGAGATGATATGTCGTGTATCCTTAATGCACCTAATTCTTTTGTAGTAATTGTCCTCTTGGATTTTTCCAAGGCGTTTGATTCTATTAATCATCAGCTTTATTAAATTATTTTATAATTTTTCGGGCTGTGCTATTTGTTTATTATCTTACTACGAGTATCTGTTTGATAGGACTCAGATTGTAAATTTATTAGGGTCATTATCACAAACAGCTTCGGTTACTTGTGATTTAGCTGATTGCATTTCTGGTTCAAAATTCCATTTCTACGCGGACGATGTTCAATTGTATATTGGTGGTTCATTAGAAAATATAAATGAAATTTTTTCATATATTAATGAAGATCTACGAAGTATTTATTCTTGGTCAACGTCAAATGGTCTTAAATACAAAGAAAACACAGGCCATGTTTATTTGTAGAAGCAATTACTCGGGTATAATACCGGATTTATATAATAATAATGATAAATTAACATTAGTTGATACAGTTTGTAATCTGGGTCTACGCATGAACAGCAGTTTCACTTGGAGCGACCACATCGTTGAAACCATGGTCAAGTGTTTAAGTCATCCGCAAACTCAATCAATCATGATCGGGATCAATCGAAGAATAATACTAAATCGCCACTGTCGTTTCAAGCTTCTCATCATGCTCATAATAGTGGGGCTGCACATCATATCAAACCTCATTCTGAGCGACCAATTATTATTGGCACTGGTGATCTGGTCTCATCGCTCCAGATTGTGAAGCCAAGTAAAACTTTATTTGTTTCTCGACTCCATAAAGATGTTTCCGAAGCTGTAATTTTGGATTATCTTAAAGATAAATTTAACATTGAGAATGTAAACTGCCAGCGTATTATATCTCGACGGATTAATGATGCAGACGTTACTGATTTTGAGAATTTGTTACAACCTACTTCTTGGCCTGCTGGGTCATTAATTAAAGAATTTGTAATTTTTAATAAGGGACGAACCAATAAATCGAATTTTCCCGTTCTTCAACGAAACCAACCAACTCTTTAACTGATGCCAGCCGTTTTGATAAACAAACTAATCATTATAATTTGGCGTCTCCGAGATTATTTTATCGTAATGTTGGGCGTATGTCGTCTAAGTCAGCTGAATTTTTGAATTTTATTCAACGGATTTTCAATTTTTTGCTCTTGTGGAAACTGGATTTCATGAGGGGATCTTTAATAATGAGTTTTTTTCTGATGACTTTGTCGTTTATAGATGTGATAGATCTATTTTTAACAGCACTAAAAAAGGTGGAGGTGGTGTGCTGTTTTCAGCCCATTTTTCTATGCAAAGTGAGCTGGTTGTAGTACCTGGATGTGGCTCTATTGAATTTTTATGTGTCAAAGTTTTAATTTGTAATAATTTATTTTATTTTATAGTTTTGTACATACCACCTAGCTCACCTACTGATGTTTATTTGAGTCATGTAGATTGTATATGTGAATTGGTTAATATAATTAATTATAATGATACTTTAGTTGTATTAGGTGATTTTAATTTAAGTAATATTAATTGGTTGGTTGATAGTGAAACTGAGTCTTTGGGGTTACTCCCTTCGGATATTCTATCTGCAAATGATGCAGCGGTGGTGGATGCACTGTTCAGTTTCAATCTCAAACAAGTTAATTTATTTTGTAATGATAACAATTCGTTTTTAGATTTAATTTTTGTTAATAATACGGAATATTTGTCAGTTCATGAGTCTTTGACATCTTTCAAGGAAAATAATATTCATCATAATTCCCTCGAGATTATATTTCATGTTGGTAATCGAGATGATAAATGTCGGGTTTTTTCTTTTGATGATTCGTTTTATGATTTTAAAGAATGCGACACACCTGGTCTCTCTGAATATCTCCGTGGCGTTTGTTGGGATGATTTTTTTCGAGCCAATGATGTTAATGAAAATGTTAATGTTAATGATGTTAATGATAAATGTTAATAAAATGTTAATGACTTACTATTCGTTGCTTTCGATAAATTCGTACCTTTGAGGAAAAAACGTAACTATAATTACCCACCATGGTTTGATTATGATTTAATCAACTTACGTAACCGTAAAAATAAAGCTTACTTTAGATTCAGATCCAATAATTGTCAACTGAATAAATCCAAATTTGTTGATCTACGTGATCAATTTAAATCTGTATTTCATTTTAAATATTGTCAGTATATAAGTGTGATTGAAACTAATATCAAACAAAACCCTAAAACATTTTGGAAGTTTGTTAACGAAAAACGTAATACAACTGGCTATCCATCGGTAATGATTTTTAATGGAAGTAAACTGAGCACGGTTCCTGAAATCTGCGAGGGTTTTGCTAGTTTCTTTCAATCGGTATATAAAGTTAATTACGGATCCTTTGAAAGCGACCCTACTGTTAGTAATTGCCAATTTAACATTCCGTACCTATCAATAACTGAAGATGACATTTATGAATATCTGTCAGATTTTAATGATGGATGTGGGCCTGATGGGATACCTTCGTCAATACTTAAATGTGTGAGCTCATATATTGTAACTCCATTATGTTATCTTTTTAACCAATCATTAATTTCTGGACAATTTCCTACAGCTTCTAAAATTTCTCACATTGTTCCAATTTACAAAAAGGGTAACCGTTCTGATATATCAAATTATCGTGGTATTTCAATTCTTTCGTCTATACCAGAACTTTTCGAATTAATTGTGTCGAAACATTTGTTATTCCATACTAAAGAGATAAATTCTTGTTTCCAGCATGGTTTCACCAGTGGAAAATCTACGACTACCAATCTGTTGCAATTTACTAAATTCACTATTGAGTCACTTGAATCTAAAGGCGCCCAAGTTGAATCAATTTACTTTGATTTTGCTAAAGCTTTTGATTCAATCGACCATAAAATTATTATTGAAAAACTTTCGGTTATTGGTCTTGATCCAAATTTTCTTAAATGGATTTCTTCTTATCTAGTTGGTAGGAAGCAGTATGTTCTGTTGAATGATGTTAAGTCAGATTATATCTATTGTCATTCAGGAGTCCCTCAGGGGTCCCATTTAGGCCCAATTATATTTCTTTTATTCGTGAATGATATTCCTAATATTTTTAAATTCTGTAAATGTTTATTATTTGCTGATGATTTGAAGATTTTCATGCATGTTCAATCTGTAAGTGATGCTGAGGTTTTGCAATCTGAAATTAATATATTGTCTAGTTGGTGCTCTAAGAATAAATTGTTCATCAATGTACAAAAGTGTAAGGTGATGTCGTTTTTCAGAACACTCAATCCAAATATTGTCGATTATTATTTTAATGGAGATCTACTTTGTAGAGTAACTTCAACTGTTGATTTAGGAGTTCTGTTTGATCAGAAATTAACTTTTGCGTTACACATAGATAAAATAATATTAAAGTCCAATTCTATGTTAGGTTTTATTTTTAAAATGACAAAGGATTTTATGGATGCATTTTCGTGTGTTAGTCTATATACTTCTTTAGTAAGATCTCACCTTGAATATGCTGTAGTGGTTTGGTATCCTCATCAGGATGTGCATATTTCAAGATTGTAATCTATTCAGAAATGTTTTACTATCTATATGGCCAGGAAGCTTGGTCATTTATCTGATCGTCATCTACCTATGTGGAAACAGGTGCGAAGTCTCCCATCGTATGTGATTCGGTGTGAGTGCCTTCACATTGATACGTTGGTTAAACGCCGAAAAATTGCATCTGCCTTGTTTGTTAGTGATTCTCTTAGTGGCCGCATTAAGTGTCCTGAACTCATTTCTGCTTGGAGCATTTATGTACCTACCAGAAGCTTGCGTCCAAGGGAATTTTTGTTTGTTGACTTTCATAGAACGAATTATGGTTCCAATGAGCCAACCAAGTCAATGGCTAGAATTTTTAATGAATTTTACAATTTATTTAATTTTGAGAGATCCAGAGTGTATTTTCGGAAGGCAATTAGAAATTGCAATTTTTAATCTCATTTTACATTTTTAAAGTTTTCGTTTTTTCAGGTAATGTTCCGTATTGTTAGTATCACTTTTATTTCTCTTTAATCTATAATAATTCTTTTTTTACTATTCATTAAGTTTTTAACTGTAGAATAGATGTAAATAAATAAATAAATAAAACCTGTCGCAAGCCAAACTCTATTCTGTATAGCTTCATAAAAAGATTTCTCCGGAGAACTTAAGACTATATCTGGTTGAAACGTTGGTCACCCTGCATTTTATATACTGTGATGTAATTAGGTAAGTCTGCCCGATTGTGCCCTTAATGTTTATTGTTGCCGCGAAATATACAAAATAATGTTTTCAATTATTCACAATTAGTGAGAGGTTATATTTTATGGAATCGGTTGCCGGTTGAAGTTAGATGTGTAAGCTCAATTAGTGTTTTTAAATAACTTGTTTTTGATTATATATAAATAAAAAATTTGATTTGATTTGTATAAAAAATATTTAAGCTTGTAGAAAATTTTAAATATTTGAGAGATTTATTGTATGGAAGGGTGGAAAAGCTATGAGCTTATGCCCGTTTAATATAAATAAATAAATAAATATCCTCCATTTTTTATCGTCATTATCGGACTTCTTCGGAACATCAAGTAAGGGAAAATTCCTCGATTAACAAGTACCAAATTCTGTAATCTCCAATTATATTTTCTTCTTACATCTTAGTTATTTGACGATTTATTTCAGCTTTTGTGGACTGTGGTAACCGATACGGTTTAATATAAATGGGGTTTGAGGTAGTTGTACTTATCGCGTGGTTGCATCGGTTACCAAGAATTTATCTCCCTCCAGATAAAAAATATCGTCAAAATTACTGCAAATTGGGATAATAAATTCATGCAGATATTCCAATTTTAATTTCGCCCTAAGCACCTCAAGGCGATTACTAATACTATTCAAAGCTGACTCAATTTTAACAAGTAATGTGCGGTGAATTCTTTACTTGTGAGAATTTAGATGAATTATGGCTAGTCGAACAGCTAGCTCATTCGCTTAATCCCCACATATGAACAGCACCCGGTGGGTTTAATTTAAATTGAATTCTGACGTCTGTTAATTTATTAGTGATTGTCATGTAATTCTATTGTCGCAAAATATGGTAGTACATAATCCACGTCTGCCTACAAAGCAATGCAACGCCGCTAGAAAAGGTTTAGTTGTTAGTTGCAGACATAGTTCCAAATGAATTGCTCGAATTGACATACAGACGAAAACAAACAAATATGATTTTGTCTGTGGACTGGCTCCTCTTTTGCGAATTGTATGAATTCTGAAAGGGCCTGCAAAATCTAGTCCAACACAGGAACATGGATCAGACATGTTCACATGTGCCATTGATAAGTTTTTCATGATTTGCCTCTCGATACAACGTCGAACTGCTCGGCATACCAAATTTCGCGCTCTTGTGATGTAATAACTTTCTTGAATCATGGCCATTAACAGTGCAGATCCAGGGTGACAATAATCATTGTTGATTTGATGTACGATACGATGACTAGTTCTCCATTTTGAGGACAATCTGTTTGAGTTTTTGATGACAATATGACCTAAGAAAAGTGCATATTGAAGGAGATGGCTTTTATTCTTTCCAGTTTTGTGAAAACTCTATTCTCACATCTCTCTGCACAGTACTGCTTCTGTCTGATTATTATCTTTAAAACTCAGCGCAACTGTATTGGATTTCACTTGAATATAGGCACGATGAACGTATAAAGTTCTGCGAAAAATGTTCTTGTAACTTCGAAACTTTGTGAAAAGGTAGGTCCAGTGTCTTATTATCTCTGGCATACTCTTCTGTTTCTTTTTTGCCTTCAGTTACTATGTCAAAAAGTACAACATCTAAATATGACTGCATCGGCCAATTTTGCTCTGGTTGGCTTAACAAGATTGGTCCAGTCAACCATAACGCTTGTAATTTTGCCAATTCTACAGGCGGGAAACATTGCCCATTTTCTTGGTTTGCTGAAAAGCCAGTTCAGAACTATTTTATAGTCAGTCCAAAGTGTAATACGTATTAATTTGAGCTAGCTTTCATTAGTCGTCTTCCAATAGGAACAGTTTGCTATAGTTGTTTTGTGTAATTTTTATTTGTCTTTTGTAGTTGTGTATTATAGTAAGGGCGGTAAATAAAGTTAAATTGAAAATATGACAAAAAATTGGACATCTAATGAAGAGACAGCATTGGTATTAACCAACAACAAAATAATTTTGTATTAAATTTGACATTTAACATTACCAAAAAATAAAAAACTCGAACATAAATCGCAAAATATCGAAAAAATTCTAAAAGCCATCTATTGGAATTTTCGCAACTAAAATCCATATGAGAATGAGTAGTTGTCAGTAGCTACAAGTACTTGCGAGTACTATACTACCAATTTGACAAATTTTGTATCTGCCCTCAATGAAAATTTCAATGATTTATGTATTATTTCGAAAAAATTTAATTCTGGGAATTAATGGGTTGATTAAGAAATAAAGTTTGTTTTGATAAATTTAATTTACAAAAGGATGAAAGTAAAATGTTTAATTTGAATTGTAAAAGGTTAAATTTGTAATGTAAAAGGTTCAATTTGATACATAAGAAATTCAATATGTAGTGTATCCTGTGTATATCCTGAGGGTTAAAATCTCAAGAGGCGATCAGAAGTTCGGTCCTGAAAATTAGAACAGCTCTCAAAACAATCCCTATCTGAACCTCCAACTTAATTTACAGCTTAACCTTATACCCTAGACACAATGCGATTTAATAAAACCGATTTAGTGAATTTTTCGAGATTAGTCGAAGTGTGTTAACCTCGATTTAAGCAAATCCTTTGGTTTTTGTATAAAATACTTAAACTAGGGCAATAAACTTTGTCACAACGAAATCTCTGATGAAATCACCAAGTCAATCGCTAACGCAAGTTACAACTCAATCACTAATTCAAACCAAAATCAAATTGAAAATCACCCCAATATCAGAATCCCTTACGTAACCCTGGAGAAAACTAACTCAACCACAACTCACACCCCATTCCTCAATCAGCCCCTTCAAATTAGAAAATATTTGTTGGCCGGCTCAGACGATTAAGGAACTAGATATAATATGGTTTAATATATTTGTTGTAAACTTTCTAAAATTTTTGTATTTCGGTGGGCTGGGTTATAGTCCCTTGAAGTCAGAAAATATTTTTTGGTCGGCTCAGATGAATATGGAATTAGGTAGGGGATAGTTTTATGCATTGGTTGTAAACTTTTTAGAATTTTTATATGTCGGTGGGCTGTGGTATAGTCCCTTGAAGTCAAAAAATTATTTTTGGCCGGCTCAGATCATTATGGAATGAGCGTGAGCTGTGTTGATGATCGACTGTACATGATCAGCAAGAAGTTGAGCACCCCGAAATACCAGCCGTGGTAAATATACAGGTTCCAACGGTACGACCTTTGTTTTTTAAACTTATTTTGTGATATGTAAATTGGTTTACTTTGATAACATGCTTGAAAACTACTGCTGAGTATTCTATCTCACTGGCATTGCGGAAGCCGTATAGTTCAAGTTACTCATCTCCGTCAAGTGTAATATCCTGGAATGGAATTTGAATTCTCGATTTTTTGTCGCAACTTGAGCCATTCATTGAGTATGTCGTCCAGTAGATTGTCATCCCAATCTACATTAATACGCCACAAATTTTGTAAGATGATTTTTGATCGAATTAGAAGCGGAGAAACCCAGCCAAATAGGTCGAACCCTGCTAGCTTCAATGAGGATCGGTCGTTTGGTATGCATTTTTCTGACTGGATGGTGTGTCGCGAAACGAAATACATCTTGGATTGGATCCCATTGGATTCCGCGCACTATAATTGTGTCTTTATGCTCATCTAATGATTTTGCGTTGTTCGGTTGTTCTGGGTGATTGCTTACAAATTTTTTAAAACGAAATTTACCAGTTTGCAGGATGGCATTCACGTAAACATCTGCTTATGTGGGGGCCCGTGGATAAGCCTACAAAAAATATTAGGCCAGCTCGTTCAATGTATTTTGTAGCGACAAAGGGAGTAGAAGATGTCCCTGGGTAAATGTATTGAGTTGATAAGCGCACAGATTATTCTCATCGTCCCGCGGAAGCAATAATTGGTATTGTATTCTCAATGTCTGCTAAGAAGTTGTGCCCAGTTTGGGCCTGTTTGTTTGAATTTTATAAGACGCTTTGAATACAACCATCAGTGTGTTGGTAGTATTTTGCTCCTGCAGCATAAAGTATGCATTGGGATCAACCGTATACCATTAACCTTTCTCATGTGCAAAAGCTTGCAGTATTCCCCTCATTGTAAAAACGATGAAGTTCTGGATCTCGTCTGAATCATCTATACAGCGCGTTTAGCTGAGACATGGTTATACCTGGGAATTGTTTGGAAGGCTGGTTGTGTAGTGCTTGGTACTACAGGCTACTTATTTTGTGATAAATACATTTTGTTTGCGGTTCCCAACATCCTCCACCTCTCAGAATCGCCACAATGTCTTGTCTGCATCGAGAAGAGTGCAGTGTGATTGGATTTTTTTTGGTTTTGTGACTGCACCAGAATTTCGTATTTTGTGCAAACAGTTTACTGTTGGGTGATTTGAGTCGACTGTCTTCCAAGATTTCAACAAATATATCAGCCTCCAGCACGGCAGATATACCATTTCAAATCTTCATGGTTCATCGGATCAGGCAGCCAAACTGCTATTTTTGGAATAATCAGTTCGTTTATGATAATTTTATCAGTGCAGTTTAGTGGCATACATTTTATGGGAATTGTTACTTTACCTCGAGAACTACCAGCTGATGTAAAACAAATTCGGTAATATTTATTCAACCGTTGGGTTGTATTAAGCTTAGTTGTTGCGAACAAGATTCTGAATCGAGTAACGCTTTGAATTCTCGCTCGATTCCATGCGATTGTCGATTACCCTAAACATAGCTGTCGGTAGAACCGCGATAACCTTGGATGTAGTTTGTAGATTTTCTGACTTATGACGTCTCCGATGATAAAGAGCTCATCTTGACTTTGAGTTACATAACTGACACGGTGCCCAGCATTGAGGCAGTGAAAGCATCTTTGGTGTTAGAGATTGTGTTATTGACGTTCTTTAACTTCTAGGAAGTTACATCTTGAAATTATTAATCAAACAATAGTTGAGCTTCCTTCATACAAACCCAATAAGAGCTGGATTTTGATACAACTGGTATTACAGATGTTGTAAGCGCAGTGAACTTGAATTTGGAATGTGTGGTTTTCTTCGTGTATTTTCTTCAAAAAAATCATCAAATTCAAGTTTATCTTTGCTCACTGTTGCTTGCGCCCATAACGAATTCATTAGATTAACCACCAATCTCGAACATCGGCGTTATCACCCAATGCATTCAGACCCCGCAATACTTCATCTGCGGTATCATGTGCTGATCTTCCGAATGAATGTGTTAATCCTAAGCTTTATGTGATCATAACGATGAATGAAATGTTGCATGGCTTCATAGTTTGCATCAGTAATTGTGAGATGACAATTATTTGTGTGGCTATTAATTTGTGTTGGAGTAATTTGGTTGGAGTAGAAATTGGTTACATCAGACGAGTATTTGTGTTTCATTATGTTGATTTGGTTTTCTTCCCTTTCACGTACATCCAAGGCTTCTAAATAGGAGTAATCTAATTAACTATTCAAAAATCATTTCATTCAAAGTTCTAGAAATATTAAAAACGGGTTTGTAATAATACCTATGACCTTCTACCTATTTGGACCAGGTACACGCAACAATTTAAAATTGTATGACAACCTTACCATAAATTAGTATTAAAGTTAACATTTTACAACTACTAGTATTTTGTCCTGCAAAGACCCTCATAAAAAAAAATTTCAACTTATTTTAATTTAAAATGTATACGTACCTAAAGCAGAACCAATTAATAATTAGAAATAATCCAAAAAAAAAAATTAAATATTTAAAGCAACAAAGAGAAATAAAAGAAAACAACAGGAAAAATTATAAAAAGGAAAATCCTTAAAAGCTTTTTGGATTCTTCATTTTCATTTCAAATACTTGTTGTTGTTGATATTATTTTATTATCATTTACCAGCAGTTATAAAATGCTTTCTAACGAGAATTTCCCTTCCGACGAAGAAGATAAGAAAATACAAATAAAAAAAAGAATTACGGGTATAAGATGTAAAAAATATGTTTAGGGAGAATTTTTTTGTTTGTGTATTCGAATAAGAAAAGCCAAATCATAGCCCTAATAAATATTTTAACAATAATAATACGGCCAACATTTTTTCTTTTTTTTTATTCTTCGAACGTATGTAGTGTTGTGAAACAGTAACGACGAAAAATTATAAATTTTTAACGAACGCAAAATGGAAAAAACATTTGTTGATTTAAAGATTTTCATTTAATTTAATTTTGGCTAAATTATTTTGGCATAAATACTAAGAAAAATACAAAAAAACATTTCATCGTTTTGGTTTGCAGAATATAACATCAAAATACGACGAATCAATTTATATAATATTGTCATGCCCATAAAAAGACATTTTCACTCCTAATTTAACTTCATTATTCATAATACTAAGTATGCATATGTAATATGTCATCTCATCATCATGATTAAAATGTATGTAAATAGCTTGCGATTTAAGCGATTTTTGATTATTATCCGTTACGGAAATTATCACTTTTTTACTTCATTTCCTAGAGACGCGATATAATATCGTAAAGTGTCAATTTTGTATATGACAAAAAGCAAACAAAAAATAAAATAAAAATTAAACTGTCATTTGCTTCCGTCAAAATAATATAACATTTTTTTTTTTGCAATTTGTTGGTGTACTCATTCAAACTAACTTTTTTTGTATATTTTTATGTCAATTATAAAAATTGTATAAGTCGTCAAATACGGCATAATAACGATATGCAAAAACAATTTTCCTATTTTTATGTATAAATCGATAAGATTGATGAGAGTTAAAGAAATTATCTACCCTGATTTTTTGTTCGATATAAATATAAATAATCAATCAGATTGTCGCACACATGCATTTGACAAATTCACTAATTTGCTAATGGTTATCAATAAAATAAAACATTAATTTGTTTATTTAACTATAGCAACGGAACTGTAATTATCTTACCTCTAATGCGAAATAAAAAAAAATAAAATTAATTAATAGCAAAAAAAATATAAATAAATAAATAACAATTTCTTACAGCGCTAAATATTTTTTTTTGTATTCTTAAAAGGGTTTCCCGAAGAATAAAAAATTAAATAAAAATAAATACCTGAAACGGATAAAGTTAAACTCATCGCTCTTAAACATGAAATACGGCAGTAAATTATAACACGTTTTTGTTATTGTATATTACTATGCATGTGTGTGTACGATATTCTCTTTGAAATGGTGGAAATGAGGGAAATTTTTTTAAAACAAACGTGTATTTAATTTTTGTTTTGTTTTATTAAACTCGCAGGTCAAACTATAATATTAGTAGGTTTAATCTGTAAATAAAGACGAATTAAACAATGGTAAAAATAAGCCTGAACACATTAATTGGCGTCTGCAAATTCCTTTGCAAAATCAGCACTATATTATCTCTATCCAGTAGCGCCACTGTCCTTTATAAAGCCAGAAAAAACCGTTGTCTAAAACAAGATTTGCAGATGCAAGTCCTGTTAGACAAGTCCTCCAGATGCAATTGCTACAGATGCAAGTCCTGTGTTTAGTCGACAAGTGACCGGCCGAAAAATTCGGAATATTTGGAAGTCCAACTGTAAAACTTTGCAAGTTATCACGTTTTCAATTTTTTGAGTAATGTTGGTGACACCTTCTAACATTTTTCATCAAACCTCCCAAGTTAAAGGCTTGATTTGAATTATGCTTGGGGTCTTTGAAAGCTTATGAGTTACTTTATTGCTTAATTTGCACACTTGCACAGGCAGTTTTGCACAGGCAGGTTTTTTTTTTAAGAATGTAACAAATTATGGTACAAAACAGTTTTTTTACTTAACAGTTTTTTTACTTAAAAAAAACTATACTTTAAAAAAAAAAATGAACTGTATGTCGAGAAGTTATTTTATTTATTATTATTATTCTACAGCACAATATCTACAAATTCACAAAACATTATATGAGTTATTTTGTAATTTTTGAAATTCACCTCTTAATAAAGACAATTTTGAATTTTTTCTGGTCAACACAAGAATAAAAAGGCATATTAAAATTTTAAAATGGTCATAACAAGGCCCTTCTTCTTTTAAAGGCAAAAATCCTGGAAAATTTCGAGCCATAATACTCATACATTCTTCCGAAATGTTTACTGCGCTATTTGGCAAATGACAATTTTTTCTAAACGTTTGCTCAAATACAGCTACTGAAAACTACTACTAAAATTCCTTCACCATACTCCGTCTGCGGTGCTTTAAGTGACTCAAAGTTGGAGGATTTATTAAAATTTTTTTTTATTATAAATGTTTCACTCAGTGATATTATGTTGTCATTTCGTTTTAATAATTTTTGACTACATTCATTTCCGTTTTACATTTTTAAATGCGCAATATCCAGCTTAGTAAAGTATTGCATTTCTTTTTAAAATGTTATTATTTGTGTTAATGTTATCTAACTCACACTCTTCAGGGAAAGTCAGGGAAGTTATATTCATTTTGGAACTTATTCCATTCGAGATCTACCATACTTCCATCATTTGAAAGGCATTTGGATTATTCACTATTGAATAATAATTTAATGACAATAACGGGTGTTTGTTTGTTTGTTTTTAACTTTGCTTTGGTAAGATCTTTCAATCCATAAGACTAGTGAGTTGAAAACAACCCAGATTTCCAGAGACCACTCGGGGGAGGTTCTGGAGGGTTGAATAAAGTGTGCATAGTTAAAATTAGATTTATAAATTAATTAATTAAAATTAAGCATAAATATTTAAAACAAAAACTTAATAATTAAATTATAATAAATGAAAGTAATTAAATGAAGAGTATTAGAAAGAAACTAAAAAGATACATATAATAAAAATTTGAAATTAAATATTAATTCATAATTCATATTTTTTTATTTTTTAAAAATTAAATTTAGATTAAATTATATAGTATTCATAAGACTTAGTAATCTAATGTTTAAATAAAATACAAGTGCAAATAAAAATATAATGAAATGAAATGATTCCTAAAGAAAAATCATTGTGTGAAGATGACAGTCAATAAAAATTAAGTCTTCATAGTTTATAATTAATTCCATCCACAAAGTCGCATAATATTTTATATTCTTCCATTCTCTGATCTTTTAAGATTTCTAATAAGGACTTTCTGTATAATAGTGGGAAGTTATTTCTTATATTGTTATATATGGCACAATCGTTAATAATTTGTTCATTATCTTCAACAGTGTTGCAAATCTCACAATTAGATGTAGATTCAAGTCCCAAAAGGAATTAATATTTTTTGTTAACTGTGTGACCTGAGATTAATCTGTAAATAACCCTGGTTTGACAGGATGTAAAATTAGGGTCTTTAAATAGAAAAGATGATCTTGGAGAAGGGCAAATTGGTTTATAAAAGTGGCCGGATGAATTACACATTAATGTGTAGATTTCCTTCCACTTATTATTTATAGATCTGGAGATATTGGAAAATAGGTCTGTGAGAGTAGGTTCATTATCAAGAGAGTGAGTAGGGGAAAAAACTGCTTTTTTTGCTAAACCATCTGCTATGGTATTTCCTTTTAAGCCACAATGACCCGGGAACCAATGTATTACAAAATTTTTTGTTTGATTATGACCTGCAGTATCGATAATTTGATTTTCATAGTGTCTATTTGTATCATGTGATAGAGCTGTTTTTAAGGAAATACAAGAGCTTTGAGAGTCAGTAATAATGATAATATTATTGTTTTTGATAATTAGTGATATGGTAATTCCAATTTTGATAGCAATGGTTTCGATATTTTTAATATCAGTACGGTTATTTAGCTGGATGGCGAATTTCCAATTTTTATCCTCGACGAAAATTCCAATTCCTGCTGTATTGTTAATTATAGAGCCATCTGTGAAGATTTTTGCGAAGTTATTATATTTAATAATTTCAGCTATAGATAAGGCATATTGTTCAGAATGGTTTACAAGATTTTTGTTTGTGATTCCATCAATATTTGTTATAATGCTAAAATTAGAGGGGGAAGTTTGTTTTATATGAAAAAGTTTAATTTTGGAAAAAAAAAGAATAGTTAGAATATAAGTCATTGAGTTTAGGAAGAGATCTATTGCATTTAATGTCGTTACCGATTTTGAAATTATTATATAGATTTTTTGTAATATAAATTAGGATTTTTTAGTAAAATCTAGATCTGAGGTTGTTTCTAGGGATTCGGATAAAATAGCCGGAATCAAAGTAGTTCTTAAGAAGCCTAAACAAGCTCTCAGTCAAGCATTTTTAATAGATTGACAGATTTTGAGATCTTATTTATGTTTAGTGTCTGTGAAAATATATGTGTATTCAAGTTTAGATTTAACTATTGCTTTAAAAATATTGATCATTGTTTCAGGATTTACACCTCCGTTAAAATGGGTGAGTGTTTTAAGTAAATTAATGGAATTGGAAATATTTGCTTTTAAGTTTGTGTAATGATTTGATAATGAAAGTCTATTAGTTAAAGTTGTACCCAGTATTTTAGTAGGTTATCTTTCTTCTGTATAGATATTATTAATTTAAAATTTTAGGGATTTGGAATTATTTTTATTAGTGTATAATCTTAGAAAATGAGATTTATCAGTGTTAATTTGTAGTTTTAGAGATTGTAATTTATCCGTTAATGAGAGTAAAGTAGAATATGTTATTAATTGTAAGTTATCTTGATTATCGGCTGAGATTACAATGCAAATATCATCGGCATATTGGAAAATGTTTGTGTAGGGGTTATTGATGTCTTGTAAAGAAGTAGTATAGATATTAAAAAGGGTAGGACTCAAACAGCTACCCTGAGGAATACCTTTATTGGTGTAATGGATGGAAGCTTGATTAAAAGTTTTGAATAGAAATAATTCTGTTTGTAAGAAATTGAGAGATCCAATGTGTTATGTTATTAGGGAAATTGAGATTTTTAAAGGTGTTTAATAAAATATTTTTATCTACATTATCAAAAGCTTTGGAAATAGCAATGTTAACTAAAACAATTATTTTGTTTTGTTGTTTGAGGGAATTGATGAAATTAAGCATTTCAACAAAATAGTCAGTGATACTTTTATTTTTTCTAAACCCAAAGTTGTAATAGTTAAGAATATTATGGGAGATTAGATGACCATTAATTCGTTTTAAAATGAGTTTATTGAAGATTTTTGAGAAAATAGGTAACAGGCAAATAGGACGGTAGTTAATAATGTTTCTATCATCTCTCCCCTTTTTCAAAATGGCAATTGTGTATGATGTTTTCCATTTAGTAGGGTAAATCTGATTTTGCCAGATGTTATTAAAATGGTTTGTAATAATATTGATTAGGTCAGGATTAGTGGAAACTAACTGTTTAATGATTTTATATGAGATTTTATCATATCCTGAAGCAGTATTATTGGAGTTTTTAATAATGTCAAGAATTTCAGTGTTTTTAAATTCCGCGGGATTAATAGGATTGAGTTTATTAGAGGGGATTCAAAGGAGACAGGAAAATTATAATTTAAAAATGTATTTGCTAGTGTAGGAACTTCTGAAATTCTGTAGTTGGATTGTTTCTTATTTTTAATTTTATTGATATTGTTCCAGAGATCGGAGTTGATAGTTTTATGATTTATGCTCATCAAAAAAATGTTCCAAGATTTTTTCTTTTCTCTTCTGATTGTTAATTTAAGTTTTTGTACAGATTTTTTTAGTTCAATAGCGGTAAAAATATTTTTGTTTGAATTATAAATTAGTTGTTTGTGTTTTTTAATGTTCCATAATCTCTGTATAAGGTCATTCCACCAAGGTTTAGGTTTGAAAGTATTTTTACTTGTGATGATAGAAGTGTTTTCAGAAATTAATTTTTCTAGATGTTCTTCAACATTGCATTTATCATCAATATTATTTAGATCAAAATCTCTCAATACTTTTGACCAGTTTTTTTTATAATAGTTTAATTTGAAGTTAATAAGTATTGGGAGATGGTCACTTCCTAAATAGATGGGATCAATTTTCCATGAGAGTTTCCCAATTAAACTGGTTGAGCACAAAGTGATGTCCAGTGCTGAAGAATTATTTCTGATAAGATCTTGTCTTGTGTGAGAGCCGTCATTCAATAAAAAGACGTTATTAGCAGTGATTATATCTGCAATTTTATCGCCTACTCTGTCGTAAGTAGGGCTTAATGAACCATCCCAAAGACTATTATGAATATTTATGTATCCCGCTATTAAACAGTTATCTAGATTTGGAGTGATAAGATGTTCAAATTCATTAATGATTTAGGTCTAATAACCGAATTATTTTAAAAAGATAAGATATTAAAATCAATATTTTTTAAATTTGATATTAATTTTGAAAGCTTGAAAACGGATGTAATGAAAATTTAAATTAATAATCCTCCAAGAAAGTTTCTTATGTATTAAAAAACCTACACCGCCAAAACCATCTGGTCTGTCATCGTCATCAGTAATAAGATTGTAATTATTAAAAATTAAATTGCTATTTGGACTTGTCCAGGTTTCGGATAGAATAACGATATCGATATGATTGGATTGAATATAATGGTATAGTAAATCTTTGTTACTATTTAAACTAAGAATATTAATTTGTAAAATTTTTAAAGGCTGCATAATGAATGGATAAATAAAATGAAAACGAAACTGGAAAGAAAAATTTATTTTTTAATAAGTTTATTTAATTTAATTTAGAGATTAGCCGGATTTTTATTAAAGTCATCGGAATTATTTTTAAGTAATTTGACGTCATTAAAGATTGAATCTTTTTCGTTTATTTGAATTCTTAACTGTTTTACTAATTCATTTAAGACATTAATTTTTCTAGCGTCAAAGTTCATTAAGTTGTTATTGGGCCAAGCGTGATTATCAGTGCATATATCGTTGTTGAAATCTGTTTGTTTGGGAATATTTTGTTGTCTACCATAAAGGTGGGTTTTAGCTTCTCTAAAACTTGTTTTGTTTATTATCACTAGTTATTTACCCGTTCCTACGTAACTTTGCTTTATAGTTTTATTTCATCACAAAAAATATATTAAATTATGGTTAACATATAGATATTCTGGAACGAAAAAAATTCTTGTCGATTCTAATCAGCCCCTACATTATCAATAATATGAAATATTGCAATGAAGAATACTACAGCCGCCCCGGTGGCACAGTAGTTAGCATGCTTGCTTTAAGCTCCGGAGGTCCCGGGTTCGATTCCCGGCGGGTGATGAAAAAATCACGGCTGGTTAATGTAGGATCAATGAATCAATCACTCATTTTCCGTTATAAAAATTATTACGATACTTCAAAATGAAACGACCAAATCCCTCTATGGGATGTAGCGCCAGCGAAAAAAAAATAAAAAAAATAAAAAAAATACTACTGATGTCTCACATCATATACTGAAAAAAAAAAAATTGAATGATAAAAAAAAATAAATTCAACATTTATAATAGATGAACAAAAATTGGAATTCATAAAAGTTTCAATTTAAATTAGTTAAATTAATAGAAAGAATATTTAGAGATTAACAAATTGAAATATTTAATCAAAAAATATTTCATTAAATACTATATTTCTAACAATCCTATTCTCTTCGGTTACAATTTTCAAATTATTTCTTATTCCAGTGCGCGACATTCCAACATACAGTTGTCCGTGGGAAAAAAACCGGTGTATCAAGCAAAACACCAACTTTGTTGAGGGTTTGACCTTGTGCTTTACTGATAGTCATTGCAAAAGCAACTCGGACAGGAAACTGACTGTCTCTTAAAAGTATATGGCGTAGTTCCCGTCGCCGATGGGATCATAGAAATTCTGGGTATTAATACACGATTTCCTTTCTTACTACCAACACAAATTTCCGCTTCAATTATATTGGGCTTAAAATTAATTATTAACAATTTTGTTCCATTACTAAGTCCAATTGATGGGTTTAAATTTCTTAGGAGAATTATTGGACAACCAACCTTTAAAACTAATTTGTGTGGTGGTAAACCGGAAACTTCTAATGAATTCAAAAACTCTGTTGGATATATAACTGCGTTATCTTCTGCAATGACTTCATCAGCACTACAGTATATTTTTTCGTCACCAATTAATTTATTTAACATGTACGTGTTAACGGAATCCACATAATTGTTTGTAGGTGCTAGAATAGCATTTTCTAAGAATGCTGATTTATTAAGTTGATTGGAATTTTCAAAGTAAATGAAGTTTACTAAGCTTTCCATATTATTTAATGGAAGCGTTAGTTCCTGAGGTATTTGAATTTTATCTTTACAACCGTTGGCAATCTCTTTTCCTTCACCGATGCGTAATAAATATTCTGAAAATTCTCTGCCATTTCTGGAATTCAATGCTCTCATATTTGTTGACAATTTTATTTTTTTAACTCCTTCCCATATATATGATTTTTTTATAGATGCGTTTACGATGTCTGATCTTCCCCCATGCAGTACAACAGGCAAAATTTGTCGGAAATCTCCGCCAAACACGATGACTTTACCCCCAAAGAATTCATTGCATTTCAACAAATCTTTAAATGTTCTATCAACAGCTTCGAAAATGTATTTGTTTGCCATCGATATTTCATCCCAGATTATTATTTCTGCCTTTCTAATTAATTCTGCAATATCAGAACGATATGAAATATTACATGTTAATGTTTCATGAATACAAAGTGGAATTTTAAATCGGCTGTGAGCCGTTCGACCATTATCAAGTAACTGAGCAGCGATTCCAGACGATGCTTCTGCTAATGCTATTTTACCTTCTGATCTAATTTTACTCAAGAACGTATTAAACAGAAACGATTTCCCAGTTCCTCCAGGACCATCTATAAAAAACAATTTTGTTCCAGCGTAATTTGAAGTCGAAAATTAGTTTCATATTTTTCTCTTTCATTTAGCGAAATGAAATTCATTTCATCTTGTATTATGCGACTTGTATTTATCATACTTACATCCAATTTAGGCATTTCTGGAAATTTTGAAAGAGAAGAACCATTCTGATTTAAAAAATTTTCTATTTCTAGCAAAGCTGAAGTTATATCAGAACTATTTAGCTCCACATTTGGATGTATTACCTGACGTTCGTGCAAGAAATCTTCACAAAGACTTAACTTGAACTTTTCCCACAATAATTGTGGCTGGCTAGGCTCGCAATGAATTAACACTATTGCGAAAAGTTGTCTCATTTGAATAGGCATTTTGAAATTGGATGCCTCTTCTAAACATTTTGTCCATTCTAAATCATCGGCTAGTAATCCACGATCAATACATGCTCCTTTGTAATATATTTATACAAATACTTGATTGCTGACACTGATGAACAAATTTCGACATTTATATGTGCGTTAAATATTCTGGACATATGTTTGTTGTATCCAACTACCCAACGATTGTCATATTCAAAACCATTTACACGTTTTTTATAAGTAACTCCATTGTTTCGTCTTCTATATAAAGGAAACCCATTTTTATCCAACGCTGTGGAGTCTTGGATTTTTGGAAAACCCTTTGAACATTTCCCTTCCTGCATACACGGTGAACTTGGATTTTCAGCACCACATGGTCCATGCAAATTTACCTTTGTTATAATATTGTACAAAGCTGGTTCCGTTTCCAAGTTAGGTATTTCACAACATACAATTTGGTCATACATATCAACATCATATATACGGTTGGTCTCATCTAATATCTCTAATATATGGCAATGTGACATGCCACGTTTCTGAAATTCTATGACGTATACAAAAGCAATAACTTTTCCTAATACATGGCGATTATGTAAATCATAGAGAAATTCCTTCAATTTTTGGCGAAATACTCTACAAATAAGATCTGGTCGATCATTTGGACATTGGCCAGGTAACAGTTCATTTTTAATTTCATCCCAGTTTGGATTTCCTGTAAATGTTATGAAGAAAGATAGTTTTCCAAATTTCCTAACGATAGACATAGCATCTTGAAACAGACGGTGCATATAGCGGGGTCCCCCAGTGAAAGAGGATGGTAAAATCATTCTTTTTCCAATAGTCGCTGCATCACCATCTCCTTCATTAAGGGCATCTTGAACTCCTTGATAAACTTCTGCTCGTAAATTTGATTGGTTGTTTCTAATAAAAAGTAGTCTCATAGCTTCTTGTTTTGCATAACAATCTACAATGTATTGAGCAAAAAGTCTACGGGAGCGATGTAAAATTTCCTTTTCATTCCTATACATTAGTCGGTATGCATAAAATTCCCTAAGTGAAACTTTCCTGGCGGTTGGATTACGATATTCTATTTGCGAATGGTAACCTAAAGCACCAGTGGGAAATAGTAAAACATAATGAAGTGGATCGTATGATGGATGTATTTCACTTATTCGCGACAATGGTCCCTGTGTAGTTTTTAAAATAATATCCCTTGGAGCGTAAGTCTCATTACCATCACTGGGCAATAAAACAGCTATTTGGCTGGGTGCAGGAATATTATGGTATCTTCGGTCAATCGAATGATTTTTCGGTAATCGAATAGTAAAATTTAGATTATTATTTGCAACCATTTCAGATGCAATTTTAAATTGTTGAACAAATGGATTCATTTCATGTTGCATTTGTTGCAACTCGGACAATAACTGACGATTTAGAAATGGCATATTATTATGATGGTTTTCTAACTCATTATTAGTATCATATATGTACATTTGTAAAAATTTTGGTCGGTCATTGGAGTTAGGTATTAATGACCCTATTTTATGGTGAACTGCTCCATTTATACGAAAAGTATACACACCTTGTTGCCCATTTGCTAAATTTTGATCAAAATTAACTCCAACAGATGTAAACGCGAGTGATGAATTTAATGCTCTAATATTTGGAAAATAAACACCTGAAAGATTGTCTGTACCATTCAAAAGGTTTTCCAAAAAAGTAGGTGCCGGCGGTAATAATGGCAACTCTACCTTACCTCCCAGGCAACACATTGAAAACTTTTTTTCAGACCTTGTACTCGTGCTTAGTTTTTCGGAATCCCAAAACTTTGCGTTACAATGTGAACAGCATTCAACCATTTCTCCGAGTGCAGACACCTCACAATTATTTTCATTATAATTATTTCGGAAAATCTGAATAAAATTTGAAGGGTTACGTCGATTACGCCTAGCGTTTGTATTTTCTTGTGTACTGGCGAGCCGCTGTTCATCGGTAAGATTTGCTCGATGTCGACGTTGACGTTCTCTAGATTGCATTCTTCGAATTTCGATTCTGGAACGCTCCATTGTAATAAAAAAATCACCAAATAAAAAAATAATTACAAAAGCAACAAAATAGTTAGCACATACAATTAAAAAAAAATTAACTGTGCTAAAATTTCAAATTTAAAAAATTATGTGCGCTGCCGCTTAAATATGCGAGTAAAATGATGAAATGACAATTTACAACGAAATGTATCAATCAAAAAAAAATATTTACTTCGCAGCTTGAAACACACAAAACCAAGTAGGCAAAAATATAAATTCAAATACATATACTCTTTTGTTTTATATTTTATTATTTTCAATAAAAAAAATAAATGAATGAAACAAAACCACAAAACGAAAAATATGATGCATGTACTATGTACAATTGTACACTACTAACTACTTATAAATAAGCAAACTTTTTATTTATTTTTTGTTTTTGTTTTTATACTGCGTGACGGACATCGAAGAATTATATATAGATATGCTCTCTAATTTGTTTCTGTCTACATCTTTCATTGCACTGGAAAAAATTAGTAGCGTGGCCCGTTCCACAATACTTACAAGACACTTTCTTGTCACAATCGTGGTCGGCCTCGACAGTTTTAGCAGCTGTGGGTCCGTAATTCAGGCATTTTTTTGCAGAATAACGGATTTGGTATAAAATACTCAACTTTTAATAAAATATAGTCGTATAAAGTGAATTGTGTGGAATAATTCCTGAATCGAAAGTGAGTTTAACTGATTCGAGATGTTCAGCTGTTTTGGTGCTATTATTCCATTTTGTCATCCTTTCTATATTTGAGATATTGTATTTCGATTTAATATTTTCTTTAATTTCCTCAATAGAGAGTACAATAGGAATATTCCTAACTATGCCGATTGAGGATGTGAAATTTTTCGGTGTATAGGTTGTATAATTGTCAAACTTTTTAAAGGCTTCTGATTTGACACAGTTATTTGTGTCTTCAAATTTGTTAAAAATAATCTTGGCCACATTTTTGCTAACAATTGAGATATGGTATTATTGATATTATTGAAATTGTTGAATTTGATTGCTTTACCTAATAAAACTAGATTTAAATTTTCTTTACTAACAAATATGGCAAATGGGCCGATATCTAATTTGTTATATAAATTAATTTTGACTTCAGTGCTAAGCGTCATGTTTGAATTATTAGATTGATCCATAGACACATCTGAAGAAGTCAAAGCACTAGTTATTTCATTAAATGACGCATTTGCGACGTGCTTCCTATTTTGTTTCTTTCTAATGTCCTTATTAGGCATATTATTATATTCATTATTTTCTATTATGTTATTATTATTGACGATTTTGGATTTTTTATTTTTATTTATTACATTTTCAGAATCAGAGTCAGAGCAATCACCAGAAAATGGTAGAGGTGCAAAGTGCTGCGTACTTTATCCCTCCTTGCTTGTATTAGGTGGATTTATTATTTTGAGGATGGAAAAACAACTATAAAAAGACTTACCCGAGAATAAACAAACAAATCAGAATAAATTATTAAGATATTAATTTAAATGAAAAACAAATTAATTAAAATTAAATGAAAAATTGATAATTTCGAAAGAAAGAATAATGGGTGTTTTCTTTTATTCATTCTGGATATTCCGGACATTCCGAAAGTGACGTAAATCGTTCTTTTATTTATTCCATTCCTTCTATTCCTTTTTAGTCCATTCTTTTATTTATTCGGAATATTCAGAATGTATTCTTTTTGTACTAGGAAGTGGAATAAAAACAATATTTCATTTGATGTTTTGTTATTATGTTCGATGTTTACAATTTAAATGATTAAATTGAATTAAATAGTACATATTATGGAAAATAAAATTATTAATTATGTGAAAAATTTTCGAAAATATCTTTAGTTTCATTACAACAAAATAATTTTATATACCTAGAGCTTGGCGGATACAAAAAACCCCAGGTTATATTTTTTAAATATATTAATTAAAATTAATATTACATTATGTGTTTTCACGTACAAATTATTTACAAGTTCAATTAATTTTAATGAAATTATTTATTTAACAAATTTAATTTGTTTCCTAATTTTAAAAATTAAAAAAATTCATGCTATGGAAAATGTATTCCATTTATTCGAATCCGTTCTTTTATTACATTAAGTACGGAATATACCGAGGTCACGTGATCAATATTCTGTTCTTTCTGTTCTTTCTTTGGAATGAATAAAAGAAAATACCCAATATTTGCGAATTGAACTCTAATTTCGTGGCTGCTGGGTTATAATTAAATCCTCCCTTTCTTCGAAGTTTGGAAAAGAAATTTTCCAATCCATCTTGGTTTGTTTTTCCGATGAGAATGTAAAGCCTGTATTCCATGAGAAAAATTGACTGACAATCAAAAAAAACGAAAAAAAAAAAAATAATCTGAAGCCCCATATAAGAGACAAAGACAACGGTTTTTATTTTATAGAAAAACAATTTTGCTGTAAAATAAAAAATAAAATAAAAAACGATGTCTTTGTGTCTTATATAGGGTACCAGATTATTTTTTCTTTTCGTTTTTTTTTACTGTCAGTCAATTTTTCTCATGGAATACAGGCTTAAACCACATCAAAAGCTAAATGTAAATATTATATAAGCATTTGTTGTGCTTTAATGGTCGTTTTTAAATTTTATTAAATAAAATTATTTTATTTAGATATAAAATAATATTTATCCAATATGGCGCAGCGCGGATTCATGCCGAAAATTTGACATATTTGGTTTATTTTCAGTTTTACACTGTCATTTTAAATACACGTGAACTTTTTCCTAAAAGGCAAAACAAATATTTTAGGAATTTTTTTAGGAAAAACTTCACGCGTGTGTGGAGAATTGTGAAGTATTTCCAATTCCTAGATAAATATGAAAGTGTTAGTGTAAATAATACATAAAATTCATATTAAACAGAAATTAATATTTTTTTATTTGTTTATTACGTTTCTTGCTGTAAAAAAATATTACTTATAAAACATTAATAAGTTATATTAGGTTTGCAAGTAGAAACTCGGCTCTTTTGGTCAAATTCAACTTTATTCAAAATATACTTATTATAAAGGTTACTTATCGAAATATTCACCATTACTATCTATGGTACTTTGACATCTATTGGATAGTTGATGGATGCCCTCGCGATAGAAACTTAGTTGTTTGGAGGCAAAATATTCACCGAGTCATTTTCGTACATCTTCAATTTTTGATAACTGCTAGTCAGTCAAATAAGACGATTAGAAGCATCGATCTAAACAAATAGTGGTCAACAGAGGATAAGTCAGGAGAATACGCCGCGTGCGGGAGAACTTCCTACCCTATGCTGAAGATCACTTACCGGTTTGCTTTTGCTGTGTGTGATGGGCGTTGTCATGAAGCAATATAACAGATCGCGTTCCTTGGCCCGTGAATGATCGTTTTTCCTCTACAGCATCACTTAATTTAATCAATTGGGCCTGGTTACGTTCAGCTGTAACAGTTTGATCAGGTTCCAGAAGCTCATAGTAAATGATACCTTTCCAATCCAACCATACGCAAAGTAACACTTTCTTGGCATTAATGTTTATTTTTGCAAACTGATGTTGATGGCTGGCCTAAATCAACCAATGCTTTTCTGCGTTTAGGGTTATCGTACAAAATCTATCCAATTTCCACTTAGAATTTTCCTGGTATTCCTAAACACCGGCCATTCTAACAGAAACTTATTTTGAGTAGGTCACGATCTACTCTAACTGAAAATAAATCACTTTTAAAAATTCTGTGGTCCCAGGCCCTTAGGATTGATGATATTTGAATATTATATAGAGAATTATCGTATATCGCGTTTCCCGGAATCTTCCTGGTGTTCCTAAACACCGGCCATTCTAACGGAAACTTATTTTGAGTAGGTCACGATCTACTCTAACAGAAAATAAATGAATTTTTAAAAATTCTGTGGTCCCAGGCACTTAGTATTGACGATTTTTGAATATTCTATAGAGAATTATCGTATAACAAGTTTGCCGGAATTTTCTGATGTTCCTAAACACCGGCTATTCTAACGGAAACCTATTTTGAGTGGACCATGATATACTCTAACAGAAAATAAATCATTTTTAAAAAATTCTGTGGTCACAGACACTTAGGATTGACGATATTTGAATATTCTATAGGGAATTATCGTATAACGAGTTTCCCAGAATTTTCTGGTATTCCTAAACACCGGCCATTCTAACAGAAACTTATTTTGATTGGACCACGACATACTGTAACAGAAAATAAATCATTTTTTAAAAATTCTGTGGTCCCAGGCACTTAGGATTGACCGGTGTTTGGGAACACCAGGAAAATTCCGGAGACACGATTAACGATAATTCTCTATAGAATATTCAAAAATCATCAATCCTAAGTGCCTGGGACCACAGAATTTTTAAAAACTCATTTATTTTCTGTTAGAGTAGATCGTGACCTACTCAAAATAAGTTTCCGTTAGAATGGCCGGTGTTTAGGTACACCAGGAAAATTCCGGGAAACGCGATATACGATAATTCTCTATAGAATATTCAAAAATCATCAATCCTAAGTGCCTGGGACCACAGAATTTTTAAAAATTCGTTTATTTTATATTAGAGTAGATCGTGACCTACTCAAAATAAGTTTCCGTTAGAATGGCCGGTGTTTAGGTACACCAGGAAAATTCCGGGAAACGCGATATACGATAATTCTCTATAGAATATTCAAAAATCATCAATCCTAAGTGCCTGGGACCACAGAATTTTTAAAAATTCGTTTATTTTCTGTTAGAGTAGATCGTGACCTACTCAAAATAAGTTTCCGTTAGAATGGCCGGTGTTTAGGTACACCAGGAAAATTCCGGGAAACGCGATATACGATAATTCTCTATAGAATATTCAAAAATCATCAATCCTAAGTGCCTGGGACCACAGAATTTTTAAAAATTCGTTTATTTTCTATTAGAGTAGATCGTGACCTACTCAAAATAAGTTTCCGTTAGAATGGCCGGTGTTTAGGTACACCAGGAAAATTCCGGGAAACGCGATATACAATAATTCTCTATAGAATATTCAAAAATCATCAATCCTAAGTGCCTGGGACCACAGAATTTTTAAAAATTCGTTTATTTTCTATTAGAGTAGATCGTGACCTACTCAAAATAAGTTTCCGTTAGAATGGCCGGTGTTTAGGTACACCAGGAAAATTCCGGGAAACGCGATATACGATAATTCTCTATAGAATATTCAAAAATCATCAATCCTAAGTGCCTGGGACCACAGAATTTTTAAAAATTCGTTTATTTTCTGTTAGAGTAGATCGTGACCTACTCAAAATAAGTTTCCGTTAGAATGGCCGGTGTTTAGGTACACCAGGAAAATTCCGGGAAACGCGATATACGATAATTCTCTATAGAATATTCAAAAATCATCAATCCTAAGTGCCTGGGACCACAGAATTTTTAAAAATTCGTTTATTTTCTGTTAGAGTAGATCGTGATCTACTCAAAATAAGTTTCCGTTAGAATGGCCGGTGTTTAGGTACACCAGGAAAATTCCGGGAAACGCGATATACGATAATTCTCTATAGAATATTCAAAAATCATCAATCCTAAGTGCCTGGGACCACAGAATTTTTAAAAATTCGTTTATTTTCTATTAGAGTAGATCGTGACCTACTCAAAATAAGTTTCCGTTAGAATGGCCGGTGTTTAGGTACACCAGGAAAATTCCGGGAAACGCGATATACGATAATTCTCTATAGAATATTCAAAAATCATCAATCCTAAGTGCCTGGGACCACAGAATTTTTAAAAATTCGTTTATTTTCTATTAGAGTAGATCGTGACCTACTCAAAATAAGTTTCCGTTAGAATGGCCGGTGTTTAGGTACACCAGGAAAATTCCGGGAAACGCGATATACGATAATTCTCTATAGAATATTCAAAAATCATCAATCCTAAGTGCCTGGGACCACAGAATTTTTAAAAATTCGTTTATTTTCTATTAGAGTAGATCGTGACCTACTCAAAATAAGTTTCCGTTAGAATGGCCGGTGTTTAGGTACACCAGGAAAATTCCGGGAAACGCGATATACGATAATTCTCTATAGAATATTCAAAAATCATCAATCCTAAGTGCCTGGGACCACAGAATTTTTAAAAATTCGTTTATTTTCTGTTAGAGTAGATCGTGACCTACTCAAAATAAGTTTCCGTTAGAATGGCCGGTGTTTAGGTACACCAGGAAAATTCCGGGAAACGCGATATACGATAATTCTCTATAGAATATTCAAAAATCATCAATCCTAAGTGCCTGGGACCACAGAATTTTTAAAAATTCGTTTATTTTCTATTAGAGTAGATCGTGACCTACTCAAAATAAGTTTCCGTTAGAATGGCCGGTGTTTAGGTACACCAGGAAAATTCCGGGAAACGCGATATACGATAATTCTCTATAGAATATTCAAAAATCATCAATCCTAAGTGCCTGGGACCACAGAATTTTTATAAATTCGTTTATTTTCTGTTAGAGTAGATCGTGACCTACTCAAAATAAGTTTCCGTTAGAATGGCCGGTGTTTAGGTACACCAGGAAAATTCCGGGAAACGCGATATACAATAATTCTCTATAGAATATTCAAAAATCATCAATCCTAAGTGCCTGGGACCACAGAATTTTTAAAAATTCGTTTATTTTCTATTAGAGTAGATCGTGACCTACTCAAAATAAGTTTCCGTTAGAATGGCCGGTGTTTAGGTACACCAGGAAAATTCCGGGAAACGCGATATACGATAATTCTCTATAGAATATTCAAAAATCATCAATCCTAAGTGCCTGGGACCACAGAATTTTTAAAAATTCGTTTATTTTCTGTTAGAATAGATCGTGACCTACTCAAAATAAGTTTCCGTTAGAATGGCCGGTGTTTAGGTACACCAGGAAAATTCCGGGAAACGCGATATACGATAATTCTCTATAGAATATTCAAAAATCATCAATCCTAAGTGCCTGGGACCACAGAATTTTTAAAAATTCGTTTATTTTCTATTAGAGTAGATCGTGACCTACTCAAAATAAGTTTCCGTTAGAATGGCCGGTGTTTAGGTACACCAGGAAAATTCCGGGAAACGCGATATACGATAATTCTCTATAGAATATTCAAAAATCATCAATCCTAAGTGCCTGGGACCACAGAATTTTTAAAAATTCGTTTATTTTCTGTTAGAGTAGATCGTGACCTACTCAAAATAAGTTTCCGTTAGAATGGCCGGTGTTTAGGTACACCAGGAAAATTCCGGGAAACGCGATATACGATAATTCTCTATAGAATATTCAAAAATCATCAATCCTAAGTGCCTGGGACCAGAGAATTTTTAAAAATTCGTTTATTTTCTATTAGAGTAGATCGTGACCTACTCAAAATAAGTTTCCGTTAGAATGGCCGGTGTTTAGGTACACCAGGAAAATTCCGGGAAACGCGATATACGATAATTCTCTATAGAATATTCAAAAATCATCAATCCTAAGTGCCTGGGACCACAGAATTTTTAAAAATTCGTTTATTTTCTGTTAGAGTAGATCGTGACCTACTCAAAATAAGTTTCCGTTAGAATGGCCGGTGTTTAGGTACACCAGGAAAATTCCGGGAAACGCGATATACGATAATTCTCTATAGAATATTCAAAAATCATCAATCCTAAGTGCCTGGGACCAGAGAATTTTTAAAAATTCGTTTATTTTCTATTAGAGTAGATCGTGACCTACTCAAAATAAGTTTCCGTTAGAATGGCCGGTGTTTAGGTACACCAGGAAAATTCCGGGAAACGCGATATACAATAATTCTCTATAGAATATTCAAAAATCATCAATCCTAAGTGCCTGGGACCACAGAATTTTTAAAAATTCGTTTATTTTCTATTAGAGTAGATCGTGACCTACTCAAAATAAGTTTCCGTTAGAATGGCCGGTGTTTAGGTACACCAGGAAAATTCCGGGAAACGCGATATACGATAATTCTCTATAGAATATTCAAAAATCATCAATCCTAAGTGCCTGGGACCACAGAATTTTTAAAAATTCGTTTATTTTCTGTTAGAATAGATCGTGACCTACTCAAAATAAGTTTCCGTTAGAATGGCCGGTGTTTAGGTACACCAGGAAAATTCCGGGAAACGCGATATACGATAATTCTCTATAGAATATTCAAAAATCATCAATCCTAAGTGCCTGGGACCACAGAATTTTTAAAAATTCGTTTATTTTCTATTAGAGTAGATCGTGACCTACTCAAAATAAGTTTCCGTTAGAATGGCCGGTGTTTAGGTACACCAGGAAAATTCCGGGAAACGCGATATACGATAATTCTCTATAGAATATTCAAAAATCATCAATCCTAAGTGCCTGGGACCACAGAATTTTTAAAAATTCGTTTATTTTCTGTTAGAGTAGATCGTGACCTACTCAAAATAAGTTTCCGTTAGAATGGCCGGTGTTTAGGTACACCAGGAAAATTCCGGGAAACGCGATATACGATAATTCTCTATAGAATATTCAAAAATCATCAATCCTAAGTGCCTGGGACCAGAGAATTTTTAAAAATTCGTTTATTTTCTATTAGAGTAGATCGTGACCTACTCAAAATAAGTTTCCGTTAGAATGGCCGGTGTTTAGGTACACCAGGAAAATTCCGGGAAACGCGATATACGATAATTCTCTATAGAATATTCAAAAATCATCAATCCTAAGTGCCTGGGACCACAGAATTTTTAAAAATTCGTTTATTTTCTGTTAGAGTAGATCGTGACCTACTCAAAATAAGTTTCCGTTAGAATGGCCGGTGTTTAGGTACACCAGGAAAATTCCGGGAAACGCGATATACGATAATTCTCTATAGAATATTCAAAAATCATCAATCCTAAGTGCCTGGGACCACAGAATTTTTAAAAATTCGTTTATTTTCTGTTAGAGTAGATCGTGACCTACTCAAAATAAGTTTCCGTTAGAATGGCCGGTGTTTAGGTACACCAGGAAAATTCCGGGAAACGCGATATACGATAATTCTCTTGTGTTATATAATTGTTTTTGAGAAAAAAAATTACTGATTTATTTACTATATAATATAGTATGTACTCAAATTATAGCGTGCGCTGCATGTACGGCAGACTTTACTATTTGCTTTATTGTATGTGCAATATAGGAATCACTACTGTACAATAAACAAATTAATTATATAATATAAAAGTGTTTCATATAATCAATTGTAATTTTTCCTTTTTATTAGTGTAAATCTCGTTATTCTACACTGATCAAATACGCATTTTTCTATTAATAGTTACTATGTGTGTATGTTATATGAAATTTTACTATTTTTATGATCCCATTTCTATCCACATCATTTATCGTTCTCATAATGTTATAGTAAGCGCTCCGATTAAAAGCCAAAAATGCCTGGGCTCCTATAATTTATGGCAATGTGTCCTATTTTTTTTCTCATTGAATTATTAAAATTTTATAATTTCTTATTGCGTAGTTTGGAATTTATTCGTTAGTTCGCAGTTTCACTAATACTCTGAACATTTTAGTTGTTGTTGTAGTTTTTTAGGAATATCTCGGAGTTTTAGGAAAATCTTCACAATCGTCATTTTAAGGATGTTTCACGTAAAACAAAATTTCCCTTTGCCTACACTACAAAAATTAAAATAGATCATACCTTCGTATTCAGAAATACCAATTAATTTTCGTATCGAATGGCATTTTCGTTTCGTATACAAATTCGTATCGTATTCAGAAATAGGGTCCCTGGTAAAGTTGCAACAGAGGGCGCCACAATCGCAAATCATAGATGTCATGTGGCAATACTATCATATGGCAATACCAAATTAAAATTTTCAGACCGATCTGTCATTTAATTCAGTTTTGACAGCCATTGAAAACAGACAACCCATTGTTTTTTTTTTTGCAAACATGGAAAAAAGTGAATTTCGTGTGTTAATTAAACATTATTTTTTGCGTGGAAAACCCATTACGCAAACCAAACCAAAGCTTGATAAATATTAAGGGGACTCTTCACCATCGATTAAAATGATTCACAAGGGGTTTAATGATTTTCGTGGTGGTCGTACAAGCACAATTGATGCCGAACGTTCAGGACGCCCAAATGAAGTCACCACACCAAAATGGTTGACAAAATCCATGATACGGTATTGCAAGACCGCAGAGTGAAAGTGCGCAAGATAGCTGAGATAGTAGGCATCTCAAATGAACGTGTGCGCAATATATTATACGAACATTTAAATATGAAAAAGCTATCCGCGCGTTGGGTGCCGCATTTGCTTACAATCGACTAAAAACGCACACGTGTGACAACTTCAGAGCAAAGTGTTGTGAGAAATCGTATTTTTCGGAAGAGATCGAAAAATTGTAAAAATGTTGGACTAAGTGTATCGAGCTAAAAGGCGAGTAATATTATTCCTTGTTTCATTTTTACCAGACTTTTCACTCCGCCCTCGTATGTTGATATGTTCCAAAAAATGTAAACTGTCTTTTACATATGCATAAATTTTATTATTCACTTTTAGAGGTTGCTTTTGGAATTTAGGTAACCAAAAATTTTATTAAACCGTTCAATAAAATTACCTGTAGGAATCGCGTCTTCAATATAAGCTCCTAAAATATCCGAACAAGTTTGTATAGTGAATTTATTATTGCACAACATACTGTGTTGCTTAACCGTTGAGCTACCAACGATACGTCCATTTTTTCAAAACTTCCCAACAAACATTGCACACGGAAAGTAGAACATTTTCCGTTAATAAATCGCACGGCGTACAGGGAAAAGTAGTCTCACAATGCACGGAATTCAGTACATTCGGCTGAAGAAAACTCTCACTTTTTCCACTCTTCCCCTATTCTCTAAAGGGTATGTGCGTGCGAATTTTCCTTGCTCATTCCGTTCCCTTTCTTGGTCAATTTCGCAATAAAATCTGAACGGATTTAAGTAAATCAAATAGTTAGTTTTCTGAATGATTTTAACACACTGTAAAGAAATTCAACAGTAAATAAACAAAACTTTTAATTTTTTGTGTAAATATTTTTAAAATTGTTTATTATTTATTAAAATTATTTGTTGTAAAATCCATATCAATTCTGTTATAAATTGATTTCTTGTTTATTTAAAAAATTAATTAAAAAAATACTAAAATAATGAATTAATTATAAACGAAAAATTACTCCTATTTTAATTACTCGTATTTAAAATAAAATCATCAAATAAAATTTCAATCAAATAATTCATCACAAAATTTAAAAGCTAAACCCAAATTAAACTAAGATTTAAAACCTAATTAAGTTGTATATGTATATCTATTTAATTTACATATATACAAAAACAAATTAATTGGCTTTCGCCTTGCTTTGTTTCCATATTTGATCTTTGGCTCGCTGAAACCATTTTTATAAATAAAATTATTATGTCTTCCTCGGAGGCAGCAGGAAATTTCCAGGCACCAGATCCTTGGCAGAACGAAGTTATTTGTTGAAAGAAAAAAAATATTAGAAAGAGTTAAATTAATAATTAAGCAACTTGTAAACAAAATAAATTTTTTTGTCATAATATTTTTTTGCAGACTACACCAAGAGAACTTGGTTGCAGCTTCGTCTGATTTTCTGCAAACATAGGTTTATAAATTTGGTCAGATCATTTTGGATAACATTATTGAACGTTTTTTCCTGGAAAAAGGAGAAATGATAATGAAATATTTAGACAAACGTCTAATCAATTTTCTTTCGCTTACTGTATATTTTTCAGTCTTTAAGTTTTCCTTGCCTTCTACAGCTTCCAATTGAATCACAGAATCAGCAGGAATTACAGGCTTACCTAGATCATTGTTTTCATTATTTAGGACGGCGTTCGACTGGTTTGATTGAATGGACTGAAGCATTTTTTCGGTTTCTAATATTAAAAGCCTTTCTTTAACTTCAGCGGAATAAATCATTTCTGATTTCTAAGTTGCACGTTAATTTAATTAAAATTGGATGAAATTTTTTCGACTTACCACAATTATTATTATTGGCGGTAATTTCCATAATAGTGATCTCCGTCGATGTAGTTGGCATAATTTCATAAATTTAAAAAAAATTTTGATACCCTAATTGTGAATCAGAATATGAGATATCACTTCCATCGCCCACTTTTTCTAAGTTCTCTTTATTGGTATCATTCACAGTTGAAAAAATATTGCTTATGTAATGCAAATTGGATTACATGTAGGTCCAGGCAAGGCTGTACTACAAAATGATACAAATCTTGCATTAAAAATTAGTTTGATACAATTTGTATTGATTTGTAACACAGCAATTAGATTAAATTTTAGTGCAACATCCATTAGAATATAAAGCAAATTGTAGGAGAACCGTAAATCAACTGCAATAAAATTTATCAAAGACTGCATTAATAAAATATTTTAGAAGTTTTAAATTTTAATGCAAGTTGCATTAAAAGCTCCGTAATTTTAGCGATTTTATTTTGTTTTTCCGGAGTTGTTCTTTGTTTTTTGTGCCTTAAGGTTGAGGGTCGAAATCTCAGAGAGATAATAACTTATAAATTAAGAACTAAATAGCT
The DNA here is from genome assembly GCA_958295665.1 of Tipula vernalis. Lineage (NCBI taxonomy): Eukaryota > Metazoa > Arthropoda > Insecta > Diptera > Tipulidae > Tipula > Tipula vernalis. The sequence goes on along the minus strand of OY282560.1, from coordinate 304,713,691 downwards.
TACGTTAAAACATAATATATATTTTCGAATCCGGAAAACTAAATTATTAAAAATTCATTAAGCTGCTTATATGTCATGTAGTCGGTTTGATTTAGCGAATTTTATATCAGTAAAGCAAAACACATACATGAATTTATTATGCACATGGACATTTAAGTCAGCTTTTTAGCGAATTTTATGATGGTATAATTTTTATATTTGAGCAGGTTACTTTAAAATGTTTAATTATAGTTGTATTAAAAATATTTTTTAATACAAATACTGCTTTGGAATTCTTCATAATTGCATTAAAATTCATTTTAACGCAATCTCACTTTACAATTTAATAATAATTTGCATTACATAAGTCATAATGCAAGGCTTGCATTAAAAATTAAAGTTATATTTTCAACTGTATTCCCTTTAAATAAAAGATTATAACTAAAATTATATAATTTACGTTTTCTTTTCAATTGTTATACGCTTGGGCTTAGCTGAATAATTAAAACCTATAATCTAATCAAATTAACGTAATTATTAGATATTAGATAAAGAATTGTCGAATCTGTTTTTTAAGCCACAATTTTAATTTGAATTTCTGTTATTTTAAAAGTTTTCAAATCGTGGTCTAGCAGTTCTTTGTTTGAACAAAATATATTTAAATTTCTTGAAGAGAACGGCTTATCAAAGTATTCGTCTGTGTTTATTACAAAATGTCCTTTAATGAATACATCTAGGTTGATTTTAAGTATTTATTTTATAATAAAAACTTTTGTTTCCACAAGGCAGCATTCGGCGGATTAACAGAATATTTACAATCCTGTAATTGTAAATTTCTGTACAAATATCCTCCCATGTTGCAGTTTAATGTTGCATAAGGAAGATGTTCATCATGTGGTTTGGCTGGTATAGGCATATCAATTTTGTGCAATCTGTTGTTCAGTTGTTGAAGCGGTTGGTTGTGCTTCTTAATCTTTTTCTTTAAATGATGCAAACGGTTCTCAAACTTGAAATTACTGTACTGGTCAAGATTTCCAAATTTAAAAACATCGGCAGCTAGATAAATTAAATTATGTACATTATACCCTACTGAACTTCGCTGATATAGCTTAGAGAAATGTTTAACATATTTCTGTAGCATTTTAGAAGCACAAGCATTATTAATTACGCATTCTTCGGCATCACACAGGATTCACAAAAGAGTCGTAGTTCAGTTGCTTTCCATCTATCTATTTCTGCGAAACTTCTCGCTTTTCTGGAAAATTACTTTATTATACCACATTTGATCATTTTAATTCGACTGTCGATGGTTGAAATATCAGCTGTTGTTTAAGAATACTATATGGTTCTTTTCTTTATTCTAATCCAAGATTTTATATTTTGCCGCATTACTTACCCCCAAAAGTACACAATGCATGTAATCTATCGGAATCTGTGACACGCAGCCTATATCGATTCGTTCCAATGCGATTTGGTGTAATTTTTTGTGATATTCTGGTTGTTTCCTTTCGAAGAATTGTTCGTCGGTTTTCGGTGGTGCATTCGTTTCTAAAAAAGCCATCCTTCTGTCTAGTGACTCTCCTTTGACCTGACATTTAGTACATGTGTAGCAGCCAGCATGTAACACCAAGGATGATAGACTTTGCTGGTGCGTTGCAAACAACTGCACGTAATCCAACCGAAATATCTTTAATATTATTTACAATACCCTCAGATTGTAGCACTCCCATTTCATTGACAAACTGTTTCAAAATTACGTCTGAGCAAAATGGGTTTTTGTACCCATGATAGGCATCAATCACGAAAACTTCTTTGTCTCCAATTACATTGCCTATAATATAGGCCACAACTGGCTTGACGAACTTTTTGACAGTGGAACTCGGTCTATTTCAATATATAAATTAACAGAATTGAAATGTTTGTTTTCATTTCTCTGCAAACATTTTATAATATTTGTTTCACTCCAAAATATATGTAAGAACCGCATCCCATGTCAATTACATTACTATTTTTCGGAATTTTTTTCAACGCTCGTGCATCTTTCGGCAAATTCAGATGACATTTTCGAAGAACTATTAATAAAGCATTCGCAACTTCATTAGTGGTTCTGAATTTTATAATCCATTCTAAATTAATTTCCGTTTTCTCAGGAAGTTCATATCTATTAAAAATATTCATAGCAACAGCATTCTGCTCAAATTGAAATAAAAGCTTACTACAAATTGCGTGGTCATTAAGTCAATATACATTAAATATATGGCAGTGATGGCCGTAACTTTTGGTAAAACCATACCAAAAATTAGCACCTGGGGCAATTTCAAGTTTAAAATCTGTAGGAAAAGCAAAACAAATTAACATAATCTTAAGAACGTATGACAATTCTATGTTTAAATAATTTGTTTTCGTATTTTTCTGTAAATATCTTAGACATCTGACGTACACTAGTAAAACTAAAGATAAATTTAGCAAGTATTATTTTAATTCGTCAGAGCCAACTTTGATGTATTTTTCAAAATGAAAGTTCGAAAAATATATTTTAGGCATAGTTTAATTTTAATATTTCTGGAATTAATATTTATTTAATACCAATATAGCTTTCTTGTAAATTGTTGTTAAAGATATGTAAAAAACTTTTTTATAAACATTTTATAATATTTTTGCTTTTTTCATTCAAAAATTTGAAGCTAAAAAACATCATTTTTACTATGGATTCTTATGGAAATCAGTGAAAAGCTATACTACTAAAAAAGCTTCTAAACATACGTCATTATGATTATGGCAGCTACGTCTATTTCCCATCTTTCAGGCAACATACGGATTCCGTGTCGAAAAAATTACTCGTCTTTTGGGGCGATCCAAGAATCGACCTAATTTTTCCCAAAATGTCCTGATCGGCCAGGCCATGAGTCATCAACTGGAACAAGTGGTAGTCGGAAGGATCATGGGGGAATATTCCATTGAAGCGGCTTCAAAGTTTCCTTGTCGTATTGTCGTGCTGAAAAATCACTTTGTCACGTCTTTTGGCGTATTATGGTGGTTTGAGCTTCAATGCTCGGCTTAATGCAGACTATTACTTCTTGCCAGGCATATTCGGTTTGGCAGTTGAAGTTGATGCAAGCCCGGGCTTATCCCACGATTTTCTGCGCTTTGGATTTTCGTAATGTATCCACTTTTCGTACCCCGTCACGATTCGATGCAAAAACCTATTCCGATTTGGTATTTGCAGCAGTTGTTCGCCTGTGAAAAAACGGCGTTTAACGTCTCTTGGATTGAGTTCATACGGAACCGAATTTCCTTGTTTTTCACCACACCCGTGGCTTGAGAGGGTTTTGAATCGCTTGTCGAGTCACTCCCAAAGTTTCAGCGAGTTTCTCTTGAGTTTGGCATGAGAGTTTGGTCCAATAACACCTCTAACTCAGCGTCTTCACATTTTACTGGACTCCCTTCGCGTTATTTGTTATGTTGCTTACACTTCACAGCGAAATGACACCTATTGATTCTCAAAGATGAATAATGAGGCTTTCGTTACGCCATCTTTTGTACATTCCTCAAAACTTATTTGTACACTCAGTATAACTACTTTCTGTAACCTATTATTGACATTTTATGACGTTTTGTTGATTGGGTTTCAACGACATGTTGATCGATACATTTTGTGAATTACGTTACTAAAATCGCCTTCAAAGGATTTCTGTCTAATAAATTCTATTGGTAAAGGTGTGGTATCGGTCACAATTAATTATTATTTTGTATTGTTTGTGTTTTGTTTGTTTATATTGGTCAAATAGTTCAAGGCGATGCTCCGCCCAGACTGAACCACTGAGTAAAGAATTATATCATCTAATTCTCTGGTTGATCATGGTATGTAGCGCTCAGTGAAAGAAGCAGGAAGATTTTAATTGTGGTTCAACTGATCTCAGTTCTAAATAATATAACATTAATTGTGCGTCTGTGATATTGGCGAAGGGGCTCTAAATAAAGAAAAACTTTTGTAAATTGATATTGGTTGGTTTGTTGTAGTATAATGGACGCTTTGTGGGAAAGGTATCGTTCGAGGAGTTGGCTAGACTCATTTTAATTTCAAAGGTAATAATTTTAAATTTTAATTTCCCCATGTAATCCACACAAAGAACTTACTTAAAGGCAAATCCTTGTAATTTGATTTGTATGTGTGAGTAGTAGTAGTAGTAGGAACAGACATTTTTAAACCGTAATTAATCGTTTCCGATTATAAGTTTAGTTAGCAAAACACAACACGGCTACAACAAGAAAAATGATTTCCGAATAAATTTCCATTAGGTGCTCGTATATAGTATACAATATACGTTCATAATATGAAGTGAGTGTGTGTGCGTTATCATAATTTTAATTATGTGTTACAATGTTATACGATGTTTTCCAACCACCAACAAAAATTTTTTTTTTTTTTTATAGTAGAAAAATAGTAATGTTAAACTACGTAACACCCACCAGTCATCACCCTCGCAATATTCTTCCCGAAAAACTTGAATTTACATAAATAATTCGAAAATTACTTAATAAATTTTATTTTGCATAAAATATGTTGTGTTTTTATATTTTGGGAAGCTATTAATTTGTCGGAAGTGTTTGAGTAATAAATTATTGGAATAATTATTGTGATACGTGTATGTTCTATAGGGGAATGAGGGGGACGATTATCAATTTATAGTATGATCATAAAACGACAAGTATCTGTGATTTAGTTTTTCACCATTGAAGAAGCGGTTAATTTTCATTACCTTAATTTTAATTTGATAATTTTGCTTCAACATAAAATATACGGGTTTCTTTAAACCTGGTTCCGATCCTTTATTCTATAAAAAATTTATAAATAAATCGTCCCTTTATTTATGCGATAAATTATAACCTTTTTACGCGGTATTTTGATTACGCCGCCAGAAAATGTACATATGTTTTAAAGTGTTGCGGTTAGAATTACAAGTGTGGAAAATTCTAAAGGTAAAAGAGAAAGACTAAAATAAATCAGAGCCGCATTTGCTTTTTAAAATAAAAAAAATAAAAAATCAAATGGTAAAAATATTTGTAAAAAAATCGTAAGAGCTACATCAGCGACACGACTTGTTCAAAGAATTTAAATTGGATCAATAACTATCTGAAAAAACTAACTAATGATAACAGTACTGATTATTCACCTTGGAAAGCAACCAAAAGAATTAAAAGACCAATAGTGCAGGCAGATGCCACCAATAACAATAGCAGGCGAGAAATGGGCCAGGAATAATGAAGAAAAAGCTCGCAAATTTGCTGAACACCTCGAAAAAATATTCCAGCCACATGACGACCAAACATTTGAAGCCGAAATAATTACTCAACAAGCTTGTGCGAGAAAGTAAAGAAATCCTACTCATAACACCAGGAGATAAAAGTTAATATCAATACGAAAAAAGCTCCTGGTTACGATCTTTTTATAGCAAAAATTTTAAAAGAATTGCCAAGGGAAGCTTTGGTAAAGTTCACCAATCTTATAAATGTTACATTTATGATCACATGTAACATTTATGTTCATTCATTAAAATTCACAACAACTTACATTCGTTTACCGCTATTATATAATAATAACATATATTGGCATGCGCGCACACACCGCGATATATAAAACAGATATATCAGCACTCTCGTGTGCATTTCACACACTCGCACCAGAACCGTAACTGTTTAACCAGCAAACATTATTAAGCACAATTCATCCATTCATCCACCCATTTTTTTTTTTTCAACATTGTGAGCCAAGACAGTTACGGTATGTAGTGTGTTACTTGTTGGCAAAGATTTTTTGTGACAGTAAAATTCGGTAACGCCATGTTAGTTCAGTGTTCGGAACTTGCTGCTAGCAACCCAAATTCAGCAGAATCCCATTATCTTGGAAAACTATCACACGAAACTTATAGGTCTATTATCAGTTATGGAAAAACTCTTCGAGAAGTTATTGGTAACACAAACAATTAAATCCGAGAATCGAGAGAAAATCTTCATCCCAAATAATCAGTTAGGTTTTCGCAACCAACACTGAACAATAAATCAAGCACACAGAATAACCAATAAAATAGAGAAAGCAACAGAGGAGAAAAAGTTTGATCGACGATATTTTTAGATGTTGCACATGCTTTTGACAAAGTTTGGCATGAAGGACTTAACCATAAGTAAAGAAAACTCCTACCAATGCAATTCGTTAAAATACTGGAATCATACCTGAAACAGAGATTATTCTGAATTAAGTTAGATGATGCCTATTGTGAATTAAAAGAAATGAAGGCAGTAGTACCACAGGGCAGTGTATTAGGACCGGTTCTACACCTAGTGTACACCAATAGTCCCATGCATTAGAAAACAACACTGTGACGAATTTGCTGATGGCACACCTCTTAGCTGTTGATGGACCAAATACACAAATGGACCAATCAAATACATAAAAAGACCAAAAGATGGCGAATTAAACTAAATGAAACTAAATCAGTTCACATCAACTATACAAACAAGGTCGAAAAGATAGTTTCACAAAATTTCCCCTCCGAATGTCAAGAGCTATAAGTTAAAGCAATTAACCTCAGGCAAACAGTTTTTCTTCAATCTCTACATGGTCTATGTGAATTCCTCAGGGGATGCAGCCTCAATTTCCGCGGTCTTTATTTGAAGAGATTCATCTACAGCCTGTGACACATGTCTAACATTAAGTAGCTCGGAAAAATATTGACCCCATAAATCGAGTACCGCATCGATATTGACACGTAGGTTTCCATGCCGGTCCCGAAAGACAGTTGACCTTGGCCTGAAATTATAGTGCAACCCTGTAATTTCTTTAAAGAAATTACGCGAATTGTTCTCATTGCTGAGTTGTTGTGCTTTCAAAACTTGGCCTTTCAGTATCCATGATTTTTTCGTCCAAAAATTCGCTCAATGGTTCTTTTAGAAAAGGTCGCTTTGTTTTCCATTTTTCTTGTTTGTTGCTAAAAGCAAGGCGACACTTGTGATCAAACGAATCATTTTTGAGTTTGCTTTTTCACTATACTAAGGTTCCGCTGGGTAGCGTTGGCAACCCAAGTTTTTAGTACCTTCCAAATACAATTCACATCATCACACCGCTGATTCGATTCAACAATGCTATTACTGACAAGATTTTGGAATTTCACATTTGAAATATTCTGTGCTCTCTCCTGTTATCCCAGACCTATACGAAAACTGTCATCGACAAATTTCGTAAACGACCGATAAGACTTTCGTATCGGGGTCCGCCCTAGCAATAAAGTCCCCAATCATCAGTCTGACGTCGTGCTCAGGGTTAGATCTCATTAAATCACCCAAAATATCGTTGTAACTTCAGTGGGCGCGTGTAGGCAGATTATCTATAGGTTGGCATAATTTCATGTGCAAGCAACTATTCGATTATCTACTGACTGAACATGGTCTCTACTTTTAGGCCACCGAGTTTCTTGGAGAGTAGCGAGTTCTAGCCGATGATCCTCTTTTATGCTTGCGATAAGTCCCTAAAAGGTGCCTGATTTTCGTAATAATTGCACGCTCCACGAGTAGAGTTCAGCAATCCAACCGTTTGGTCGCCCATAATGACAAACAGTAATTACTGTCGTGAAATTCTAAAGCTACCATGAATGATGAATTATGTGAGTGTCAAATGACAAAACAGCTCTATAATTTGGTTAGTAGTTAAATTAGGCCTACATCCTACGAATCTGATGAGCAGCACCTACAAATGCCTTTTGTAGTACATCAAAGTTGAATTTTAAAATTATTTATTGAGAAATGTTTGCCTAAGTGGCATGGTTTTCTATGTTTACTAATACATTTACTTATTCAGCTGGAGGAATGCGAATTCATGAACTTATGCAAGAAATTAAAAATCAGCACGAGTATGGTAGTCGGAGTGCACTACGTCCGGGCAGTTATAGAATGAATAGTGCAGCTATCTCTGAGAGATACAAATTTTGAAATAAGATTATACATGAGTTGAGGTTGTCAACAGTTATTAAAACTGTGACTTCTGAGTAAGACTGACGACAACTAAAAAAACCCTCAGAAATTATTTAACTTCACTCCGAACGGCCCAGAATTTGAATGTCAGCGTTCTCTTAAATTCAAAGTGAATTTTATTCTCAATAATGTCATCTAGTATCTTATTACCGATAAATTGATAAGTATTTTAAAAATATTGTATTTCATAATTAGTTAGATTGAACGAGTATGAATGACTATACAACTTTTTAGATCTCTTGATTTTTCCCACATATAACTCAAAATAGCTTTATTCTCGCATTTCCAAATATATTTTCATCTCCATCCTCATTGCGAAATCATGATGATTCATCCATATCAACAACTTGTTGAGCTCAATGGTGATTGATTGACTATTGACATTTTTAGTACATATTTAATGCTCTTGAATAAGGAAATAATTAAATTATTTTTTATGGTTTGGGGGCTGATAAATGGGACAATTAATTAATGTGATGTGTTTATTGAATGGGACAACAAGTGCCGAAATGTATAAGTAAATATTATTCAAGCATCGTTTTTCTAGAAAGGAATTTCAAATATGAAGCATTCTTTAATTACCAAACTACTAGCGGTAACGTTTGTCAGATTAATTTAATTAATGCATGACTTCTATGTGAAAAGACTTTCAGTAATATACGGAAGTATGAATGTACCTTAAGGCAACAAACGTACTTGGTGAATCAAATAAATTAAAAGCATTTCTCACTCTTTTTTGTTTGTACAAATCCATACAAATCTATTGTTACCCAAAACACTGCATTTCGTTTTCATAACTATTGTCCTTCGAAACAATTCAACATTTCAAATCGGAAAATTATTTTATATTTATTGTTTCTATAATATTTATAAATTTATTATAAAAAGCAAAAAAAAATCCCGCTTGGCATTTGACGGTACTGGGGCATTTCACAATATTGTTCTTATTCTAAATACTTCAGACAATAGTTTTAAAAATCAACAGAATTTTTTAATTCACTTCATCGAAGTGAAAAATTTCATTGTGGAAATTCCATAGTTTTGTGAATCTCAGAAACACCCATAACTTCCTAAAATTTAATCGAAGGAACAAGTTTTAGTTTGTCGCATATATCTCGGTTTAATAAACCATTTTAAGTCTACAAAAGGAAAAACAGCATGGCTGTTGAAACGCTTTAAGATTACGGATGCGAACTACATCGAAGCGCTGGAAAAATTAAGAGAGGGGTGCGCAGTAACCGCACCTCAAATAGCATAAACTTAAAAAAATTTATTAGACACGTTAGAAGAAATAACATGAAAATTTAAGGCGCTAGAATCTGTCGAATATGAGCTACCCAATATTAAGCAGTTGCTTGACTTTCTCACAAAAGGAATCGCAGTTGACGCACTTGAATTACCAAAATCACAAAATATATGCTTTCAATCCCAGTCAACACAATCCAAACCTAATATAAGAAGCAGAAGCTGACAGAAAATCGTTTTTACAATAATTCAACAAAATTGGTGATTTAACTGCTTGAACAATATTCGTAGTATGTTTAATCGCAAACCAAGATTTCATCGTAGGCTTTGCCATAGAAAACATCACTGGAAGCTATATATTACCCACGGCTTCGGTACGTGACACTGCTAGACTCCGGATCGCAAGTTTCGTTTATTACTGAAAATTGTGCACAGGGGATGAAATTGTTGCTGAAAATAATGCCGTAGAACAATGTTAACACAAGCCCACAAATTAAAGCATTTGTCTTACCAAAATTAACCTCAAGACAACCACCCTAATTTCACGATACATAAATATCGAATTTAGTAGAAATTATGAACTAGTTGATCCTCATCGATCATGAGATCGATATGAAATCGACACCAATCAAAAAGCCCTTTTGGGATGAGTTATTGCACAGCAAATTTGGACGATTCAGACGACAACATAGATAATCAGCTAAGAAAATTCTGGGTGATTGAGGCAACATAAATCGTAAGGCCCAACCTTCCAGAAGATTAGGAATACCATAACAACGGACCGTACTGGTCGATTTACTGATTACTTCGCGACACTTGAATGCCGTTATCAAGATTTAGCGATACTACAATGTTTAGCATTTACCATATCACGGTATCATTAAAGATTCGAGTATTGCAACAAAGCTCCGAGCTGTGTTTGATGGTTCCGCGAAGACTACCACGGGAATTTTCTAAATGATTGTCTTGAAGTTAAACCAAAAATCCAATCAACCCTGAATGGTTATTATGGCGGGAGTAAAAGTAGTATATTCATTGGAGGTAGCCGTTACACTAAATCATGACATAAACGCCATACTCGCACGATCCGGGTTCTAGTTAAGGCGGTGATTTGCCAACGATGAAACAGTGTTAAGGAGCACTTTTCAAAACGGGGAATATTGTGAGTGTCGTGCCGCTTATTCGATCCACTAGAATGGCTCGCCCCAGCAACCATCAACATAAAAATAATTTTTCAAACTTTGTGGGCAACGAACCTGAAATGGATGGATTGCGAAATTTACACAACAATCTACCAAAAATCGAGTTAATCGAAGAAGATAGATACTCACAAATTCTGACAATTAAGTACTTTAGCTTGGGTTTTCAGATGCGTTAAGATATGCTTATTCAGCTTATTGGTGTACGCTCATATAATAAAAGCAATGGGAATCTCGATCATCAAATTGTTTTCAGCAAAAAATGTATTCGACATGACAGCTTGGCAAGTCACCCATTAATTGGTTGTAAGGTTGCCTTAAACCTTGCATAGATCATACAGTTGCGGTGATTTGTCGATCTGTATTTCGATCACTTAAAATCCAATAATGCTGTTTGGTAATGGCTAACGTTAATGAGGGACCTGCGTTAATGATGAATATCTTGCAGTATCAATTTGGTGAGTTGCGACTTCGGATTCAAAATTATTGGATGCTTCATTGAAAATGGCGCCTCAGAAAAAATGCATACAGAAAAGGACTGAAAAGCTTTAGTTTGCTAGTTTTGCTTATTTCTCCTTTTGTTTTAAATTACGGTAGCTCGTCTGGATAAAACTACTGTTAAGCTTCTTATCATAATTTGTACATTGCATGGAACAATCTCTCCTTAGATCGATCACTTTGATTCTCGCTTCCTTTTTGCCCTTTGTGTTGGATACGAATCATATTAAATTAGGGTTTGTTGGAATTTTGTGATGGATGAATATTTCGATATTAGTTCATCGAACCATGGACCAGTGCCTGCATTTGTAAAGGTGAATAGCTTAGTGTGGGCTTCTTACATCGATCCATAACTAATTTGTTGTTGAAAATTCAGCTGATTGTTGGAGCCAGCCAGGCATGTTTCACCACAATTAACTTTATTGTAATTTATCAGGAAATAAGCCTCTGGAGGCACAATCGGCTGGATTGTCTGCTGAAGCTACGTGCTGCCAACGCTTGCATGGTAATGAGGTTAAAATTGTAGCCGACGTGTTGCCCACAAAGTAATCCACCGCCTAGGATAGTCGGCCTGTAAATCTAAAACTATGTGGAAGTCGTCATAGCATGCAATTCTGAGAATTTGAGCTGTGTTTTGCATTAAATTAAATTTAGTAAGCTTGTTAGTAGCACTGTAGCCCAGAGTTCGAGGCGCGGTAAAGGCAAGATGCAAGACTGGCGTCGGCGAATCCGTACAATTGGATAGTGTCGTTTATGATGTATTCACATCTGGCTCGAAGGACCACTGATATTGTGGTTAAATTACCAATTGCAATAACAAATAAAACTTGTTGTAATTAGAAATTGCGTAGTTCCCCATTATGCACATGCATATTCAGACCCTTTGGAATAGCTTTTATTAAACTAAGAGACACGATCGAAAATTGGATTGTCACATTTTTTATTTGCATTTTTTATTGAATTAAAAATGGTTTTAATTATGTTGCTGAAGCGGAACCTGCTGAAAAATAAACCCCATGGCGCCACTAGAGTTAAGAATATTAAAACGGGGAATCGAAGAAGTAACCAGAAAAAGGATGTAAACCCAGAAATATGCAGTATTGTTGGTTTAACCACAGGCCTGCATACATTTTTTTTTGTTAACTGTATATGTTGTGAACCCCTTTCTGCATACTCCATTATGAATGAGCACATGCTCAAAATAGGGTATGTAAAGAGACATAAATAAATAAATAAATCTGTTCAACTTGGCTTACGCAGGGAAATTTAAAATTGCGGATCTAGTCCTATTATTTCCCACACAATTTGTATCCAATATAAAATCGAATTTACACATGTGATCTAAAAATAACCGAACTTTTAATTTAAATCATAGAACATGTAGCGCCATCTATTAAACGTTGATAGCGTTAGAAAGGTACATGTTTCTTCTTTCGAACGCAGCTAAGTTCATGCTAATCGGTTAACAGGTTACAAAATTACGCACCTTTTAACGACAATAGTTTTGTAGTTATGTTGTAAAAACGTAATGGAACAAAGAGCAAATATTAAATTTTGTTTTAAACTCAGTAAAAAATTTGCTGAGACTTACGAATTGTTAAAAAAAAGTTTATGGTGATGATTGTATGAGTCGTACTCAAGTTTACACGTGGTTTACACGATTTAAAAATGGCCGTGACGATTTAAATGATGATCCACGACCAAAAGCATCAAATCATGCTGAGTTAGTGGAAAAAGTACGTGAAATAATCGCTATCGATGCAAATTTCACTATGAGAATGTTGGCAGAAGAATTAAATTCATCTTACGCTATAAAGCACGAGCAAATCTACACAATATTAACTGAAGATTTGGGTAAAAGAAAGGACTGTGCACGTTTTGTTCCACATCAGTAAAATGAAGATCAAAAAGGCGCTCATATAGAGCATTGCAAAGATATCATTTAAATAGCTGAAAACGATCCAGATTTTCTTGATCAATCATAGCTGGTATGAAACATGGTGCTTCAAATATGATCCTGAAACTAAGCGACAATCTGCAGAATGGAAGTCGAAAGACGAGCAAAAACCTAAAAAATTGCGTTTTCAGAAATCAAGAATCTAGACAATGTTGATAACTTTCTATGATTCCAAGGGTATTGTTTACAAGGAATTTGTTCCAGAAGGTGAAACTGTCAATATGGAGAATACTATTTACAAGTTTTACATCGTTTGTGGTCGAGAGTTGTTCGTGTTAGACTCGAATATCCCAGAAGGAAAACAGCTGTTTTTGATGCACCACCTCACAATACCAAAAAAGTCAACGAATTTTTGATGATAAAATAGATTTGTGTCATCAACCACCCTCCATATTCGCCTGATCTATCACCGTATGACTATTTTCTATTCCCAAAACTGAAAATTACAATGAAAGGAGCTTTTTACGATGAAGTTTCAGCCAATCAAGCAGCCGTGACACATGTGCTAAAGAACATCCGAAAAACGGAGTTTAAAAAGTCTATGGATAAATTGTCTATGGTTGATCGTTCCAAACGTTGTATTAAGTGAAATGAATCCAATTTTGAATAAATATTAGTTTGAAACATAATACCATGCTTGTTTTATTCTATAATTAAAAAGTTCGGATATTTTTAGATCAAACTGCGTATATAAGCCTAGGAGTAATAGACAGAATATTTTCTAAATTATCCTGATCCTAGGTGCCTCCATTGTAAGTGAGCTTATCATTGTAATAGTTAAGTATATTGGTCCGAGATAACAACAAATTGATCCTCCAGCTTCGGGAGAACTGTTAAAACTGGAATATGTCGTGAAAAAAAACTTTCTAAAATTGAAGGTAAAATATTATGAAACCTAGGGTTGGTCATTGAAATTGACCCAAATTGTCGACACAATTCTCCACGATCAAATGTTTTGTGAAAATCGTATTATTATCTGTGTCCTTCAGATGGAAGGCTATTCACCTTAATAAGTAATAGATAAAACGTAATAACTTTGGAAAATTTATTTGTTTCTACATCCAGTACTGTTGCGTAAATCACGTAAGCCTTACCGATTATAACAGCGTTTATATAGAATATTCTAAAATATTTTGAAAAACCTAAGTATTTCGCAAAACTCTTGAGCCGCAAATTTAAATTTTACGACAAGAATATTGAAAAGACCGTCGTGAGGAGAAAAATCATAATTTATCAGCAAACTACGGGACGCCCTTAAATGTAAGGGAGAAAATGAGAATGTAACCCTGTATGACAAGGAAGTAGAGTATCGGTCAAAAAAGATAATTCACATTAATTCTGATTTTGAATTGTTTGTAATATTTTATTTGTTTGTAAATGGTCCTCAACGATCTTCAGACTGAAAACGTCTTATGTTGCTCACCTAAGGTTATTGTTAAGGATTTTCAATAGTACGCAGAAAGATGTTTAATATGGAAATAACTAGTTCTACTTCTAAAAGGTACAAGACGAAAAATGGCCAATGCGATTTTGATGGCTGTTGTCAAAAATATAATTAATTGGGACTCTATGATCTGACGGTTTTTGGATAGAGAATTTATATTTCGTGTCCGAATGTGGTACTATTGGGGAAGATATACCCAAATTTAGAAAAGCCCTTGACCGTTTCAGATGACGCTTTGTAGGAAAAGTGTTGTCCGAGGAGTTAGATAGACCTTAGTTTTGTTTTAATATATTCATAAAGGGTAAGGGGTCCAAACGTTGAATTCCTTAAATAATTGCGAGCGCACCATTCCATTCATTTTATGTTAAAAATTCAGAAAGATCTTAACCGATATCGGAAACGTTTTTCAGGTGTCAATCAATTGAGCAGGATGAAGCTAATTAATTAGCGAACCAAATTTGTACCATTTTAGAGTTGCCTTTGAAATTCCCGTTCCGAGAAAGCAAAAGTGGAAATGAGCATATGATGACGACAAAAGTGTCCCAGGACGAGCACAAGATATGATGTAGAGAGAGAGAGAGAAACAACACAAGAGAACTGTAGATGTTTAGGGAGTTCAGAATGAGAAGATTTTAAGACGAATCAATCAATTGGGTCTACCTCTCATATGCAGCAGAATATGAGAAGCTTCATAAGTAATAAAATTTCCTTTAATCAAATTTTCTCGGTACGTCCAAGCGTGCACTCTCTCTCTTCTCTGCGCGAGAAACACAACCGCAAGCATAACATGAACATTATATTGTATGCAAACATTGAAATCTCTTCATAACGAAGACCAGTGTTTAACGAATATTTTGGTATAAGGAAGAATCGCAATGAATTTTCAATCGCTTGTTTTATGGAAATTTTGAGAATTTAAGTTGTTTAAATTTAATATACATATTGCAAATAAGTACTAAACCTGAGCGGAAAAAATTTCGAGTGTACCAGTTATAAAATTACAAATAAACATGAAATTCCGATAAACCGTTAAAAGCATTTTGACATTTTTGGGATTTGGATCATTGCAATTTGGAGGCGACATCACCTTAAATTAGGTGCCGACTGCGAATAATAATTGTACAATCAGTGTTTTTAAAAAAATTCATAAATAATAAAATGGGAGCGAGAGCGATTAAGATATGCGAGCTTTGAAATGTACATTAAAACGCAAGAATGAGATCAAGAAGGTAGTTCAGAAATTCATATTGTGTGACGATTGGAACGATCACAAGGCGGTAGAAAAGGAAGTAACAGGAACTGCGAAAAATCTAGAACATTTAGAATCCATAGATGATGTACATATATGTTGGTCTGAAACGTATTCTCGTCCAAGCGGAAAAGGAACGCGAAATTTCGGAAGACAAGGCATCTCTAAATAACACAATGTAAGACTAAAATATCATCAATTCAAAACACTAAATGTCTTTTTTTAAACGTAAATTCTAAAATCTAAAACCAAAATCTGAAACCCTAAAAAATGTATTTCCAATTCCTGCTTAACTAGCTATTGCCAGAAAAGAAAGAAATTAATTAACTAATTCCAGGAATACCACTAAAATTATAATAAAATAATTAATTCTTCTTCATTCTGCTTAAATAGCTTGAATAATAATAGTTCAGCCTTTCCATACTAAATTAATGTTAATAAATCAACTATAAAAATGAAATAAACAATTAAATAATGAACGATAATTAAATAAAAAGCCGCGCCCGATTTCTCCGCTCTAAAAGTCCAATAATAAATAATTAAAATAATGAACAATAATAGGTAAACAATGAAGCTGCGCCCGGTTTCCCATCTGCACATTTCACCGCATCCAATCCATTCTTAATTATCAATTAATTTGTAACACAAAAATTTAATGCAATTACTTATTTAAAAAAAATTTAAAATTCAAATTTAAATCATCTAATTACTGAAACTATGCAAGTTCAATTCCAGATTTACAACTTTGTTAGTTAATTCCAGTCATACCTCTAAAATGAAATCAAATTGATAATTAATTAATTAATTGCTTACTAATTAATCTATTCCGTTTAAATCCCACTGAACAATAATTAAGAATAATCAAGAACACAATAAAAGTTTAATAAAAGAATAAAAGTTTAACAAAAGTTTAATAAAAGTTTAACAAAAGTTTAACAAAAGTTTAACAAAAGTTTAATAAAAGTTGAACAAAAATTTAATAAAAGTTGTATAAAATTTAAAAGTTTAAAAGTTTAAAGATTTAAAATTTTAAAAGTTCAAAAGTTTAAAAGTTTTAAAGTTTAAAAGTTTAAAAGTTTTAAAGTTTAAAGGTTTAAAAGTTTAAAAGTTTAAAAGTTTAAAAGTTTAAACGTTTTAAAGTTTAAAAGTTTAAAAGTTTAGAAGTTTAAAAGTTTAAAAGTTTAGAAGTTTAAAAGTTTAAAAGTTTAAAAGTTTAAAAGTTTAAAAGTTTAGAAGTTTAAAAGTTTAAAAGTTTAAAAGTTTAAAAGTTTAAAAGTTTAAAAGTTTAAAAGTTTAAAAGTTTAAAAGTTTAAAAGTTTAAAAGTTTAAAAGTTCAAAAGTTCAAAAGTTTAAAAGTTTAAAAGTTTAAAAGTTTAAAAGTTTAAAAGTTTAAAAGTTTAAAAGTTTAAAAGTTTAAAAGTTTAAAAGTTTAAAAGTTTAAAAGTTTAAAAGTTTAAAAGTTTAAAAGTTTAAAAGTTTAAAAGTTTAAAAGTTTAAAAGTTCAAAAGTTTAAAAGTTTAAAAGTTTAAAAGTTTAAAAGTTTATAAGTTTATAAGTTTAAAAGTTTAAAAGTTTAAAAGTTTAAATGTTTAAAAGTTTAAAAGTTTAAAAGTTTAAAAGTTTAAAAGTTTAAAAGTTTAAAAGTTTAAAAGTTTAAAAGTTTAAAAGTTTAAAAGTTTATAAGTTTAAAAGTTTAAAAGTTTAAAAGTTGTAAAGTTTAAAAGTTTAAAAGTTTAAAAGTTTAAAAGTTTAAAAGTTTAAAAGTTTAAAAGTTTAAAAGTTTAAAAGTTTAAAAGTTTAAAAGTTTAAAAGTTTAAAAGTTTAAAAGTTTAAAAGTTTAAAAGTTTAAAAGTTTAAAAGTTTAAAAGTTTAAAAGTTTAAAAGTTGTAAAGTTTAAAAGTTTAAAAGTTTAAAAGTTTAAAAGTTTAAAAGTTTAAAAGTTTAAAAGTTTAAAAGTTTAAAAGTTTAAAAGTTTAAAAGTTTAAAAGTTTAAAAGTTTAAAAGTTTAAAAGTTTAAAAGTTTAAAAGTTTAAAAGTTTAAAAGTTTAAAAGTTTAAAAGTTTAAAAGTTTAAAAGTTTAAAAGTTTAAAAGTTTAAAAGTTTAAAAGTTTAAAAGTTTAAAAGTTTAAAAGTTTAAAAGTTTAAAAGTTTAAAAGTTTAAAAGTTTAAAAGTTTAAAAGTTTAAAAGTTTAAAAGTTTAAAAGTTTAAAAGTTTAAAAGTTTAAAAGTTTAAAAGTTTAAAAGTTTAAAAGTTTAAAAGTTTAAAAGTTTAAAAGTTTAAAAGTTTAAAAGTTTAAAAGTTTAAAAGTTTAAAAGTTTAAAAGTTTAAAAGTTTAAAAGTTTAAAAGTTTAAAAGTTTAAAAGTTTAAAAGTTTAAAAGTTTAAAAGTTTAAAAGTTTAAAAGTTTAAAAGTTTAAAAGTTTAAAAGTTTAAAAGTTTAAAAGTTTAAAAGTTTAAAAGTTTAAAAGTTTAAAAGTTTAAAAGTTTAAAAGTTTAAAAGTTTAAAAGTTTAAAAGTTTAAAAGTTTAAAAGTTTAAAAGTTTAAAAGTTTAAAAGTTTAAAAGTTTAAAAGTTTAAAAGTTTAAAAGTTTAAAAGTTTAAAAGTTTAAAAGTTTAAAAGTTTAAAAGTTTAAAAGTTTAAAAGTTTAAAAGTTTAAAAGTTTAAAAGTTTAAAAGTTTAAAAGTTTAAAAGTTTAAAAGTTTAAAAGTTTAAAAGTTTAAAAGTTTAAAAGTTTAAAAGTTCAAAAGTTCAAAAGTTTAAAAGTTTAAAAGTTTAAAAGTTTAAAAGTTTAAAAGTTTAAAAGTTTAAAAGTTTAAAAGTTTAAAAGTTTAAAAGTTTAAAAGTTTAAAAGTTTAAAAGTTTAAAAGTTTAAAAGTTTAAAAGTTTAAAAGTTTAAAAGTTCAAAAGTTTAAAAGTTTAAAAGTTTAAAAGTTTAAAAGTTTATAAGTTTATAAGTTTAAAAGTTTAAAAGTTTAAAAGTTTAAATGTTTAAAAGTTTAAAAGTTTAAAAGTTTAAAAGTTTAAAAGTTTAAAAGTTTAAAAGTTTAAAAGTTTAAAAGTTTAAAAGTTTAAAAGTTTAAAAGTTTATAAGTTTAAAAGTTTAAAAGTTTAAAAGTTGTAAAGTTTAAAAGTTTAAAAGTTTAAAAGTTTAAAAGTTTAAAAGTTTAAAAGTTTAAAAGTTTAAAAGTTTAAAAGTTTAAAAGTTTAAAAGTTTAAAAGTTTAAAAGTTTAAAAGTTTAAAAGTTTAAAAGTTTAAAAGTTTAAAAGTTTAAAAGTTTAAAAGTTTAAAAGTTGTAAAGTTTAAAAGTTTAAAAGTTTAAAAGTTTAAAAGTTTAAAAGTTTAAAAGTTTAAAAGTTTAAAAGTTTAAAAGTTTAAAAGTTTAAAAGTTTAAAAGTTTAAAAGTTTAAAAGTTTAAAAGTTTAAAAGTTTAAAAGTTTAAAAGTTTAAAAGTTTAAAAGTTTAAAAGTTTAAAAGTTTAAAAGTTTAAAAGTTTAAAAGTTTAAAAGTTTAAAAGTTTAAAAGTTTAAAAGTTTAAAAGTTTAAAAGTTTAAAAGTTTAAAAGTTTAAAAGTTTAAAAGTTTAAAAGTTTAAAAGTTTAAAAGTTTAAAAGTTTAAAAGTTTAAAAGTTTAAAAGTTTAAAAGTTTAAAAGTTTAAAAGTTTAAAAGTTTAAAAGTTTAAAAGTTTAAAAGTTTAAAAGTTTAAAAGTTTAAAAGTTTAAAAGTTTAAAAGTTTAAAAGTTTAAAAGTTTAAAAGTTTAAAAGTTTAAAAGTTTAAAAGTTTAAAAGTTTAAAAGTTTAAAAGTTTAAAAGTTTAAAAGTTTAAAAGTTTAAAAGTTTAAAAGTTTAAAAGTTTAAAAGTTTAAAAGTTTAAAAGTTTAAAAGTTTAAAAGTTTAAAAGTTTAAAAGTTTAAAAGTTTAAAAGTTTAAAAGTTTAAAAGTTTAAAAGTTTAAAAGTTTAAAAGTTTAAAAGTTTAAAAGTTTAAAAGTTTAAAAGTTTAAAAGTTTAAAAGTTTAAAAGTTTAAAAGTTTAAAAGTTTAAAAGTTTAAAAGTTTAAAAGTTTAAAAGTTTAAAAGTTTAAAAGTTTAAAAGTTTAAAAGTTTAAAAGTTTAAAAGTTTAAAAGTTTAAAAGTTTAAAAGTTTAAAAGTTTAAAAGTTTAAAAGTTTAAAAGTTTAAAAGTTTAAAAGTTTAAAAGTTTAAAAGTTTAAAAGTTTAAAAGTTTAAAAGTTTAAAAGTTTAAAAGTTTAAAAGTTTAAAAGTTTAAAAGTTTAAAAGTTTAAAAGTTTAAAAGTTTAAAAGTTTAAAAGTTTAAAAGTTTAAAAGTTTAAAAGTTTAAAAGTTTAAAAGTTTAAAAGTTTAAAAGTTTAAAAGTTTAAAAGTTTAAAAGTTTAAAAGTTTAAAAGTTTAAAAGTTTAAAAGTTTAAAAGTTTAAAAGTTTAAAAGTTTAAAAGTTTAAAAGTTTAAAAGTTTAAAAGTTTAAAAGTTTAAAAGTTTAAAAGTTTAAAAGTTTAAAAGTTTAAAAGTTTAAAAGTTTAAAAGTTTAAAAGTTTAAAAGTTTAAAAGTTTAAAAGTTTAAAAGTTTAAAAGTTTAAAAGTTTAAAAGTTTAAAAGTTTAAAAGTTTAAAAGTTTAAAAGTTTAAAAGTTTAAAAGTTTAAAAGTTTAAAAGTTTAAAAGTTTAAAAGTTTAAAAGTTTAAAAGTTTAAAAGTTTAAAAGTTTAAAAGTTTAAAAGTTTAAAAGTTTAAAAGTTTAAAAGTTTAAAAGTTTAAAAGTTTAAAAGTTTAAAAGTTTAAAAGTTTAAAAGTTTAAAAGTTTAAAAGTTTAAAAGTTTAAAAGTTTAAAAGTTTAAAAGTTTAAAAGTTTAAAAGATTAAAAGTTTAAAAGTTTAAAAGTTTAAAAGTTTAAAAGTTTAAAAGTTTAAAAGTTTAAAAGTTTAAAAGTTTAAAAGTTTAAAAGTTTAAAAGTTTAAAAGTTTAAAAGTTTAAAAGTTTAAAAGTTTAAAAGTTTAAAAAGTTAAAAAAATTTAAAATAAATAAAAATAATATTTAAAATAATTCCAAACAAAAAAGTGTATTTAAATTCACGTGCCTTCTTTATTTAAATACAATAATTATTAAATAAATTTAACTTTAGTACAGATGGAAACTGGTTTCCAAAGATGATATTTTACATGTAATAAAGCTCGGTTTAGCGCCAGAAAAAACTCGTTTGAAAAGAAAAGGAAAGACGAAGAAAATCTTGTTTTTGGAAAATAATGTTACGTTTCTGCCTTGTCAATTAAGGTTCGTATCACTGGATTGTGAATAATACAAAATCAATTCAATTTATCACTAACAAATTTATTTATTTAGCACAAGAATTATTATTACAACACAATTTCAATACAATTTATAATTTTTATTTCGCACTTCAACACTTTTTAAATCACTTTTTAATTCCTTTTAATCTTCACACTGTCGCTTACCAAATACTACTAATCCATATCGACTTCGTTCACCTGTTTATATACACAAACCAAACTTCTAGAAAGCTCATGACTTTTCTAGTTAGAATAGTGTATACACATTTAGAACAATTTTATCATGGAAAATTCCATTTTAGTACAATTAAACATTGAGCTATTAATTTAACTTATTTTATTTTACACTAGCTGTCACCGTTAAAATAATGTAACGGTGACACCTAGTGTGTAATAGAATAAGTTAAAATTAATAGCTCAATGTACTAACTGTACAAAAATGGAATTTTCCATGATAAAAATTGTTCTAAATGTTTCTACGCTATTTTAACTAAAAAAGTCATGAGCTTTCTAGAAGTTTGGTTTGTGTATATAAATAGGCGAACAAGATTGAATTGGAATTATTAATACTTGGTAAGCGACAGTGTGAAGATTAAAACAGAATTTAAAAAGTGATTTAAAAAGTGTTTTAGTACGAAATAAAAATTTGGTGATCAATTAAATTGTGGGAATATTAAAATAAAGTCGTTTTGTGAATTATTGTTAAAAAATTGTGTTGTAATAATTCTTGTGTGAAATAAATAAATTCGTTGCTGATAAAAAGAATTGATTTTGTTTTATTCAAGATCCCGTGATACGAATCATGATTGACAGTGCAAAAACATAACAATAAACCTTGTGAGAAAGTCAAAGAGACAACATTAATTTAGTAAATAAAACCAAATTAAATTTTAGTAAAGCTTTTTATTTTCATTTTAGTCTTGGAGTTCATAATTTTTTTTGGAGTTCAAGTAGAAATATTGTTTCGTGGTTTCTGTACGACTATATTGTTTCGTGGTTTCTGTACGACTCCTATTATCAAAAGACTAACCCTTACATGCTATGAACTTATACTATTTGACCACGGAATCAGAATGGAATCCCCTTGATTAACTAAGCATAGCTCACACCAGTCAAATTTTTGAAATTAAAAAAGTTCTTTGCTCCTCTTTGTAGAAAAGTTTTATCTCGATAATACTCGAAAACTTTTACAATGTCTGTAAGTATGGTAAACAAAATATAAATAAACTGTAATATTCATCTATTGAAGACGAACATAAAAGCAAAAAAAAAAACTAATTCTAATTTCCTTATTTAATTTCCTAAACGCATAAAACATTCCAATTCCACATTTTTCTTCCATGCTGCCTCCAAAAAAAAAAAAAAATACCAAACTAAACTGGTATCTGTAAAAAATTATTTTTCTTTTGCGAAAACCCTACACACCAAAATTTATTCACCATGTTTTCAAAAACAACAAAAAACCATAAAATGAATGAGATTTTTTCCACTTGTGTTGGGTGCATTTGACGCAAAAAGAAAAGATGAGACTTGCGAGGAAAAAAAGCTAAATTAAAATTTAAGCACAAAGCACAAATGAAATGAATATAATAAAAAAGCTTTTTATATGTACATGTATGTATGTGTATTCGATGCTTTTATTGTAAATTACAACAATATTTTATGTCAACTATTTATTATTTTTAATTTACTTTCCAAGAACATTAAAAAATAAATAAAGTTATGAAACTTAATTTTAAGCTTTTTGTTTTTAGAGGGAATGTGTTTATGATGTGACTTAATAAATGGATTTGCAACATAAACTATGTGTATGTACAAAAAAAACTTTTGCTTCTTAATACACAAATTTAACTTATTAAAAAGGCTTGAGATTTTACAAGTAGTTACTCGTAAACCATGTTTTTGAGAATATTGTGCCCCCTTCTATGATTGCCGAATTATGCAACACATAAACACACACCTTTTGCAATTGAAATGTATTTCTAATTTCCGTTTTGATGTTAATTGAAAATCGAAATAGAAAAAAAAAATGTCGTTGCAGAAATAAGGGTATGTGGCAAGTACATATGTAGGTTTACTGTTGTTTGTGTAAGACTAAAGGAAATTATTTTGAATTAAAATTAATCTGTTTTAATGGAAAAATCTCGAAATCGATTTCTTAATTCACTTTATGGAATATGTAATTTAATTTCCAGATTATTTGTTAATAATTTTTTTTTAATAAAATTGTTTTGGTGTATGGTGTTATTTTCAAGGAATTATTTGTGTAGAGAATTTTATTTAAGAAATTTTCCATTTTGTTGGTAAAATATTGTTAAGTTTTAGTATATATTACTTAGGATAATCCGTAAACAAATGCCGGCCAATTTCGAACCATCAAAATTACGTTTGAAATACCATTATATCGGTTTTTGGAACAATACAGTTCATTCCTGAGGAATATACTATTCATCCAATTTTCGCACATAGTATGCCTTTTGGAACGAAATGGGGAAGAGTGCGAACATTCAAAGAGGATAGACGTGTTTTTTTTCTATCCTCTTCAAAAATTTAATTTACTTTTATTTTTATTTTTGTTTTATTTATGTAGTGTTATGTATATACTCTATATACATACGCATAGTATATACATTTTAATAATTATTAATTAATAAAATTAATTAATTGACATTAATTCTGTTTTTAGTGAAAAATAATTAAAGTGGTAGTGAAATAATTTAAAGTGTAGTTTTGGAAAATGCAATCCACCAGGATGCATTTGTCAGGCAATATTTTATATTTTTAGAGAAAGAAATCAAAATTATTGATTTCTTGATTAAGGGCATGATTTAACTTTTATGTGATTGTACAATACATGGATTTTAATTACTAAAATCTAATAATTGGATCGTAAATTGACATACGTCTTAGTTAATTTCATATTTGATTTGATTTTTACGCATATTTGAATGTGTTCTTGTGTTTTATGTTATGTACAATCGACATAAATACATTCTTGAAGCGTGATACATAGCAAAACCAACAAATTGTTTATACAGGCTGTCTCGTTCGCTTTTACACAGATCCTATCAAGGAAATGTACTATATATTATTGGTTTTTGTAACGTATGTAGCGTTTTTATATTCGCTCCGGATAGCTGCTATCGAGAGCCGTCATATGAAAAGTGGCTCCCGATAGCGCTCCGTATAAATAGGTAGAGCCAAATATTTTTTATAAGAAGTTTTTGCTATACAATTGAATTAAAAATGATAGTTTGATGTTAAATAAGTTTAGTTTACAAATAAATAGCGCGTGAAATTTAAATTTAGGCGTATAAAAATGACGGCTCTCGATAGCAGCTATCCGGAGCAAATAAAAAAACACTACATATAATAGTTAAACAACAACAAAAACAGAGAGACATTTTTGTTGGTTTTGGTATAGTTGTCACAAATATTTTGGTATTGATCCTTAGATCAGGAATGTTTGTATGTAGATATAAGGGTATTATCTGTATATAATATAATGAAAACATGATAAGTGGAGACTACTATGCACATGGAAGATTGTAGAAATATTTGCTTTCAATGTGTGTTGGGGGTTAAGTATATAAGAATCTGTTATTTATTTTGGTAGTGATGTGCAAAATCGATCTTTTTCGTTCTGGTTTGTTTATTTTCTCATATGTTTTTCAACAAAACAGATCGATTTAGCCCAATACTGTTAAAGTTAGCCGAAAGTTTCCAGCCGAAAGTGAAATGTCGATAATGCAGATTGTGTTAGTCCAGCCGAAAGTAAAAAAAATGGTTAGGCAGATTGTCTAATCCCAGCCGAAAGTTTCAAGCCGAAAGTTAAAAGTCGATAATGCAGATTATGATATAAAATTCAAGGCGAAAACAAAAAAATCAGTAGTTATCAGCCAAAAATAAATAGGATACATAGAATCTATAAATATAAATTTTTGTAAATAAATATACGTGTAAAACTTTGCTTCGTAGAAAATATCGGAAAATCAGAAGAATATACAAAATTGGAATAAAATCAGCCTCTAGAGTATATATCTAAAGCTGAATCGTTTTTATGTGATTTGTCAATAGCTGTCGAATTAATAAATTCAGCTCAAGTTTCCCGTGGGAAATCTCGGAAAATTCGATTTTCCGAAAATTATTAGAAAATTTGTATTAAATCAGCCTCTAGAGTGTTATGTCTGGAGATGGATTCAATTGATGTGATTACCCAATAGCTATCGCAGGAAAAAAATTCAGTTCAAGTTTCCCGTGGGAGATCTCGGAAAATTCGATTTTCCAAAAATTATTAGAAAATTTGTATAAAATCAGCCTTTAAAGTGTTATGTCTGGAGATGAATTGCATTGATGTGATTTATCAATAGCTATCACAGGAAAAAAAATCAGTACAGGTTTCCGGTGGGAAATCTCGGAAAATTCAAAAAAGTTTCCAGCCGAAAATAAGAAATGGATGAATAAAATCAGCCTCTAGAGTGTTATGTCTGGAGATGGATTGGATTGATGTGACTTGTCAATAGCTATCGCAGGAGCAAAATTCATTTCAAGTTTCCCGTGGGAAATCTCGGAAAACTCGATTTTCCAAAAATTATTAGAAAATTTGTATAAAATCAGCCTCTAGAGTGTTATGTCTGGAGATGGATTCAATTGATGTGATTACTCAATAGCTATCTCAGGAAAAAAATTCAGTTCAAGTTTCCCGTGGGAAATCTCGGAAAATTCGATTTTCCAAAAATTATTAGAAAAATTGTATAAAATCAGCCTCTAAAGTGTTATGTCTGGAGATGGATTCAATTGATGTGATTACTCAATAGCTATCGCAGGAAAAAAATTCAGTTCAAGTTTCCTGTGGGAAATATCAGAAAATTCGATTTTCCAAAAATTATTAGAAAAATTGTATAAAATCAGCCTTTAAAGTGTTATGTCTGGAGATGAATTGCATTGATGTGATTTATCAATAGCTATCGCAGGAAAAAAAATCAGTACAAGTTTCCCGTGGGAAATCTCGGAAAATTCAAAAAAGTTTCCAGCCGAAAGTAAGAAATGGATGAATAAAATCAGCCTCTAGAGTGTTATGTCTGGAGATGGATTGGATTGATGTGACTTGTCAATAGCTATCGCAGGAAAAAAATTCAGTTCAAGTTTCCCGTGGGAAATCTCGGAAAATTCGATTTTCCAAAAATTATTAGAAAATTTGTATAAAATCAGCCTCTATAGTGTTATGTCTGGAGATGGATTCAATTGATGTGATTACTCAATAGCTATCGCAGGAAAAAAATTCAGTTCAAGTTTCCCGTGGGAAATCTCAGAAAATTCGATTTTCCAAAAATTATTAGAAAAATTGTATAAAATCAGCCTTTAAAGTGTTATGTCTGGAGATGAATTGCATTGATGTGATTTATCAATAGCTATCGCAGGAAAAAAATTCAGTACAAGTTTCCCGTGGGAAATCTCGGAAAATTCAAAAAAGTTTCCAGCCGAAAGTAAGAAATGGATGAATAAAATCAGCCTCTAGAGTGTTATGTCTGGAGATGGATTGGATTGATGTGACTTGTCAATAGCTATCGCAGGAAAAAAATTCAGTTCAAGTTTCCCGTGGGAAATCTCAGAAAATTCGATTTTCCAAAAATTATTAGAAAAATTGTATAAAATCAGCCTTTAAAGTGTTATGTCTGGAGATGAATTGCATTGATGTGATTTATCAATAGCTATCGCAGGAAAAAAAATCAGTACAAGTTTCCCGTGGGAAATCTCGGAAAATTCAAAAAAGTTTCCAGCCGAAAGTAAGAAATGGATGAATAAAATCAGCCTCTAGAGTGTTATGTCTGGAGATGGATTGGATTGATGTAACTTATCAATAGCTATCGCAGGAAAAAAATTCAGTTCAAGTTTCCCGTGGGAAATCTCGGAAAATTCGATTTTCCCAAAAATTATTAGAAAATTTGTATAAAATCAGCCTTTAAAGTGATATGTCTGGAGATGAATTGCATTGATGTGATTTATCAATAGCTATCGCAGGAAAAAAAATCAGTACAATTTTCCCGTGGGAAATCTCGGAAAATTCAAAAAAGTTTCCAGCCGAAAGTAAGAAATGGATGAATAAAATCAGCCTCTAGAGTGTTATGTCTGGAGATGGATTGGATTGATGTGACTTGTCTATCGCAGGAAAAAAATTCAGTTAAAGTTTCCCGTGGGAAATCTCGGAAAATTCAATTTTCCAAAAATTATTAGAAAATTTGTATAAAATCAGCCTCTAGAGTGTTATGTCTGGAGATGGATCCAATTGATGTGATTACTTAATAGCTGATGCAAGAAAAAATTCAGTTCAAGTTTCCCGTGGGAAGCCTTAAAATCAGCCTTTAAAGTGTTATGTCTGGAGATGAATTGCGTTGATGTGATTTATCAATAGCTATCGCAGGAAAAAAATTAGTACAAGTTTCCCGTGGGAAACCTTGGAAAATTCAAAAAAGTTTCCAGCCGAAAGTAAGAAATGGATGAATAAAATCAGCCTCTAGAGTGTTATGTTTGGAGATGGATTCGTTTAATGTGATTACTCAATAGCTATCGCAGGAAAAAAATTCAGTTCAAGCTTACCGTGGAAAATCTCGGAAAATTCGATTTTCCAAAAATTATTAGAAAATTTTCCGATATCGAAAAAACAAATTTTTCAAGATTTCCCGCGGCAAACTTGGACTGAATTTTTTCCTGCGATAGCTATTTACAAGTCACATCAATCCAATTTATCTCCAGACATAACACTCTAGAGGCTAATTTTATTCATCCATTTCTTACTTTCGGCTGGAAGCTATTTTGAATTTTTCGAGATTTCCCACCGGAAACTTGTACTGATTTTTTTTCCTGCGATAGCTATTGATATATCACATCAATGCAATTCATCTCCAGACATAACACTTTAAAGGCTGATTTTATACAAATTTTCAAATAATTTTTGGAAAATCGAATTTTCCGAGATTTCCCACGGGAAACTTGAAATGAATTTTTTTCCTGCTATAGCTATTGACAAGTCATATCAATCCAATCCATCTCCAGACATAACACTCTAGAGGCTGATTTTATTCATCCATTTCTTTCTTTCGGCTGGAAACTTTTTTGAATTTTCCGAGATTTCCCACAGGAAACTTGTACTGATTTTTTTTTCCTGCAATAGCTATTGATATATCACATCAATGCAATTCATTTCCAGACATAACACTTTAAAGGCTGATTTTATACAAATTTTCTAATAATTTTTGGAAAATCGAATTTTCCGAGATTTCCCACGGGAAACTTGAACTGAATTTTTTTCCTGAGATAGCTATTGACAAGTCACATCAATCCATTCCATCTCCAGACATAACACTCTAGAGGCTGATTTTATTCATCCATTTCTTACTTTCGGCTGGAAACTTTTTTGAATTTTCCGAGATTTCCCACGGGAAACTTGAACTGAATTTTTTCCTGCAATAGCTATTGAGTAATCACATCAATTGAATCCATCTCCAAATATAACACTCTAGAGGCTGATTTTATACAAATTTTCTAATAATTTTTGGAAAATCGAATTTTCCGAGATTTCCCACGGGAAACTTGAACTGAATTTTTTTCCTGCAATAGCTATTGAGTAATCACATCAATTGAATCCATCTCCAGACATAACACTCTAGAGGCTGATTTTATACAAATTTTCAAATAATTTTTGGAAAATCGAATTTTCTGAGATTTCCCACGGGAAACTTGAACTGAATTTTTTTCCTGCGATAGCTATTGACAAGTCACATCAATGCAATCCATCTCCAGACATAACACTCTAGAGGCTGATTTTATTCATCCATTTCTTACTTTCGGCTGGAAACTTTTTTGAATTTTCCGAGATTTCTTACGGGAAACTTGTACTGATTTTTTTTCTGCGATAGCTATTGATAAATCACATCAATGCAATTCATCTCCAGACATAACACTTTAAAGGCTGATTTTATACAAATTTTCTAATAATTTTTGGAAAATCGAATTTTCCGAGATTTCCCACGGGAAACTTGAACTGAATTTTTTTCCTGCGATAGCTATTGAGTAATCACATCAATTGAATCCATCTCCAGACATAACACTCTAGAGGCTGATTTTATACAAATTTTCTAATAATTTTTGGAAAATCGAATTTTCCGAGATTTCCCACGGGAAACTTGAACTGAATTTTTTTCTTGCGATAGCTATTGACAAGTCACATCAATCCAATCCATCTCCAGACATAACACTCTAGAGGCTGATTTTATTCATCCATTTCTTACTTTCGGCTGGAAACTTTTTTGAATTTTCCGAGATTTCCCACGGGAAACTTGTACTGATTTTTTTTCCTGCGATAGCTATTGATAAATCACATCAATGCAATTCATCTCCAGACATAACACTTTAAAGGCTGATTTTATACAATTTTTCTAATAATTTTTGGAAAATCGAATTTTCTGATATTTCCCACGGGAAACTTGAACTGAATTTTTTTCCTGCGATAGCTATTGAGTAATCACATCAATTGAATCCATCTCCAGACATAACACTTTAGAGGCTGATTTTATACAATTTTTCTAATAATTTTTGGAAAATCGAATTTTCCGAGATTTCCCACGGGAAACTTGAACTGAATTTTTTTCCTGAGATAGCTATTGAGTAATCACATTAATTGAATCCATCTCCAGACATAACACTCTAGAGGCTGATTTTATACAAATTTTCTAATAATTTTTGGAAAATCGAGTTTTCCGAGATTTCCCACGGGAAACTTGAAATGAATTTTGCTCCTGCGATAGCTATTGACAAGTCACATCAATCCAATCCATCTCCAGACATAACACTCTAGAGGCTGATTTTATTCATCCATTTCTTTCTTTCGGCTGGAAACTTTTTTGAATTTTCCGAGATTTCCCACAGGAAACTTGTACTGATTTTTTTTTCCTGCAATAGCTATTGATATATCACATCAATGCAATTCATTTCCAGACATAACACTTTAAAGGCTGATTTTATACAAATTTTCTAATAATTTTTGGAAAATCGAATTTTCCGAGATTTCCCACGGGAAACTTGAACTGAATTTTTTTCCTGCGATAGCTATTGACAAGTCACATCAATCCATTCCATCTCCAGACATAACACTCTAGAGGCTGATTTTATTCATCCATTTCTTACTTTCGGCTGGAAACTTTTTTGAATTTTCCGAGATTTCCCACGGGAAACTTGAACTGAATTTTTTCCTGCAATAGCTATTGAGTAATCACATCAATTGAATCCATCTCCAAATATAACACTCTAGAGGCTGATTTTATACAAATTTTCTAATAATTTTTGGAAAATCGAATTTTCCGAGATTTCCCACGGGAAACTTGAACTGAATTTTTTTCCTGCAATAGCTATTGAGTAATCACATCAATTGAATCCATCTCCAGACATAACACTCTAGAGGCTGATTTTATACAAATTTTCAAATAATTTTTGGAAAATCGAATTTTCTGAGATTTCCCACGGGAAACTTGAACTGAATTTTTTTCCTGCGATAGCTATTGACAAGTCACATCAATGCAATCCATCTCCAGACATAACACTCTAGAGGCTGATTTTATTCATCCATTTCTTACTTTCGGCTGGAAACTTTTTTGAATTTTCCGAGATTTCTTACGGGAAACTTGTACTGATTTTTTTTTCTGCGATAGCTATTGATAAATCACATCAATGCAATTCATCTCCAGACATAACACTTTAAAGGCTGATTTTATACAAATTTTCAAATAATTTTTGGAAAATCGAATTTTCCGAGATTTCCCACAGGAAACTTGAACTGAATTTTTTTCCTGCGATAGCTATTGAGTAATCACATCAATTGAATCCATCTCCAGACATAACACTCTAGAGGCTGATTTTATACAAATTTTCAAATAATTTTTGGAAAATCGAATTTTCCGAGATTTCCCACGGGAAACTTGAACTGAATTTTTTTCCTGCGATAGCTATTGACAAGTCACATCAATGCAATCCATCTCCAGACATAACACTCTAGAGGCTGATTTTATTCATCCATTTCTTACTTTCGGCTGGAAACTTTTTTGAATTTTCCGAGATTTCACACGGGAAACTTGAACTGAATTTTTTCCTGCAAAAGCTATTTAGTAATCACATCAATTAAATCCATCTCCAAATATAACACTCTAGAGGCTGATTTTATACAAATTTTCTAATAATTTTTGGAAAATCGAATTTTCCGAGATTTCCCACGGGAAACTTGAACTAATTGTTTTTCCTGCAATAGCTATTGATAAATCACATCAATGCAATTCATCTCCAGACATAACACTTTAAAGGCTGATTTTATACAAATTTTCTAATAATTTTTGGAAAATCGAATTTTCCGAGATTTCCCACGGGAAACTTGAACTGAATTTTTTTCCTGCGATAGCTATTGACAAGTCACATCAATGCAATCCATCTCCAGACATAACACTCTAGAGGCTGATTTTATTCATCCATTTCTTACTTTCGGCTGGAAACTTTTTTGAATTTTCCGAGATTTCCCACGGGAAACTTGTACTGATTTTTTTTTCTGCGATAGCTATTGATAAATCACATCAATGCAATTCATCTCCAGACATAACACTTTAAAGGCTGATTTTATACAAATTTTCTAATAATTTTTGGAAAATCGAATTTTCCGAGATTTCCCACGGGAAACTTGAACTGAATTTTTTTCCTGCGATAGCTATTGAGTAATCACATCAATTGAATTCATCTCCAGACATAACACTCTAGAGGCTGATTTTATACAAATTTTCAAATAATTTTTGGAAAATCGAATTTTCCGAGATTTCCCACGGGAAACTTGAACTGAATTTTTTTCCTGCGATAGCTATTGACAAGTCACATCAATCCATTCCATCTCCAGACATAACACTCTAGAGGCTGATTTTATTCATCCATTTCTTACTTTCGGCTGGAAACTTTTTTGAATTTTCCGAGATTTCCCACGGGAAACTTGAACTGAATTTTTTCCTGCAATAGCTATTGATAAATCACATCAATGCAATTCATCTCCAGACATAACACTTTAAAGGCTGATTTTATACAAATTTTCTAATAATTTTTGGAAAATCGAATTTTCCGAGATTTCCCACGGGAAACTTGAACTGAATTTTTTTCCTGCGATAGCTATTGACAAGTCACATCAATGCAATCTATCTCCAGACATAACACTCTAGAGGCTGATTTTATTCATCCATTTCTTACTTTCGGCTGGAAACTTTTTTGAATTTTCCGAGATTTCCCACGGGAAACTTGTACTGATTTTTTTTCCTGCAATAGCTATTGATAAATCACATCAATGCAATTCATCTCCAGACAAAACACTTTAAAGGCTGATTTTATACAAATTTTCTAATAATTTTTGGAAAATCGAATTTTCCGAGATTTCCCACGGGAAACTTGAACTGAATTTTTTTCCTGCGATAGCTATTGACAAGTCACATCAATGCAATCCATCTCCAGACATAACACTCTAGAGGCTGATTTTATTCATCCATTTCTTACTTTCGGCTGGAAACTTTTTTGAATTTTCCGAGATTTCCCACGGGAAACTTGTACTGATTTTTTTTCCTGCGATAGCTATTGATAAATCACATCAATGCAATTCATCTCCAGACATAACACTTTAAAGGCTGATTTTATACAAATTTTCTAATAATTTTTGGAAAATCGAATTTTCCGAGATTTCCCACGGGAAACTTGAACTGATTGTTTTTCCTGCAATAGCTATTGAGTAATCACATCAGTTGAATCCATCTCCAGACATAACACTCTAGAGGCTGATTTTATACAAATTTTCTAATAATTTTTGGAAAATCGAATTTTCCGAGATTTCCCACGGGAAACTTGAAATGAATTTTGTTCCTGCGATAGCTATTGACAAGTCACATCAATTGAATCCATCTCCAGACATAACACTCTAGAGGCTGATTTTATTCATCCATTTCTTACTTTCGGCTGGAAACTTTTTTGAATTTTCCGAGATTTCCCACGGGAAACTTGAACTGATTTTTTTTCCTGCGATAGCTATTAATAAATCACATCAATGCAATTCATCTCCAGACATAACACTTTAAAGGCTGATTTTATACAAATTTTCTAATAATTTTTGGAAAATCGAATTTTCCGAGATTTCCCACGGGAAACTTGAACTCAATTTTTTTCCTGCGATAGCTATTGACAAGTCACATCAGTCCAATCTATCTCTAGGCATAACACTCTAGAGGCTGATTTATTTTCGGCTGGAATGTCAATAACATAATCTGCATTATCGACTTTTCACTTTTGGCTGGAAACTATCGGCTAACTTTAACAGGGTTTTAGCCCATCACTATATTTTGTTGTTGTTTTCTTTCCTTGTGTTTTTTGTATCCATCAAACAACTAGTGTTCTTAATAAAACATGATCTTTACAAACACAACGAAAATTTTAGTGTATTCAACTAATTGAGTAAATTTGAGTCGCATCAGAAACCGCTATATATAATACATATGTATAAAATATTATACATATTTAGCTATGATTAAAGATTAATTTTCTTACAGGGTATTAATAAACTGCATTAAAAGATGTCTAGTTAGTTTTTATTAATATTAATAGTTTATAAATTAACTAATTATGTAAATAAGTACTAATTTGGAAATATTATTTTTGAGTTGAATTGAGATTTGGTTTGCAACACACAATGACGTATTTATTTATGCATGCCAAATTTTGATTAAACGAATGTGAACAACGTGGAATTATGTAAAGGCAAATTGTTATGCTAAATGTGTTGAACTTAATTAATTAACTTAATGGATTTTTTGAAGTTTAGGTTACAATTTTTACATACAAACGTCAATTTTACTGAAATGGTACACCGATAAATTTTTAAGAAAATAATGTTTTAGGTTCCTTTCATTGATTTATTATTTTACTTCCTTTGCATGCTTGATTTTGCAGGATAATATCTGTGGCCACAGCCAATAGCTGCTTGAGTCGAGTTTGTTTTCCAAAATAGTTTTGCCAATAAACAGCCGTCAAACAATAAATTAATGTACAGAAAATGTTTGAAGCCCAAATAAAGTCGCGTTTTTGGACAATATAAAATTCGTTATACAGAATTCAAGCAAATATCTAAACTCTTTCAAAAATTTCATTAGATCTAAATTTCATGTGATTTTGTTAGATAGGCAGTTCTTGCAAAATAGAGACCACTCAAACGGGAAGCTTAAATAACTTTAGCAGTTTTTCCCTATTTTATAAATTAAAATCCATACAATAAACAAAACATAAGTAGTTTTTCTACTTCAATTTATTACTTATTCCATAACTTAAGCTAAAACATAGGCACTCTTATTTTCAATTTTATGAGTTAAAGAAAAATAAAATTAAAAAAATATGAGCTAAGATGAAGTAGCAATGCTTACTGGTCTTCGATGTCATCTTTTTCTGTCAAATCTGGATGAGTATCTGGCATATCTTCAGTTTGCAGCGCCTCATAAAAGGGATGAACTCGTCTGTCTATTGAAGGAAGTAAATCCATTAGATCCCTCTTTTTGACAGAATTTATTTTTAGTGGGGCTGAATAACATTTTTGAAGCTCTGAAGACGGTATATTATTGAAACCCCTACATCGTATATTCAAAATCCGAAATGGTTCATTATCGCTTAATGTAGTCTTGAATTGAATACTTCCGGAATCCTTAATAAATCTAAGCCATTTTACCTCGTTCCACA
This sequence comes from Tipula vernalis, assembly GCA_958295665.1. Classification (NCBI taxonomy): domain Eukaryota; kingdom Metazoa; phylum Arthropoda; class Insecta; order Diptera; family Tipulidae; genus Tipula; species Tipula vernalis. The sequence continues at coordinate 304,679,011 of OY282560.1, read as the reverse complement.
GAAACTTTTGCCCATTTTCATCTACTTTGCGCCACATTAGTTTCGTTTTTGCAATAAGGGAGAAGTTCAGAATATCATCTTGGTTCATTTCGTGGACAAGAAATCTGTTTCCAGCACCAACGGATCTTATAATTTGATACCAATCCCTAGGCTCGTGTATTTTGATAGTGGTTTTTTTCTTTTTTCGCTCGATAACTGAATGATCCGAATCGCACTCCATATGACTATGCCCAGAAACCATAAATTTATGGTCAATTAGCTCCAAGGGACTTTCGTTTATGTTCTGCATGAATAAATAAAACATTGTTGCAATGAACGAATTTTTGTTTTGACCGCTACAGTTATCGCTGTAAAATACTATGAATTTGGTTGTAAGCGAGACGCTTTCCAAATGCCGGTAAATGCAAGATGCGATTTCATTGCCTCCTCTTTGTGCAATATCCTCATGCCACATATAGCAGTGTGCTTCATTGGTACTACAGTCATGCACCGTTAAATTGAACGTTCATAATTTACGTTTATAAAAAGATAATGATGTTCTTAAGTATGGCGTTGGCAAGCATTGTTGCAAATCAAAAGTGAAAACCTTAGCTTCGGGAAGTTGTGGCTAAAATTTTGTCATTTTACTTTGTTTTGAACGCAATGTCTGCATCTTGGTGATGCTCAGTTTGTTCCATTAGTAATTTACGTTTCTCTTCTTGATCAGCAACATTAATTTTCACGGCTAGGATTTCACACTTATTGCAAGTGTCAATTTTTGGAGATTTAAATTTTAAGTTCATTGTTTTAAATAACTCCGAATATTTTGAGATTGAAACCGGTTTTTCCCTATTCGAACAGTACAGCTCGTACATTTTCGAAATAGTTAGATCGCTTTGTAGGTATTTTTTTTGCCGTATCACGTCTGGTCTAATGACTTTCGTACGCTGGGAAACTGTTGATGTGGTCATGTATATCCCGTATTTTCTCATCGGTTATTTTATTTATCGCCGCTCCTTTTTTACGTTTATCTGGAGAATTTGATGAAACTGATGAATTCAGCTTTTTGGCTATAGCAGTTTTGAGAAAGCCGTCTGTTTCACTAAGAGTAAGTTTAAAACATTTTTGGCACACGTTCATCCTCTTTGTCTCTATTTCAAAGTAATAATACGTAGTATGATCTCGTTTTCGTGGTGCTACCGCATTTTTTTTTGAAGAGTTTGATTTTTTTTCTCACGGATTTCTATCAAACCTGTAAACAATTTAGAATATTGTAGTTGTTATAGAAACCTAAAGAAATTTTCCTCACCTGATACAAAAGCAAGCCTAAGATTATAGCTGCCTAGCTCCCAATACGTATTAAAAATAATACATTGCTGTTCATACGATATGTTGAGACAACATTTTTTTCGACACATCGAAAGCGCTATACACACTCGAGCGTTGACTTTTTTACCTTTCGTATTCAAATATGATTGACCTTTATTACGTGCGGCTTGTATTTTCTTCAATTGCTTCTTTGCGGACATTTTCCTCCCCACAGAGTTTATCACAGAGGCGGAAGTTTCTGAATTATTCGCAACATTAGTTAAATTGTCATGTTGATAATTGTGTGATTCCGAATCGCTTGCCAAATTGCTTTCCAGTTCTTTACCCATCATTTCAATGTCGCTATCAGTGTCATAGTTGCTTGATATCAAGGGATTATAATTAGGATCTTCTATGCTATTCACCTTCATTTTGTTCTGGATAATTAACAATAGGGAAGTTTGTTCCATCATTTTCTTGAAATGTTTTGTATAAACAAAAAAATTACACAAAAGATATTAAATTTGATTTCCTGAGCCTGGAAATTCATCTACTTGCTGTCGCTGACAGTTTTGTTGAACCACAATATTTTGAGTTGTTGCTCCATCTGCCAAATATCTAAAAAAATTAAACAGTTAATTAAAAAGGCGATAACTTTAAACGTCCAACTTACTGTTAGTTGCTTTGTTTAATCTATCCTCAACTTCATTATTGTGTGGAGTTGGAGGTCTCAATTTAGCTTGAGCTAACGAAACCTTCATAAGTGAACGTTTCATTTTTGTAAATTTTAAAACACTAACGTAAATCACAAGCCACCTTATAAATTTTTTAAATATAGTATAAAAATAATATTTATTCACTCTTGATAATTACTGCTTAAGTACGTTTTACATATCAAATAAAATTTATAATAACTTCTAAACAATATTTTATTTTTCACCATGAACAAAAATAAACACGCAATAACTGCCAAATATCAGTTAATTTTCCCGTTTTTATTTTTCGATTATAAAAAAAGGGAAGTGGAGTGGTTTATGGTAAAAAATTTGTAAATTTCAATTTGAAATAACTGCTGAACTCGAGTTTAATTTTGAACATTTTCCAAACCTGCAATGTGTTCGACATAAGAAAACAACTTAACTAGAAATAAATCGAAAACAATTTATTATTACTTATTCAAGTTAAATTAAGAATGACTTTAGCAGTTCTTTTAAAATCATTTATGAACTGTAAAGACTTTAGATGTTTCAACTATTTTGAATTCTTTTGGTTCTAAATAAGCTACAAATTTCTCGATTAGGTTGAAATATAGTTTAAAAATAGAGAACTAATAATTTGATTAAAACCAAAAAATCGAGTAAAGTCGACTTTGGCGGTTGTTGGTTGTGACAACAGATATGTCCATAAACGGAGCCGAAGTTTTATGGGGTATATAAGTATAAATTTCGTAGATTTTGATTTTTGTTTATCTTAATTATGTCAACAAGATTAGTAAATTAAAACATTAATTATAATAATAATTGTTGATGTCCTGATTTAGATTTAAAGAATCCTGAGAAACGAGCATCTAATCATGTAGTTAAAATGGCTATCTTGTACTATAACCTGTTTATCATTTATTGTACTAATAATTTGCTATAAATTAATCGCTTAGGAGTCCCAACTTATAATTATATTCTATTCATCGGTTTTGGTATGTGTAAATGAGTGTATACGATGTGTGCTCGTGAATACTGAAGATCCTGTTATAATAATTATTCATTTAAGTAATAAAATTTGATATTATGGTGTTTTATTAATTAAATTTAGTTTTCAGAGTCGCCTGGAAATGTTTATATTAATTTTTATACTAATTTTATTTGTTGATTCTTCATATACTTATAGTACCTAATTGAATTATTGATAAGTCGAGGTGTTGTGGTGCTGTAACATTATCATTTAAATCATTTTATATAAATTTTATAAAATAATTGGATCTATGATTATGTATTTCCTTTTTGTGGTTCGGTAGGAAATAGATGATTGGTTTTAAGTTAAATTTTATGTTTAAATTTTTAATGTTTATGTTAATCCTTGTTGCAGTACGTAATAATTAATTAGTTAAATATAAAAGGACTATGAATAAGGAAATAAGTGTTGTTATTTTATATTTTTCTTAAATATTTTAGCAGGTAAATGAATGATAAGCGGACAGGGGTGAAATTACAACGTTATTAATAAGTCCTGTTTTAAATTTAGAGAGTCCTGAGTATCCGACCCTGGATTCCAGAGACATGATCATCTAATAATGTAGTTAGATTGTGCTGTCTTGTGCTAATCTTTTTATTATGTTGTGTTTTGTTCATTAATGTATATTAATTAATTTAGTTTAAAAAATATTTAAAGGGATCTCTTCCTTAATATGTTAATAAATAATCCAATTTTCAGAATATAACATAGTTCCAGAATTAATCATTATTATAGGGATTAAATTAATCCTGAGTTTCAAAATTAAATTTTAGCTTGAATCAACGCTCCAGGATCAAGAAGTAGTAAATTAGCTGTAGTTTAGAAATTGTGTTGTCCTGTGCTAACTATTTTACTATATAATTACCAACAATTTACTAACTATCGGCTATACCTAGGTGTCTGTAACCGGGCCGATTCTGTCACTTCTAACTATCCTATCCTATCCTTCGGTTTTGTTATGTGTGAAAGAGTGCACGGTGGGACCCGGCCAGGGGTGGACATGATGCTGTCACATTTATGTGATATCGCGAGTGGTTGTGCTCTCCTTGTTGTAATGGTGCTTAGGTATCTTCAGTATGGAAAGCATTCACCTGTGTTATAAAGTTGGTGTGACAGTTTAATGACCACATCACTAACACGGGATTTCTTGCTTCATAAGCTTGGCCGTGCATTCATATCAATCAATCAATCAATCAATAGTATGCCTTTTGGAACGAAATGACCCAGTCACAATCAAGAGAAAACCAGAAACTTACTGAATTTACTCAATCTCTAAACTATTAAAAAAATAGATGGTTACGGCCATATTTATTCTGGCTACTAAACCTTTAAATCATTTTGATTCCTTTGATCCATCTTGATTAGTATACGACCTTTAGTCGAGAACAGTAAAATCCCAACTCATCCCATTGGAATGAAATCTTTATTTACCGTATTATATTTAAACGTATTTAGCACGTATCAGTAATTTAATACTTCAACATATTTTACCACCTCACAAAAAATTCAAAATTCACTCAGTAACCTCCCACGTAATTTCGAAAATTTTGTATTTTGCTCTCAACAAAAAGAAAATCATTCAAATTCTTTATATTTTACATATAAACCGTCTAACGTATTTCAAACATTTTTCTTTTCGAAAAAGTTTTTTTTTTTTCTTTTTGCAACATTTTTCATTCCACAGAGCTTTTCTGCTATGTTTTCATGTTTTGTCATTTCCGTTTGTTATTTTTATTCTTTTAAAAATAAATTTAAAAAAAAAAAATGTAATATATTTTGTTTATGTGACTTTTATTCCTGCTTCTTAACTCTCCTTATAATTTTCTTAACGAAAATGATTCAGATGATGAAGGAAGATGATGAGAAATGTATTTGGATGAATGAATAATCGGTAAACACACCCGGTTATACTCAGATACCAGAAATGGAAAGAGTTAAATCTGTTGTTCCTTTTTGAAAAATATTTATGTATGTGTATATAAGAAACTTATTTTAAGACGTATAATTTACCTACCTCAGTTACTCTTCTTATATTATAATATGTATGTTTGGATATACTTCCGAATATTAATTTTATTTTTATTCTTAAAAGGTAGACGTGACATTTTATATTAAAACGAGATATATATGAATTGTATAATATGAGTTTATATAAGACAAATAATAGCAAAATAATAACGGTAATAAAAGTTTATTTTTATAATATAACATAAATAATAGTGTCAGTAAGAGAATGTTTAAAGTATTTTTTTTAGATATTATGTTTTGGATTGGGAGCTATGCCTATTAATATAGGAGTACCTGCTTTTAAATTAAATTTAAAGTAGATACTATTAAAGTGGCATCTAATGATATTGTATAAATTCTACGAAATAGGGGTTTCATTCCTAAATTTCATCAAAATGAAAATCCGCATAAAACTAATACACGATGGACTGAACCTTATTTGAGAGACAATTCTGAAAAAAAAAAAACAAAATAGCAACGTATTTAGGTGAAAATTGTAAAATGAGCACCAAGTTAATTTTTAGTAAAATGTCTTTAAACCCTGCTGTACGAGAGAAAGCGCTCCAAGAGCGACCATTGATCATTCACCCCGATCGCTCTGTAATGAATACTCCATGATGCACCACACAAATATGAACAAATATGAGCGAATAGTTTAAGTGGTTATGATTAGTTTTATTGTTCTATCTAAAATGATTATTATAAGCAATCCTTAGATGTTCCTATCAAATTAAAAGTATAAACTAAAAAATGAAGTTCACTCAGAAACCACTAATCACCATTATGATAAATTAACGGTAATTTGTATTTCATCGTCTTTTTCTTCTTCTGATGATGATGACGCTCCGCCATAATAAAGCTTCATATTTTCAGCAGATATTCAAGTATTGACTGGACCTTCACCTTGGGACATCTTATGTGCATCATAACGGCCGTTTTGTTTCAATTTCACTACTTTATAAGGCCTAATATATTTTGGATTCAATTTGGAACCACCGTTGAATTGCGTTTGTTTGATTTAAGCCACCAACTTTGTACTTGTTAGCTTCTTTCCTTTTTTTATTATAGGTTCGACGGGTTTATTTCTGTATTGGTTCAATAGCTTCTTTGGCTTTCCTTCGCAATTCCTCCCTTTCATCCACGATGATCCTTGTCGATTCTTCTTCAATAATTTCTGTGATTTTTGCGTATTCTGGACAGCGCATTTCTACGCCCACTAATAGCTTGAAGGGAGACATACCAATGCTCTGTTGAATAGGCTTTGACTTTCCAGTTAACAAGTTGCATTTATTTTTTATTTTCCGTACAATTTTTCTATATTAAACTTATTTTATAAATTATACTATTATTATTATTGGTAATAAAGGAAATACGGCTCACTCGTAACCCAGTATATTGAGGAATGGAGTGGTGCGGTTAGTACTTATCCTGGTGGAAAGAAGAATAGCGGAGTTGAAGCTATCTAAGTGAATATTGCTTTGCTTACAAAGAAAAAACAGCCCAGTCGTGACCCATAGTATTTTGAGGAGTAGAATCGGACCGATTAGTACTTAACCTTGGTGGACGTGGAGTTGGAGCTGCTCGTACCTAAGCGAATTATCGACTGTATGCCCTTGGATGAATTTTTATTTTATATTAAATATTGCACGTTGGCAAATTACTGCGCACTCTATTGTGAATGAGCTTATGCTCAAAATAGGGTGTGCCAAAATTATAATAGTAAATAAATGAAATTAAATAAATGAATTAAATTGAAGTATTCATAAACCGCTGTAAAGGATCAGTGTGCTTAAACCACTCATCTGGTTTATCTGCTGATAGTTTTGTCAGGGCTGGAATTACTATTCGAAAAACCCTCTCGATTTGGTCATTTCCAGTTGGTACACCTGTGGTTATAAAGGATAGAATAATCTTCTCTCGTGCACAGTACTCTTGGAATTCTGCAGATCTCAATGAACCACCTCTGTCAGCGATGATATACCACCTTGATCAAAAAGTCCTCGGAATTTATTCAGAAAATTAAAAATACAAGTTTATTAATCTAAATCTATATTGTCCCCTTCAAAGTAATCCCCATCGACTACAACACACTTATGCCAGCGCTTGATCTAATTCTCGAAACATTTTTTATATTCGGTTTTCGGTATGTCCATCAGTGTTTCCTGCGATTTTTCGCCGTAATGGTTTTTTAACTCGCCGATTGAACAGAAAGAAGTCACAGGGAGCCTAATCAGGTGAATTCGGTGGCTCTTGGATGGTATTTGTTGCATTTTTCGTCAAAAAATTACGAATAATGATGGCACTGTGCGACGGTGCGTTATCATGGTGCAAAATCCACGAGTTTTCTGCCCACAATTCTGGTCTCTTTCGGCGAATTGCTTCACGCAAACGTCTCATAACGCCCAAATAAAACTCTTTGTTTCATGTTTCCATTTCTAAAATTGTAAATAATCACCAACACATACAGAGATAGATGTACTCTTGACTACGTAACTTTTGCAAATGTCAAGCTATGACGCTAAGATTTAGAGGGAATATCAACAACAGATGTACCAACTTAACAAAAAAAAAACAGAACTCAAATCGGAACGATGGAAGCGCCACACGGTGGTTATTTGAACTTTTTGATCAAGGTGGTATTTGGAATTTCCAAAAGTAGATTTATGCACTTCAAGCTTCTGTATAATCTCTTTAGCGCTTGTTGTTTTGGTTGGATACAGCCAGACGAATTTGGAAAATGCGTCGATTACACTAAAAATATATTTGTATTGCTTTCTGGTGGAAGCCACCGTACCGCAATGGTATAGATATGGAACGTTACCAATGGAAGATCGCCTTTTGGAACAGGGTTCAAAAACCTTCCTGTTAGAAATGGATTTCCTCTCAAGTAATGCCTAAAACGAGAAAGAAATTGGTTTTAATTAGCTTGCACAATTCAGTACTAGAAAGAGTCCAATTAATCTGAAAAATTAAAACTATTTAGTTAAAATTATTATATATGGTATTTCGAAAATTTAAAAGTTTAAACTAAATAACTTACCTCTAAATTATGTACTTCAATAATTTGCTACATTGTTATATTTGTTGACAATCGAATGTCCAAAATTGTAAATTATTGAAATCAACCCTAATTATTATAGCCACTGAACGAACCATAAACCAAATCGATTGTTATCGAGATATTTTGGTTATTTCGTTTTGGTATTGCTTTTTCATTTTCATTCCATACCGAGCTATAAGACAAGTAGTACATCATAGAAAAGTAGTACCTTGAACCAAATAAATGGAGTTAATAAAAAACCTAAATTTTTATATAATGAATTCAATTTGATTATAAAAAATAATAATAATTCTTTACTTACAAATTAAAATTGATAGTTTGTTGTTTATCCTACACATATTTGTCCCAATTACTAAATTTCTAAATTATTTGTGTGTGATTTTCATGTAAAGAAAGCTTTACATAATCGACATAACTCAGACAGTATAATTTACTATCCGCTAATATCAAAATAGTGAACTTTTTTAGTGCCTAAAATTAATAATAATTAAAAGGGTGTTTGTGAACCATGTGGCAGTGAATCATCAAAATCGCTGAATCAACGTCCGCCATTAGACGCATAAAATTAATACAAAAAAAAACTTTTTGCAAAGTGAATACGATTGTGTCGTGATTCATAGCTGAACTTATTTATTTTTAAAACAAAATTTGCGAAGCAAATATTTCAAAGTAACCAATTTTGTGTATTTTAATACTTTTGGTGGGACGTGCAGTGTTTTATATTGAAATTGAAAATGGACAAATTAATTCGTCAACGTGATCGAATTGCAAGAAGAATGGCGATAATCGTAACTTTTTCAAATGACATTGATGAGCACACATCTCTAAATTCTCTCGAGGTGCGTCTTTCACATCTAATCGACTACCATAAATCATTTTCGAGCACTGAAGAACAATTAGATGAATTTGATGATCACGTATTAATCAGTGATAAAGTCGATGAAGATTATTACAACGCAAGAGCATCATTGGAAAACGCCATCATGAATCTGAAGCAAGACCAACATCAAGCTAAGTCGGATGATTTAAATCAAACACTCGAACATTTCGTTACTCAGCAGAAAACTTTTTATGAAAATCTCAATTCAAAGCAAACTATGAAATTACCCAAGATTAATATTGAACCGTTCACGGGAGATTATAAATTGTGGCCATCATTTAAAGATCTTTTTGTCAACGCCATACATAATCATCCACATTTGAAAGGAGTTCAAAAATTACAACAACTGAAAAGTCTGTTGCGTGCTGAAGCAGCAGCTCTGATCCGACACCTCACTACAACAGACCAAAACTATGAAGAAGCCTGGACGAAATTAAACCGACGATATGAAAAACCAAAACCTATTGTCGCAACACTAATTCAATCATTTCTGGATCAAAAAACATGTAATGTTGCAAATTACAAGGACCTACGAAAACTGTTTGATTATTCAGACGAAATTATACGAGCACTGCGCAGCATTGGGCCTGAGGTTGGGACCCGAGATCCATGGCTCATTCACTTGTTACTTGGGAAGGTTGACGATGACACAAAACAATTATGGGCTAGAACATCGGTTTATGAACAACATCCTACGTTTTCCAAGTTCATGGAATTTCTGAATAGTCGATGCGATGCCCTTTAATCGTGTATCATACAGTCGAGGAGAACACTTCCGAATAAGCAACTCAAATCATTTTTATCGGAAACCAATCCAACGTCAGTAAAATACAATTGCTTCGAATGTAATGATGACCATTTGCTCTACAAGTGTCCAGTCTTTAAAAATAAAGATTTGAACGGTCGCTACGCACTTGTAAAAGACTGCTTATTATGCCACAACTGTTTGCGAAAGGGGAATTTTTCATCACAATGCACGTTCAAAACCAGCTGCCTGATTTGTAAGAGAAAACACCACACTCTTTTACATGCTGAGCAACAGATTACATCACATTCTGCGAGTATCAAACATGAGTCAGTAATCAACACAGATGATGTATCCACAACCAGTCAGTCAACTAATTTACAAAACCATGCAAGAGATCCAGATAACACGCTAACTCAAACATATTCAACCACGTTACCAGAAAAAGAAAATCAAGGACTACATTTACCACCTACTTATACTCTACTACCCACTGCTATCGTTAATATTCAGTCACGCAGCGGAGAGACCAAACTAGATCGAGTACTCTTAGATTCCGGATCACAATGCACATTCGTGACCGAATCTTTAGTACAAAACCTAAGCCTATCAAGAAGAAAATCACATACAAAAATTTACGGCTTAGCAGGAACATTGGCGGGTTATACTCGCGGGAAGACAACTTTAACGATTCAATCTCGAATCCTTTCAAGTTATAACATCACTATTACGGCTCAGATTATTAAAACGATTTCAACAAACATACCTGAGAATATTATACCACTGCCATCCACTGACCGGTTGGATGGTGTAGAATTGGCCGATCCATACTTTCATCAACCCCGTGCGATTGATATTTTAATTGGGATCGATCATTTCTTTAGCTTTATCGAACATGAGCAACTGTTCATACCAGGATTACCACCACTTCAAAAGTCTACTCTTGGATGGTTGGCAGCTGGGTGTATGAGAAGTGATGTTTCTGCAATATGCCATATCGGCTTAATGCAAGACCAGCCTTACGTTGATCATGAAGATTTCAACGAGATATTAAAAAAGTTTTGGACCATAGAAGAACCACCATGTATGCACTATTGCCTTTGGCACCATCCGACGTTTACTGCCAAGAGTTATTTGCATTTACGTCAACCAAAAATGAGAACGGTCGCTGGATAGTACGTTTACCATTTAAAGAGCCTCGCACAAAATTGGGAAATTCGTACTTAAGTGCAAGAGCTCGACTTCTATCGATGGAACGTAGATTTGCCAAAGATACCAACTACTATAGTCAATATCGCGATTTTATACATGATTATATTCAAACGAAACATATGATATTAGTACCACCATTTGACTTACCACAAGATGATGATCACAAATTTTATTTACCACATCATGGAGTATACAAATTAAGCAGCACCACGACACAACTTCGTGTCGTCTTTGACGCCTTATGTCGGTCAACAACTTCGGTTTCATTAAACGACATCTTGCACATAGGTCCAAAATTACAAACAGATTTATTCAATGTTCTGTTGAAATTCCGACGACATCGAATCGCGTTTGTGGCGGTCATCGAAAAGATGTACCGTCAGATTTTTGTCCACCCTGCTGATAGAAATTACCAATTGATTTTGTGGCGTGATGCACCTACCGAAGAAATACGAGTGTACAAACTGCAAATGGTTACATACGGCTTATCGTGCTCTCCATATTTAGCAATTAGAACACTACATCAGATTGCCTCCGACTACGATAGTGTTTATCCTGACGCAGCCGAAATCCTCTCAAAGGATTTTTACATTGACGATCTGTTATCTGGCGCCGATACAGAAGATGCAGCTATGAAATTAAAAGAACAAATTGTACAGATTTTACATCAAAATGGAATTCAACTAAGGAAATGGCGCTCAAACTCCAAAATATTTTTAGATTCATTCTCTCGACCAGAAATTGATACAACTCCTAAACTCATAGAGGATAACGAGAATGCTAAAACTCTAGGGGTCACTTGGAACTCGAATAACGATACATTCAGTTTCAATGTTGTGTTAACAAACCACAATACGAATTGGACCAAAAGGAAAATTCTTTCCGAAATTTCCAAAATCTACGATCCACTTGGGTGGTTATGACCTGTTGTTATACTGTTCAAGATAATGATCCAACGACTATGGGTATTAGAGCTTGACTGGGACAACAGTCTTCCGACAGCCGTAAACACGGAATTTAATTCAATCTACCAACAACTGAGTCACTTACACAAAATTTAAATTCCGCGGAGTTATCATACATTTGTCAATCCAATGCTCCAAATTCATGCGTTCTGTGATGCATCAGAGAAAGCTTACGGATGTGACATTTATATCCGTGCCGTAAGTTTTCAAGGAGACATCATTACCATTCTGGTGTGTGCAAAAGGAAAGGTTGCCCCGCTAAAGCAGATTTGCGTACCAAGAATGGAATTATGTGGAGCATTCCTACTGGCCAAACTGATAAAAAACGTAAAAACCGAGTTAGTTCTCAATGACCAAATTGAGATAATAGCTTGGTGTGATTCCACCGTAGTTCTCAAGTGGCTGTCCGATATACCAAGACGATGGAAGACGTTTATTGCCAATCGCACCGCTTATATCCTAGATGTTTTACCACGCCACCATTGGAGATATGTACCGACCAAATCGAACCCTGCCGATTTAATAACAAGAGGAATCCACCCTTCAAAACTAGCACAATGTTAATTATGGTTCAAAGGTCTAACATGGCTACAACAGGCTGAACAAAGTTGGCCCTCAATTTGCGTCTCTTCAGCAAAACTTCTTGAACCTGTACTCGAACGACGAACTAACGTTTTGTTAACCGTGCCAAGTGACATTCCGTCAGTGATCGATAGGTTATTAATATCGTGTTCTTCGTATTTCAAGATAAAGAAGTGCATGGTGTATATACTCCGATTTTGCAAAATGTCATTAAAAACTGAGAATACCATGTCAGGCAACGTGACGATTGAAGAATTAACCAACGCGGAGCTGATGATAATCCGCCTAGTACAACATCAACATTTTCAAATGGAACTAGAAAATATCCGTTCAGTAACCGGAATACATCATAAATCAAAATTAATATCCTTGGATCCGTTTATAGACGATCAAGGCATTTTACGAGTTGGAGGTCGCTTGCGCAATTCACAATTAAAATATTCGGCGCAATTTTCAATCGTATTACCAAAGAACCATCAATTAAACGTATTAATAATCAAAGAAATTCACCATCAACTATTTCATGGAGGTATTCAATTAGTACTTAACACGATTAGACAGCGATTCTGGATAATGGATGCGCGCAAATGTGTGAAACAATTTATTCGCAATTGTATTGTATGTATAAGACATAGGAAAACGAATTATAATCCAAAGATGGGGGATCTGCCGAGTGAACGAGTCACACAACATCGTCCATTCTCAGTTTGTGGGTTGGATTACGCTGGTTCAATACAAATTAAGACAAGCAAATTACGAAAAGCACCTTATTCCAAAGCCTAGTAAGCAGCCTTGACACCGAATCATTTATAGCCGCCTTACGACGTTTTGTGGCTAGACGAGGTTGTCCTTCCCACATTTGGTGTGACAACGGTTTCAATTTTATCGCTAACTAAAACGATTACGTCAGCAAATAATTCAACAACAAGATAATAACGATTTTTTCAATTTTTGTTTACAGAAGCAAATTGAATTTCATTTTAATCCACCAAGTGCCCCACATTTTGGAGGATTGTGGGAGGCCACTGTTAAATCCGTAAAATTTCACCTAAGAAGAGTGGCCCAATCATCAAATTTTACATACGAAGAAATGACCACTATGTTAACGCAGATCGAAGCAATCCTGAATTCTCGCCCGCTATGTCGAATATACGATAATACTGATGACCTAAAAGTGCTGACTCCGGGACATTTCATAATAGGAGAACCGTTAGTTGCCATACCCGAACCCGATTTGAAAAATATTCCGGACAGGAAATTGAACATATGTATATCAAAATCTCCAGAAACGGGTACAAGGTTTCTGGGCTAGATGGCATCTAGATTACCTGTCTTCACTTACTCAGCGTGTGAAATGGCAAAAGGATTCGACGCCGATCCAATCTAATGATATCGTCATAATTAAAGACACTAACTTGCCACCAACCAAATGGGCATTAGGCCACATATTGAAAGTCTATCCCGGCCAAGATGGTATCATCCGAGTTGTAAAATTGAAGACAAATACAACTGAGCAAAATTGGATGACCTCGCCTTGTATCTTCTTTGGCACCACCAATAGCAGTACACCGTTTCTTAAATAGAACATCAGAATTAATAACAAAATCATCATACTCACCTAATTTAAGAAGTTCGTAAATCCGTCGGAGCTCGAGATCACTTCTCTGAGCGGCTTTAACACGATTAACGGTATTGGCCTCTATTGGTAAAACAATTAGGCTTCTACTTAGGGCATCTATATGTCTAATTCGATAACCAGAGCGGTGTTCCAATTTAAAGTTTTATTCTTGCAGCCGCAACGCCCATTCGGCAATTCTTGACGTTAGTTGCTTTCCTTCCATAGTCCCGTTAAATGCTGCACAATCGGTAATAATTTTGAACTGCAACCCCAACAGATAAACTCGCATTTTCATGCATTCACACTGCGCATTTTATGTTCATAGCTACTGTAATTTTCTTGACACTTAGATGTCTTCTTACTGTATTACACTACGGGATGCATTGGTTGATCGTCGTCACATTGTTGTAATAGAATTGCCCCAATTCCAAGTTTGTTCGCATCAGTATGAAATTCAGTTTGCGCCTTCGGTGAGTATAACCTTAAGATCGGATGGCTGGACAATATATCTTTCAGACTATAAAAGGCTCGCTTTTGAGCATCGCCGAATACGAACGCCACTCTTTTCCTCAGTAAATCCGTCAGGGGTCGCGCTATAATAGCATAACTCTCCACAAACTTCCGAAATTATCCAGACAATCCTAGAAATCTTTGTATTTGTTTGACGCTATCCGGCTCTGGAAACTTAGCAATGCCTAATGACTTAGATTTTGTTGGGCGAATCTGCCCATGTTCGATCTCGTAGCCAAGAAATTCGATTTGTTTTCTTCAGAATTGGCACTTAGTCCATTTTATGTCCAATCCATTTAGCTCTGCTACGCTTATAAATTTCTCAAATTCCTCTAAAACGTTTTTTTCGATTTTTGCTGGTATCACAAGATCATCAATGTATATGCAGACTACTCCTTTGACACATAAACTCTGGAACACGTTGTTAATGTAGTGCACAATCGAAATGGTGTGATAAACGCAGTATACTTTATCGAGCTTTCTTAAACGGGAACGTGGAAAAATCCATTTCGTAAATCGAGCGTGGAAAAGTACTCGGCATCCTGAAGTTTATCTATTTGATCGTCGATCAAATTCATCGGAAAACGATCTTTACATATCATGTCGTTTATTTTTCTATAGTCCACGCACAACCTCTTGGTCCCATCCTTTTTGTTTGCCAACACAATGACTCGCATATTCGGATGTACTGGTACGGACAATATGTTCCACTAGAGGCTGGTTTCCAGCGGAAAAAGTCGCCTCGGTCTTTCAGCTATTGGCTTCTCATCTGTACAACTATTTGCACTTTTATATTAGTTGCAGGCTGGCATCCTATTTTAATTAATCACCATTTTTCTGATATGGCTCACCATATTTCTGTCTACTATATGATCGAGATCGAGAATTACATCACCTTGTTTAACTACCAACACACAACCTTCAGGGACAAACCTTTTCATTATAATGCTGATTGGTGTGAGGATAGTAATGGTTTGTTTGATCAAGTCTCTTCCTAATATGAAGTCTACCGGTAATATTCCATCTTCCACAACGTGTATCACAGTCGAATATATTTCACCATCAATGACTAATTGGGCTTCAAATTTTCCCTTCGTTGGCACCCCTTTAGCACGAGCGCCATTAAATGATATTCGGTCATCCCTTAGATTTTCGATGCCAACAGTTTGGATTTTTTTTAAGTGGCATGAGATTAATATCGATGCCACTGTCAACTAAGGCGTAGATTTCTTTCCCAAACAACTACACTTTCTTCACGGTCTTAGACAACAATGTATGATCTTCCGTTTATGACTGTTAAGCAAGCTTCTTCTTGAACAACAGCCACAGCTTTTTTAATGGTTGATAGTTCCCTGCGTGTAATTTCTTTTTTGGTGCAATTTGGAGACACGTGACCATACTCGTTACATTCGAAACATTTTGGTTGATGTCGGCTGTCGCCACAATTATTGACCCATACTTTGTTGAGCTCCTAGAGTTCTTATTTGGCTGGTGTAGTGGATTATTGCCTGGCATGTCTCGCTTCTTTGCTTTGAGTTTAATATTTGCATAGATGTTTAACAACTTGCTCCATAAAGCACAGCTTTGTTATGTTCGTCATCAGTAATACCGTTGATACAGTGTTCGATAATAGCTACATTTTCTCAATTTCCAGAATCTCCTAGTTCTCTCATACCGATCAGGTATTTTGTGAAAGATTCGCCAGCTTTTTTTCTACGATCCGCCATGCGTGAATCAAAGCTGAATTCTTTACGGCTGAAAATTCCTTCCTAAAAAATTGAATCAGATTATCCTAGTTGTCCATACCATTCACCATTCTAAGACTTTCTTTTGCAGTTCCGATTAAGAGCCTTTTCGCATACACAGTTCTTTGATTTTCACTCCATCCTAAACAAATAGAAGACTTATTCACATCTTTGACCCATTTTTCAAGTGAATATTCATCGTCACCACTAAATTCAGTAAGTTATTCTTCGATATACTTAAAACTTAGCGGCTCAGGTTGATTTCGATTTACAGTAGTATGGGCGGTATTATTTCGCATAACTTCATTTTCCCTTCTTAACAATTCTATTTCTTTATCTTTTAATAATCGGTGGTAAATTGCAAAATGCCAATATTCCATACAGTAGCAAGCATCCTGTTATTCTACCAGGGGATCATCACGTAAAAGGGTTGATGGTCGCCGATGTACACCAATATACGTTACATGGTGGCATATACCTAGTTGATGCTGTTTCATCTAAGGCAACAATATTGGAGGTCGAAATCACGTGACGAAATATATTCATAAATGCATTACATGCTTCATATTATAAGCGAAAGCAGCTAAGCAATTGATGGATAATTTACCACCAGCACGGGTAGTAGATCCAAAACGCGCATTTGAAAACGTCGGTGTAGACTATGCGGGGTCAATCATTTTTAGGACATCTACAATATGCAACACAAAAATACAAAAGGACCGATTTGACAACCTAGGCGTTTATTGCTGCACTTCGACGATTTACTGCTAGAAGTGGTTACCCGATAACTATTTACAGTTACAACGATAGCAATTTTGTGGGTGCCAATAAAGAACTCCGATAGCTGGCCAAACAATTTAACTCGCAGGAACACAACAACAAAATAAAGAATCATTCAACACACTACACTACCTGGAAATTCTTGTGCTCAACAGCCAGTCAAATGGGCGGTCTGTACGAAGCAGGAGTCAAATCCATGAAAGCTCATTTACGAAAATGCATCGGTCAGTCAGTATTTATCTATGAACAGTATTACACACTCTTATGTCAAGTAGAAGCAGTATTGAACTCAAGGCCTCAGCTCAATCAGATGACATCGATGTTTTGAACTACTTATCACCAGGCCATTTTTTAATCAGGAAACCATTGCTGACCATTCAACTTAGAACAAATCCAGACAAGCACATTAAGTAAATGGCAAACTATTCAGCAAACAACACAAATGTTCTGGAGACACGATTACCTTAACACACTACAACTTAATCAAGTTGTAGATGTAATAATACAATTTTATTTAGAGGACGCTTAAGTGTGCTGATTGTATTTTTTGTAGTCATTACTCTCGTAAGGTCACTACTGAACGCTACTGAATTATTACCCACATGTTCGAGAACTTGATTGAAAAATCATCTTCCTGAAATGGTTTAGGAAAACTGGTAAAAGTCATTCGGAAGGAACTGGCCTATAGAGCTGGTTTCTACTGTAATTCGTACTAGGACGAAATAATAGAATTTCAGTTCAACAACTTTGATTTGAATAGAATTGCTTGGTACGTGCTGCCCAGATTCTATCAGATAAACTGTTACTTCCGAATGATACAAACGGTCACGTTATATTTGTGCTTGTTTTGGGCACTGAAAACACTTTTCCACCGCTTTTTGTAGAGCATTCTCTTGTAGAGAATCCCAAATTCTTTGATCGCCTTGAATGTATGATCGCAATGAGAAGAGCAGAGTCCGATTAACTCGCTCAGAAGCATTCGCCTGTGGTGAATACCTAGCCGTGAACGTATGTTTAACTCCATTTGTGACTCGAAATGTCGTCCATTTTCTATAACAATGACCTTCGGTATTCCAAACATTAAAAATATTGTACCCTCTAAAAATCTACAAACCTCCATCGCAGTCGCTGGTCGTACTGGCTGTGTCAACACAAATTTCGAAAAATGATCGAGTGCAATAAGGACTGAGGTATAGCCATTTTTGATTCGGGGGTAAGGACCCAAAAACTCTAAATAAACTCTCTGCCCAAAGTTTTCACATCGAGAAATAAACTTGACCAGGAGTTGTAACGTCTGATATGTTCCGCGGTTTTGTTTATTCACAAATGCGCAGCTGTGGGAGGGCAATGAGCTGAGAAGATTACATCAGGTTGCAATGATTTGGGAATAAATAATTCCCAGTGAGGAGTATTCGTATTGGTATCGTAGGTCTCGCTCGTGTTGATGTTTATATATGTGTGATTACCTACTATATACTAACTGCATTTTAAGAGCCCTCATCAAAATCAAACGCCTGAAGCTTTAGACTCCAACGTTTCAGATGACCAGAGGCATCCTTTAACGACATTAGCCAAGTCAAACTCGTGTGGTCGGTTATCACCGTAAACGGCAGGCCTTCCACATAAGAGTAAAATTTTTTTTTTGGCGAATACAGCGAAAAGGCATTTCCACTGCACTGGATTAAGAAGCGATTTTCGAAGTTTGGGATGATTAAAACCAGATGTCAATGCAGCTTTTAAATAATCGATTGATCTGTGCTTCCATCGACCACACAAATTTTTGGTGTTTTTTCAGTAGATTTGTCAGGGGTAACATCTCTTGATGCCTAGAAACTGCCTTATTTGCTTTTGTGTGTTGGGAACTTTGTAATGGCTTCCACCTGCCCCCTCCCCCAAACTCTTAAGCGAGATCGTCTATATTTTTCAAAAAGAATTTGCTTTTTTCAACATTTATCGTTAAACCAGCTTTAGTTAGTCGAAAGTCGAGGTGGTAATGAGCAATTCGTCGAGATATATTGTAGAAACAATCGGTAATGCATATGATGAGGAATGACTTTGTGCATTAATCTGCACAAGGTTTGTGGTGCATTACAAATCACAAAGGGCACAACCCGAAATTGATAGAGGAGCCTCCCGGGGATAGTAAATGCTGTTTTGTCTTTTGAGTTTCCAAGGGAATATGCCAAAAAGCATCCTTGAGATCCAAACTCGAAATAAGCTTCGTCCTATTCAGTCGACTAATCAAATCCTCTATCAATGGCAATGGATAGGCATCCTTTTTAGTGACAGAGTTTATTTTTAACTGGGGTGTCTCCTACGTCAATTGTAGGCAAGAGCAGTTTTGTTCGACCAATACCGAGCATACTGTCAATGATTTTGTCTAATCTAAGACGTTGGTTGACCGTCAGTTCATGGTGATCGTTATTAACGGAACTTTCTGTTAGAAAGGGTGATGCAATCAACTCTGAGACTAAAGTGGGCTTTAAACCAAAAATCTCCCAAAACTCATAACCCAGATACGGATTTTGATTTAAGGATGGGACTACAAATAGTCTGATTGAATTGGTTTTATTGTTATACGTGAGTAGAGCATTCACGTAACCAGAGCAGGTGAAATGCGCCCTATTTGCCTTGTTTGTGATATATTTTAAAAGCGGGTTACATGTCAGTTTCTAATCAAGTATCACTCCTACGTACTTATCCTCCGTCGCCATTTGGAGCATTTCCCGATTTAGAGATATAGGTGAAAGAATTGTTTTCCTCCGATTTGTAAAAAAAATACAAATAATTTTGTTGCGGTTTACTCTAAGGCCGGTCTCAATACACCAGTCGCTTACCAACTCGAGGGCATATTGCATACGTTTCGCTATCGTACTCTCAAATTTCCCCCTGACCATTAACACTAGATCGTCCGCGTAGATTATATTCAAGAAGTGAGAGTTTTTTAATCTTATAAATAGTCCATCCATCACGAGTAGCCACAAAAGGGGTGAGAGTACTCTCTCGGGGACAACCCCTGGTAGCCACAATCGTGATGGTTTTATCACCAAAGGAGGCCATTATCCTCCTGTTTCTAGGCATATTGACTATCCACTTTAAGGTGGAGGAGTCTATTTCCCTTGCATGTGCTTGTTCTTGAATCATTTCGAACTTGGTATTGTCAAAAGCCCCTTGAATATCGATGAAGGAGCATAACAAAACCTCTTTATTCCGAAGTGTATCTTCGATATTTGTTGTCAGCTCGTGGAGCGCTGTTTCTGTCGATTTCCCAGCCTGATATGCATGTTGGCTGGGGTCTAGAGGATGCCTTAGGAAGGCACTGGATCTAATATGTAGGCCCAGTATCTTCTCTATGGTTTTCGGAATAAAAGATGTGAGGCTAATGAGTCTATAAGACCTGAGGTAATCTGCGGATTTTCTTCTTGTTTTCGGGATAATAATCACCCGCATCTCCCTCCAGCTTCTTGGAACATATTGTAAGCTGTAGCTGGCTCTAGAGAGTCTAATCAAATAAGGCAACAGTTTTTTTAGGCCTTGCTGTAAAAATGCAGTATATGTAAAATCCCCTCCCGGCGATTTAAAGGGACCAAAGGAATTGACGGCCCACCTTATTTTGCCAGGAGTAAAAATATCTCTTGAGAACCTGTAAGCTTCCCTTGGAATCAGATAGGGATGCTCGCTGTCTACATCAAGGTCTTCCTGGCCTCCAAGGACAGTACACTCTGGGAAATTCGAGAGTTTCCTTTCTGGATGTAGTTATCTCTCCATTCGGTTTCCTTACAGATCCCAACGGATTTCTG
This sequence comes from Tipula vernalis, assembly GCA_958295665.1. Classification (NCBI taxonomy): domain Eukaryota; kingdom Metazoa; phylum Arthropoda; class Insecta; order Diptera; family Tipulidae; genus Tipula; species Tipula vernalis. The sequence continues at coordinate 304,658,091 of OY282560.1, read as the reverse complement.
TGGTCAAAGGAGAGTGCCTTCTGGAGTCGACAAGCCGCAGGCAGCCTATCTATTTTTTCACAGAAGTCTCTCCAGCTCGACCTCTTGCTTATCCTAAGAGTGACGTTATACTGGGTAAGAGTCATTCGATAGGTTGTCCAATCGTTTTTCCTCTCAGCCCTGTTGAAAAGTTTACGAATCTCTCGTACCATGGAACGTCCCTTGTCCCCCTAATATGAACCATGGGTGGGCTTGAGTGGTAGGCATCAATAATTGCCTCGGCAACATTGCTTCAAACTCTATTAAAATCCTAAATAGAGTTGATGTTGGTCTGTAGACCAGTTACGTTATCATAAAGTGTTTCATTATATACTGGCCAATTAGTAAGTTTTGGTATTCTTACTACCGATTCTTGTTTTGAAGGGGTTTTATTATCAAACCTAATATACATGTGATCCGAGAAGGATGCTTTCTTTGACGCATGCCAGTCCATAATTGTACCAGAGGTACCCATGTCAGACAGGGTAAGATCTAGCACCTCCTTCCTGACTGCATTCACTAAAGTCGCATCATTCCCTTTGTTATTAATAATTATATTTTTTTGTTAAACAAAATTCAAAAAGTTTCTCACCTCTGATGTTGGTGTCACTACTTCCCCAGACTATGTGGTGTGAATTTGCACCGCAACCGATGATGAATTTTTGGTGATGAGTCGTGCAGTAATAACCGAATCTCTGTACCGTTTTTGGAGGAAATATTCCGAAGCACAGTTGAGCGTGCTTCGGCCTCCTTTGGGTAAAAGCGTCTCTATCGAGATCCCTGTTATGTCCCTGAAAATAAACTCATTAATGGAGAACATATTAAGTGTCGAGCGACAAAGATTTGCTGTTCTCGGCCTATCCACTTCCGTGTTGTAAATTAGCTAACCTGTTCTTCTCGGCAAACCTTTGATTTTTCCAATGTGGGCACACGGCTCCTGAATGAGCGCTATGTCCCAGTTCTCTATTAAGAAAAGGCGGCTTAGGTTATAAGTGGCCGGCCTTGGATTGATAAAGATTTTTCTGCACACATCTCAAGGATGTGTGGTGTGTTGAATGCTACATAAACTTCCCGTTATTTTGCCATGGGCTCTGAATACCCTTGTTCTCCCTTTTTGGGCTGCGATTGTGCCACCCTGCCTCTTGGGCTCAAACCGTGGCCCTTCTTACTCTGGCTCGGTCTTGGCCTTGTCACACCTGATGTGCTAGGCCTATTCGTCCTGCCATGCTCAGAGGCAGCTCTGGCGCATTCCACGTCTTTCGCCGCCGCCATATTTGGTTCCGGTCTCCGCCGCTCGACCGATCTTGTGGTGCACCCATCCCTTGCTCTTTCTTTCTTGGGGCGAAAGTGTACGGCACCGAACATCCAATTTTCTCTATAATTGGAGCTTTTAAAGATCTCCGTCGTTTTGTGGGAAACGGACATCGTCACCTGGAGGAGGTCGCCCTCCCTCTCCTTTCTCGCCACAAACTACCAGTCCGCTCCTCTCAAATCTTTGTTCTGAATCGCCAACCAGCGAAGTATCTTCTCATTCGTTTCCTTGCCACAGCGTGGCAAGTATACGAAAAAGATTTTGGGGCGAAAAGCTCGTCCTGCCTGACTACTTTGATGGTTGCCACCCTCCCATAGCTTTAGTTTTGGTACGACGGCTGTAAGCCACTCAGCCGTATTCTCGTCCGCACAGTTAACTGTGAGCCATCCGTTCTTAGTACGGCAGATCTGCCTTTGTTTCCATAATGGCATCCTGGATTTCCAAGATCTGGGTAATACCCAGCTTGACATCTGGGAAGTCTTGGTCGATGATTCCCAACCTGATTGATTTGGTTGTTTCGCTGTAGCTGGGTACGGTCGTATTCCTCGGACCCACACTGGCCTCGACTTTGGGGGCACCTTCCGCTCCGTTCGGTGAGGGGATGGACCTCTTCTACTGTTTTTGTGCTAGACCCTTAGGGGTAGATCCGTCTGAGCGGCTCCGCTTTTTCGTTACATTTGGATCTCTGTCCTTTATCTTCATTGGGCACTGTTGTGGCAATTTCCATAAAAATAAATAAAATGCACTTGGTATTTATTTACATCAGCAAATTTATTTCCATCAACTGTACATAACAAAAATTTCGTCCATAACAATGTTCCACACCAAATCGTCCGCACTCATCATCATAAAAATTGAATTTCATTGCTCCGTAATCTAAAATAAAATTAAATCAAATTAGTTATATGTAAATTTATATTTATGTTCAATACTTATCTTTATTAAATTTATTCTGAATTGTTGATAAACAAATTCACCATGACAGTCAAACGTCAAAATTGTAGGTGAATTCTAATATTTTTTGTTAAATACAATTTCGGAAAGAAGATCGACGCGTCGCCTATGTGAATTGCGACAATTAACTTTTCGAAATTGTATTCCGAATATTTGCGTTCAATCATAAACGCGTATTGTATTCTTGTCATTTTTCAATCATTAAAAAAAACATTACTTCTGTGACCACCATCAAATAGTAAACAATTAAAATATTTTATCGTTTATTAATTTGTAAAAAGCCAAAAAATATTCAGAGGATTAACACCAGTTTTGTTTTCTTGTCACCCCATGGTCATTGTAATCAACAAATAAAATACAGTCCACTAACAAACAACGCGGAATTATCGCACTATTGGGATTATCTCGACCGCCCCGGAGAAAAATAAATTATTCCATTGTCCTCCGCCAACATTGGTCCTTCGAGCCGAATACGAGCTACCGGATCACAAGTAACACAGAAGAAAGTGCTCGCCCCATCGAACAACTCATCATAAGCAGCCGACCATCGATTTACAACCAGGAAAACTCGCCATTTCGAGAAAATACAACTTATTGCAGCCAACACGGACATCGTGGAAAATTTATCATCACGTGGCGTGACGTCATTTTCAAGCTAAGTAGCCTTTTTGATAAATGTGAGTTGAACTAAAATTTAATAAGGTTTTTCTTAATTAAAACTATTTTATAAAATTCGGGCTATAAATAATTATAATCATTTACACGGTTATACCCAAACAATTTATATTAATTGATTTATCTTCGCCAAGAATAACCAATAATAACCTATTTGTACGAACTAAACGCTTTAACGCATTGTGCTAATTTCCAGTAGAGCCATCCGCCAACATAACCCCAATTGATCAATATATGAAAACGAGTTACATCTAAATTCCACGCCAATTAGGAATTTACCCTCGCCCATTCTATCAAAACTCGCTTTCTCATTGAATTAACGCGGATTTCTGGTTCAATACTAAATTTAAAAAAAGCACGTTCTCGAAGGTAACCTTAACCTTATCAGGAAACGCAAACCTAAAGTTATAACTAGTTCGGTACATGAAAGACTTGTCGGCTATTAATCAATCGATACGTTCGGTAAACCAATATCAATTAAATATTAAATTTATAAACTAAAGTGAACAAACTAAAGTGTACAGTGTCGGTTCTTGCGATAACGTCAAACAAAGAAAGTGCAACGTATTTCAAATGGCAGAGCTCGCGTCGCTGAAGAAACAACGCGCCACCAACAAAGGTCGCTTAACAAATATTTTGAAATTCGCCAATGCTAATAACAAGGACGCATCAGTTGATGACTTCCGAGCTCGCCTAGCCCGAGTCGAAACGTTGATGTCTGAATTCACCATAATTGAGGGCAAAATCTTCACTCTGGATCCCGATGAAGAATCGGACTATATCTATGAAGAAAATTACTACAACGCTGTTGCGAGCCTAAATAAATGCATAAGATCTAGAACAATGACTGCCAACAATATTTCACCAGATATATCATTCAACGCAACCCAAGTCGACCATATACGAGAGATAAAGCTACCGAAAATAAATATACCGCCATTCTCCGGGGACTATACCGAATGGCAATCATTCCACGACCTCTTCGCAAGCACCATCCATGAGTCAACGTCTTTAAGTGCTGTCCAAAAATTTCAGTACCTCAAAGGGCTACTCCGAGGTGAGGCCGCCATTTTGCTGAAACACATTAGCGTCACGGAAAGCAACTATATAGGCGCGTTAAATAAATTAAAAGAAAGATATGATCGGAAGAGACATATCGTCAACTCATTTATACGGACGTTCCTGGACCAGCCATCGATTACAACAGCCAACTCAGGTAACATCAAACAACTCATGGATACATCGGATGAGGTTATCCGGGGATTGAAAGCTTTGGGCGAGAATGCTGAGACACGCGACCATTGGTTGATCTTTATTCTGGTTAAAAAGTTGGATGACAAATCAAAATTATTATGGCAGAAACAGTAACGAACCTAGAAAATCCACAATTCTCAAACTTCCTTAAATTCCTAACGCGACGTATTGACACCCTAGAATCAGCGAACGTATCCTTTAAGAAACCGAATGCAAAATACAATATTAAAAGTCACTTCGTAACCCGAGAGTCCAACTTCTCTTGCGATATGTGCCAGCAAAAGGATCACTCATTGTTTGTCTGCAAAGAGTTTAATGAAATGGATGTTAATAAAAGACGAGATTGGGCCAGAAATAACCATAGATGTTTCAATTGTCTGAGCAGTTCACACCTAATTCAGAGATGTTCTTCTAAGCGTTGCTGCCTCCAATGCATGAAAAGGCATCATACAATGCTTCATTTACGAGAGAGAACACCCACAGCAACTCAAAATTCACCACCAGAAAAGACAGAGGAGCTGGCGGCTCTTTGCTCACAAAACAACCTAGCGCATTCCATACTGCCTACCACATTAATCGACGTATTAAGCTCTACCGGAAATACATTAACGTGTCGCGCTCTATTGGATTCTGGCTCACAAGCCAGCTTCATTACCGAAGCTTCCGCACAACGACTCGGTCTAAAGAAACGAAATTCAAGATTTTCAGTTGTCGGGCTAGGAGGTTCTAGTGCCGGTTGTACCAAGGGTTCAGTTACACTCACCATTCGACCAAAGCATCACCCAGAGTTATCGATAGAAGCGTTCGTCCTATCTAAAATAACGACCGCGTTACCACACCAAACCATCGAAAATATCCCACCAAAGTTACGTTCCAAATTCCAGCTAGCTGATCCACACTTCCACAAATCGGCTACCATAGATGTTTTGATTGGGGCGGATTACTTCTTCCATTTATTGGAATCAGATAGAATTCGACTCAGTCGAGATGGACCGACATTATACAAAACAATATTAGGTTGGGTTGTCGCCGGAAAAATCAATAATTCACTGAGCGATGACATAGTGTCCCTGGTTGCAACAAATAAATATGAGGATCTCGATTTGGACCGCGCGCTTACCAGATTTTGGCAATTAGATTCGATTCCAAATTCCGAAGTAAAGATGTCTCCCGAAGAAATCTTCTGTGAGAAAGAGTTTTCCGAAAAAACTAAATTGTCCACTGAAGGACGCTTTATCGTCAGGTTACCGTTTAAAATATCCCCGCAAAACTTAGGTAACTCAATGAATGCTGCTATTCAACGGTTGAGAAGCATGGAACGTAAATTCGTTCGTGAACCAGATCTTCAACGGCTTTACCAGGATTTCATGTCAGAATATAGAGAACTCAACCATATGATAGAAATTCCTCCAGCAGAAATCCATAACACAGGATATTACCTGCCGCATCACGGCATTCTCAAACGTTCAAGCTCCACTACAAAGCTAAGAGTGGTTTTTGACGGGACGGCAAAACCACCATCGGGTAGCTCGATCAACGAATGCTTAGCAATTGGCCTAACAGTACAGTCGACTCTACATGCTATAATTATGAGGTTTCGTGAGCATAAATTTGTGATCACCGCTGATGTAGAAAAAATGTATCGGCAAGTAAAGGTCAACAGTCAAGATACCAATTTCCCAAGAATAGTTTGGCGCACCAATCCTCACGAGCCAATACGTCATTTCCGATTGGCCACCGTTACATATGGTTTAGCATCGTCAGCCTTCCTAGCCACTAGAGTCCTAAAAACAATAGCCGATAATAACCAAACATTATTTCCAATTGCAGCTAAGGCGATTAGTCGCGATACATACGTTGACGATTTAATGACCGGGGCCGACACCGAATTCAAGCTCACTCAACTAAAAAATTGCATAAGTAAGTTACTGTCCCAGCATGGTTTTAATCTCCGCAAATGGATGTCCAATTCCAACGTCATCTTAGACAATCTAAAGGACGAAGCTAATAGGAGCATCAAGACAATTGAAGAGACTCACCGAAGCGATTCAAATTCCATAAAAGTACTTGGACTCAATTGGGACCCGAATACCGACCAATTTTCCTTTATTTCCGAGCTACCACCAAAATACTCATTTACCAAAAGAATAGTCGTTTCCGAAGCCAGTCGCCTGTTCGATCCATTAGGGTGGTTAGCTCCTGTCACAGTGCAAATTAAAATTTTTATCCAGAAATTGTGGGCCGTTAGTTTAGACTGGGATCAACAGCTCCCCGAAGAGATATCTAACCGGTGGCAAAAAATTCGCGCTGACCTAGATAACGTTAAGCAGATCCGGATTCCCAGATACATCGAAATAACCGAAGCCAAAACTATTCGTGTAGGTGGACGGTTGGAAAATTCTGAAGCGCCCTACTCAACGAAATATCCCATAATTATCCATCCAAAATCAACGCTCACGAAGTTAATTCTCGACGATATTCATAAGAACAACAAACATTCCGGGCCATCATTAACGCTTGCAATTAGCAGACAAAATTATTGGATTCCTGGTGGTCGAAACACAGTTCGACAAACCATCAATAAGTGTGTAGTCTGCGTCAAGTTTAAATCCCAGATATACAATCAAATCATGGGTAGCCAGCCAAGCTGTCGAGTTGAACTAATCCGCCCATTCCTAAAGGTCGGTGTAGACTATGCAGGACCAATTCCAACACATCTGCGGAGGGGACGAGGACAAAAGATATTTAAATCATATATATGTTTGTCCATATGTCTTAGCACCAAAGCTATTCATCTGGAGTTGGTCGGCGATATGACTACTGAGTCATTTCTAGGAGCCCTAAAGAGATTTGTAGCCAGACGCGGATTTGCCAAGAAATCTATAGTGACAACGGCACAAACTTCGTCGGGGCCTGCAGTCAACTAAGGCAAACCTTCAATAAGTTAATTTCAGATTCGCAAATCATTTCTGTTTATTCTTCCAGACACTATATTACATGGCACTTTAATCCTCCCAGTGCACCACATTTCGGCGGCATTTGGCAAGCGGGCATCAAATCCACCAAATATCATCTCAAGCGGGTAATTGGCAGCACAATATTAACTTTGGAGGAAATGAGCACTCTATTATGTGAAATTGAAGGCACGCTGAATTCCAGACCTATTTGCGCGATGAACTCCACCGATATTGATGTCCTGACTCCGTCTCACTTCCTGATTGGTCACCCTGCAACAAAGATTCCCGAACTCGACATTACTCACATAAAAACGTCCAATCTAACCAGATGGCAAATGGTACAACAGTTGCCACAACATTTTTGGAAACGTTGGAACGTCGAATATCTCGCATCATTACAGCCAAAAGTCAAATGGAGAGATTCTCAACCGCAATTCAAGATTGGCGATATCGTAGTCATTAAAGAGGACAACGTTGCTTTAAATCAGTGGCCACTAGGAAAAATCGCAAAATTATTTCCTGGATCCGATGGTATTGTCAGAGTGGTTACCATCACCACAAAATCTGGGGAAATCAAACGACGGATAAGCAAGCTGATCCCAATTCCCATAGCGAACCAAAATGATTGCGAAACACATCAAACCGAATCAGCACTTAATCAATCACATTGGGACAAAGATGAAGTAACTACCCACAAATCGTAATCACATCAAGTTCAAGAGCGGCGGTATGTTGTGGCAATTTCCATAAAAATAAATAAAATGCACTTGGTATTTATTTACATCAGCAAATTTATTTCCATCAACTGTACATAACAGAAATTTCGTCCATAACAATGTTCCACACCAAATCGTCCGCACTCATCATCATCAAAATTGAATTTCATTGCTCCGTAATCTAAAATAAAATTAAATCAAATTAATTATATGTAAATTTATATTTATGTTCAATACTTATCTTTATTAAATTTATTCTGAATTGTTGATAAACAAATTCACCATGACAGTCAAACGTCAAAATTGTAGGTGAATTCTAATATTTTTTGTTAAATACAATTTCGGAAAGAAGATCGACGCGTCGCCTATGTGAATTGCGACAATTAACTTTTCGAAATTGTATTCCGAATATTTGCGTTCAATCATAAACGCGTATTGTATTCTTGTCATTTTTCAATCATTAAAAAAAACATTACTTCTGTGACCACCATCAAATAGTAAACAACGAAAATATTTTATCGGTTATTAATTTGTAAAAAGCCAAAAAATATTCAGAGGATTAACACCAGTTTTGTTTTCTTGTCACCCCATGTTCATTGTAATCAACAAATAAAATACAGTCCACTAACAAACAACGCGGAATTATCGCACTATTGGGATTATCTCGACCGCCACGGAGAAAAATAAATTATTCCATTGTGCTCCGCCAACAGGCACTGCTCCACGGCGACATTGTGAGGCACACCTGACTGTTTTTAGTGGGCCAGGCGCTTCCTTGCGGCACCGCTAAGGCGTGGCCTTGTTTTGGTTTCGAGCTCCATGTCCGCGAGATTCTCTCTGACCTCTGCTGTTGTTGAGGTAGATTGGGTTTCAACCTGTACTAACCAATAAGTGCCATGAGTCGGAGAGCCAACCACGGTATACATGCTAAATTAAAAAAAATTTCGGTAGCAGTGCCTGCTAGGTCCTTGTCATCTACCGAGATTGGTGCGTTTAGAGAAGCACTGCGCTCATTATGTTTTATATTACTTGTGTCCATAGAATAGATCTTGTTTGAGGAAAGAAGGTCCACCACAGCAGCGCCTCTTACTGTGGTAAGGCTAATTGAAACCGGAGGTCGCCAGGTATCCGAAGTTCCGTGCTAGAGACCAACTAACCCATGATCATTCATCCATCGGCGCACATATCTCACCTTGTATTTGGGGTTTTTTGTCAAGGTTATTCCTTCCTTTAGCGTCGTACTTTAGCCTGTTGTTCGGTAAACAGAACCAACAGTTACCGGTGGTCACCACCGTGATAAATTAAATTGATTTTGTATTATTTACAATCCAGTGATACGCACCTTTATAGACAAGGTAAAAACGTAACAATAATTTAACTCGTCAGAGCCAACATTGGTGTATTTTTCAAAATGAAAATTCGAAAAATATATTTTACATATAATTTAATTTTAATATTTCTGCAACTAATATTTACTTTATAACAATATAGCCTTCTGGTAAATTGTTGTTAAAGATATTTAGAAAACTTTTATATAAACATTTGATAATATTTTTGCTTAATTCATAACTAAAACTTGCAGCTAAAAAACACCATTTTTACTATGGATTCCTATGGAAATCAGTGAAAAGTAAGACCGCTAAAAAAACTTCTAAAAAATGGCTCTATACTCTAGAAGGCTCTGGTATAACTCGCGTGAAAACGTGTAATTGAAATACTCAAGTGATTGTAGTCATCGCTATCGCCCAGGCTGCAAATTTCACTACCGTATTGCAATGACTCGTTTTCTTCACTTGTTATACAATATACTATTTCCAAGTTACTTACTTTTGAATGCTCATCGTGTTCCATACGATTTTATATTGCTTCCAATCTTCAACATAAATTATATTTTCTTGTAAATCTTTGACAGGATTTAATAAAATCTAATCAAAAAACAAACTAACTTAACTAACTTAAGTATTTTCATACAACAATACCAACATAACACAAATTTATAAACTTTTCAATATAAATTTTTCATGTACAAAATAAACAAAAAAACAAAAAAAAAAAGTTTTTCCACTCTCGTGTCTCTTACAAAGAAGAGACGAGAAAATAAATGAAAATTAAGAAAAATTACATTTTGTCATTTATTTAATAAGTAAACATTATTTCTTTCATTATTTTCTTTGTGAAGAAAATGGAAAAACCAAACTAAACTACAAAAAATAAAATGGAAAAAGAAAAGTGAAAACGGAAATAAAATTATGATTAAACGAGAGAAGAGATTTTGTTTTTAACTTTGTTTTTTAGTAAACGAGAAAGGGTTTTGTCAAACCATTGTGATGAGTTATAATAATGTACGGAAAACTGTTTCTTGTTGCACACCTATTCGGTTAAACTTTTTTACATCAACCTAATATTTTGGAAGAAAATTTTTAACATGTTTTCGTTAAAAGAGTACAAAACTTTTTTTTTTATTTATATTTTTCGGTTAGACGGTAGGTTTTTCGAATTAGTTGTTATCAAAAGGAATAAATAATTTTTAATCTTATTTATAAATTTTTATGACGTAGGTATATTGAAAAAAATAAAATTAATTGACAAGACAAAATTATTTTATGTAAGCTTTTTGTACACAAAAAAAAACATCCGGTTTATATTACAACTTTTGCAAGATTCTGCAAAAAAAAAATTAACGTCGATAAGGAAATTTGTTAAATTTTTATTATTAATTTAATTTTTGTTTTTCCAATGACGAAACTTTGTAATGTTCAAGATTTATAGGGATGACGTTTCCATGTAAAATTTTGTGGAATTGTGCGGACAATAAAACACCTGTTTTTAAATTATTTTTGGTTGTCACCTACTTAGAATGCTTTCTCAATTATTTATATTAAAATGAAGCCTTTTCGGCAATAAATTCGGCAAAAAATAATTCAAAGCGATAAAACGATACCGGGAGTTATGTTAAACGAATTAATTTCCTGTGGAACAACACTTGAACAAACCGTCAAATCAAACTTGTCTGGCGAAGGAAGCATATTGATGCCGCGACATCAGCAGTAGAGTTAATAAAACAAATTGGCCAATGTATATCTTGCAAGTTACTAATGGATACGGGATCTAAAATATTGTTCGTTTCTGAGTAATGACTGCATAAACTCGACATTTTCGACTAACACTCAATGTATCTAAAACACGTGCAGTATTTACAATTTAGTCGAGAATTGGACTCTGCTACATTTCGACAAAAAACAAGAAATCTATATCCTCTGGGTGCAAACTATTTTTTAAATGATCAAAGTTTAGATAAATTACTTCACAAATTTTGGGAATAGGAAACTATATTGATGAAACACCAAGAACATCTAGTAGTAAGAAGTACAAATGAGCAACCACTTCTCAACAACACTGCTGACATGGTAAAGCAAGTTCGCTCCTTTCCAAATTGTTAATCTACCAAGACTAGAACTGTGCGAAGAACATCTTGGACGTTTGATAATTTATGCGCTCAGCAACGTCACATTTTTGAAGGCCTTAAGGAAAACACCTAAACCAATCAAGATGTCAAGCTGTCACGGGTTGTTATTGAACCTTCTTCGGGGAATTATGGCCAATAGAAAAGATTTTTTCAAATCTTCATTCCATGAAAATGGCGCATTATCTGAATCTCATAAATTTCAACTATCGAAAGGATTTCTTAGAGGTGAAGCTGCCGACTTAATGCGTCATATTCCGAGTAGGTCTGTAAGCAAAAATCAATGCAGCAATTTAAGGAATTCGAACGAATTCTTCTCTTTCGAGGAATTTTTGGGATTCACTGATAAAAGATGTGACACGTTTGAACTTTGTTTACCATCAAAGATTTCAATTACCAAATATGCATCGACATCCAAGATACCAACGAATATTCATCAGATAGTGTAACAAAGGCAAATAGCAGTTAATAAAACACAAAAATGTTCCGTCTTTATAACTCGCTAATCCAAGCTTTAATCGTCCGAGGTCCGTGGTTATACTACTTCGAGCGGATATTTTTTTGAAAATATTGCGTCCAAAATTTTTTGCACCAAACACTGGTTTTGGTTACGTCATCTCTGGCAAAGGACACGCGTCCCGGAAAACAAAAAAATCCTCAATTTTCTATGCAATAAACTAAAACAACTTATAAAACAAATTAAGAATGAAACTTGTTTACCAATGTATCCAAATGCCGAATTGCAATATTAGATATCACGATGAGTGGACTGTAATTTATAATTTATTGATTCAATGAAACCACTAACTATTTTAACTAAATTTTATTTTTAATTTATTAATTTTACATCTTTTCAATACAAAATTTTTTCTTGACTATTTTTTCCTCTTCCTTCTTAGTTTCTTATTATACAGCAAATTCATACAGCTATACATGCATATTTTATTATTCTGTGCTGAATTAGTCAGATGATTACAGGGAGGCACAAAATACCCAACATACAGTAAATTATAACTACAATTTATATTATAAAATCGTATAAGGTTTAACATACTGCCACCTTTGAAAGGTCAACTTTCAACAAACCAATAAGTTATACAACTCCAATGTTTTCAAAAACAATTAAAATCCTTCGTTTTTCTTAATCTTAATTACTAAAATAATAATGAATTTCAAATTAAATGTTATAGCTAATTTGTAATGAAATAGTTGTTACATTAAATTCATTGTTAACAAATTGTATATAATACAATAAATGTTATTTAATTACAGGTAAGTTACTTCATTTATGCAAAGCAAAAAAAAATAAATGAAACTTATAAATAGTATTCTAAATTATTAATATAATTATAATTTGAAAGTTAGTAAAATGTTCAAGATCAACAAATCAATTCGGTGTCGGTAATTTTGCCAATTTGGCTATTCCTCGAGTACATATTCCATTTTTAGTCATCACGCTGGCGACCCGAACCTTCTGATCCTTACCATATATAACATTCATCACACGACCTATGAGCCACTGAGTAGGAGGAACATGGTCTTCATGAATTAATACCAAATCATCCTTTTCTATGTTTTTATGTGCTATCATCCACTTTTTCCTCTGTTGAAGGGTATGAAAATAATCATTAGAAAACCGATTCCAAAAATGTTGAACCATGGTAGTAACCTTCTGCCAATATGATAATCTGTTTTCCTGCAAATGAGTGAGGGAAGGCTCGACAATAGTATTGATGGGTCCACCAGTTAAAAAATGACCTGGAGTCAGGGGTTGTGGATCATTTGGATCTGACGAAAGAGTGGTCAACGGCCGAGAATTCATAATCCCTTCAATCTCAACCATGAGTGTATTTAATTGATCCAACGTTAGTGTATGGCCTAGCGTGACTCTTTTGAGATGTGTTTTGAAACTTTTAACAGTGTGTTTTCCCACAACCCACCAAAGTGGGGAGAACGTGGAGGAATGAACTTCCATACTATTCCTTGTGATGCACAAAACCTTAAATTTTCATTTCCTTGTTGGGATTGGAACAATTCAAAGAGTCTGTTGAGCTCATTATGAGCTCCTACGAAATTGGTGCCATTGTCACTCATTATATGCGCCGACTTTCCTCTACGAGAGAAAAACGTTTTAAAACTGCGATAAATGCATCACTTGTAGCATCTTCGACCATATCAATGTGTACTGCCTTTGTTATGAAGCAGACAAAAATACAAACGTATACCTTGAATGTAGTAGTATTTCGTTGATTTCGGTACCTTATTTGAAAAGGACCACAGTAATCTACACCTACTTTATTAAATGGGCGACAAATTTCAAGACGATCATGGGGAAGATCACCCATATATTGTTCCATACATCTAGGATTAACACGGAAACATGGAATACATCGATGTATCGTAAATTTAACCAAATTTTTACCATTTATTGGCCAATATTTTTGACGAATTGCGCCAAGTGTAGTTTGAACCCCTCCATGGAGGTTTTTTATATGTTTGTCTTTGATCAAGAGCAAAGTGAAGTGGTGTTTTGGTAACAGGTATTGATGTTTATAGTCGAAAGGCAAATTACTATTCCTCAAACGACCACCTACTCGTAAGAGATTATCTGCGTCAAGAAAAGGCGAAAGACTTAAAATTTTTGAATTTCTTGGTAATTCTTTTTGGGATTTTAAATAATTTATTTCATCGTGAAATTCTTTGTGTTGAACAAGCCGAATGATGCATTTTTCAGACTGATGCATCTCTTCAGTTGATAATTCACCAAAGTTCTTATTTGCGCCATTACGATCTGTAATGTGATTCTTGATAAACCGGAGAACATACGCTACGACACGAATCAGTTTGGAAAAAGAACTATATTTTTCAATTTCCACAACATCTATTAATTTTTTGAATGTTAATTTCAAATTGAGAGATTGATTTTTCATTTCAGGAATTTTATTATTGTCCACCTTAACAAATTTGTCAGGCCATTCCTGTTCATTATTTTTCAAAAACGACGGCCCATACCACCATACTTCCGATAAAGCAAGATCTTGAGGCAGAACACCACGAGACAACAAATCCGCTGGATTAGCTTTGGTATCTACATGTCGCCAAGTCATTTCCGAAGTCAATTCTTGAATTTCTGAAACTCTGTTTCCGACGTATATTTTCAACTTATATGGGGCCAGTTGTATCCAAGCGAGAGTTATACTAGAATCCGACCACAAATAAATTTTATCGAATTCTGTAGTCATAGACCTTCTGACTTTAACTACTAGTTTGGCAAGCAACAAAGCTGCATTTAATTCCAACCTTGGGACGGTTAATGTCTTTAAAGGAGCAACACGGCTTCTACTGCATAGAAAACTAACAACTATTCTATCCTGTGAATCAATACAACAAATATATATGGATGCACCATAAGCGACAGTCGATGCATCGGCAAAGCCGTGAAATTCTATTCGCTTTGTATCTTTCGGAATTACGCATCTCTTGATCGATAAATCATTTATACTACCCAAATTATCTCGAAATTTAATCCATACATTTTGTAAATCTTCGGGAAGAACGTCATCCCAGCCAACCTTTAGTAACCAAATTTTCTGCATCATAAGTTTTGCTATAACGATAATTGGCGCGATGAGACCCAATGGATCGAACATTTTAGAAGTTTCCGATAAAAGTAGTCTTTTTGTTATATTTGGGAACGGAATTGCTTTCTTGAATTCGAACAGGAAATTGTCAGTGTCAGGAGACCATAGCAAGCCTAAAGTTTTTATAGTTTCGTTATAAATGTTTAACGATTGTTCACGATCTTCTGGAGGTATTGATTCTATAATTTCAGAATGGTTCGAAGCCCATTTGCGTAGATGCATTCCGCTTGATTTTAACATATCTATCAATTGTTTTCGTAATTCTATAGCCTGATTTAAATCGTTGCTGCCTGTCAATAAATCGTCTACATAAAAATCTCTTTGAGCAACTTGAGATGCTAATGGGAATGATTGTTTCTCCAACTCAGCTAATTTATTTAAGACCTTTGTAGCGAGGTACGGAGCTGCGGATGTTCCGTATGTAACGGTTTTTAATTCAAAAACACTAATAGGTTGAGAGGAATCTGAACGCCATAAAATCCTTTGAAATCTTGTGTCATCATCATGTATGGCAATCTGTCTATACATTTTTTCGATATCACTTGTAAAAACATATAGATATTGACGAAAGCGAAGCATTATTGACCAAAGTTCATCTTGGACCACGGGTCCAACCATCAGAACATCGTTGAGCGAAACTTGAGAATCAGTTTTCGCTGATCCATCAAAAACTGTACGAAGTTTGGTTGTTGTACTGCTAGGTTTAAACACGGCATGGTGAGGCAAGAAATATTCTAAATCAAATTGATTACTGCAAACCTCATCATTCGATATAACCATATGCCCCAAATCTTGATACTCAGTCATGAATTTAATGTATTCGGTTTCCAATTGTTTGTCACGACTAAATCTATTTTCTAAATATTGAAACCGTTTTAGTGCTTAGTGTTTAGATTTCCCTAAATTTTTGACCGTGTCTTTGAAAGGTAATCTCACCACGAAACGACCATCGTTTTTTCTACTATATGTTTTTTCGAAATAATCTTCGCACTGTTTTTCTTCAATTGATAACGGTTTGTCATTATCGTACGTATCTGTTTCCCAAAGTTTTTCTATATTGGCTATCAATATAATTTTCAAGACTTTCGTTTTCAGAGTAATGATTTGATAAAAAGAAATTCTTTGTTTCTTGCACTTTTCCACTAACTATCCAACCAAAATGAGATTCTTGAAGAGTTGGCATATCTTCTGCCAATTTAAATCTATTATTCTTCATAATTTCGAAAAACAATTCTGCTCCTATCAATAAATCTACTGATCCTGGAACATTAAATGTCGGATCCGCCAATTTGATTCCTTTCGGTATCTGCCATCGAGAAATATTGATCTGTTGAGCAGGATAACGACTCGCAATTTCTTTGACAACAAGAAACTCTAATCTCTTCGAATAATTATTTAATCTAGACTTAATTGTTGTAGTGAATTTTTGATCAATCATAGTTTCACTATGATTCAAACCTGAAACTGCAATTGAATCAATATTTTCCTTTTCAATACCGAGTGTGTTAGCTAAATTTGACGAAATGAAATTGGATTCGGAACAAGTGTCTAACAAAGTTCTACACGGAATAAATTTTCCCTTATTCGAACATATCAAAATTACTGCTGTTGAAAGTAACACTGCTCTTTGTTCAGTTCGAGCACAATATAATTTTGATTCAGTTAATGCAGTGAAATCACCATTAACTGGATCTGAGCTAACACCCCTTGAGTCAGCCATGATTAATATTCATATTCGTAGACGATGTGTTACAATTTCTCGAGTTTTGATTTGTATTATTGGACATATCCATGTGAAGTAGAGAATTATGTTTTTTATTACAAGTTTTACAACTAGCTGACCTACAATCGACAACGCGATGATTTGGTCGCAAACAATTTATACACAAATTCAATTCTTTTGTTTTGTAATAACGTTGAGTAGGTGAAAGTTTTAAAAATACCGAACAATTATTAATCAAATGATGCTCATTACACCCTAAACAACATCTTTCTTGATTTTTAATCTGAGAATTATTTGAATTCCCGACAACAAAAATTTTTTGCGAATTACGAAACTTATTAATTGGTTTTGATTTATGTAACTGTGTGACTGGTGTTGAAATAGAATCAGACGATTTGGTATGCTCGATTGATTCCAAAATTCTACAACGCTTATCAATAAATTGAGACATTTGTAGCCATGTCGGCAATGACGAAGGCGATATTTCATTCTCCCACTGTTTTCGAGATTCTTTATCTAGTACATTGGACACAATATGAATTATTATCATATCCCATGATTCAACATTCTGACCCAGTTTCTGAATCGCATTTAACTGAATGGAGCAATCATCCAGAACCTTACGTAGATCACGAGACGATTCGTGAATAAGCGGTCTAATATTAAATAAACAACTAATAAGTTTCTCCAAAATGCTACGAGGATTATCATAACGTGAAAGTAGTGCTTTCCATGCGATTTCAAAACCATGTGATGAATATTGCACGGTATCGAGAGTTTTATTCGCATCACCATGTATGTAACTTTTTAAATAATGTAACTTTTCAATATTTGATAGCGATTCATTTTTTACAATAACTTCTTCAAAAGTATTTTTGCATTTTAACCAGGCATCCAATGCTCCATCAAAATGTGGAAGCTTTAGTTCAGGAAGACGTATTTGACAATTCGACTTAATTTTTTGATCTTGAACACTTTTCACATTATCTACCTCTTTTGTTTTGAGCTGATCCATTATTTGCTCTGTTTTTGACTTTACCTTAAAATATTTTGTTTCAAAATTCATTAAACAATCATTAATATTTCTCAGTTCATGTTCCTCTACTAATTCTAATATTTCCTCAAAGACTTTATTATAATTATTATAACATTCTTCTACTTTATTAATTCTTACGATTAAATCGAATTTATTATTTTCGTCAATATTGAAATCATCGATAAATTTCTCAAAATTATCTAATTGGAGTATGTAACCCCCACGTTTATTTTTAAGCTTTTTTAGATCCATTTAATAATCAAATAAAATAGAATAAAAAAAAAAAAAAATACCTTAATTAAATCTTAAACTAATCTGCAACTGATGAAATATAAATTCGTCTAACGAACAGGATGACGTGTGACCTGCTGTATGACTTGTGACATGCTGTATGACTTCCAAATCCAAATAGATTTTGAATTTAACCTACAAATTGGATTTTGTAGTACGGCGCTGTTTATTTATTTCGACTGTGCGAAAATGAGATGGTATGATTTTCATTATCGTTCTATTGTACGAATACGACACGTTGATAAAGCAAAATGGCGATGAGCTTGTTCTTTTTTCGTTTCAACAATTTTGCGACGAATTTTTGTTTTGCGAACTCAATGGTATTCACCGATTTGTGAACTACTTTCCAAAATTTGTTATTTCAATAGCCACGCGATGTAAAATTAAAAATATGGCTGCGAACTGCGACAACACGAAAACTTGTTAATATCCGGATTGATAGGACCAAAATGTTTACCAATGTATCCAAATGCCGAATTGCAATATTAGATATCACGATGAGTGGACTGTAATTTATAATTTATTGATTCAATGAAACCACTAACTATTTTAACTAAATTTTATTTTAATTTAATAATTTTACATCCTTTCAATACAAAATTTTTCTTGACTATCCCTTCCTCTTCCTTCTCAGTTTTTTATTATACAGCAAATTCATACACCTATACATGCATATTTTATTATTCTGTGCTGAATTAGTCAGATGATTACAGGGAGGCACAAAATACCCAACATACAGTAAATTATAACTACAATTTATATTATAAAATCGTATAAGGTTTAACAAAACTATTAACAAGTATTTGAATGGTCTCACCGAACTCTCTTCGGAAAGCAACAAAGGGATTAAAAGAACCAAAATGCGTGTGCCGCCTATTAAAAATGAGGAAGGAACCTGGGCCAAAAGCGACAAGCAAAAAGCTATTTTATTTTCGGCTCACTTGGAAGACACCTGTCAACCGTTACCTAGGCAAACAACAGATGAAAATATAATAACAGTTATTATTATGTATTTGATGTGTAACATTACAGGAATTAAAAGATGAGATCAAGTATAATTTGAACGCAAAAAAAGCTCCAGGATATGATTTAATTACTGGACAAGTAGTAACAGCCATTCCCGAGAAGGGACTACGAAAATTGGTTCAAATTATCAATGCTGTCTTCAGACTAAAATATGTCATACGGCAATGGAAGGTTGCTGAAGTAATTATGATCCCCAAACCAGGCAAACCAGCGAACGATAAAAAGTCGTAAAAACCGATTTCACTACTTCCTGTAATTTCAAAATTATTTGAAAAATTACTGCTCAAGAGACTCAAGCCAATAATAGAAGAGAGAAATTTGATTCCACCACACCAATTTGGATTTAGAGAAAATCACTCTACGATAGAACAAGTTCACAGAATAACGGATATAATCGAAGACTCTCTTGAGAATAAGAAGATATGATCCAGCATCTTCTTAGATGTAGCACAAGCTTTCGACAAAGTTTGGCACCAAGGACTTGAATTTAGATTGCATCGAGATCTACCTAAGCAATTCTATCAAATTCTTAAATCTTATATCGCAGACCGACATTTCCGTGTAAAATATAACCGAGAGTACTCTGAACTAAAGAGAATATCAGCAGGCATACCACAGGGTAGCGTACTGGGTCCTATATTGTACATCATGTACACGAGAGATAAGCCAAATACAGAAGGTGCCACCATAGCAACATTTGCAGACGATACAGCTATTCTGGCGACTGAAATGTGTATATCAGAAGCAACGACCAAGTAGTTGGACAAAAAAATGGCGCATAAGCCTAAACGAAGCAAAGTCGGTTCACGTAAACTTCAGAAACCAGAAAGTTAACTGGATTCCAGTGAAACTTATTTCAAGGCCGGTTCCAAATGCAAACACAGTCAAATACCACGGCATGACTCTCGATTGCAAGCTTAGATTGAAAGAGCATGTTAAAAAGAAAAAAGAATTCAACATCAAATATAGGAAAATGTATTGGCTAATAGGTAGAAACTCCGAGCTTATAATACATAACAAATTGCTATTATATCAGCAAACACTTAAATCAGTATGGACCTACGGTATTCAACTTTGGGTTTGTACCAAGAAGACAAATGTACAAATGATTCAATGTTTTCAAAACAAAGTGCTGCGTGGCATTGTAAACGAACCATGGTACATTAGAAATCATAACATCCATAGAGACTTAAACATGGAATATGTAAGTGAAAAAATAAAAAATCATGCGAAGAAACACATTTAGCGGATATCTCGGCACCAAAATGCAGACATACGAAGTTTGTTGGATACCACCAATGCAGTAAGAAGACTTCAAAGGCAGAAACCTTTGGAATTGGGCAGTTGTATTTAATTAGGATAGAGAAAAATAATTACTATGTAAATTCAAACGGGAGTAACCATTGGGTTATTGTCGGTCAAATGTGAATCTTCATTTAAGAAAGATAAATTACTAAATGATTTGTAAATCAGTTGTAATATTAAGTGTTAATATTAATAAATAAAGGAAAAAAAATCTCTGGGAAGGTATCGCTTCAATATGATCATGATCCGTTTCACCCTGCGACTCTGTCATGAATTGCAATTTGAACCTCCACGATATAATCCAGAAATTCTGAAAAGTACAGAATATCGAGCCCCCCAATATCCAAAATGAGCGCTGGTGCGAGACTTATTTTAAAGATAATATAGTTAAGGACAATAAATCCAAATTTCCCTGACAACGGAGGGCAAGATTGGGCCCCATGCCTCTTATTCGTCCCAATGAAATTAAGGGAAGTACTACGAAAAACGATGAAAGTGTCGAGTTCGAGTGTTTGATGGTTCCGCAAAACCTTCGTCAGGCGATTCGGTTAATGACAAATTGGATTCTAGGCCATCAATAGTGCCAAAATTATTTACTATTCTTATTCGATTTCGAAAACACAGGATAGTCTTTGCAGCTGACGATATTAGCTGACGTATTATCTGGCTATGGAACAATCTGTGCAACGTTCCTGGTTTCTCAAACTCTTCATCAAATTGCAGATGACCTGCCCTTAGATTTTTCCGGCATCAAACATATCATTAAATCGGATTTCTACGTCGACGATTTGCTCTTCGGTAGCGCGAAGGTATGCGAGGCTAAATAATCATTTACAAAAAAGGATAGCGGAGGGTTTGAGCAGCGGCGGTTTTTGACTAAGGAAATGGGTGTTCAACAGCCAGGAATTATTAAGATCTACACCAAAGGAGAATACTTTCATTAAACCTTAGGTCTAGTTTGCAAGAAGACTTCATGCGAATCACCAAAGGTTCTGACTTACGAGGTACAAGCAAACTTCGGTCACTATCTCCATTAATATTGAAAGTTGGTGGGCGGATTGTTTTGACCACATGCGTTTCTTATGACACCAAGCATCCTGCAGTTTTTAATGCCCGACATCCGTTTATTCAAGCTCTTGCGAAGGCCTTTGATGTGCAATACCCCCCCACCCAACACAGCAACAATAACTCATCATCACCCGAACAAATTATTCCATAGTTGGTGCTAAAAATCTTCAAGAAGTAGCTCGTTACTGCGTCACCAGCAGCCGCCATCGTTTAAGTTCTTCTCAACAACAGATGTGAAATCTACCGTCGTTGGTGTCCACTTCGCAGGACCGGTGAAAGTAAAATATAAAACTGGACGAGGTGCTAAAATTTACAAGGGCTACATTTCGGTATTCGTCTGTCTTGTCGTTAAAGCTGTTCACAAAGGGCTAGTCTCAGACCTGACTACTGAGGCATTTCTGGCCTGTTTGAGGTGATTTACGCGCTCGGAAGCATTTGGCTTACATTGAACTTTTACAAAAAACTCTGAAAAAGTTTAGAAGTGAATTGGTAACCCTTATCAGACATAATGTACTCCGATACCAAAAAGGATAGCAAAATATATTTCTCTAAGTACTTAATAATACCTGAGGCAAAAGCTATTCGAAAAGATTTCAAGAAAACGAATTTAGAGTAGTAATCCAAAACGATAAACAGGTAAGTATTTCCGAGTATGGATCTAGGATAGGGACCGAAAAGTCTAAAAATGAGCGCTGCATCGACCGCACAACCACCTTTTGCACACCCATCTCAGTTCTGATGGAAAAATTTAGTGGCCTGGTTTCTCTTTACACTTATCACAATTACTGACATAAATTCTTGCATCATACCCATACGCCATTTTGGGCCAATAAAAGTATTGCTGAATTCTCTCCAGCATTTTCGCAGAACCAACATGTGCAGACGTAGGGGGTTGTGAGCTTGTACTAAGATGTATGTAACCAGGGACTGAGGTAGGTATAATTTCCAATTTGGCACATCAGACATAGTAAAAGACCTATTTTTATTTTTAGTAGTGTTGACAAGAATTTGGCCAACAGATATCATAAAGTTAGGGTAGGAATCAGATGATGACAGAATATTATAAATTAATTCTAAGTATTCACTACATTTAAAGTACACCCAATTGAGGTTAATGTGTAACGGCATGTGTAGCGTGCCTGTGAACTTTCTCTGCCCCATAAGCCATTTAAGTCTTGCGTGGTCAGTGATGAAGGTGAAAGCAGAAAAATACCGCTCGATGTACGCTCGAAACTTATTTACAGTAAGCACAGCCACAAACACTCTATCTCAGTAATGGAATAATTTCGCTGCGCTCCATTCAACTTCTGGGGCACATACGCGGTGGGATGATCCTCACCATCATCACCTTCCTATAACAACACACCTCCGACACCAGTTGTACTAGCATCACACTGAATCACAAACGGTTTTTGAGAAATTTGCGTATATCAACGGCCAATTAGAAGGTCGTCCAGATTCACGGGGAAAATCGCCCTATCCATTAATCGGTTCATCGTTTGAGGCGTATTACAAAGACCAATTGGCATAACTTTGAACTGATACAAAGTACGGCCAGGGACTGTAAACGTCGTCTTATCTCGGAACTCCTTATCCAATGAGATACGGCTGATGAGTCCGTCTCCAATCGGCTGATGAGTCCGTCGATTATAGGCAATGGATACGCATCCCTTTTCGTTACATCTTTCATTCGTATTGCATCTAAACAAACGCGAACCTTGCCATTATTTTGGTTTCCGAACTAATTTCACGGGTAAACTCCATGAACTAGAGACACCATCCGATCAATCTCGGAGTACAGTAACGCTGTTTGATGGGAGTATAACCTTGAACGTCGATATTATGAGAAATTAGAGACGTTTTGCCCAGACCGTTTTTGTTGAACGGAGGAAATTTTTGTTTGTTTGTTTGTTTCTATCCCTGTAATCTATTCTGGGGCTCGAGGCCTCCAAATTCTTTCGCAGTTCGCTTTTTACGTTCTACCTTACGCAGTCGCCAAATCGAGGACGTATGGCTATAGACCTTTTTTTCGTTAAAACCACCTGCACATTGCTTTGCTTCATGCCATCTGTAATGTACTACGCCACTGTACATCAACGGTATTAATAATATTAATACCCTCTACTACTAACACATAAAACAATTCGGATTAATATCCACACGCCTGTCGGAAATCACGGCTTCAATTAAATTTTTTAAAGGGGACTAAATGCCGTAGGAGAAAGCAGCCGATTTCATTGCCGAATTACGCTGTTTAGCAAAGGATTGCAATTTCCTGACCGGTAGCCTGGACTACATGTTTCGCGATAAAATTGTTTGTCGTATATGGGATTCAAATTTACAACAACAGTTTTTGGCTGAAAAAACTCTTTTATTGAAGACCGTTATTGAAAGAACCGTTGCTACAGAAACGGCAAGGACGGACCACAAAGCCATCAAATTCCGACCGTTATCAACAATCGACCAACGGTAAATCAATAAGATGGTACACCCCTACATTGGGAGAGCTGTGGAGAAAATCATCTGTGATCTAAATGCAGATTTCGATCAACCATTTGCTCGTTTTGTGGTATCACTGGTCACGTTAAAAAGGTATGTCGATCTAATCCAGACAACCGACAAACATCAACAAAGAGAAAATCTAGAAGGAGTAAAGTTCGTTTCAATTCAGTGAAGCTGGTCTCCTCGGTCGCGATGCAAATTTGAAGTCGATTCGGGCTCGAGATATAGCATTATTGCTGAACGGACTTTGTATAATATATGGAAAAATCCACCAACGCTTCAGCCATCTGATCTGTTCTTAACGGTTTTCCAGCAACATCCGATCTTAATTTTAGGTCGACTGGAGGTTTACATTGAATACAATAGCCATTATATCGGTCAACTTCCATAATATGTTACATCGGGGAACCGGACAAATATCTTGGGTCGTGAGTGGTTCGCGTCACTGGGCATATCAATTTAAGGAATACTTGCTGTCGAATCGTCAAAGTATACCGACGTGACGGAAAAGTTTCAGCATCAATTTTCTGATGATCTTGGAGAATTCCGTGGTCCACCAGTGGCATTAAAATTGGATCCAATTATCAAGCCTATTCATCTACCACCTCGGCGGATTCCAATTGCTCTTCGAGAACCCGTCGAGGAAGAACTGGGAAGTTGATGTTACAGGGGATATTGGAGCGCGTAGACAGCCCACTTGCCATCGACGATGCCAAGGGGTAATATTTTCACAAAACTTGACTTGGCTCAAGCCTATCAACAGCTAAAGGTTGATTCATCAAAGGCTATCAGGAATCTTACAACGATTTGACGAAGCAGGATTACGTTTACATACGGACAAATTCTTAATAGGGTGTGAATCAGCTGATTTCTTGAGATATCGTATTGATGGAAGTGGTATTCGTCCCACCGAAGACAAGATTGAGACAATCCGTAAGACGCCACCACCGGAATACAAAGTGCAGCTTCAGCCGTTTTTGGGTCTCATCAATTTTTATCATTCTTTTATAAAAAGCAAAGCTACCATAGCTGAGCCTCTGCACCTCTTCCTCCATGAAAATACCAAATGGAAGTGGGGACCAATTCAGCAGCAGAGTTTCGACCAGTTAAAATCTGCACTTTCGTACGATAACGTGCTCATTCCCTGTGATGAGCACCTTCCACTATTGCTGGTATGCGATGCCTCTCCGTACGGCATCGGGGTTGTGTTGTCACACAGGATAAGTAACTCTGTTAATTCCGAAAAGCCTGTAGCCTTCTATTCCAGGACATTGACCGCCACGGAACGTCGATACGCCCAGATTGATAAGGAGGCCTTGTCGATTATTACCGGTGCCAAAAAATTTCACCATTTCCTAAATGGGCGGAATTTAACCATAGTGACCGATCACAAGCCGCTTTTGGGGTTGTTTAACCCTGATAAGCCAACACCTCAAATTCTCTCTCCCAGGATGATGCTCTGGAACGTTTTCTTAAATGCGTATCATTTCCAAATCATTCACCGCCCAGGGAAGGAAAATGGAAACGCCGACGGCTTCAGTCGATTACCAAATCCGATTGCTCCAGCCGCGGAAGAGGAGAAGGTGATGATGATAGACATAAAACAACGTCCAGCCAAGGATCCTCTTCTTTCCCGAGTTCTTTCTTGGTACCTCAGGGTTTGGCACGAGGAAGTCGACGATCAATTCAAACCGTTCTGGTTATGTCGAACCGAAATTAGATGTATGAAAGACTGCATACTATGGGGACAACGCACAATAATACCATCATGTTACCGTCATTCAATATTGGTCGCCTTACATACCGCACACCCAGGAATTGTGCGTATGAAGAGTATGGCGTGAAGTTACGTTTGGTGGCCGAAAATTGACGATATCATAGAGAAGCTTGTTCGATCATACAGACCATGCCAGGAAAATTGCCCTGAAAATCTCCAAGCACCCATTCGATTTTTGGAAAAAGCGAAGAGACCATGGTCTAGGGTGCATGTTGATTTTGCGGAACCATTTCAAGACAAAAAGTGTTTTTTATCTTAGTCGACTCCTACTCCAAATGGTTGGAGGTGCAACTCGGGTCTAGCACATCAACAAAATGCGCGATCAACGCACTTCGTTCTCTCTTCGCTACTCACGGCACGAGTGTAAATGGCACAGCATTTACCTGAGCAGACTTCCAGATATTCTGAGAAAACAACGGAATTCGACATACTATAGTTGCTCTGTTCCATCCATCCTCAAACGGATAAGCGGAGCGAATAGTGCGCGAGACAAAAGACTACCTAAAGAAGGAACCATCAGGTGATATCCATAAGCGTGTGTCGACATCTCTTTTCCACCAAAACGCGTCGCCGTCAACGTGTACTGGAAAGAGTCCGGCTGAATATCTGTTCAAATATTTTGACGAACTCTATCCAGATTCAATACCGATACTGAAGAGAAAAGTCACAACGAACGACCAGCAACCACGTGAATTAACCAAAATTCAAGCGTACGGGCCAGAAATTATTCATCTGGACCAAAATGGATTCTAGGGATAATTACCGAAATCACTGGATCTGTTTCTTACCGAGTTGACACAGAGAATGGTCCCATCATGCGCCGGCAAGGTACCGAAAATTGTGATTCTAGGCCAAAGTGGATACCAATGACGCCGAAGATTACAGAAGCAGTTCGTCGATTAGAGAGATTGAAATCACGAACAGCCAGGGATGCTCCATCGAAGGGTGGAAGAATGTAATGAACTACGCCACTTTACATGAACGATATTAATAATATTGTTAACTTTTTGTCTTGTCACTCAAGGTTCGTATCGCTGCATTGTGAATAATACAAAATCAATTTAATTTATTACCAACGAATTTATTAGTTAATACAAGAATTATTACAACATACTTAGTTTATTAATAAAAATTCACAAAATCACTTTATATAAATTATTCTCAAATTTTACTGTACACTTATAATTTTTATTTCCACTAAAACACTTTTTAAATCCCTTTCGATTTCGTTCGCCTTTTTATATACACAAACCAAACTTCTAGAAAGCTCCTGACTATTCCAGTTAGAATAGCGTAGAAACATTTAGAACAATTTTATCATGGAAAATTCCATTTTAGTACAGTTAAACATTGAGCTATTAATTTTAACTTATTCTATTACACACTAGGTGTCACCGTTACAACATGAAACAATCCATACAACAATATTGTATAGGTGACACCTAGTGTATAATAGAGTAGTTAAATTAATAGCTCAATGTTTAAATGTACTAAAATGGAATTTTCCATGATAAAATTGTTCTACACTATTCTAACTAAAAAAATCATGAGCTTTCTAGAAGTTTGGTTTGTGTATATAAAAAGGCGAACGAAGTCGAATGGGATTAGTAATATTTGGTAGGCAATAGTGTAAAGATTAAAAGGAATTAAAAAGTGATTTAAAAAGTGTTTCAGTGTAAAATGAAAAAAAAAAAAGTGATCAGTAAAATTTTAGAATAATTTATATAAAGTGATTTTGTGAATTTTTATTGAAAAATTGTGTTGTAATAAATTTTGTGAAATAGATAAATTCGTTGGTGATAAATTGAATTGATTTTGTATTATTTACAATCCAGCGATACGAACCATAATTGACAAGGCAAAAACGTAACAATTGGTGACAGCGGTGGGATTGTGAATATTAAGATAAAGAAAATGATTCTCAACGGGTTAAAAGTTCCAGAATTAAAGAAGGAACTTGAAAAACGGGGTTTGGCTACTGATGTTAGTAAAGCAGCTTTACAAGCGCGACTACGTGACACCATCGATAAAGAAGGGTTGAATGCTGATCATCATGATTTTGGCGTGGAAGTATAACGGATGCGGCAACTGTAGAGAAAGAAGGATATAAACAACCGTCAGCCGAAACAACACAACCACCATCTGAAAGTTTCGATTTGTCGCAGTTAATCGCTGCTATGAACTAGTTGATGGGATAGATGAGTCTAATGAAACAACAAAACGAACGACAGCTAGGAGAAATTAAAAATCAAATGGCGCAACAAGGAGAGCAGTCGAAACAAGAAATGAAACAACCAATGGAAAAAATTGATCAGTCAAATGAGCGACAATTGGAACAACAAAATCAGTCTAACCAAAAAATAAAAAACGAAATGAAACAACAGTTGGGCGAAATTAAGGAGTCAAACCAAATTATAGAGCGTCAGATGGGGGAAATTGCCGAAGGTCAAAAGAAAATTTATGTGAAAATTTTAGAACTGTCTAAAATTGTTCATGGTGAAATAAAGAAATTGCAGACGGAATTACGAACTGAATTTAAGACAGAGATTCAACAGGTTAAAGAAAAGTTTCAACGTCTAGAGAAAGAACTGATTAATGTCAAGGCAAGTGAAACAACGACGCAAGTGGTACAAACCGTCCAATCAATCAAGTCAAAGCCACCAACATTAGATAGAATTTACACCGACGAAGAAAAGATCGCAGCGGTAAAGAACTGGCCAAGACCTAAAACTTACACGAATTACGAAGCTTTCTGGGATTGTGCACCTACTATAGACGCTTCGTGCCAGGATTCGCCAACATCGCCAAGCGTTCACACGAGTTGACCAGGAAGAACAAGGCATTCGAATGGAAGAATGGCCAGAAGGAAGCATTCGTGGAACTAAGGAGACGGTTATGTGCCGCGCCAATCCTCGCGTACCCTATACCCAACGTGAAATTTATTTTGGACACCGATGAAAGTAATGATGGTATAGGAGGTGTGTTATCACAGGAAATTAATGGCCAATAACGAGTTATTGCGTACTACTCCAAAACATTATCAAAACCGGAGCGTAGTTATTGCGTGACACGGAAAGAATTGTTGGCTATAGTGGAATGTGTCAAGCATTTCCATAAGTATCTTTATGGCCAAAAATTCCATTTACGGACAGATCACGGCGCTTTACGGTGGCTGCTGCGATTTAAGAATCCAGAGGGACAGGTAGCACGCCGGATCGAACGTTTTCAAAGCTACGATTTGCAAATCGAACATCGGCAGGGAAGTGCACACAGAAATGCCCACGCATTATCAAGACGACCATGTCCAGTAGAATGTAAACATTGTGGTCAAGTTGAAGCAAAGGAAGTCATCATGATGTTAGGCTTACGCAAGTGCTGCCTGATAAGGAGTGGACCGTCGAAATGATCAGGAAAGGGCAATTGGATGATACGGATTTATCAGTTATAATGGAATGGAAGGAAAAGAAATACCGGCCAACTTGGAGCGATATCGCGGAGAAAACTCCCATTGTCAAAGCTTATTGGGCTCAATGGAATAACCTCCGTCTTAAGAATGGCTGTTTAAAACGATTGTGGGAAAGCACAGATGGCAAAGTGAAGCAATTGTTGCTGGTGATACCAAAGTGCCGGATTGCGGAAATCCTGAATGAGTATCATGGAGGAGCAAGTGGGGGCCACCTAGAAATTAATATAACACTAGCAAAAATACGTCAACGATTCTACTGGTCAGGATGTAGGCAGTCAGTGATAGAATGGTGTCAAAAATGTGACCAATGTACGGCGGTGAAGGGACCCGCACGCAAAAGTCGTAGAATCATGAAACAATATAACGTCGGAGCACCATTCGAAAGAATTGCAAGGGATGTAGCGAGGCCATTTCCCACCACCGAGAGCGGCAGCAAATATGTGCTGGCAATAATGGATTATTTCAGCAAATAGCCGGAAGTGTACCCTATTCCCAATCAGGAGACGACAACAATAGCTGATGCCGTGGTCAACAATTGGATTAGCAGATTTGGAGTGCCGTTGGAGAATGGAGATTCATACCGATCACGGAAGGAATTTTGAATCGGTGGTATTTCAAGAAATATGCCAGATGCTCGGTATAAATAAAACGAGAACAACGCGTTTGCATCCACAGTCTGATGGTATGGTGGAAAGTTTCAATGATACATTGGAGGATTATCGGCATATACCGATGGGATCGGCATATACCTATGTTTCTGATGGCCCTATCGATCAGCAATACATGACACAACCGGAATGACACCAGCTAAAACATTATTTGGGGATAACCTACGATTACCTGGAGATAACCGATTCGTAGAAAATCATTTGAGTTTGGTTGGTGAAGCGCAGCCAGATGCAATCGCTGCCCACGAGGAACTATTTGCCCAAACTGAATCATCATACGACAAGGTTTGCATCAAATTACGCCGATTACTTGCGAGTTACAAACCTGAGCCGGTGTGTGAGACCGGACGCATTCATGCCGTAGACATGCGCATGGATCCATTATCTATTCCTGCCTTTGATGGAAGGCCAGAGAACTGGCTCGTATTCAAGGATTTGTTCGAGGCTCTTGTCCATAATCGGGCCGATCTGGAACCAACATACAAATTAGCCAATCTTCGACAATGTGTTAAAAGTGAGAATTTTCCTATGGTCGCCGGTGTTTACACTGGTGGTTACGAACAAGTGTGGACCGAACTCAAGCAACGTTATGATAATCCACGCCGTTTAGTTGAGACACACGTTAATCGTCTGCTTGATCTGCCTGATCACCCGCCTGATCAGCAACGAGCTTTGCAAGACATCATCGACTGCATCCGCAGTACATTGCGCGCATTGTCAGTCATGAAACTACCGACGGATAAATGGGACGCGATAATTTATCCAATTATATTAAGGAAATTGCCAAGAGCCGCGAGCAGCCAATGGGCAATGAGCCTTTCGGATGAAGAATTGCCGAAACTCAACGATATGCTAGTATATTTTGAGCGACGGGCATTGAATATGCCATCATCGACCCCACGGGTAGATATATCTCAGGCAAGTAACCGAGGTAGGTCTTATCGAATGCTTCGTGCAAATGTGGCTGCAACTAACTCACCACATCAATCTACTTCAAAGCGAGCATCGCCATCAGCAGTGATTTGCCCACATTGTTCAGGTCCACATCGCATTTATAGATGCCATAATTTCCAGAATTTGAGTGTACATCAGCGCTGGGATGTAGTGAAGAAACTCATGTTATGTTTTAATTGCTTGAATCCTAATCATACTCATGGAGAATGTCGATCGGGTATGTGTGCACTTTGCAATCAGAAACATAATTCCCTATTGTGTGAGCAGACAAAGGGGATGGGTGCTGTTCAGCGACAACCAGCTCGAGCGCCAATGCCAGCTACAATACAATCATCGCCTGGCACATTGCCGAGCAAGCCAACGGAGATCAATAATCAAGAAGCATGACTGACCGACCACATTCAGTCATTCATACTCCATGCCAACAGTGTCGTTTTGCTTGCCACCGCAAACGCATTTATACAGGATCGGCTTGGAAACAGTCACCTTTGTCGATTACTTTGTGACCCGGGATCTCAGGTGAGCTTTATTACTGAATCGGTGTTTAACAATCTGAATCTTTACAGAAAACGATGTGAGATAGCTGTCGAAGGAATTGGCGCATCAACTAATACCTACACCCGCGGCCAGGCGACACTTATCATGCGCTCTAGGGTAGAAACCACCTTCGAATTGCAATTTGAGGCATATATATTACGCTCAATCACGTCGGCAATGCCAGCGACGTCGATTGATGCTGATTGTTGGAAACATTTGCGTAACTTAAAGCTGGCTGATCCGGGATTTACTAAGCCTGGACGTATCGATATTTTGATCGGTTCCGACATCTGGGGAAGTATAATAAAACACGGAATTATCACTGACCATCGCAACGAGCCATGTGCGATTCGAACACATCTGGGTTGGGTTGTGTTTGGGCCTGTTATGAATAATACAACCTCTGATCGACCATTACACACATTTACAGCCAACAAATGTGTCGGTGAGCAACGACTTGATGAATTGCTTCATAAGTTCTGGGAACTCGAAGAACCCGTAACTAATTTCGATCCTGCTCCAGATCCATGTGAGAAGATTTTCGAAACCACTGTCCGCCGCAACGAAGATGGTCGCTACAGTGTTCAAATTCCATTTCGTCCTAACGCCCAAGCGCTTGGGAATTCTCATCAACTGGCACTTCGACAGTATCATCAATTGGAAAGAAGAATTAGCAGCAATTCCGAATTACGAACAAAGTACGTGAAGTTTATGCGGGAATATATGGCACTAAACCATATGGAAGCGGTGGCCGATTCTCGAGGCGATCCTTTGCAATCATATTATATTCCGCATCATGCTGTCGTCGAAAAGTTTAGAGTGGTATTCAATGCATCGGCCAAAACAAGTAACGGTGTGTCACTGAACGACACACAACTGGTCGGCCCACAACTACAAGACACTCTTGTCAATATAATATTTCGCTTCCGTAGACGGAAAATCGTCATTACAGGCGATATTGAAAAAATGTTCCGCCAAGTCGAAATTGATCCACGTCATCGACGATGGCAGCAGATATTGTGGCGTGAATCATCAACGGAGCCACTACGGACATATCAATTGAAGACAATTACTTGCGGTATGGCATGTGGACCAT
This sequence comes from Tipula vernalis, assembly GCA_958295665.1. Classification (NCBI taxonomy): domain Eukaryota; kingdom Metazoa; phylum Arthropoda; class Insecta; order Diptera; family Tipulidae; genus Tipula; species Tipula vernalis. The sequence goes on along the minus strand of OY282560.1, from coordinate 304,625,652 downwards.
ACCTTGCTATTCGGACGCTACGACAATGTGCAATGGACAACCACCAGATAATCACTGATGCCAGCCGGGCAGTAGCAGCCCGCCACAGCATTCTGCATAACTTTTATATGGACGATTTCCTAGACAGCGTGGATTCTTCAAGTGAAGCAGTAGCTCTGGCGTTCGATATTGATTCTATATTACGACAAGGCAAATTTCATTTAAGAAAATGGAATTCAAATGATGCAGAAACAGTTGCAGCGCTTGTTGGTTCACAACCAACTGCTCCAGAACTTGATCTCAGCGATTCTGATACGACAGTACTGGGTCTTCATTGGAACCCGATCACCGATCAACTGTTCTACAAAATCAACATGTGTCAATCAGACGCCATACCTACTAAACGTCTCGTTCTTGGTGACATAGCTAAACTCTATGATCCAACGGGCATGTTGGCACCAGTAATAGTGGCCGCAAAAATATTCATCCAGGTTTTATGGCGTGAGAAACTTGATTGGGATACACCCCTACAAGGCGAACTACGAAGAAACTGGCTAACATTTCGCAACGGTTTACAACAATTGGCACAGATCCGTGTTCCGCATTGGCTTGGTATAAGACAAGCTGGGACAATAACGCTTCAAGGATTCTGTGATGCAAGCAGCAAGGCATACGCAGCCGTAGTTTACATGCGGATAATCGCTGATGAGGGTCATATAAATGTGTCTTTGGTAACAGCAAAGACGAAGGTTGCGCCTGTGAAGGAAATCACAATTCCCCGGCTAGAATTGTGCGCCGCTCATCTCCTTGTAAAGGTTATCAATAATGTACGTATTGCACTTCAACTAACTGGTGCGGATTACACGTTGTGGAGCGACTCGAGCATTGTATTATGTTGGCTACGCAAACCAGCGACGACTTTGAAACAATACGTATCAAATCGAGTGAGCTACATTCAGCAGCATTCCGATGTCCAGCAATGGCGACACATCCTCACAGAACACAATCCAGCAGATTGCGCTAGTCGCGGAATATCACCAACCGCACTAGAAGGCTATTCCCTATGGTGGAAAGGCCCCTCATGTTTATATAAAGTATCGACCGACGTTGATGAACCACCAACGCTGACTTCACCGGAGCAAGAGATATTTGTCAACGAAACAAAACCGTTCCGTACATTACTCAGTACGAATCCCAGGTGGAAGATCACTACATGCGTCGACGGTGGAGATCGGATCCCACTCATTGAGCGATTTAGCACTTTACAAAGAGTGTTACACACGACGTCAATTGTATTACGTTTCCGACCAGCTGGACGGAAATATTGGCGAACTAAGTTCATAGCGGCATCTGAGACTGAGGCTGCGCTGCTTCTGCACATACGCGAAGCACAAGGTAATGCATATCTTACTGAAATTAATTCATTAAAATCTCGTTGTAGTGTCGACGCAACTAGCAATCGCTTAATCCATTTCTGGATGACAAGGAGATTCTGCGTGTCGGCGGACGGCTGACTCATGCGGATCTTTGATACGATCAGCGTCATCCGATGATTTTGCCAAAGGAATGTACATTGGCTCGGTTACTTACTAATCATGCGCATATTGTCACGTTACATGGTGGTATTCAAGAAATGTTGCAATACCTAAGAAGACGATTCTGGATTGTTCATGGTCGTGCATTGGTAAAAACTTTCATCCATCAATGTGTCACCTGCAAACTCCATCAGCGAGCAATGCAACAGCAACAGATGCCGTCGTTGCCACGTTCACGTGTTCTGGTAGCCCCACCATTTACAAATAATGGGCTAGATTACTGTGGCCCATTTAATGTCCGACTGGGCGGACGACGGGCAATAACGACAACAAAAACATATGCAGTGATCTTTATTTGTATGAGCACCAAGGCTGTACACATAGAGGTTGCCGAAGATCTATCGACTAGATCATTTTTAGATGTATTCGACAGATTCATTAGTAGACGCGGCTACTGTACCACACTCTGCAGCGATAACGGAACCCAGTTTGTTGGCGCAGATCGGCTAATGCAACGTGAACTCCGCGAGTGGAGCAACACGCATGCTCAACAGCATATCGCAGATGCCGGTGTTAGATGGCAATTTATAACGCCTGCCGCACCGCATCATGGTGGCCTATGGGAGGCAGCGGTCCGATCAGCCAAAAAACATTTAGTGCGGATCATTGGCAAACAACCGATGTATTATCATCAATTGAACACGCTTCTCATACGAATCGAAGCGTGTCTCAATTCCAGACCGATCATAGCGCTTCATGATGATCCGGCGGGAGGTCTTGCTTTAACCCCTGGCGAATTTCTAATAGGACGACCAATAACAGCACGGCCTGAACCAACTGTTCCAGATGTTCCAGGAAATCGACTGAAATATTGGCAGCAACTACAACGAATGTACCAACAATTCTGGAAGCGTTGGCAACAGGAATATCTCACTTTATTACAAGCACGTAGTAAATGGGCCCGAGCGGAGCCAAATTTGCAAATAAACGACATCGTTGTCATTCAACAAGATAACCTACTACCATCTCGATGGCGCATAGGGCGCATTATCAAAATACATCCGGGCAGTGATGGGCTGGTACGTGTAGTAACGATTGAGTACAATAGCGATCAAAAAACATCTGATGGACAGCTAATCAAACATCAATGTCAGCGACCGATCCAGAAGGTATGCCGGCTAATTTCAGCACATGGGAAAGTTCCAAACCGGACCGGTTTGGCCGGGCAGGAATGTATAAGATCGACCACCCCGAATGCGAACGAAGAAGTAAATGATGTTTACTGAACGCACCGACTAATTGCGATAGAACGCACCCGTATACATCTGGTCATACCACGTCGTATTTGAGTTTTTCCCTTTCTTTTTTTTGTATAACGTTTTTTCCTTTTCTTTGTTATTACTCTGTATTCTGTTCTTGCGATATAACCTCAATAAATATTATACGTAATAATACATAATTCTGAGTATTTTATTCGTGCGACAAGCATAATATTATACAACCCGTATTTTCCAATAAAGGCCAAATAAGTGAGTCAACATTTTTCCATTGCAAAAGTGGCTTATGTCTCATATGTATATCTACTATATCTTCTTTCGATGCAATTCTAAAAGCCCCTTACGAGTAATTCTTTCTTTAAATGAATTTGAATCGTTAGACATACAATCAATCTGGATCGTTTGACTCCGTTTCCTTATTCAAATATAAGCCCGATTTTACAGGTACAAACAAAAAAAAAAATTATGCCGATTTTATTTTTATTTCGCCTGTCTCACAAATATATTAAAATACTTTGCCATTTCAAATTCAAAGTTATATTTATTCGTATTTATCAGTTTCAATAAAATAAAAGAAATTTATTTTTAATATTTTTGATTGTTTTGATAAGAATTGCCTCGCACTCTTTTTCTTACATCCCTATACACAAAGTTATTCTGTATCAATACTTTTCATTTTTTTTTCATGCTCAAGAGGTGGCAGAAAAACTTCTTCTTTCCAATCTCCTGTTTTATATATATATCGAACATATAAATTTTTATAAAGTATAAAGTAAGGTATCGATGATGGATATTAAAAATAAGAAAATAAAAATAAAAACTCAGGTATAAGTATAAAACAAATAATATATCCGATTTTTATTTTCTTCTTCTCATCTTGTTTAGTCGGAGTTACATAAGATGAAATTTAATCGATTTTAGATTAAGAATTTTTTTTTTATTTCGAAAGTTTTTTAGTAGCAGAAGAAAAACTTTCTGAATTGATTTCTTAAAGTTATTAAAAACCAAAATTTTGATTGAACTGTTTTTGATTGAAGCGTATGTAAAGTGATTTTCGGTGACGTAACTGTTAGATATTAATAATAATGGTCAAGAGGCTTTTTAAGAACCGCACTTCACCAGAAACTCCTCTTGAAACTAAAGAAATATTTCTATACTCATAGGTAGAAGATATATAATCCATTCCAAACATAGTCTTTTGCATATTTTATCAACATTGACAGAATAAGAACAACAACGAAAAAAGATCAAAAAATTTACTTTTCATCTCGGCATTTCCCTCAAAACTAATCGATACACAAACAAGTATGGGAAAACATTATTGAAATGAAGATACGGGAAAGATTGAATGGAATGGCAGGAACACTGCACAAACAAAAAAAAAAAGTAAAAAGGATAATAAAAATAATAGAATTTTCACTTGAACAAAAAAAAAAACCTAGAGGAGAAAAGACATGATACATATAAGACGTCTAGAACATGGAAGGAAATCATGTATGTGTACAATGTACATATCGTAAATTTTTTCAAACAAGTAAATTGTGTCAAATGAATTATGCATGAATTTTATTGATACATTTACGAGTGGAATAGATTTTTATTATTATTGAGTTAAGTTTATTGATTTTAAATTGAATATGATTTATTCAATTGTGAAATAATTTCGCAATTGATTAGACCGCATTGTCTTTATATCAGCAGATTTGGGATGGTGAAATGCACAATTATTTGCATTTAGTTTGATGTTTATTTGCGGGTTGGAAATATTTAAATCTAAAATAGATTGAATTGTTTCCAATATGATGCTCATAGTAGTGTAGTTGTTAAAATTATGAAGCTTGGATCAGCAGATGGAGTTCGAAGCTGCACGGTGGTACTGTTATCATTTGAATTTCGATGGATCAACTTCCTTAAATGTAATAGCTGATCAACAATACTAATACCTACTATTATCATTTTCAGTTAAAAAATGAAGGTGTGGCCAACAACACGACTTTCTTTTACGAACAGCGAATTTAGAGAAAATTTTTTTTTTTAATTTTTTGGAAACAATTTGTATTAAGTAGTTTTTTGTAAACTTATACTTTATAAGATATTTGCAAATTAAATTTTCTGGACCAAGGGAGTGGCCACTTCTGGTTAGCCGATTTGGAGTAAAATTCACTGGGACCTCCTAATTTATCAAAAAAGCTTAAATCTGAAGTTTCAGTTCGATTGGTTACACCACCTGGGCTGTAGAGAGGATACAGACTGACAGACTAGACTGACAGATTGATTTTTCCAAAGCTTTTGACAAAGTTTCGCACTCTATTTTGTTGTGCTAACTTGAATCATATAATATACCGCTAATTTTGCTTAAATGGATTCGTTCATACCTGAGAAATAGAACTCAATTTGTAAAATTTAATGGCATCCTATCCTATCGTATTGAACCTACTTCAGGAGTTCCCCAGGGGTCTATTTTAGGTCATTTGTTGACTATCCTTTATATTAATGATATTTCAGAGGTTATAACTTCAGGTCACTTATTGTATGCTGATGATCTGAAGCTCTTTAAAAATATTCATACGGCTAATGACACTGTTTGCAAGCGGATCTAACCGCTGTTTTTAACTGGTCTATTGTAAATCAATTACCACTGAACATCAAAAAGTGTGTTACTATGACTTTTACCAAGAAAGTTAATAAATTTGACTTTACTTATGGCATAGGCTTGGAATCCTTAAATAAACAGGATACAATCATATATTTGGGGGTGTTTTTCGAGCAAAAATTACGTTTCGACAAACATATTGATTCAATTTGTCGTAATTCTTTCAAAACATTGGGCTATATCCTCAGAAGAGGTAAAGATTTCAGGGATCCTTCGACTCTCTCGTTACTATACTCTAGCCTTGTTAGAACTAACCTTGAATGTTTATCTCAAGTCTGGAATCCATTTTATGACGATTATAACTACAGGATTGAATTCGTTCAAAGAAAATTTACAAGGTTTATGTGTTTTAAGTTTATTTCCTCTAATGGTTATATGGCATATGAGAGACGTTGGCAGAAGTTCAGTCTGATCTCATTGGAAGATAGAAGAACTCTAATTGATGAATACTTTCTTTTTAAAATAGTCAAAAATTTATTAGACTCTAGTTTGCTAGCGAGAATCAATTTTGATGGCCCGGCTTACCGTACACGACATCAGCAGTTGTTCCAGCCATCGGCTTTCAGGACAATCTTGGTGTATCATCATGTCTAAACCGACTTATGTCCAACCATGCTATTTCCTTTAATGACTTGGACCTATTCAACTTGTCGCTGTCGAAGTTTAAAGCATGGTGTTATGCTGCGATATGCAGCAGTAGCAATATGTAGTTATTGTCAGTTAAATCAGGAAGCGAGTCGGCATGTGAAAAATTATTTGAACCTCTTGGTTGGTTATCACCGGTAACAATTACATTCAAAATTTTGCTCCAATCTCTATTGCGAAAATTAGAATGGGATGATCCTGTACCAGAAGAGATCAACTGCAATTGGTGCACTATCAGAACAGCCGTAGGGGAGACCGGGGCAGGTTGAACCAATTTTTGCTTTTTGCCTCATATAAATATATTATAGTTATATTTATAAACTATAAGGTATAGGTAACTCATATTTATATATTATAAAAGTTTAGTTCTCTCCTTATTTTGAAATAACATTGTTAATTTTTAATTTTAGTTTTCTTACTATTAAGCAAATAAAAATAGTATTTTAGTGTTACAACTTGTCCCGTATATGTGGTAAGTTGAAATGTGGTATGGGGTAACTTGCACCATACAATATTCATCAAGTAAACACCAGCAATTAACAAAAAATAAATTCAATATTTATTAAATAATAAAGCAGAAGTACATCGATAGTAAAATAAAATAAAAAATAATTCATTTTTAACAATTAAACTAAAACAATTAATTTGTACATTCTTAGCATCTATATATTCTTTTTTTACCTTTTAACTCTGTACATTCCTCGTGAGCCCATAGTTTGCATGATATTTACATTACCCAATATTCTCCAGCTTTACTGCGTGAATAAGCCTCACCACAAACTAAACAAAACCAATCGTGTCTTTCCTGCAGAACTTTGCGTGTAACATTTTGTCGTTTATCCAAACTGTTTCTTGCTGGCTTAAGCGTCACTTTAAGCAGTCTAGTTGCTTCCTCTTTCTCCAATGCCTCCTTTTCTGGTGTATCCGTTAGTATTGCACTTTTCCTTTTTTTCGTCCGCATCGGTTTTCTTTCCTGGGGCCTGCTTTCAAGAAAGGACGAACGAAATTTGGTTCGAAAATTGTGTTTATTTTATTTATTGGTTGTGGCGTTGACATTGGTAATTGATTATCGGATGGTCCAGGCAGATTTACATCCAAATTATTTCCATCGTCGAGGTGGTTTAAGACCATTCCTATTATTAAAGTACCATTTAAATATATGTATTCTAAATAAAATACAATGTACTTACCACTCGTGATTTTTAAAAACTCTTCTTCTGTAGCATATATAATTGGTAGAGACTCAATATCAATTTCTTCAATTGTATTGACAGCGTTAGATAATGATTCGTCATTGTTCAATATGTTTAAAATTTGTAGCGGGGCATTAGTTCCTTCCTTTAGAATGGTACCAGATGTTTGACTAATTGAAACTTCATTAGGCCCAATCATATTACCTTGAGTTTGAGTTGGTGTCTATTCATTATAAGGTCGGTTTGTTACACTTGATGGCAGAAAATCTGCATCTCTAAAAATATGTTCATCAAAAGGTTCCATTTAAGATACTCTGAAGCCTTTGGTAATCGACTCTGGAAATAAGGCTCGTGGTAACGCTTGGGCCACCAAACCAGGAATCTCCTAAATTGTCATACACTTGCCGGGATTATTCCTTAACCAAGCATCTTGAGCAATCGACATGAATTTTTTGAATGGGCCGTATACTGGCCTATCTAACGGCTGAAGCCTATGGGAGCAATGCGGTGGGAAAGATAGCAATATAACTCCGTTAGCCTTAGCAAGATTAATCGTTTTAATAGCTAAATGAGGCTCATGATTTTCTAATGTTAATAAAACGGGATTCGTATTTGATGGCCGCACATGAGAAATGAAATGTTCCATCCACGTATAAAATTCTGTTACAGTCATCCATCCTGAACCATTTCCTCTACCAATACTGCCCACGGGTCCATCTCTAATAAAATGTGGCTGAAACTTTTTTCTTGGGAAAATAAACATAGGTGGAATAGAGTTTCCACTAGCACTTACAGCACAACAAACCGTCACAAGCACTCCTCTTTCACTTGATGTAAGTCCCCCTACTTGCTTGACTCCTTTTTCAGCAATAACTTTATTTAATTTTTGTACCGTAGTTACCTCAGTTTCATCTACGTTCCATATATTGGCAGCTGTAAAGTTAAATCTATCGCGAACTTCAGCTAACTTTTGAAAAAAATTGGCCACATTTGTTTTATTAAAGCTAGTTGCTCTAGCCAGGCAGGTAGCTTCTGGAGAGTACTAGGTTTTTTTTTAGAAAAATTGTTAGCCATTCTGCGCCTGCCATTTTATTTGTGTGCCAAGACGGTGGTACGTCTACTCCAAAAGCTACAGCACACTCAAAGGCCAACTTTCTAGTTTCGACAGGTGACCAGCCGAAATAAATTTGTGACGCATGTTTCAGGTAACTCACTAGTTCAGCCGCTTGTGTGGAGGAGAAAATTTGGCGACTTGGCTGGTATCCAACTGTATGTGTCCCTGTTCAAATTTTTTCACGTAACGGGAAAGAGTCACATAGGAAAAATTGTAATTTTTTGATACCGAACGTAGAGACTCCCCGCTTTTAACCCGTTTGACGGCTTTGGTAATTTCGGCAAGTGGTGAGTTACCTCGTTCGGTTTTCTTTGTATATGTTCTCATACTATCTAAATTAAATAAATTTTAACGAAAGTAAAGATAGAATCAAACATTTAAAAATTGCTAGTTATTTCAGAAATGATGGAGCAAGTTGTAACATGTTTCGACTTACCCCGCGTGATTTGTTACAACGTGCCCCTTAAGCTGACTATACACTATTTCAGTTATTTTACAATTAAATTATATTTGTTTCACTAATATAAGCATTTTTTAATATTTACAAACCTTTATATTTATTATATCCTCCAAGTTACATCAAATTTTAGATAACACACACACTTATTTATTAGAATTACAAAATTAGACACAAAAGTTACTTTACTTGCGCATAAACAGTATTTTGTAGTAACAAACAAGCTGACACGTCTGTATGCAACGAATTTTGGAAGAGAACTAAAGTATTAGTCCAGAACAATCATCGCCCATAAAACATGCTATAGAAAAATACTATTCTATTCTGCAGATTTTGTCCTTGTACGGGCAATCTTTATACCAGTATCAGTCACAGAAGTAGCAATTGTTAGGAGGCGTGTCCAATTTTTCCGTTGATTTGTGTATTGATCTCTGCTTACCTGGCTGTTGCTGTCCTTCTTTCTTTCTGAACATCTTTTTTTTTATAGTGGGGTGAGCTATTACTAACCCTGTGCACTACGACCATTAAGGTATATTATGCATCCCCAGACGGTTTCACTTAAAGTGGAGGTTCAAGTCCTTGATAAACGCCATCAGCTCATGCATATTTAAAGGGCCGGCGTTAGGCCACTGTATTGTGTATGCATGGAGGAATTTAAGTCTTTTATGGATTATAGAATCAAACGTGAATAGTAGATGTTCGGATGTTTCCCTTTCCAGGTTGCAGAATCTACAACGGTCTGTAGGGAACTTTTCCATTTTCTCCAGATGTCCATTAAAAGGGCCATGTCCTGTTAAATACCAAATGAGGGACTTCAAAGACTGTCTGTCCATCTTGGTTGCCTGATCTAGACGTCTAATATCATAGCTTAGTAGTTTCTTGGTCTGTCTCATTCCAGTGGAGGACTCCCAGTATATCTTCATTTGTCTCAGTTCCCAATTCCTTATGCCATTTGCCAGATTGTTTTTGGATTAACCAATACTAGGCTCGGGGCCAAGGAAAGGGCACTCCGCTGCCTCCTTTGCACAGCGGTCTGCCGCCTCGCTTCCCTGTATATCAGAATGGCCAGGGGACCACAAAAGGGTTACTTTATTCTCCCTGCTGAGTTCTAGAAGGTTGCGATAGCAACTCCAGATAATCTTTGAGTAGAAGACAGATGCTCCTATCTAAGGTAAATCTCGGTTTTCCTATATTTTTTTGTGAGACATCGAAGCACACATACCTCGATCGCAAAAATCTCTGCTTGGAAAGCTGTGGGGGTTTTACCCAATGGGATACAGAGTTCGAGACCCGGCCCGATTATACCCGCACCTGTGCCCACCCCTGATTTCGAACCGTCAGTGTACCATATGGAGGCGTCACGGGGTAAGGAGGAGATGATACTCCCCGCTTGTTCTCTGTCGGGTATCTTTATCGTAAAATTCCTCCGACAGTCAATAGTTTTAACCATCACGTCTGATAGTTGAATTATTTCCTCGTTCAAATCAAATTTCTGTAGGATACTATTATGTCCTGGTTTAATGGTTTTAATTTGAGACGTTATTTTTAGATTGACTGCTCTTGAATCAGCTACTTTAGTAGCTTCTCAAAAGCAGCTGTAGGGCAGGTTTTCATTGCTCCTGTTACACTTAAACAAACTAATCTCTGTATCCTATCCAATATAGAGCAGGCACCACTTTGCTCTGTCTTAGGCCACCACACAAACGCCGCATAGGAGATTATTGGTCTTACGATGGTTGAGTATAACCAAAGTGCCATTTGGGGATTCAGACCCCACGTTTTGCCAATCATCCTTTGGCAATAGAAATGCGCCCTATTTACCTTGTTTGTGATATATTTTAGAAACGGGTTCCATGTCAGTTTCTGATCAAGTATCACTCCCAGGTACTTAACCTCTGTCGCCATCTGGAGAATTTCCCCATTTAGAGACAGAGGTGGGAGAATTGTTTTCCTCCGATTTGTAAAGAAAGTGCAAATAATTTTGCTGGGGTTCACTCTAAGGCCCGTCTCAATACACCAGTCGCTTACCAACTCGAGGGCATATTGCATACGTTCCGCTATTGTACTCCCGAATTTCCCCCCGAACATTAAGACTAAATCGTCCGCATAGGTGATATTCGAGAAGTGAGAGTTTCTTAATCTTCTAAGTAGTTCATCCATCACGAGTACCCACAAAAGGGGTGAGAGAACTCCCCCTGGGGACAGCCCCTAGTAGCCGCAATCGTGATGGTTTTATTATAGAAGGAGGCCGTTATCCTCCTGTTCCTAAGCATATTAATTATCCACCCTATGGTGGAGGAGTCTATTCCCCTTGCCTGTGCTTGTTCTTGAATCATTTCGAACCTGGTATTGTCAAAAGCCCCTTGAATATCAATGAAGGAGCATAACAAGACCTCATTATTGCGAAGTGTATCTTCGATGTTTGTTGTCAGCTCGTGAAGCGCTGTTTCTGTCGATCTCCCAGTCTGATACGCATGTTGGCTGGGGTCTAAGGGATGCCTTAGGAAGGCATTTGATCCAATATGTAGGCCCAGTATCTTCTCCATGGTTTTTAGAATAAATGATGTGAGGCTAATGGGTCTATAAGACCTGACGTCCTCTGCAGATCTTCTTCCAGTTTTCGGGATAAAAATCACCCGCACCTCCCTCCAGCTTCTTGGAACATATTGCAAGCTGTAGCTGGCACTAAGGAGTCTAATTAAATAAGGCAACAAAATTTCTAGGCCTTGCTGTAAGAATGCAGGATATATAAAATCGCCTCCCGGCGATTTAAAGGGACCAAAGGAGTTAACGGCCCATCTTATTTTTCCGGGAGTGAATATATCTTTTGAAAGCCTGTAAGCTTCCCTTGGAACCAAGTAGGGATGCACGCTGTCTGCATCGAGGTCTACCTGGCCTTCAAGGACCGTACACTCTGAGAAGTGGCCTCTCACCAGGCATTCGAGGGTTTCCTCCCTGGATGTAGTTGTCTCTCGATTCGATTTCCTTACGGATTCCAACGGATTTCTGTGGTCCAAGGAGAGTGCCTTCTGGAGTCGACAAGCCGCAGGCAACCTATCTATTTTCTCACAAAAGTCTCTCCAGCTCGACCTCTTGCTTTTCCTAAGAGCGACATTATACTGGGTAAGAGACATTCGATAGGTTGTCCAATCGTTTGTCCTCTTAGCCCTGTTGAAGAGTATTCGAACCTTACGTCTTTTGGTTTCTAGGGTATGGTTCCACCAAGGAACGTCCCTTGCCCCCCTGATGCGAACCAGGGGTGAACTTGAGTGGTAGGCATCAATGATTGCTTCGGTTACATTGCTTGAAACTCTATCAAGATCCTCAATAGAGTTGATATTGGTCTGTAGACCGGTTAAGTTATCACAAAGTCTTTTATTGTAGACTGGCCAATTAGTACGTTTTGGTATTCTTACCACCGACTCGTTTTTTGAAGGGGTTTTAATATCAAACCTGATATACATGTGATCCGAGAAAGATGCTTCCTTTGATACATGCTAATCCAGAATTGTACCAGGGGTACCCATGTCAGACAAGGTAAGATCTAGCACCTACTTCCTGACTGCATTTACAAAGGTCGCGTCGTTCCCTTTATTATTAATGATAATATTATTTGTTAAACAAAATTCAAAAAGTTGCTCACCTCTGATGTTGGTGTCGCTGCTAACCAGACTGTGTGGTGTGAATTTGCATCGCAGCCGATGATGAATTTTTGGTGGTGAGTCGTGCAATAATTAACGAATCTCTGTACCGGTTCTGGAGGTGGGTCGTTTTCGCCCCCAGGAAAATATGCCGAGGCACAGTTGAGCGTGCTTCGGCCTCCTTTGGGTAGAAGCGTCTCTATCGAGATCGTTGTTATGTCCCTGGAAATAAATTTATTAATGGAGAATATGTTAAGTGTCGAGCGACAGAGAATTGCTGTCCTCGGCCTATCCTTATTTTTTCTAACAGAACAGCCTGCCGGAGCTCACCCTGCTGAAGGTTACGGAGCTGGTAATTACTACGCAGCTTGTTCCCCTTTCACCAGACGCCAAGACCACCCTGAACATCTGCATCACTTCGCTTTTCAGTACTGAGTTTCGCTTTTGAATTCCGAATGAGAAGCGTTTCGAGAACGAGCGAATCTTTAGCTCCGGTGTGCGCTTTAAAATCATCGAGTATGCACGCGGCAATCTTGGATTTTTCGCACTCCATGTTCACAACTCTCTCCTGAACCTTTAGCGATGCTCAAACACTTGTAGCGGAGTGTGAAGACCGATTCTTTCCGATCGAAAATCTTTTTCAGCTCATCGACTGCTCTCTCGAAAATGATGGTTTGTATGGTCTCTGGTAGGGTGAGGTCAGCGAAACGTCGGTACTCTGAGGTTGACCACTTCTCAGTGACCAAAGTCATACGCTGGCGAACCATCAATTTCTTTTCCGTCTGACGCTGCTGGTCGGTGAATTGCATCCGCTGTATTAGCTGAGCGTTTCACTGCTGAACCCTTTGTTTCATGAGTGCTGCCATTTGTCGTTGCGTTTGAGTCTGAGCTTCCATCAATCGTTTGATGAGTTCTTATATGATGCCGAGGATATGCTCACTTGTGAATTTTTTTTTCCAAATTTTCACTTTTTCCCGAAACTAATATGCGTAAAATTCGCTTTTATTCGCCACTATTGTGATCCTGGAGATGGTGCTGTACAGTATAATTTATTTTTGGTTCGGTGTTGTGGTGAAAATCCTTTTACTGTTTTTCCATATGACATCGGCCAGGAAGGATATGTCACGTCTTACTAGGATTGGGTCCTTCAGATTATCATCGTAACAGTTGCCAAGAGGAGGCAGCACGAACACTTGCGAATTGTGACCAGGTTACCCCTTACACAATTGTATCCACAACGCAGCTGCCTAATACATAACCAGAACAGCTTACGTGATGTACACCCTACTGGAAAGTTACGGAGCTGGTAGATTAATGTACTCAACCTTGGTCCGTCGTTTTGTTGAATGGATTGGAACGTTGTATATTTTGGCATCTTTTCGAGTTTTGCCGTAAATTGCAGGTAAATTATTTTTTGCAAAAAAATTTAGTAATAAATATATTTAAAATGAAAACAATAGGCCAATTGCTTTCAGAAGTTTTGTAATTTTAGCAACCAAGTCTCCCAATTTGTAAAAAAATATGTTTGACCAATTTTTTTTTTTGCACAGCACTATATATAGGTGTTGAAATAATGATAACACGGTTTTTACAACAACAATAGTTTTTATCATTCATTCATACATTTTTTTTTTTTACTGAGGATGCATTTATAGAAATACGTATTACCTAGTGTAGTGGTGGTAGTAGAGATAAATATACAATTCATACGATATTTAATCTCTGTCACCACCAGCGAATCTCGAGAATTTGTTTTCTTGTTGCTGCCTACGTTACGCTTTGTGTTTCTGCTATTGCTTATATTGGTATTGTCGCTTTTATCAGTCATTAGCGCAAAACCATGAAAATATTCTCAAAAATTTATCTCGTTATACCTTATCTCTGGTACTATACTGTTTTGATATTTTGACTTTCTACGATGGAAAACCAGTACAGGCCGATTAGTATATCCAAGTTCGGATGAAATATCATTGTATGTGCATATAAATCCATTATCATAGTTAAAAATTATTTTCTACTACCTTTCACAAAAATTATGTAGGTTTATCAAGTTCCAGCTATTTTCATCGAGTAAAAAATCCAAAAATATAATTAAAATTAAGAGTCACAATAATTTTATCAATTTAACTATAAACAGACTGTATTACCATATATCCATACATACTCATTTATATCTATTCGATAATCTTGTGTAACCGACCAATTTTTGTTTTAGTCAAACCTTTGTTAAACTAAAATATTTAATCACAAAATGATTTATATGTTGGTGATTGCCTACTTTACTGTCCTATCGTTACAAATCGGGAATGTTGAATTAAATGTGCTAAATAAATTTTGTGCGTCACAAGAAAAAGTTTGTCAATCCCAAAAACATATCGCATGTCTGTCATTGAAAGAAAAAAATCCAAATATTAAAATAATGATGGAAGTTCAATTGAATATAACATCGAAAGCTAAAATTGTTCATCATTTTAACCAGTTAAGGGATAATTATGCGCGAGGATATAACGCGCTTGGACAACGACCATGGGGGAATAGAAATATTTCCAATATGAGAGGGTTGGTAAGTATAAAAGGCTTATCAGTTACTTGAAAGTAAATTTTTTTCCATGCTGATTACCTCTTTCAAGAGTTGGGATGATGAATTAGCCATCATTGCGTTAAAATCATTTCTTAATGGCTATGGCAATAATAATCAATCATTTTGTTACACCTACGTTACAAATACAACTTGGCAAATGTTTAACCTGTTCGAAATTAGCAGCTGGATATTTTTCCAAAACAAAATAAACGAGGAAACATTTCCCAGTTTATTAAAACGATTAACGCAACAGTTTAAGAATAAGTAAGTTATTTCGTCTGCTTATAAAATTATTATTTTTTTAAAAACTAAATTAATTTATCAAGAATAATGTATGATGTTACAACTAATCTATTTGGCTGCGCTGGTGGAGTTTACATTGAAAATAACAAACAATTTAAAATCAAAGTAAAATGCATTTTTAATCAAAATAGTGTGAATCCACTAGCTAAAAATGGTACCGTCTGCGGTGACTGCGAGGATTGGGGGGAAGGGGTATTTTGTAATCAGCACTATAGTGGACTATGCGGTGAGTAATTGGAAATATTATCTATATAAATGTATTTTCATATTTTAATTATCAATACGTACTAAAATAAATCGTATGAGCATTATTCAGCTTAAATCACTTGTGCTAGTAGGAAGTTGTTAAAATATGTTTATAGAATTTAATTAATTTAAATATGCATTTTGTGGCTATAATTATGTTGGCATTAATCGCAGTGATGACGAACGGTAATTTATGGAGTGAATCAACCGGTTTATGTACATAATTAATTTTGTTTAATTTATTTGTAGGTGAAACCAAAATTCCTGCTAAGTTATCTAACGTTCGGTACATGACCGATAATATTTATTCGATAGCATATGCTCAAACAAATGACACTTCTAAACCAAGCTACGTGGGAGAATTCTTTGACCGCGTCTACCGTTATGGAAATAGTGTGAAACAAAATACAACATATTATTTATTAGCATATGCTCTGTTTTTGGCGATTATATCATTTGTGCTGGCATTTGTTTGGAAATGTCGTGAAAATCCGATGTTCTGTTTATGCAAAACAGCAATTTGTTGCGCAACAAAGAAATTGTCAAAGTCTAATGATACAAAAGCCACGTAAAATATGTATTTAAGTTTTTACTTTACATAATATGATGTAATATGTGTGTTTGGATTTTTATGCTTAAACAAAAATACAATAAATTTGATAATGCGAATTCTAAAGTTAAGTAGAGATCTTTTTATTTGGAAAAAAATAATTCCTTTAAAAATGTTGTTTTTGTATCAATGTAAAGCAACAGTATTTTGTATTTAAAAAAAAAACAGGATATACATACTTTATATTTATTGTGCTTTACAGAATAATTTTTATTTAATTTTAAATTACTATATTTTTGTCCAGATGAAGCGATGCGGTGGTCATCCCTACACAACATTTATACAATGTACTGTACAATAAATGCAATTATACAATAATTTAAGCACAGTGTACATAATTACTGCGTTCCATTTAACGTGGCAAAGTACACACAAGTACTTCTGACTGCACGCAGCTACTCTTGCTAAATTTTATGAGTAGTTTACTTTTCGAATTTATGGCGACTTCGTTACCAGAATATTTAGTACAACTAAACCATATTATTTTAAACCAATAATAATGTTTAAAAACAAAATTTTAATGCAATAATAATGTTACATAATTAATTAATTATTTAAAAAATCGAGCCTCAAACATTTTTACAAAAGTAAAACACACGCCCTCTTTTAAGCAAAACCAAATATTTCAGCACTTAGCAGAAACACTGTGTAGTAAATGTAGTACATATGCCCTAACAGAGATGTCACCATATCGACATATTATAGACACATTGGTTTTGATTGCATAAAAGATAAAACAAACAAATGTATATTAACTTGTATATTGTGAGATAGCCGAGGTAGTAAGGTGATGCACTGGAGTGAAGAAGGGCTGCAGTTGGAATCTAAGCAAAGCCAACGAAAAAATTTATTTTTAGATGAAAAATTTTGAATTGGGGATAATCCGGGAAGATTAATCAGGATCGTGATCGCTACAAAAAAAAATTTGGTAAAATTCGTGGAAATAAAAAAAAAATCAAATTTTTGCTTAAAAAAAAATTGTCGGAAGTTTTAAGAATCGAACTCCAAACCTTTCGTACACCACTCCTTCATCTTACCACCCAACCACTCATCTCTATATAATTCTACTCAGTTTTTTGTTTAAATACTGATAAATTCGGACTTGGTGAAAAATCGCCAATTTTTGTTATTTTACCAGGCGAACAGAATTTAAAAACCACATAATTGTCAGCAACGTGACATTATTTTGTATCAAAGCGTGCCACTTCAAGTTATATGACACTTGAACATACAAAATAAAGTCATATTGCTGACAATTCTACCTTCTTGTAATTTCTGTTCGCCTGTTAAAATGACAAAATTTTTTGCGATTTTTGATGAAAATCCCCTGGTAAATAAAAATTAACTTTTTTTAATTAAAAAGGACTCTAGCTAGAACCGCACAAATAGAAAATTTGGAGCTTTTTATTACAAAAAAGAAATCCTTCAGCCGCGAGGATCGAACTCTTACCATAAGAGAGTGGCTTAAAACCATAGAGGTGTCGAGTTCGATCCTCGCACCTGAAGGAATTTTTTTTTCTAATAAAAATCTCCAAATTTTTTATTAGGGTGGTTGCTAGAGTTATGATTGCCTTTTTAATTAAAAAAAGTTTATTTTTATTTACCAGGTAAGCAGAAATTTAAATTTTTTTTTTTTTTTCATCAATAAGCGCAAACAATTTTTGTCATTTTAACAGGCGAACAGAAATTACTAGAAGGTAGAATTGTCAGCAATATGACTTTATTTTGTATGTTGTAACGACGTACGATTTGACCCCGTCGTTCCAACCACCTAAACGGAGTAAATATAGAAATTTCCTCATATATTTCAAAATTGGGAAATTTATATATGTATTAACATGACGTGATTGAATCCCCCTCAATCGATAATTGAGAAATAATGAAGAAGAAATCAATAAATAGGCGATGATGCGACGACTCGACAGTTTTTTATTTTGAATTTTTGAAGAGAATAGTACCGGGTGTTAGACGTAATTGCACCAGTTGTCAAATAGATAAAGAATCCCTGTAATATTTTTTTTTTTTTTTGTTTTTTTTAATTAACGCGTGGGGATCGCGTAGTTTTAAAAATCAATACGTGCTTCATCAAATTTTTTTTTTTTTTTGGTTTATTAATTCGGAGTGGTGTTATATAGTATATTGATTACCAATCTATTTATTGGATTTAAAAAAAAAAATAATAATAATTTATATAGCGTCAATTCTCGTTATACCTATAACAGAAAAAAAAAAACTGTAAAAAAAAATGTGCATGAACTACAACATGCTCGGATTTCTAATTAACGGGTGAATTTCTTAACAAAAAAAACCAAAAAGAGCTTGGACGATAAATCGTGAAGCCAAACAAAAAAAAAACAAATAAAGTTCTTAAAATTAAAAAAAATCACAGAATTAAATATCACAGTGTAATGTTAGTATATCACAGAACTATAAAAAATTGCTTAAATTTGTGAATATATGGCAATTAGTTGTATAATTAGTGTTAAAAAGATTACAAAATAAAAGGAAAATAATAAGTACAATTATTAAACAATAAACCTGTTAAAAACAATATTTGACGTAAAAACAAAAAAAAAATGGTTTCAGTCAACTAAAGAACTTCTATGATTCATATAAAAGTTCAGTTATAAAAAAAAAACGTTACACAATCATCGGATTACCATCGGCATAAGCCACTTAGCGCTTATTAAATCATATGATCAACTATAAATTGAATGGGATCAAAGTCGCCATCACAGATGAGTTTTTGTTTAATTTTTATTGATTATTATAAATTAAATTTATTTTTTTTGTCATTATTAGCTGCATTTCTTGACGCATAGTGATCCGGATCAGATCAAAATTTACATGTGAAGCAACAACAACATTTGATCCAACATTCGTTTTGGATCACAAATGGTGATCTAAAATAAGTTGAACAATATTTTGTAGTTGAACAATATTTTGTAAAGACAAAGAATATAATGAATATATGTGGTACGAGTATGAAGAGGCATTCAAAACGAAACGAGACAAAAAAATTGAATTTTGGTGTTTGTTTGTTTGACGCATTTTTGTGTCGTTTCATGAGACATGATCTGATCCGGATCAGATCAAACGTCAAGAAATGCGGCTATTATTATTATTGTGACTATATCACTTATTAAATTATAAAAATCAATGTATGCCTGGTTTTTCTAATAGTTAAAATATAGTAACTATGGTTACATCGATTATATAAGCCTTTGTATAATCGATTATATAAACATTTGTAAAATGTAGTAGCATAATTAAAATCGTGTAGGCTTAGCAAATTTGAAATTTGACAAAAGAAAAAACAACAATTCTGTTTATATATGTCAGTTTCCAGTTATCGACTTCAATAAATCCAAAATGGATCGTTTCGGGAATAATTCTTTACAAATAATTGATGAAATGATCGAAAACAACAAGCCGGCAAATACAAAAAAAATTCACGAATATGTTTTAAGACAATTTAATCAATTTTGTAATGTGCGAAAGTACAAGTTGGATGAAAATACAACCAACGAAGAACTCGCCCTAATTCTGAAAGATTGGGCTTTCAACATGCGGAAACAAGATGGCACGGAGTATAAGGAAGGAGTAGTTAAAACAATTTGGAATATTACCGCTAAAATGGTGCACCAGAAATATTTTACGCAATTTAAGCGATCCATTGACCCATTTAAAGATGTAGTGTTTCAAGCCGCGGTAAATGCGAAAAATTCGAAAAGAAGAGTACTTCAGGCTATTCCGACGAAACGAAAAATCAGCTCAACGGCGTTAGTGGCTGATGAAATCAGCAAAATTTTGGATACATTTGACGAAAACACGCCCTCCGGTCTGCAACGTAAATTTTATCAAATTGCTGCTGTGGAACTCGCTTGGCGTGGAGGTGAATCAGTTTCGTGCCTTTTAGACTATTTTACAGATGAAAAAGATAATTTCGGGAAAGAAACAGGACGTATCGAATATAACACGGTTTTCTCTAAAACCGCCCAAGGAGGAAATCAGCGAACAGCTGAAAGTAAATGGTTAACTACAAATGCAGAAAACATAAATCATTGCCCTGTCCGATTATATAGAAAAATGATGTCGAAACGGACCAAAAGCATTAAAACTAATCGTTTATTTCTTACTGTGAATAAAGACTGGAATAAATATCCGGATAGTTGCTGGTACAAAAATATTCCGCTCGGAGTAAACGAACTCAGTAAATGGACAAAACAAGGTGCAGCATCTATAGGAATAGACACAAAAAGAGTAAAAATAACCAACCACTCGAATAGGTCAACCGCTGTTAGCGAATTATCAAGTACTGGCACAAGCGTTCAGGAAATAATAAAAATTACAGGCCACACCTCAGCCAATTCCATTCAACCATACCTTCAACTAAACGAAAAACATCACAACAGCATAATTTCAAATTTAAGGAAAGATACAACCTTAATTAAAGAAGAACCGCCTTCTTCCGTAGAAGAACCGTCTTCTTCCTTAAAAGAACCGTCTTCTTCCTTAAAGGAACCGTCTTCTCAACCGTCTAATGCAGCAACAAATATCTATAATAATTGTACATTTATTTATAATTATTAAAATTGTAACTTTTCTATTTAAATTTATTGTTTTCTTTATTCAAGATATAGTCTCCTGTATACCACACGACAATGGATAATTTTCTCTTATTTCGACGTATTGCCTTTGCAAAACACCACTAGACCTTCGGTCGCGTGGTGTTTCAGGCAATACGTCTCGTATAATCGAAAATTTTCGATCGTCTTGTGGTATAACATACGATTATAATTATTATTATTAGTTAAGTCCTATTATCTGAAATTCAATTTACTGTATAAACAGATAAAAAAAAAATTACATAAATATTTAAAACATTAATTAAAAGCACATATCTAATTAATATTAGGGTAAAAGTCCGGACTAGATCAATAAATTATTTAGTTGCTATTGTTATAATTCATTTTATTCAATTAAGAATTAAAAACAAACTTGTCCAAACTTGTTTATGAAGGTATTATTGTTACAGTAATTTTTTTCTTAAATATTAAATTGTTGGGCTCGCTTAGTAAATAAAATGAAAGGTTTTAAATTGATTAAAACTACCTTTGCAAACACTAAGGATATTGTTGGTGTAACTTTTAATGGTGTAGATGATTTTAATTTATTTGTAGAAGCAGGTATGATTGTATTATTAAAAAAAAAAACTTTAAACTAATGAAATTGTCACTTTATTGTAAGAGACGGTGGGTTAATTATGAAATTTTATATGATTTACAATTTTCAGTTAGGAAAGCCTACAATTTGGAATCCGAATCTGAAATTGTTGTGTACTCTCAGGATTTTGTTGTAAAGGAAGAGATTTTTGCGGATTTTATTGCACAGTTTATTGCTTCACCAGACCACAATTCCCTACCTTTTACCGAGCTCTAGACGATCGAGTAAACTTGAAGTGCAAAGATCTTTTATTCAATATTGCCAGGTAATAAAAAAACTCAACTTCATCATCAATTTCTCATAATTAATTATTGTTTTTTTACTATAGAATATTCTCGAAGCGGACGACGAAACCAGAGAAGAAATAAAACGATTGAAAATTGAAAGCCAGCCTAAAATATATCTCATCGGTGACTCTCACAAAACCGTTTGTCTAGCATATGTCGATATATCCGGCCACAGATTAAAGTTTGAGAATCCACTAAAGGCAATTGAAGTTTGCTTTCACTGCTTTATGGGAATGAACATCAAATATCCCAGTCGTTGTGCTTATGTTTGGATGCTTATCCAAAAGCTGGTGTTTAAAATAAATACGCCTTGGGACACAATAATACCTTCCATCAACACACTGATCAACGATCTACATTCTGCAAAATAGGGTAATACTTGCATTTTTTCATTAAGTATATACATAATTAATATTATTTCGTATAATCACAAAACACCAACAGTTTTCACTTACTTAAAAATAAAAAAGCCAAAATTTTTATTTTTGAATTTATTTACTTTTATTTATTTAAAATTACAACTAGTTTCGATCTTGTAAAGATCATCTACAGGTAATTTTTTGCAATAGAGAAGAATTGCAAAAAATTACCTGTAGATGATCTTTACAAGATCGAAACTAGTTGTAATTTTAAATAAATAAAAGTAAATAAATTCAAAAATAAAAATTTTGGTTTTTTTATTTTTAAGTAAGTGAAAACTGTTGGTGTTTTGTGATTATACGAAATAATATTAATTATAAAAAGATCACTTACGTCACTCCGCTTCAAAAAAAATTTTTTTTTTAAAAAATGTTTAATAAGTATATACATATTTAATTTTTAGCACATTTTTAATTACGATAGAATCGTAGGTTACTGAAAATAATTTTCTGTGTTCTCCTTAAGTACGAATTTTAGAATTATGAATTTATTTATTTGTTTGATTAAGTTAAATATTATCCTTAGTTTTGTTTTAATTGATATTTTGCTGATTTGAAATAAAATTCTTTAAGATAGAACTGTTAGTTACATTACAAAAATGGATTCAATAAATTGCTTTAGCTGTTCTGAATTATTCATGACTATCAATGAGTTGATTAACCACATAAGGAATTGTCATCCAAACCAAACGTCAGTGTCGTGCTGCTACCGTAGGTGCTCGCGAAAATATAGTCGACTTGATTCCTATAGATTTCATTTGAAAACTCATTATAGAAATATTGAAAGTGAATACTCAAATTTAACTAGAGCCGCTGTTGCCAATTGCAGCAACGCAGAGCTAAGTTCTAATATTGAAAACAATGATGTTCGTCCTAGCACTAGTAACGCAGATATTGTTCAACAGTTATCACTCCCAGATATTCGTTTAGATTTGTTGAAGCAAATTTTAAGAACTTATTGTAACGATTCCATTCCTCGAAATAAGAGTCAAGAGATTATCAAAAGCATCGTAAATTGTTATAGAAAATATTTATTAATTTTGAAAAATAAATTAAACGATTCTAATTTGACATCCGACGTGTTGGCTTTTGTGGAAGAATTGTGTAAGAACAGTTTAGTAGAATCCGAATATAAATTTTTTAAAGAACTTAAGAAAACACAATTTTTTGTAGAAGTACAATTTATTTCCATACATAAGGAAGTTCAAGAAGTTCTTAGTTCTGATGGACAAACTATCCTCAAAACTTTGGATTTTTCCGTGGCTATGATGCCTTTGCGAGAAATGTTTGGTGTTCTTTTTCAAAAAACAAGCTTTTTGCTTGAAACTATATCCTACATTATTTCCTTAAAAACTCGTGATCGAGCTGTAACTTATAATTTAATTCAAAGTGCACTCTGGAAGAACAAAAAATATGAACAGTTTTCACAATGCTTTGATAATAGTGTATTATATTTGCCTCTATTAGTTTATTTTGATGAATTTGAGCCTGATAATGTTCTAGGATCCCATGCTCGGTCACAGAAAATTGGCGGGGTCTATATAAAAATTCCTTGTATTCCCGAGTACCTACAGTCTAAACTTTCCCATATATTTGTTGCAATGTTATTATTTTCTGAGGATAGAAAAAAATTCGGAAATACTAGCGTATTTTCAGGATTCATCACAGAGCTTAATTATTTGCAAACTACAGGAATTGAACTCAAAAACAAAATACCATATGGTCTTAGAAATTTAAATAGGGTCAAAATTATTCCTACATTAATTCTTGGGAACAATCTCGGGCTTAATACGATTCTTGGATTTTCAGAGAGTTTCTCTAGTAACTTTTACTGCCACTTTTGCAAACTGAATCGTAATATTATGAAATTTAGTATTAAAGAAAATGTTGAAATGATGCGAAATCCTGAGAATTATGACTATGATCTTGCATTAAATGATTTTAAGGTTACTGGCGTGAAAGAAAATTCGGTTTTTAACCGTATCAATAATTTTCATGTAACACAAAATTATTGCGTAGATGTCATGCATGACCTATTGGAAGGGGTTTGCCATTACGAACTAATATTTATTCTAAATCGTTTTATAAATGACTATAAATTCTTCTCATTAGAACAATTGAACTACAGAATGCTTACTTTCGACTACGGTCCTATATACAGCAGAAACAAACCTCCTATATTAAACTCAGATTCACTAAAAAAAAATAAATTAAAGCTATCTGCTTCTGAGATGTTAGTTTTTTTCAAGTGCATCTCATTGATGATTGGTGATTTAGTTCTTGAATGTGAAGAATGGTCATTATACATACTTTTAAGGCAGATAGTTTATATTTGTTGTAAATCATATTCAATTCAAGATGGAATAGTCGAACATTTACAAGAATTGGTGTGTGAACATAATCGTTTATACTTAAAACTTACAAAAAGTACACTAAAACCCAAATTTCATAATATGCAACATTACGCAAATATTATGAGCAAAATTGGTACTTTGAAACATATCTCATCAATGAGATTTGAATCGGTACATAAAGTTTTGAAGAATATAAGCAATAGCTCTAACAATAAAATTAATATCTTTAGGACAATTTTTATTAAGTACCAAATAAAGCTTCTAGATTTGTTCATAAATTACAACGATGTTAAAGACGCGAGAGTTAAATCAGGCCCTGCAACAATTTATCATAATATGAACAGCCCTCTACAAAAATATGGTATTGTTTCAGCTCTTTCGACTTATACTGTGTCTTATCTCCAATACGAAAATATCCTATTTAAACCCGGTATGGTTGTACATGTTGGTGAATACGAAGATGATATTCCATTATTTGGTTTAATCAGGCACATTTGTTCGATAGACCGTTCGTACTACTTTTGTCTTCAAAGACTTTTAAATCACGGAATTGATTCACATTTTCATACTTTTCGGGTTGAATACGAGAACTATTTCTTTTCTGTGAAGGTGGACTCATTAGAATCCAATTATATTGGGTACATTTGTGGAACGAAAAATAATATTAAATTTTTAAATTAATACAAATATTGGTAATTAGTAATACGTAATAATGTAGCAGATTTGTAATAACTGGTTTTATACATTTATTAGAAATGAGGTTAGTTTTTATTATTCATTTAGATTTAGTTATGTCCACGTATGACAAATTAATGTATATACAAAGGTACTATATTATTTAAATATTATTTAATAAAATTATTCATTAAACATCAATGTGTATTATTTCGACAATTATTTTTAAAACAATGATTTTTAGTGCAATCATATTAAAATTAACAAAGTCGTGCGCTGAGAATATGATAGCATCCCGTAAATAATGTTTTCTGCAACAAAATTGGGTGACAAACCACACTGTAGTGACTAACATACAACGTTTGTTACAATATTACACCTAAAAACAAAATGGTAGTATCGAACAAATAATGCTGTCTGCAACAAAAGCAATTAAAGAACTACATGATAGCAATCAACATATAATGTTTTCTGCAAGCAAAGTTCCTCAGCACAACATGATAGCAACGAACAAATAATGTTCTCTGCAACAAAAGCAACTCAAGAACTGCATGATAGCAATCAACATATAATGTTTTCTGCAAACAAAGTTTCTCAGCACAACATGATAGCAACGAACAAACAATGTTCTCTGCAACAAAAGCAACTCAAGAACTACATGATACCAGCCAACATATAATGTTCTCTGCAATAAAAGTTCCCCATCAACAACAACCAACATATAATGTTCTCTCCAACAGAAAATGTATTGATTGTTACAACCAATATATAGTTATTTACATGATGGCAACAATAAAAAACCCAATCATTACATTATGCTCTTCAAATATTATTGCATCAACTATATTTTTTTTCTGCGTGTAGATAAGTCCATAACCGCCTCCAAATATATAGCCTTCATCACCATGCAAATAAAAACAGCTACATATAGTCCTTTACTGGTGCCACCTCTGCCACGTTTTATAACGATTTAGAATGGACCAGCATAATCTAGCCCTACCTTGGAAAAACAGAGCGGGTTGGAGTTTTTCGCACGGCCGGCAACCCGCCCATTATTTGTGGCTTTGGCTGCGATTTTAATTTGTAGCACACCTTACAATCGTTCGTTATCTTTCTTGCTAATACTTTTCCACCTATAATCCAATATTTTTGCCGGGATAAATAAAATAATGTAGTTGCATGTAGCTGATGCTTCGCACTAACTAAACAGCTAGCATTCTTTAGGCGACCTCCTACACGTAGAACGGATTGATTATCCAGAAAAGGCGAGAGCGATAAAATGCTACTTCTTCTTATGACTTTTCTTGATGCTAACAATTTGATCTCTGATTCAAATTCGGATTGGATCACGGGTGAGTGGTAAAACTGATTTTATGTCTACAACAGCTGCGATAAACGAATAAATCGAACACAAAATCCAAGAGTACGCTTAATTGTTCTGTAATCAGAAATATCGTCGAATAGTGTACTTATTACGTTGATTTCAACAATGGCTTCATGAATGTGTACGGTTGCTTGTTTCGATAACTCTTGATTGTCACTAAGAGTTATCAGTTTTTGCTTTGGCCGTATAGTTTTTTCATAATATAATCAGTCCGGTCCCTTTCACCAAAAGCGAATTCTTTGCTAATTCCGACGGCATAAAACCACGAGACGCACAATCACATGGGTTTGATTTCCAATTTACATATCGCTATATGGTATTAGGTTACCATTCGTGGATTTGCGCTGTCCTATTACCAATAAACTTTGGCCATATATAGGGTTGTTTAGCTAGCCAATGCAGCACAATTTCAAAGTCAGTCCACGAGTATGTTGTTATAGCGAAGACCTTTAAAGTTTGTATGATTGATCTTGACAATTTCGCCAATAAGTGAGCTGCTAATAACTGCAATCTGAGCTACTTTTGTTTTAGCTGTTATTAGAGTTATCTTAACCTGGCCGGATCGATCTATAGCTCTTATATGTATATACAGCGGCTGCATAAGGGTTTTTGCTGGCATCGCAAAATCCATGTATCTCTAGGCATTCGTCGTGGAAATGGATATAACGCGGGATATTAATACTCTCTATTTGACTTATTTCGCGTTTGATACTGTTCCAAGCATCGACAATTTCGCTTGGTAGTAAATCATCCCATTCTACAGAGAGTAACCATATTTGTTGGAACAGCATTTTTACAGTAATGATCATAGGAGACAACCATTCTAGAGGCGTGATGCATCTAAAAGAAGCTTGCGCTTTGTTAGTTTTGCGCTTGAAATTTTATAAATGTCGGTTACAGCTTTTGTTAGTTAAGCTGGATTACATTATTGGTTATATTGTTTGTGGTAGGCTACCCTGTATTCTCCAGGAATCACTCCATATATACCCATTTATGTTCTATTAACTTTCATGTCAATATAATGGAATGTTCGTGTCACTAATTACGATTTACAAATAGAGTCAGAATGAAGACAAAAATTATATATTTGACTTGAAATGTAAACACTTTGAAAAATTATTACTGTGATTATTATTATTACTACATGTATACAGTACTTGTACTATTATTATATTAATTTTATTTGATTTGTAAAACATAATAAAATTTATTGTAGATTTAATAATTTTTACGATATGATTTGATTTTGATAATTTACAAGAAAACAAAAATTTGGTTTGTTTGCTGTAAGCAAATAGTCCAAGTTTATTATCAATATTTACCATTTGACACTATTTTATGTTTTATTAATTTTAAATAAATAGAAAGTAACTACATACAACATACATTTTATGATTATAACTGTTTATGTAAATATAATAACGGAAATTAGTTTGCATTTGGGAAATATGTATATGAACCCCCCCAAAAACGAAACACAAAATTATGGGTTAACGTTTTGTTGATTTTTCGATTTTTTTTGTATGAACTGGGGTTAAATATACCAATCCAAATTTGATTATTCGACCACAATAAAATACGATATAACCGTTCATTATATCGTTAAGATTTTAATTTTGTTTTGCTCAATTTATTGCGTGACCAAACAATTTATGTTGAAAGGTTAGAACCAAGCCGCGCAAAAACATTAAAATATTGAATCATAATTACGCGTATATTTTATATTGTTAAGACGTTGCGGTGCGATTAAAAGAAATTAATTTGATTTTTGTGCAGTCATTTTCATCATTCATTCATTCCCACTGTGTAAAAATAGCCGTATTGTAGTTGCAATTAAAAACAACAACAACCAAAATAATCGCGCATGGTTATGATTAATTATGACTGCAATTAAAATTGTATAAAATTTTCATACTAGATGTTGTTATTGTTGTCTGCTGAAGTACAAACGGTGGTGTAATCTTAATGATTTTTCTTAGAAAAAAAAAAACAATAAAGTTTGTTGATTAATGAATGCTGATGAATTCTTATGTAACTGTAATTAAGATGTGGATTTATTTAGAAAAAGGGGGGTTTCCGGTATTTTGACGCATTTATTAAAGATTTATAAACTGATTGATTGATATTTTAATGAAATAAGGTATACAGTTATGTCGAAATGTCTAGTCCCCTCTAGGTAAGTTGAATTTTATTTAAATAAAAGTACTAAAATGATATTTTCAATACAGCACTTTCAGAGCAAAGTGTACGAGCGTCACATTTTTCACCTAATGAAACAAATGGTAATGAGAAATTCGTAACATTTCTGATAAGACCAAGGCATCGAGCTGGAAAAGGCCAATTTTCGAATATCGAAGAAGATTTGAAGGACCATATAACTGAAAAATGAAATAAGAAAAATCTCAAAATTAAAATATTCAGAGGCAAACTCGTTGAAATTGGTTGCGCTTGTTGAAATTGTGAAATAAATAAGGTAGAACATATGTGTAAACATAAACTACCTCCCCAATGCACTCGTTGTGGAGAAAAATCCACTCATCAAATGATGATAGCTGGCCTGCTAAGAAGACGCAAAAGCTGGAAAATGTAAGATCCATTAAATGTGATGAGGATAATAATTAAATATGTATATTTAACATAGATGATGACGAGTTGATATTGTGCAATGTGGTTCATCAAATTTAAAATGTTGGTTGATTCTGGTAGGAAATTAACATTATAGACGATAAACCTTGGGAAAATTTGAAAAAATTCGAAAGTTTTTATGACATTTGCTAATAACATACCTCTAACTGTATTTGGGGCTTTTCCACGCTACATTTTATATTGTAAAGAACGGATCCCGCAGCTTATTGGGAAAAATAACTGAAATAATTTTATGCATTTTAAAAATTGGTTTAAATATACCCTTTTCAAAATTTAGTTCTGATATTCCAAATAGGTAAATCGGTGACTCCTATTGTCAACCATATCGAACCAATTCTCCTTGAAGATTAAGTAATCGATAAGTTAAAAGAACTTGTTGCTTGCGATATTATCGAAGCTGTCAACGTGCTTTCAAAATGAATTTCTGCTATTGTTTCGAAAATAAAAGGTAACGGAGAAATACGCATTTGCATTGAGATGAGAAGGGCAAACAATGCTATAACCCGGGAAAATCACATATTGCCTACTATAGACATAATGTACCCGCAACTGAGAAATTCAAAATTTTTCTAACGATTGGATATAAAAAATGCTTTCCATCAGGTAGAGATTTCAAGCGACACACGGTACATAACAACATTTATTAACAAATTGGGGATCTTTCGATATAAAAGGCTAATGTTAAGTATATTTTGTACTCCAGAACTATTTCAAAAAATTTTTTGAATAAAATGTTGGTGCACCTTAAATTTTATAAATGATATAATCATATTCGGAGAAAGGGAAGACGATCACGTTCAGAACTTGGTTTATACAATGAAACTACTGCGACCAAATAATATCGTTTTAATCGGCAAGAAATGTGTGTTTAGAACAAACACAATACAGTTCCTGTGATACAATTTTTCAGCAGACGGAGTAAGGCCATAAGAAAAATATGTGCAAGGTACACAATTTTTCCGAGCACCGAAAACAACTGAAGAAATACAAAGTTCTCTAGAATTAGTTAACATTGTTTTTACAGTACAAATTAAATGATTGGTACACGTAATATTTAAACAGAAATCCTCCCCTTAAAACACACATAGCAACCAATATCAATAATCAACATTAAGAAGTCATTAAATTCGAAAATTGAACAGAGCCGGGCAAACCAAGACACACACGCCAGACTAAAGCATGAATAGCTAATAAGTTAGGCTCATAGTATAAGCCGTAACATCTTTTAACTTTTAACTTTTAACTTTTAACTTTTAACTTTTAACTTTTAACTTTTAACTTTTAACTTTTAACTTTTAACTTTTAACTTTTAACTTTTAACTTTTAACTTTTAACTTTTAACTTTTAACTTTTAACTTTTAACTTTTAACTTTTAACTTTTAACTTTTAACTTTTAACTTTTAACTTTTAACTTTTAACTTTTAACTTTTAACTTTTAACTTTTAACTTTTAACTTTTAACTTTTAACTTTTAACTTTTAACTTTTAACTTTTAACTTTTAACTTTTAACTTTTAACTTTTAACTTTTAACTTTTAACTTTTAACTTTTAACTTTTAACTTTTAACTTTTAACTTTTAACTTTTAACTTTTAACTTTTAACTTTTAACTTTTAACTTTTAACTTTTAACTTTTAACTTTTAACTTTTAACTTTTAACTTTTAACTTTTAACTTTTAACTTTTAACTTTTAACTTTTAACTTTTAACTTTTAACTTTTAACTTTTAACTTTTAACTTTTAACTTTTAACTTTTAACTTTTAACTTTTAACTTTTAACTTTTAACTTTTAACTTTTAACTTTTAACTTTTAACTTTTAACTTTTAACTTTTAACTTTTAACTTTTAACTTTTAACTTTTAACTTTTAACTTTTAACTTTTAACTTTTAACTTTTAACTTTTAACTTTTAACTTTTAACTTTTAACTTTTAACTTTTAACTTTTAACTTTTAACTTTTAACTTTTAACTTTTAACTTTTAACTTTTAACTTTTAACTTTTAACTTTTAACTTTTAACTTTTAACTTTTAACTTTTAACTTTTAACTTTTAACTTTTAACTTTTAACTTTTAACTTTTAACTTTTAACTTTTAACTTTTAACTTTTAACTTTTAACTTTTAACTTTTAACTTTTAACTTTTAACTTTTAACTTTTAACTTTTAACTTTTAACTTTTAACTTTTAACTTTTAACTTTTAACTTTTAACTTTTAACTTTTAACTTTTAACTTTTAACTTTTAACTTTTAACTTTTAACTTTTAACTTTTAACTTTTAACTTTTAACTTTTAACTTTTAACTTTTAACTTTTAACTTTTAACTTTTAACTTTTAACTTTTAACTTTTAACTTTTAACTTTTAACTTTTAACTTTTAACTTTTAACTTTTAACTTTTAACTTTTAACTTTTAACTTTTAACTTTTAACTTTTAACTTTTAACTTTTAACTTTTAACTTTTAACTTTTAACTTTTAACTTTTAAATTTTAACTTTTAACTTTTAACTTTTAACTTTTAACTTTTAACTTTTAACTTTTAACTTTTAACTTTTAACTTTTAACTTTTAACTTTTAACTTTTAACTTTTAACTTTTAACTTTTAACTTTTAACTTTTAACTTTTAACTTTTAACTTTTAACTTTTAACTTTTAACTTTTAACTTTTAACTTTTAACTTTTAACTTTTAACTTTTAACTTTTAACTTTTAACTTTTAACTTTTAACTTTTAACTTTTAACTTTTAACTTTTAACTTTTAACTTTTAACTTTTAACTTTTAACTTTTAACTTTTAACTTTTAACTTTTAACTTTTAACTTTTAACTTTTAACTTTTAACTTTTAACTTTTAACTTTTAACTTTTAACTTTTAACTTTTAACTTTTAACTTTTAACTTTTAACTTTTAACTTTTAACTTTTAACTTTTAACTTTTAACTTTTAACTTTTAACTTTTAACTTTTAACTTTTAACTTTTAACTTTTAACTTTTAACTTTTAACTTTTAACTTTTAACTTTTAACTTTTAACTTTTAACTTTTAACTTTTTCAGTAATTAACCCTTTTATTCAGGTTCTAATAGCTTTTCAATTTTCCGCCTTAGAAACAGATTGGCGTAGAAAAAAAAACAAGTCGGATAACCGTTATTGGAATATCATAGTCATGGTTGCAGACAGAATTCTTTAATCTGCTTTTAAAATCATTGCGCTACCTGCCTTTGTCTATATTGTATGCCTGTCACGATATCAAGTTTACAAAATTACCGAAAAATACCAACGGGAGAGTATTGTAGTAATTAAACTGTATCTATCAATGATGACGCATCATAATCTGTAAAGTTCTCTAGAAATTTCTGTGCCCTACGTGGAATACAAATTTTTATATTTTTTGATTAAACTTTAGTACCTGATTGTTCTCACATAATTTTATTATTTTATCTCTGACTTTAATGAAGTATTTGATGATGATGACATAAAGCAACTCGGTTATTCATTTTATGGAACAGAAAACAATAAACTTTCTCGCAAACTGAAATTACTTATTCAACCGTAACATTTATGATAAACGAAATAAGAAAATTATTCTGCTTTTATGATGAATAAAGATGCACTGGAAAATATTTCGGAATGATGAAATAAATCTATGCGCAAGGAAAAATTCTCCCGAATTTATTGCAACAAGTGCGAATTCAATAAATTACTTTACCAATGTAAAGATAATTTTGGATCAAGAAAAAGGTATTTTCATCATTTCCTTATCGTAGTATATAGGGACTGTATTGTGGTAATCCGTAAGAAGTAAAATGCGGAAATCTTGATGTCCCTTATGAATAGGAGTAACATTAGTTTGTGTGTGAGTATGTGTGTATGTTCTAACAATAACAAAGATATTATATACAATTTTTATCAGATTTCCCATTGTTTGCTTCTTTGTGGAAAAACTTTTCCATTTATTTCTATATTTTGCTTGAATTGCGGGTGGAATGAAATGGGCTTCGGATGGATGGATATTCAATTTGAAATGTAAAAGCAAAAAAATAAATAAAAATAATGTCGACATTATTTGTATGGTACGAGTATGTTGTTTAACTTGTAAACACAATATCAAGATATCCGGTCAAATTTAAAAAGGAAAAAAAGGAAAACACGACAAATATAAACTCAAACCCAAGATAATTTTACAGTTGACCAAATATGATACTCTTCGTGTGAATTAGGACGAATTTTTGTTGTATTTTTGTCTCTACTATATTTACATTGAATACTGTCATATGAAAATCCTTCAATATCAGAACCAAAACAATATAACACTTATTGTTCTTAACTTATATAAGCTTTTAACCAATTTTACAACCAAATACATATGTATACACAATATCACCCCATTGAATACACAATCATCCATTCAAATGATTTAACGTCAATGTGAAATGTTAAGTTACCCAAACAAAAAAAAAAAAAAAAAAAAATCCAGTTCCCTGTAGTTCAATTTGGTTTCCAGTAAAGGAATTGAAACATAAAAATCGTATTACTATACACAAGAAACCAAAAGTCAAATATCTATCCTTTTTTTTGTGTGTGTGTGTGTACATTTTTAAAGATTACACAATGAAACGAAAATAAAAGTGAATTGAAAAGAAATGAAAATTTATTAATCCACTTAAAGAGGTTTTCGTTTTTGGAAGAAAATTGGGGAGCACAAACGAACAAACAAAAAAGTTGTTATCAATCTTTTTAATTCGTTTTAAGTTGAAATGTATTTGGGGGCTACTCAACATTGTCTGTGTCTATATTGTTGACAATGGATATGTAAAGGGATTGCATTAAGATTATGATTAGCCCAGTAGATTTCAGTCGGTCCTAAAATATATGGGCTAAATCTTTTAAGTGAAAGTTAGTCCGGTTACAAAAATATAGAGTAATCCAAAAGTTTGCTGGGCAGCTTAATAATTATAAATAAATGGAAAATGGCAAATGTACTAAATTTGAACAATTCCGAAGATTTAGCGATTGAACGTTTTAGGTGATAAGAATCAATAATGCGCCAATGGTTTCACAGTATTCCAGAATTCACTCTATCTGAAATGTTTTACTTCATATATTTTGTTGTAATATTGAACTATTTATGATTGTATCAATTCGTAGAGATGGTTAGATATAGCCTAAGCATATACTATTTAGCTAGCCGACAGCTCGATGTAGCAAAGCATCTCTGGCTTAACTCTCACAGAGCGAAATTTTAATCGCTTTCTTATAACAATATTGAATAATACGGAAGTAACCGGTTCGGAACCGATAAATATCTTCCGAGTTCCAGCTTTGGTTAAAGAATCGGCAATCTCATTAAGCGTCATTATCACAATGAGCAGGAAGTTTTTACAATCGCTGATCTTCGGAAATGGTAAATAGATCGTCTAATAAATTAAGCACGTGTTTGCTTTCTGTACAGAAAAAATATTTTATTTTTTACATTGTAAGTCAAAGCTTTAATTAACGCAATTGTTAGTCCAATTCTTTCCGCTTCAAAAACTATACAAGACTTACCAATGTGTGTATGTGCTTTACCACGTTCAGTGCGAGAGCCGTCAGAAAATAAGACTACCGACTCCGACAATAAGTTATTATTATATTCTGACCTTCACTGAACTCTCGATGGACGAACCACCGAAAATGATTTAGTGAAATTGAATTGAGACATCAATTTGTTAATAACCATATCAATTTCGGGTACCAGATATATTTATTAAGAATTAGTCTACGTTACATAATCCAACGCACTTTAAGCGAAGAAAGTTAATAATTAATAGCATTCCCGAAGGCTCTTCTACATTGCCAAAATATTGTAGGTATTCTAAAATTTAACGTGAAAATGTTGTTTGTGTTAAGTAAATGGAACAAAAAGTAAAGCATGCCTGGTATTGCGCTAACACGATTTCATTTTGCCAGAAAATTGGCGACAGGATTCGCAATATTTTATTTGCTAACTTTGCAGATATTATACGGTAATTTAACAATTTAATTTCCCGATTCGCTAAAGAAAATTTAATGTACTTTAACGTATCGGTACCCTCATAGTTTTAGATTACTAGTTTTATCTTTTAACACTTTACTATTTCAATCATTTCACTTATTTCATTTTATTAGGCACTTGATTGCGCTTCGACTTGGTTGCGTTTATCCCGGTTCATATTGCGACGTTGCGTCAAAATTGTCCAAGGATGCGTGTATTTTTATTCGAGAGGAATTTATGACGTAACTATTGCAAATTGCACATTCATTAATTTCTCTCTCTCCCACTCTCTCTCCCTACACTCTCTGCTCCTTTTCTCTCTTAAATGAAGACCGCTCGTTGTTTCAAGAGAAAGCAACCTCAAATCACTCTTCAGCAATGGAAAGTTGCACAAATTGCCATCCGAATCGGTTGCTTCAGTCCAATTCTCAATTTGAACTTTGTGCGCAATAAGCAGGACTCTTGCGAGTCGAACAGTATCGAGGCTTTACGGACTTCTTTGAATGAAAGTTGGTCGATCTGTTATGTTGCCATCTCCATTTCAAGGTTCTCCTCGCAATATGCGCGAAAAGTATCACGACTCTATGTCAATTGTGGCAAAGTACGGCAAGTCTGATCTTTTCATTACTATGTGAAACAATCCCAATTGGCCATAGATTTGATAGAACTTTTTTCCTGGACATCAGCCCGGTGATAAACCAGATTTGGTTGCTCGAGTGTTCAGTGAAGAACAAGGCATTTGAAAGGTTCTAAGGTTCCCGATCAGCGACCGGAAGCCATATTGAAAGAAATTGGCGAAATGACCATACCATGATTGACTGTCACGTGATTTTGAATTCGTCCGAGCGTTTTAATTAGTTGTGGTATATGAGACAATGGTAATAATTTACCATACGAACCGCCGAATTCTTTTTATAGAAATTGGATCTAGGAATTTTCTAACACAATTAATCGCTAAAGAGTTAATTCTTTATTCAGACGGCAGAATTCCTAGTTGCTCCAAGGACGCATTTTGTGCTTTTGATAACTTGTGGAAAATAAGGACAAGTAGAAGAAGACGAATTCTAAATCTCGAACGATTTCATTCATTAAACGCTAGAAGGTCAATGGGTGTTGTGATTGCCGTTTTGTAAATTTCTTCAACTGTGGCAAGAAAATTCTGTAACCATATATAAGTGGACGGAGAAATTTTAGATGTGAGGCATCGTATAGCAATCAAAGTCTCCAATCGTGAGCTATACCTAATTCCATTGTAGCAAATCTCTAACTCCACCATTTCTTAGAGTTCTGCATGATTGCGGCAAACGTCCTGAAGTAACTAAACGATGAACCAAGTTATGATGTCTTTAAAATTTTAGTTTGGCTCTGCTGTTAATGAAGAAAATTTCTTAAGAAAAGTGCTGTGGCTATTGCGATTGTTTAATCTTGCCTGGACGATTGACTTCTTCTTTTAGTCTGATGTTTATTGATTGGAAATGGATAAAAAATATTTAAATAATTTATTGATGGGTTGATTTCAAAATTTTCATCATAAATGCCATATCCAATGAATTTACGATAATTATCCAATTTAAATTGGAATTAGCCTCATATTAATAAATTATGTAAAAAAAACGAAAACGCACATTAACCGAAAATAACAACCATTTTCATTAGTTCGCCTTTACATCAAACAATTGTAATAAATTTTAGTTACTGTATGTATAATAATGTACAGGTATATATAAGTAGATATGGAAAACTTACGACGAGAGGTAAAAAATTGTAATAAAATTCCACATTGTTTTCGTTCAATATCATATCTTATCTGTATCGCCACATCTCTTTTGTTATTTTTTGCATTTTTTTTTTTGCGTGCCATTTCTTATACACAAAACCACTTTTCCTCGTATACATATATATGTATACATGTGCACCCTTGCTTCTCGTACCGTATACCCTGAAACATTTATATTATATAAACACCCACAAAACACAAATATTTAAGATTTATTGAATTTAATATTAAATTTTTATCTTTTGTAATTTTGAAAAGAAAATTTTCGTTTATTCAAAAGAAGCAGCAAATTTCGTTTTTTATTTTCTTCACTGTTTTGCTTCGCTTTTCAAAGTGATTTTTCGTTTTATTTTTCTCTCTCATGTTCAAAATTGGAATTTTCATTTGGATTCTTTATAAACGTACAACGGATATTTTTTTTTTTTTGCTTCGTATTTAAGTTTGATCGTATCAATAGATAACAATAATTCTATTGTACTCTAATTTCTATAAAAAGGATCTAGGCAATTGATATGTTTGTAATAAATTAAGAAAACATTTTTTTTTCCAATTATTGCCGAAAAATTTTCTGTTTTAATTAAATTAATTTTTTTTATTCGGTCTTCTGCGGGAAAAGGCGGAATTTAATCTTTTTTTCCATATACCATATAATGCTGTATGCTTTGTT
Source organism: Tipula vernalis (assembly GCA_958295665.1). Classification (NCBI taxonomy): domain Eukaryota; kingdom Metazoa; phylum Arthropoda; class Insecta; order Diptera; family Tipulidae; genus Tipula; species Tipula vernalis. The sequence goes on along the minus strand of OY282560.1, from coordinate 304,587,989 downwards.
GTTGGTTACTATATTTGATGTCGAAAAATGTATTAGGATTAACGTTACTTAGACAATTCATCAAGACGAGCATAAAGGAAAATTAAATCATAAATTATAAATTTTTTCTTAATTACAAAACTGTATGCGGAGGAACGATTGGGGAGGAAAGGACATGATACGTTTTCGGGAACAACAAAAACAAAATTGATGTTAGAATAGATCATAAATTTTTTTTTGGTATAAAATATATTTTCATGTTAACCCTGTTTGTGCAGTGATATTAAATTTTCTGGATCGCACCTCATATTGCTGAATGACACGTTTCAAGTGTTAATATAAATGTTTCATATATAATGACCTCGATAAAAAATGGGGTTTAATTTTAACAATTTTGTTTCTTTTTGAGAAATTGAGTAATTTTTGTCAACAAATTTTTCTTGCAGGATTTCATCCTGTTGAAATATGACATTAATAATTCATTCGTTTATAATTCTCTTATCTCATATAAAAAATTTCGAACGTTATATACAAATACAGACAGAAGAAAATATAACAAGGATATTTTTGAATTTAATGTGTATATGGAAAGAAAAACTACTGTGCTTATGGTTAGCCTTTTTTGTTACACATTATATCCTGCTGATGAAGACGTTCTATATTTTCATACAGTATACCAATAAAATGATTTGCGAATGTGGAAGGACAAAGAGTTTATGAAACTATGTAAATACTATTTAAATACTGCAAAAACTGAAACTATGTACATATATAATCCTGTTGTCAAAATTTGAAATATGTTTTAAACATCAAACTTAAATCTGAATTTTAAAAGCTCAATAAAGTTCTTACTAAAGTTTACGTAAACTCTTCAGAATTGTTTAAAATCATCGTAACAGTTCTGAATAAATAATCTCAATTTTGCAACTTGGAAAGCATTTTAAAATTTTATGGAATTTTTAAATCCGGGTTTCGTTGTTAAATAAATTTTAAGCTTTTTAAATTTCTATTCATTTGAAAATTTTTGGAGCTACGAAATTTTATTATATGTAATTATAATTTTACAAAAATTTTTTAGAGGTTTTGGATATCCGAAATAGAGAACAATTTTAGAGGTATTTTTATTTTTAAATAATCTGAGCTACTAAAACTTAAAGCTTTTTCAACCCAAATATTAGAAAATCCAATCGATTTTGTAGTCCAGCGAATTCTCGTCTTCTGGAATTACATTTTATGCAATCAATTCAAAATATTAACTATGAATACGAATTTAGGGATTGTTAAAATTATAAGTCAAAATTTTTGATTTTTGAAATTTTTAAAGCTTTTTTTTAAACATTAAGAAATTTAGAACGCTGGATTTAACATCTATCAAACTTTCAATTCTTAAGAACAAAGTTACGCCATGTATCAAAATGTTTAAATTTTATTGCAGTTTACGAATTTTTCGAAGTGTAAAAGTCGAAGTTTATTGAAATTTGAGCTTTCGGGTCGGAATTTTATGATTTAGATTTTAGAAAGCGAATATCATGACTGTTCAATTTCGAATACCGTTGTTTTAAATATGTGAACTTGGTAGTCAAATTTTAAGTTGGCAGTCGAAATATTAAATTGAAAATTAAATCGCAATTTAAAGCCAAATTCTAACTCAAATTATTGAATTTTGGTGTATTAACGGGTCATGAGAAATTTTTTAAATGCAAAATTTTTATTTTATCAAAATTTCAGCTCTTCAGATATCGAATTTTACAACAAAAAATTCTCAATATACACTTTCAATCCCTTTGAATTATATATTTGATCATTGCAAGCTTTCTTTTCTTTTAATTTTATTGTAAAATTACCAATTTTTTGAAATTGTGAAGATTTTGAAAATTTTCGGAACTTTTCGGTTAATAATAATAATAATAATAATAATAATTTATTGGCATAACTTAACAAAATTTGGTTTTCTTATAAGCGATTTATATATTGAGATGAGCTACTTATTTAATAGAGCTTTACTACAATTAAATGGTTAATTAATGATATTAGCGATTTACTTCAATTAATTGTGTTACAATTATCTTAAATGATTAATTCAGCCCATCTTAACCTAATCTTACACTAAACTTAAAACTATAAAAATCACTACACTTTCAACATGCCATATGTACATACCTGAGGCATGTATATTAGCTTTGAAATAATAGGCAATTTATGGATAATCAAAATATGTTTAGATTGAAAATCCTAACGTTTGTATTAATTGATTATCTATAAAATGTAATTTAGATATATATTTTATTTTAGATTCGTTAATGAGTATTTCAATTAATTTTATCTTGACTTCCGAATGCAGCCGATCAGTGTGGTATCTTCTAGGTAAGTTCCTAATAATTTTTAGGAATTTATTCCGAACGATTTGTAACTTTTGAATATGAGTTTTCGGTAGCTCTGCCCATAAGGGAGCCCCATACAATATAATAGGTAGGACCATCGCTTTATAGACAAGTATTTTACTATTAATATTAATTTTACTATTTCTATTTATGAGCGGATAGAGAGATTTCAGTAACTTACTTGTTTTCTCAATTACGCTATTGATATGGCTTTTAAATGTTAGCCTTTGGTCTAAATGAATTCCGAGATACTTCACTGATCGACTCCACTGTAAAGAAGAGCCCATAAGTATGATTGGTCTATCAGGCAATTTTCTCGAGGCCCGGCACCGAGTGAAGTATATTGCTTCACATTTTGCGGTATTTAAACGTAGTTTCCATTTATTGAAATAAGCAGTTAAGTCGTTTATGTACAACTGTAATTTTGACGTAATATTCGACCCTAGTTCATCGGCAGTAAAAATGGCTATGTCGTCCGCAAATAAAGCTATTTCACAGTTGTTCGATTTAGGAATATCATTTATAAATAGATTAAATAACAGTGGGCTTAATACTGCTCCTTGAGGTACACCACTGAAAAGTTCTTCCGTATTTGATGCACAGTTGGCGATCTGGACAAAATATTTGCGATTCTTTAAGAATGACTTTACCGTTTTTAGTATATATAAGGGAAAATTGAGACATTTCATTTTATAGATTATACCATCTCTCCAAACGAGATCAAAGGCGCTTTTAAGATCTAGTAGTATCGTGCCGGTTGACTTTTGTAATTTACGGTTTGTTTTGATATAATGGGTTAACCTGTGTATTTGATGGATAGTGGAGTGCTGCGATTTAAACCCGAACTGTTCATTAATTAGTATTCTGTTATCGTCTATATAAGTATCCATTCTAGATTTGACTAGTCTTTCAAAAATCTTTCCAATACAACTTAGTAAACTAATCGGACGATAGTTTAGAATTTCGGTAGGATCTTTCCCTGTTTTTATTACAGGTAATACTTTAGCAAGTTTCCATACATTAGGGAAATATCCTGAGGAGAGACATTTGTTGAAAATTTTACACAGCAGAGAAATTGCTATTGGTGGAAGATTTTTTAGTAGTTGATTAGGAATTTTGTCTACTCCTGGAGCTTTAAATGGTCGAACTGATTGTATAACGGAACTTAACTCTTTGCATGTTATTAGTTCTATATTAGAACCAGTATCTGGAATATCAGTCAAATCAATTTCATCACAAACATTTTTTATTTCGTTATCAAGTAAATTAATAGAAATATGTGAATCCGGAAATTTAAATGCTTCGGAGAGTGCATTACATTTTTCTTCGTTAGTAAATAATCTAATGTTGCTAGAGCCGTCCTTAAGTGGTGGAACAGGGCGAGGTTTATTCTTGAAGTTCTTAGCGGTGTACCAGAATTTTTTTGAACCCGTCTCCATATCTTTTAAATTATTTTGCCATTTATGGTTGATCAGAGCCCAGATCATTTCCTGAATTTTTTTATTTAAATAGTTTACTATTGTTTTAAAATATGGAAATCGGTATCTAATAAATTGTCTTCGTCTAAGATTTTTTAGTTTTATTAGATTCTGAATCTCATCAGATAATTGAATACGTTCGGGATGTTTCAATGGAGTTTCTGGCACACTAATAGTCCGAGCTTCTGTAATTATTTCAGAGAATATATTTACCGATTCTTCGATATGTCCGTTATTATCTAATAGAAAATCATGATTTGAAAGTTTATAATCAATATATTGTCGGTATGATTTCCAATCAGCCTCGCGGTAATTAGAGTAGGTTGGGACGAATCCACTACATTTATTCTGAAAATTGAATTCGCAAAGGACTGGATAATGGTCTGAATTGAGATCCTGAATTGTCACTACATTATGCACATACATAGATTGGTTTGTTAAAAATAGGTCCAAATAGCTGGGAATACCTCTATGGCTGTAATAAGTAGGCTTATCCGGTGTTAAAACTGAAAAATTGTTGGAATTGACATGTAAATTATGCAAAGTGCGCCCACCTTTATTATTTCTCAGGCAGTCCCAACTAGTATGTCTACAGTTAAAATCACCACCAATAATGAATGGGGATGTAAAGTTAGTAAGCTTGATCAAATCATTTCGAAAATCTACAACATTGGAATTTGGACAATAACAAGATATAATTTTTAGATGGTTTCCGTCGTCAAGTTCAACAGCTATTCCAATAGATTCAATCGAATTCATATTAAGATCAGAAGACAAACTATGAGATATATTCCTTCGGATTAAAATAGCTACTCCACCTTTCTGTTGTCCTACCCGGTCATTTCTATATATAAAATATCCCGTACAATTAAGCGCTATATTAGGCTTCAAATGGGTTTCCGTTAGTAACATAATGTCTATCTTGTTGTCTGTAAGAAATTTTTCCAATAAGTGTTTTTTAGGTTTAACGCTCCGTGCGTTCCATGTGGAAATTTTTAAATTATTATGGATGACCAACATACCTATGAGCGACTTCTGAGAGCATTCGAATTTGTTCAATTTTTGTTTTACAATTCTTCGATTTGTCAACAATTTCACTAAAAATAAGAAATAATTCGTTAAGTGTAAATAAATCACTGTTTGATTTTACCGCGTTTGCATATCCTTGATTTGATCCTGATGGTTGGTTGTTAACTTTGGGTTGAATATTCTGATTTATTGTAGCTGGAAAGTCGTTTAAGTTCCATTGATATTCTGTATTATATTGTTGCTGCGTTGATTTTGCTTGTAAGTGCTGTTTAATTGATAGTTGTTTCTTCATATTCAAGTATTCGCTCCTAGCTGGGCAAATGACGGAGTTAGCTGCATGATTGCCATTACAGTTGGCACATTTAAATTTTGAAGCATCGTTGTTAAGGGGACATTCTTCCGAATCTTTGTGTGTAATGGTACAGTATCTACATCTTGGTTTCATAAAGCAATTTACAGCGCCATGAGCGAACATATGGCATTTGTAGCATTGCGTAAGTCGATTAGGCCGGTTTTGATAGATGTCCCAATTACATACTACGTGCGCTACGTATCTTACGCTTTTAAGTTGATTCAGTTTAATTGTACCTTTTTTATATAAGACGTAGTAAACTGCATCGTTATCAAATCGTTTTTTTTTTAATTCAATTTTATAAACTTTTAAAGGTTCAAAACCTTGATCTTTTAACGAATCCACAATTATTTGAGGATCCATATCTGGTAAACCATATAGTACAAACTTCGTTGTCTTATCATCATTCTTAGTGAACGAATAACCTTCTTGATCACCAGTTTTAATTTCATTTAGAATCTTGTCGTAATCACTTTCACTAAATACAAATACTTTTACTCCTATTTTGATCAACTTTAAACCGTATTTCTCAATTTTTAATTTTTTCATCATATCTACCATATGACTATGACCAATTTTTGTAACAATTGGTGGAATTCTGCTATGTTGCGTAACATTTCTATTGTTGTTACGTTGACTGACATTGATACCGCTAATATTTCGAACGATTGGTTCGAACTGATTTTGACGTACTGGTATTGCGAATATATTATTATCCGTTATGTTGTTATTATCTACATGATTAGACATTTTTAATAATTTGTTCTGGGAATCATTTGATAAGGCCCATGGCCTTTTCTTGAAATTTCCAGCCAATTCTATTCACAATTTATTATTTCCTGTCACTTAAACTTTTATATTCGCTGTTTTCACACACTCTGTTTACAGAATTTAATTGCTTTTATCTACAGTTTTTGTTTTAAATTATTTACCAAAGTAAATTACAATCGATGTGTAAACATCGAGAGATAAAACTCAACTCGAACTTTTTGGTTATGAAATTTCCATTTCATTGAATGAGGTTTTCACACTTAATTCAAAGGTTCAACGTACGAATATTGAAAGTCTAGATTTCGATAGTTCTACCTTTTGAAAATTTGTTGAACTTTCAAAATTCGAATTTCGTTATAATTTTTTGATAACTTTTAAAGGTTAAAAATTTGTTTAGATATTCCGTAGTTAATACAGTTTTATGGTAAGAATTTTAAAATTTTTAGAAACCGAATTGCGTTTATCATATTTTGACTAAATTTCAAATTTGGCTGTTAACCATTAGATTTTAATCTCGTCAAGTATATTTTAAATAACGAATATTGAAGTTTGGTTATTGATAATTAAGTTTCTAGAGCCTAATATATAATAAACAAACAAACATATTGAAATTCAATTTTAAGAAATGTGTTTTGAAATTTGTGTCATAAAATTCTCTTTCAATCCGAATGCTTCAATACTAAAAATTTTAAGATTTACTAATTCTAAGATTTTACAGACTTCGTAGTTCAATAGATATTTAGTATATGGATAGGGAATTTACTAGAATATTCAATTTATTTATCAAATTATGCATTTAAATATTTTATGGAACTTTTTGCGTCCATTCTTGGATTTTTATTGAACTGTGATCTTCTGGCGAATTTGAAGTGTACTTTTCGTATTATTAAAGCTTTTTGATGTTGAATTTACCATTTTATCGATTTTCACTATTAAGGCCCTAAGTTGGGGATTTAAAGCAAAATATTTAAATTTTACCCTTGGCTTACAAATAACAAAAAATTGTAAAGCCTAAATTTTGTAGATTTGTTTTTTATCAAAATTGGAGCTGTGGATCCGAAGTTTATGATTCAAAATATTAAATTTCTTAAATTGGAAAATTATTAACAACATTTCGTTCTGGCTTTACGAAATAAAAAGATTGCGAAACAAATATTGGACTGTTATTTGTCCTTTTGGGATTTGTTTTCGCTGTGATAGTTTACCAACAACGTTTGATTGTAATTTTACAACATTTTAATTTTTTAATTTTTTGTTTCCTAGTTATTGAATTATGAGCTTCTCCCAACGATTTTTAAATGAATAATGTAGTTTACGATGTAATAGTTTATGAAATTTTAAAATTTCAACACAACGAACCCATTTTAAATTACGCTAATTACTTTAGATTAATTTCAGTAATTTCAGCCACTTCCGCCATCTCTGATGCATCAAATAATGAATGAATATAAATTTATTCAAAAATGTCGTAGAAAAAATAGCGTTTTACCACGGATAAACCAAACATTAAACTCAAACCAATTTAAATTACTTTTACTGCAATTCTATCTAAAATTTAACAAAAGACACACCTTAGGTAACCAAAACACACCAATTCTAATTCCACCAAACAAATATTTTTATCAACCAACCGGTTTTGTTCATTAATGAGTATCAGTTGCAACGTAACTTTGTCCTTATAGGATTCCTAAAGGCTTCCTTGTATCAGGGAGAATGTTGGATCTATAAGTTACATATCAGTGATCAGAAAAAGAGGGTTCCTTGCCTACCTTCCATTCCTTAATCAAATGAAAAATAGCGTCTGAACAAGGGCTTCATCTAGAACCTGCTGTCTATTTCTAGTAATAAATGTGGGTTCTGGTCCAATATTGCAAACTTTCTCATCGATGTTCGTGCTTCCTGAGATTAAGCTTTGCGCGTTTGCGTCAAATCCAAATCACACTCCGATCTTTTTTTGTTCCGCATCGAGGACAAGTTCCCCAGCTTATGACATGGACCCTCCTTGCCCTGGTCCCTATAACCTGAAACCATCCAGATTCTCCTACCAGGCTGACCGCCTTCATATCACCATTGCGATATTTTTCTCTAAATTTATATTGCCATTGAACAATTAGTTTGATTGGGTTTGTCTTTATTCATCAGTTGTTAATATGTGTGATTTGCTGTTTCATCTAATAGGCGCAGCAAGCATCATTAACAATTTGCACTACGGTTTGAAGAGATATAATGGCACTGAGTTTAAGCGTGAGAGTTAACGCTTCTGGCTCTATTGGCCCGTAGTTTCTTAAATAAAATGAATACACATCTGTTTATAAAACATCGCTAAATTGTGTGAAGACTTCTTATTATAACACTGTAGTTTTGAAACATATCGATAACTACCAAAAACAAAATCGAAGAACATGATTGACTTGAAGGAAGTATTTAAGTTTCAGAAAACTTTAAACAATGTTTAAATGGCTTAAAAAGTAGCTAAAGACCTAATGGGCTATACTATTTTTCAAAAAAACCTTACTCATTCATTCGAGCGAACACTGACCCTTTAGAGAAAATATTTTGGCTCAATTCTCCGATGATCTATTATCTAAAGGGAAAAGCAAAGACAAAGACCCTTCTAATGACGTACAATAGAATCAAGAAATTCTTTTCAGCCACTGTTAGTTTTTTTTTTCTAGAAAGAAAGTTCAACAATTTTTTCTTTACTCCGCGGAGATCACGAATGGAAATTAAGTTGCCGAAAGCTAATTAATCGAACATGCACCTTCAACAACCGAGGTCGAACCGGTGGGCCTCTCTTCTTTCCTTAAAATTTTCCAATTGAAGCGTCCTGTTTTGTAAATTTGAAAAGGTGATCATTTTTCAAGAATTGTGAATTTATGGTTTAAAATATGCATATCCTAATCTACTAGCTACCTTATCTTTCTTTAAATAAATCATTGTGGGCTCCAGTTACAGTAGGCCCCTCGCAGCTGCTGTTCTTGCGGGTTCGCCACCTAGATGGATTGCATTGAAGTGATTTAAACACTGGAAGGAAATTCAGATCATCAAAAATGCGGTTTTCTCAGATTTCCTATATGAATTTGATCTGAATTTTTTGTCATATTTTTCCTATTTAGAAACAACATCAAAAAAATCCAATCTCCAGACATAACATTCTAGAAACTGATTTTATACGAAGCTCCTAATAATTTCTTCTGCTTCGAAAGCACATTCTGCTACAGCAAATTTTTTTACTTTCGACGGACTTTCACCAGATTCACAGAGTAAAAAGACTTGCCTTCATTTTAAAAGGTAGTGCTTGAAGTTTGTAAAATTCTGTGAAAGATATTAATTGGTAGTTTGGTCCTAATTGGTCATATTACAGAACATTATCTAAATATTACCAGGTTCCTGCCAAATGGTCTTCCCAATGAATGTTGGGTCATACTCAAGGACTTTATCTAAAAAGCAGCTTAGAGTTTCACTTTCATTTTATAAGCGGGGTTTGATCAAAAGCAGATAAAAAAGATCCATGTGCCATCGTATTTGGCCATGTTCCGGAAGATTGTCTCATTTCAAAATATCCTACACACATACACTCCCGAGCATTTGATAAAAACCACTTTAAATTTTGACATAATTCTTCATCTGGTTGTTCTTTTGTAATAATTTTTTATTTTTTTTATTCCTTTTCTCTAGTTGTATGCTGGATGATAAAAAAGAGGTTAAAATGAACCAACAAATTTCTTATTTTGCGAATATTTAAAGATGAGCACTTGATTATCATCTGCAAAAATAGTACAAATAGTTAATGAAACGATTGATTAAATTTTTTTTTTATTGTTAATAATGTGTAGGTCCTTCATTATTGAGTACAACTTCTAAACTCTATCTGGTAAGGAATTAAACAAATTTTGTACATAATTTAATGGGATTTGCTCGAAAGCATCTCTCTTCTCAAATTGCCTTCTTGCTGCATAAATTTTACGCGATAACCATATCCACAACCTCTCGATTATGTTGAGGTCTGGAGATAGAGCTGGCCAGTCCAGAAAGTACATGTTGTTCTGGGCAAACCATTGTTTAACACGTCCTGCTGTATGGATGGGCGCATTATCTTGTTGTAGAATCCATCGATGGCCATCGAACCTTTCTTGAAAATTAATTTTCTGTATTTCTAATGCTTCGATGTAATCCAAGAACAACCAAATCGATGGCGCTATGAAAAGAAATTGCAGCCGATACAATGACGGCACCAACAGCGGATGACGACGAGACAGAAACCGCTCAGATTTCCTCAAATCATGATTTCATCAGAAAATATTACCTGATGCCATTCCTCCTTCCAATTGAAATATGCCCGGCAGTACTCTAATCTAGCATCTTTATGACGCTGAAGTAAATGTGGCTTTTTCATAAGTTTCTTGCATTCAAGATGCGGATACTGTTTAATTACTCTGCGTACTGTCCAGATATTGGCTGAAGTTCCAACTTTATCATTGATTTTGCGAGCGGTGTAGGTAGAATTCGACGCTGCGCGTAAAATTAACGTACGCTCTCATTCTGTTGTTGCTCTTTATGTGCCCCCTTTACGGTTTTTTCTATAATTTTCTGGATCGTTTAAATAATTATTGATTGTCACATGATTTCGGCCATAATTTTGCCCATTTCTTCCTTTGTCAACGTTTTACCTCGACCCATTTTTTATGCAAATTTAATGTATTTTTATTACCAGAGCTAGATGATGATGCTGGATTTACAAATGAACATGCCTGTGTTAAATTAGTTACATTGATCATTAAAATTAAGCATTAAACTAAAATTATTTTAACTTAGCAAGGTCATTTATGTCATTTATAACAACCACATCATCTCCATACATTTTCCTTAGTAATATTTGTGAGTTTCGGATCCAAAGATATCTATATCCCTTTTCTTATTTAACCGTTTTAGCACGTAGGAATAGTTGTCTTCTGTCAAAACTTAAGCTTTCATTTACGTAAATAAAGCCGTTAGAATTTAACCCACAATTTGCAGCCGCTAAGCGTTTGTTCTTTCTCTTTGCTTCCAAAATTTTATGTTTCAACTGACGGCGGCTAAATTTTACATAAATTATATTAGATGGCTTCAGATTTAACGTCTTCCTTCTATAAGCATAGTCGATTTCGAGTTTACGAACCGCTAGATTCAGTCCTTTGTTTGTAATGTTCAAAATAGTTTCATTTACATTCTCATTTACAGATGAAGAAACTCCAACTATTTCATTCGTATTCTCGTGTTGTTGTTGCTCCAAAAATTCTATTCTTTTTTCCATTTTTTTGCATTCAGTTTTCAGAAAACTATTTTCAGCAGCTAGACTTTCTATTCGCTCCAAAGACTTTTCCCAAGTCTGGAATCTATCTTCCAACTTCTTGTGATTATCTACTGAGCATTGTTTCAGTTTAGTAATCTCCTACGGCACCTTGATAAGGGTGGCATTTTCATACTTATAAATTGCTTCATTAGATGAGCTTACAACCCGTGAAGACGCTAGCCTGTCATCACTATTTTTGGATGATTTAGCTTTCTGTAAGCAGCTTAAACAGTTCCAAGATTTTTTCTCTATCCACATAAATTCAACATCCGCTTCGATTAATGAAACGCAAGACGGATGAAAGATATTTCTGCAGATAGCGTAATCAATCTTCTAGAATTCCTGACACGACATTGTAATGTTGTAAATGCAGTTTATCACCTATATTGTTTGTAGTAGTTATTTTACAACAATAATTGTGATGTAGTTTTGTGCGTTTATACGCAGCATAAATCCCACAGCCAAAACTTACTTTCCAAGCAATACCGCATAATTGAACCAATAGCATTAAATTAAAAATACAATTAATTTTTGTTAAAAACAACAATAAAAAAAAAATGAAAATCCAAATTATTAAACGAAATGAATAAATATTGGTTATTTTATTCCCATTTATTTATTTTTTTTTTTTGTTTTTTCCTAATCACAATTTCCAATTTTCCACTTTTCCACGCATTGCAAAAAAAAAAACAAACCATTTATTTTAAAAATGCTATTTAATGCGATTCCATGTACAAAAGAAAAAAAAAAAAATTGAATTATCTTAACACAGCGTCCCTCAGTGATGTATTAATTCTCAATTTAAGTTCGAAAAATCTAAAATGTCTATATGGGCTCCAGGGTGATATTATAAAAAAAAAAACACGAATTAAAATAACCAAAACGAGAAACCTTTTAAAAAATAAAAATTAACAAAATAAATGAAAATTTTACTTAGCAATAAAAATGCGTATTTACCAAAAAAAAAAACACACAAAAAAGATATGAAATGGAATTTTGTTTTTGTTTAATTTTATTGTCAAATATTATTACTGTTTTAGATTATTATTATTATGTTTTACTTATAAAATTTGCTTATTTATTTGTTTTGTTTTTATGGTGCTCTTCCTCTTGGAAACGTTATACAATAATTTGAAACATTATACAGAATAAAAAAATTATTTTTTAATGGGAAAAGAAAAAAAAAATATTTTATTTTACAATTACAAACTTGTGTATGAGCTTCATTAAGAATTGGCCTAAAATCTATAATTTATAATGGAAACATTGTTTCTAGTTTAAAAATGGAAAAATTATAAAGTGTACATGAGAGTTAACGTTTCCAAAGATTAACGGGTTTCGTGTCTAAAACAATTTATCTAAACAAATTTGACTAAATCCATTTATCTAAAATCAATTTAACTAAAAACATTTTGTCTAAAAACAATTCGTCTAAAGCAATTTTTAGATGATGTGAAATTATAAAATTGTGTATATCAAACTATTAATTGCAACAGCAACCTGGGTTCAATACCTCTATACGCTTACACATTTATTTTAAGTAAAACACTCACCATCGCTCTCTTAATCAGGTGATGTGAAAATGACTTGTCATCGAACTGGCCTTTTTTTTGATTTTCCTTCTTTTTTCTCTTCATTGATTTTCATGCCTTCCTGGAATTGCAGTCAAAATAATTTATGTTTACTTGGGTACGTTGTGTTTACTTAGGTAATCCTCGCAACAGAAATAAAATCATCGTTAACACATAGAGAAATTGTTCTGCCTGATAACGAGACAGTATTGGCGGGAATTTATGTCGACCCCAAAGTTAGAGTATTATTAAGCGATGATCAACAAAATAGAGGCAAACCAGCGCTATGTAATTTGGCAATAGTCTAAAATGATTATTACATATTACCGATAAGCTCACAGTCATAATGACCTGCCGTCATCTTCATCTATTAACCACCAAGAAAATCCTGTTATTAGAAGGAAAACACTTAAATTCGTAATTCATTTAGTTGTCTTTTTTTTCTTTGATTTTCAATTTTTGATATGTTTACATTATGTTCTTATGATGATGAAAGAATTTGAATACAAGCTGTTGGGGCAATTTTAAAGAAATTCCAAAATTCCCAAGTAAAATTTCAACAAAATAAATTTATGTGTTTTATTTATAAAATTTTAAGCTCGCTTTGTACTTTTCGATTTAATTCTGCTCAGAATGACGATTAGCTTTTAATTAATTTTACAAAAAAAATCTTATTCACTAAAATTATCGTTTCCGGTTATAAAAATATCTTTACATACACATTGTTGGTACTATGAACATTGACTTGAGGCGACATCTAAATTTGAATAGTACTTCAAAATAACGATTGACGTGAACAAAATTAAATGACCATAATGGCATATTCATATTAACTATATAATATTCACCTATCAAACTAATAAGTATAAATATGTAATTGAATTAAGGTAAATATATACAAAAAATTCAATAATTAATTTAATGTTTAATAAAGTTTTCTTAAAATCTATTTTAATTCTAGGTGCTGAACACAAGCAGTATTATGAATTTTATAATATGGAGTTGGAGTCGGAGTCGGAGTCGGAGTCGGAGTCGGAGTCGGAGTCGGAGTCGGAGTCGGAGTCGGAGTCGGAGTCGGAGTCGGAGTTGTAATCGAATAGTCAATGTTTAATACATCGGCGTCGAAATCGGAATCAAATAATTATTTTACCGGTTCCGTAGCGCTGAGTGTAGGCTTTATTAAAATGACCAGTCATATCGTATAGCATTATTTTCTGATGCGTGTTTATTTTCATAAATAGATTTTTATTCGTTGATCAGTTCCATCTTTAAACCACCAAATAATGGTGGGTTTTGAATTTCAGGCAGGTTCAAATTTGAATTTTGTATAGCAGTATCCAGATTCGTGTATAGAATCGTTTATTTCGGTTTCATTAAATTCTGTTTATTAGGTTCAGCTTACGTAGGCATAACCCATCGTTCCTCTTAAAAAAAACTCTCGTATAGGGTTATTTATTTCGCAGTATACAACAATCAAGCCGCAACTGTTACCCCCGCAGTCATTTATTGCCATTTATATTCATTTTTATAGGCATGTTTATAGGCATTTTTAGACTTTTGTTACAAATTGAAACATTCCTCTTTTATTAAAAAAACACAATTCCTCAATTCCTTTGATCTGTGTCTGCAAGGCTGAGAAAGCAATTTTGAAATTTTCATCGCTTGGAATTACAACGGCCCATTTGATAGCAAGGAGTTCTCGTTTAATCGTAGGATATTTTATTTTAGACTGGTTTAACACTCGACTATCCTATACGACTGGATGGTCCTCCGAATAAATAACCTGCGATAAAAACAGCTCCGATAGCTACATTTAATGGCATCGGTCGTAACATAAAATGATTCAGAAAAATCAGGAAATTGTATTATAGGTGATTTGGTCAAGTAAGTTTTTAAAATGCTGGAAGCTTCATCTGCGAATGGGTTCCATTGAAAAATTTTCGGCTTTCCTTTTTTCAGAGCTATTAGGGGTTCTAATAAATTTCCGTAATTTTTTATGAAAGATCTATAGTATCCAGTTAATCCGACGACAGACTTTAGACTTGATTTATTTGTTCGAATTGGATACTTTGAAATTGATTCTATTAGTTTCGAATCTAACTTAATACCTTCGTTTGGTATAAATGGCCCAAATATTTGATTTCGCGACGAGAAAAATTGCATTTTTTGGGTTGAAGGCATTTCATTTTGCAATTGCATTTTCTGGAATGACGACATCGTCCAGATAAACAAAACATTTGTAACTATTTAAACCGAACAGTACATGATTCATTAGCCTCTGGAAAGTACTAGAAGCTTCTTTCAAGCCAAAAGGCATTCTGATGGTAAAATTTAAATGACCCATCTCAGTGCCGAAAGCTTTGTTTTCTTTGTCAATTGGATCTAACGTGACCTGGTGGTATCCGTTTGCTGCTCTAAAATTGTATTTATATTTGGTAGTGGAAAAACATTATCAATTGTGATTTTGTTCTGCTTACGAAAATAAACAACCCGATGCCATTTCTTCTCATTTGTATTTAATTTTTTTGGAACTACTAAAAGTGGAGAATTGTCTAATAATTGTTGAATTTGTGGATTAATTTCTGATTTCTGAATTTCGCAACAGTGGAATTTTATTAGTAATTACATTAGCTGCAGAATGTTTATCGCCCTCCAAATAAAAAAATGTCATTGAACTCACGATAAATATTTTGGATTGATTTTTCCCTTCATTATTTAAATGGCTTCTATCTATTTCTTCATTGACTATTGAGTTGCATAGTACATATCGTACAGTGATAGTTTTTCTTTACGTTTATTTATTTCTTTTAGTGCAACTTCGTATTCATTATTATTTAAACACTGCATAATTATTTTTTGGTTGTATGAAACTCCTGACATTAATTCATGCGATGGACAGAGATAATCTTCATTATCACAAGTAGTAACTGGTAATGAGATGTATATTAATGATCTTGCCGGTATTACAAATTATATTTTAATAAATTAGTATTTTGGATTCGGATTACTTACAAGAGGATTTTAAAATCATATTCAAGTTTACATTTACAATTTTCTAAAAAGTATTTTCCTAAAATGCCAGTACAAGGTACAGGAAAAAAAATCTTGGACAATATGAAGTTTTTGGAACAGTTCAATCGATTCTGGTAATAAAATGTTGCCTTTAACTACGGCTAAAGTTTCGACACAATTTAAACTATATCCTTTGATTGAAACTCTTAAATCAGGATAACTGTTTCTGGATTCAAAAATCCCTTTTACTTTCTTTTACTTAAGTAAAATAAAGAATAGTAATTATGAAAATTTTGAACCTTGAGATTTTTAGAGATTTATCTATTTTGAGGGTGTCTGAAAGATCCCAGTGAATTTTACTCCAAATCGGTTAACCGGAAGTGGCCACTCCTTGGTTCAGAAAATTTAAGGTTTACAAAAAATAAAAATAAAATTTAAAAAAAAATTTCTCAGAATTCTCTGTTCGTAAAAGAAAGTCGTGTTTTGGCCACACCTCCATTATTAATTAGGCTTAAGTCTGCTCCCGTATCAATTAAAAAATAGGAATCATTATTAGAACAGATATCTCGGTTTAATTTGATATATTTTGAATTTAGATTAGAAAAATTAAAAATTGTTGTGTTGAATTTTGGACTTATAATGATATTTAAAGTAAGATTATCTGAACGCAAATTTATTGAAGCTGTTGGATCCGGATGACTGTGCTCAATTCCTCGGATCCTGTTTCGTTTTCTGACACTGGTTGGTGTTTAACAATTTTCACGTTAGGATGCGACTGTTGTTTAAAAGATTCACTATATTTTCTTTTGTAATATTCAGATATGGAGTGACCTTTACATTAACAATAGCTGCATGATATCAAATTTTTATGCAAGTTTGAATTATTCTGATATATTTTTGATTGAAACTTTTTGTATGTATTTTGTTCGGATACATTCGGATTTTGATTTCTCTGCAAAACCGTACTATTATTATTTCACTATTTAATTCATACAAAAAATGACTCTACTTTAGAAGCAAAACTTTTATAACTTTCGTTTTTATCTTGAATGATACACACTAATTCAGTTAAGAAAGCACCTTGCGACCTTCGTTTGAGAAATTTTTTCTCCGGCGGAAGTTTCAAATCTTCCCATAATTGCAAAATCTCTATAACGAACCACCTCATAATTTGCGACCAAAATACTTCGACGCACGAGCAAAACCTGTGTAGCTCCTTTAGTTTCCCTTCAAACAACGGAATGATTTTTAGAGCATGACTAATTTTGAAAGCCATTGATGGTTGGTTGGTGACGCTCGACGAAGATAGACGTGTTTTTCGTCTTTCTTCGTGAATTTAATTTTAATTTAATTTTGTTTTAATTTAATTTTAAGTTTGATTAAGTGATTTTTGTTCTGTGTATCTGTACTTGTGAGTGATAAG
Source organism: Tipula vernalis (assembly GCA_958295665.1). NCBI lineage: Eukaryota > Metazoa > Arthropoda > Insecta > Diptera > Tipulidae > Tipula > Tipula vernalis. The sequence continues at coordinate 304,570,661 of OY282560.1, read as the reverse complement.
TTCATAAAAAGTGGTAAAATAGTAATTTTTTGCGTAGTGCTATGAATTAGTGCGTATACCGTGTTTTAATGAGTTGTGTTGTGCTTAGTGTATATCCCATAGTGGATAAAATGTATCCGGTTGTTTTTACTGTTAAGTGAGTTAATGGAATAAAGTGTAGTGTTTGAACATGAGACGGGATCCTCGTATTCAAAATTTTCATAACTGTACTTCTTAGATATGTTTAGGCAGGTAAGCTCTCGCTATATGAATTGTTGTATGTGGTAGTGAAAACAATTATAATGTTTGATTTATTTGTTGGTTTTGTAGTATGATGAAGTTCTACGGTAAATATTTATTACTGTGAATTTCACTATAATGAATGGAATATAATATAATGGTATTTGATATATTTTTCAATTGCTTGTGTATGTGTACGAAAAGATTATAAGAAATACATTAATGTAAATTTAGCAACGATGGTATACTTGGGAATATAGGACATACGAATATTTATTATTACTGTATTGTTCAAAAATCTCGTTCGTATTTTGAATGTGTTGCTTCTTTCTATAATTACTGTTATCCATAAAGAGAATTTCCGACTGTAAACAAATACATGTAAATGCGGTTGTCCAATAGCATCGAGCACGATTGTTTGGACATGGCAATAAAACCATTTTTATTTCGATGAAATGCGTAAATCAAATTTATATTTTTTGACCGTTAAAAGTGCCGGAGTTTTCGGGGTTCAAATGTTTTATTTGTAACATTTTTTCATTATGTGCAAAGAAATAAAAATTCGTTAAATTTAAATAAAATTGTTTAAAATTTGTTTACTTTCATGAATTTCTAAATTGTCTGAAGTTTTAGATTTATTAACCTTATTTTGTTCATGTTTTTAATGGTAGAGGCTTTTACCATAAAACCTTCCTTTTTCTAGTAAGCTAAATAGGCTGAACTGGTCAAGTTAGGCGAAGGTGTCACTGCTCTTACAGGATTAAGATATTTTGATAAAAAAGAGTGAAGATTGAAATCAGTGCAAAATATTCTACCTGTATATAAATTTTGGTCCCACATTTCCTCACTGCCTCATGAGAATTTTGTATACGTACAAGGAGTATAAGATACATTTTGTTATTGTGTTTTGTCATTTTCGTTGTTTGTATTAGTGTATCGTTTTGTGACGGTAAGTATCAAAAATAAGCCAATCGGTTGAAATCGGGAAAACATTTTGATGCTTATGCTCACGTGTGAGAATATTTCACTTGCTATGAAGCAGGAGAATTAACAATGCTGTGTTGTTCGTTGTAAGTATTTTTTGTATATTCTACTTTTAGTAAAGTTCTATTATTGTATAATAAAAAAATGTGTTTCTTTAGTTTTAACTTAACATGTTTGTTTATTAATTTTTTAGGTTTCGTGTTGCAAAATCAGATTAACTTTTTATTAAAAACTTAATTAAATCAATCAAATATTGTGTAAGTACAGTTTACATTACGTAAAGGTACTAAAAATACACTCAAATACATTCAAAATACATAATGTAAACTGTACTTTCACAATATTTGATTGATTTAATTCATTTTAAAATTTAAGCATCAAAAAATTCTGTTGAAAATTTGATAAATTTAAACAAATCGAGATTAATCGCAAATTTTTTTAACAAACTGTATTTGAAATTGATATTGATGTTTTACGAAATCTTTTTTGCCCGTTTTTAATATAGCTAATATCCAAGATAAAAAAAGGTAGAAAAAATTATAAGTACGAGTACATGACGTAAACCATTTGAATTTTTAAATGTAATTGCTCTTGTTTACCAACAAAATATAATATTTTGAACATACATATGTACCTATTATTAAAAATCTATTTTCTTATTCCTTTATTTTCTGTTTATCTTGCTAACTACTACATGCATTTTATACATTCTCCCAATGCCATATAGAACGTAACAAAATCATATGGGATTTTCAAATGCATTATTTTACATCGTCTTTATTATCAATTTAAAAGAAAATTTTGGCTTGTAAATATAAATAATTTTAAATTAAATATATCGAATTGCAGGTTATACACAATTTTAATTGAAATTAATAAAATTTTAATACATAATTTTGCATTTTAGTCGATTGATTTTTTTTTTAACATCGTCATCTTTGCGTCCCTTTAAAAATTTCATTCGTATACGAATCCCTAATCTCAACAAAGAACACAAAATAACTATACGAAAAACTAAAAAGAGCATGAAGAGCATGAATAATAAAAGAGCATTCGAACACACACAATAACTAATACCATTACGATCCGGTAATTCTCGCCTCACCGACTCATGAGACGACCAAAATTTATATCCTGGTCTCCCATTAGGTGGTTAGTGGCAATTGGTGTTCATAAAGTAAAACGATTCTATATTATTAAGATTTTCTATATTTTCAAATTTATTTTGTAAATCAGATGTTAAAATATTAACTTATTAATAATTTTCTATAATGTCATGCAACAGTCATACGCAATAATTAACAAATTACTAACAACATTTTCTTGTATTTCTTGTGATCGTATTGTCGTCGCAATTATTGTTTGAACGCAAAAGACACAAAGTAAAAAAGTAACATAAAAATCTAACTACAATTGTAATTATTATGTATATAAATTTTATTATTATAGATTAATAAAAAGAATATGTATTTAATTAAGGTAAACAATTTATTAATTAATTTTATATTGTCGCAAATTTTATTCTTACTCGTTTTTGTTGATGTGTTGTGGACGCCAGCTAATCTCAAAGCGACTTAAAAAATGTTTGTAAAGCTTTCCATGTCAAGTTTTTCTGTAGTTGCCTAAATGACTTTAAAAGATAAATATGCAATGAGATCGTCGATATGCATCTATCGATAAGTAATAGCGACAGGTGCACAATATGCAATGTTTTTGTTAAATATCATTGAACTCACTCATCATATGGACAAATACGTGTGACAGGTAAAGATTGAGTTGGATTTATTTTTTTTTTGGCCACAAATTAAATTCAATATATTTTATTTATTTTAGGCGTCAAAATAAACTACCCGGCAAAATATATTTAATTTAAGAAACTAACTGGAGCGATTCGCGATTAAATAACGATTGTACCCTGAGTAAAATAAAAAATTTGCGGCAACATTTACATTGTAGTGATAAATTTAACTCGTATGTTTTATAATTCAAATGTCAGAACAGAATCTGAGGTAAAGTTTTTTAAAAAAAAAAAAATGAATAATTAATTTTATTATAGGTTGATTTTAGGTACATAATAAAGGTGCTTAAACTATTCAATTAATTGAAATACTTTTAAACTAATTTAAAAATGAATGAGAATCAATTTCAAAGGAGTGTGCCTTGCGATAAACATCGAATTTTTCTTTAGAATTTAAAAAATTTTATTAATTTTCAATTTAATATTTAGGTATTTTTTTTTTTTTTTTCTAGTTTTTTCTGCTTCGTGGTTATTTTTTTTTCTGTGTGTTGTTCTTGTTAGTTTAATTTTATTTGTGCTTTTCTTTACAAGAAGTGTAACGCGAACTGTTGGTTCTGTCCATTATAATGGCAGCCAACGTGTGTTTTAAGTGTGACAGTGTTGCTCGGGATAACGGAATATGGTGCAGTGGTCAATGCAATTTAATTATGCATTATAAATGTGCAGGCTTGAAGAAATCAGCTTGTGACTTGATATCCAGTTCCAATAATGTACATTGGTTCTGCGACAATTGCAACAATATTTTTAAAGTACATAATGATAAACTATCAAAATTAGCAATGCTTTGTAAAAACATTGATATGACAGTCAAAAATATTGAAAAGTGTTCTAAGAGTAGTTTGCTTCAACAAGATTATGCTCAAAGTATTTATTTGTGCGCGAATGATTCACTCGGTAGTCATGATAAATAGTGTAATGATTTAAGCCGAAGTGATGTGAATGGTGATGTATAAGTGTCGGTACATGAAAGTCTGCCAAACGTGGCGATTACAGCACATGCTATTTTAACTGATGAAATTCTTCCAAATAATTCCACAAATGTAACTGTTTCGGTACCTCGACAATCAGCTGGTACGATACCATGGAATGTTTCACCAGCCAGTTGCCAATCTGTTTCTGATACAACTGGATTGCCGATTTGTCAATCTACATCTGAAACTAGTTCATTGCCGATTTGTCAACAGATGCATCGATCTGTTGATATACTGTGTAAAAAAAATGCCTGCTTTGCCGCTGTTTCTGCACAAAATGAACTGGTACCTGCAGTCAAGGATAAACAGGTACCCAATGGTAATAAAAACCTTGCGGTTAATGGACGTTTTAACCAACATATGTCGTCGTCACGAACTACCAGATCTAGGGGCTCATCATACACAACAAATGCTGAGACAGTTGCTGCTACCCAATCAGTAAGTGTTATTAATAATATCAATTCTCCAAAAATTATTATTGGGAGTGGTGGTCTCGATGCTACTCTGCGCACTGTCGAACCTGTTAAATGGATTTTTGTTTCACGTCTGTGCAAGGATGTTGGTGGTGATGATATGTTTCGGTATTTGAAAAATAAATTTGAGATTGATAAACCCTTCTTGGTTCGGATGAGGCGAAGGGATGATCGTGACTATGTCTCATTTAAAATTGGTGTTCCTGAGAATAAATTCAACTGGCTGGTGGACCCCTCATTGTGGCCTCCTGGTGTATTTATTAAAGAATTTTTAAATTATCGTCGGAATTCGTCGAATCATTTTTTAGTACCTCGGTCGGCTTTAATTGTTTAAAGCCAGCATTTAACTCAAAGTCAAGTTCAGTTTTAGTAAATTCTAATACTTATCATTGTAAACATTGTGTAACCAACATCTTTAGTTTCTCTGGTGTCCATCAAAACATTCGTAGCATGCGCGAAAATTTTGATAAACTGGTTGTAAATTTGAGTTCATTTAATGAATAGCTACCCATCTATTATTTTTCTTTCGGAAATTTGGATTTTTGATCATGAGTTAAATTATTATAATCTTCCTAATTATTATTGTATAGGTTGCTGTAACAATAATTATAGAGCGGGTGGTGTTTGTGCTTTTTACGATTCAAGTTTGCAATGTGTTAGTGAAGCTATTTCTTTAAATTCTGCGGATGTTTTAAAGTTATCTGTTTCATTACATAATAATAATTATATTTTTGTTTGTGTGTATCGCCTACAATTTATTCCAATTTCATCATTTATTTGTGAGTTTTCTAATTTCATCTCGAAAATTAAAAATCAAAATGTAAGAATTGTTGGTGATTTGAACATTGATATTTTGAACTTTCCAGCTTCCTGTAATGATTATATGTTTATGTTGTCGTCAAATGGATTTCTGTCACTTATTAATTCTGCCACAAGAGTTACTAGTAATACTGCTACTTGCATTGATCACTGTTTTGTCCGTGTTAATAGTGGTGCTACTTTGGATGTATCATTGCATAATTTACACATTACGGACCATGATTTGGTTAAAATTGATATAGAGATTCTTGGTAATTATGTTAACGAAAAAGAATTGGCGTACAGCAAATTTGATATTATTAAATTTGAATCATTAATCTCGTCACTTGATTTTTCTAGTTTATTAAGTCTAAGTAACCCCACATCAATTTTGACCAATATGGTTTCAATGCTTTCAAAAGTAGCTGATTCATGTTCCAAAAATGTAATTAGGCATAATTCAAACATAAAGCTTAAACCGTGGATTAACAAGTTGGTACTTTTAATAAATAAAAGGAAAAAAATTCAACTTAAATGTAAAAAACATCCGGCGAATAAAAAACTGTATAAGTATTATCTCAAATTGTGTAGCGGAATCAATGATTCTATAGTTTCTGTTAAAGATAACTATTTTAGTAGGAAATTTAATGAATGTGGTAAAGATTGCAAGAAGACCTGGTCGGTTGTTAATGATATTTTGTGCGGGAATTTGAGTAGAACTAATATCAAAAGAATTTTGTCTATTAACTCAGAGATTCTGTCTGACTCTGTATCAATTGCTAACGATTTTGGTTTTTATTTCTCTAAAATCGTTAGCGATTTGAGATCTTCTAACTTTTCTGCCCAAAGTATGAGTCCTAATGATTGTTCTTACTCTACTGAAATGTTGGATACATTTTTTATTAATCCAGTCGAGGAATCAGAGATTATTGGTATTATTAATGGACTTAAATCAAGTAATGCACTTGACATTCTTGGTCTTAGCTCGAATATGCTCAAATTAGTGGTTATAGCAATTGCGCCAGTTTTAGTACAATTCATTAACCAATGTTTTGTAAATGGTGCTATCCCTAATGTTTTAAAAACTGCAATTGTTATCCCTTTGTTTAAAAAGGGTGATATCATTATTAAGGACAATTATCGGCCCATTGCATTGCAACCCACAATTTTGAAGATCGTTGAAAAATCGATGAAATCCCGTATTGAGAAATTTTTGGACAAAAGTACAGAATCTGCGTTAATTAATTTCTTAAATGGAATTCATATTAATCTGAATGAGAAGAAGTTTGTTGGTGCAGTCTTCATCGATATAAAGAGAACCTTTGATATGGTGGATCATAATCATCTTCTGCGTAAGCTCCAGTCTATTGGTTTTAGAGGTGTATCACAGAAATGGTTCAAGTCTTATCTCAGTATTCGAACATTTATGGTTAGGATTGATAAATCGCAAAGCATTCCATTTATAATTGAACATGGCGTTCCTCGGGGTTCTGTTCTTGGTCCTATCTTGTTTTTAATTTACATAAATTCAATTTTTGACTTAAACTTAAACGGTAAAATTCTTGCTTTTGCTGATGATATTGCATTAAGTTATTTTGATTTGACTGTTAATGACCTAACTAACCAAATAAATTCTGACATGAAAATTCTTCCCACATGGTTTGATAATCACTCCTTGCTCTTAAGTGAAAAAACTAAGGTATTGTTCTTCAAATTGGTTGGTGATTCTTATCGAAGTTTCATCCCCGAGATTTTTTATCATGTACATAATTGTGACTTACGTAATTGTAGCAGTCTTTGCATTAAAATTGAAAATGTTCGTTTATTTAAGTATTTGGGATTGAACGTTGATGCAAATTTAAACTGGAAATCACATGTTCAAGTTGTCAAAAATCAAGTTAATTCTGCATTACGTGCAATTTATTTGATACGTAAATTTTGTCCATCCAATGTTTTACTCAATTTTTATTTTGCTTGCGTGGACTCTCGCATCTGTTATAGTTTACCATGTTGGGGTGGAGTTTATTTTGATACCATTGAACCGCTATTAATTTTACAGGAGTGATGTTGTTTACGACGGCGGAGATGGACGTGTTTTAGTCTGTCTCCGTAAGTGAAATTTATTTTATTTCATTTAAATTAGTTAAAATTAATTAAATTAGTGTTACTATGTGTTGTGTTGTTAGGCAGTGTAATAGTGTATTGAAACAATAGTTTTGATGTGATGTGGTGTGTTGAAATTTGAAGTGCAGAAGTGTTGTTTTTTATGTACATATATGTAAGTGTAGTGCAATTAATAGTTTTAAGGTGAAGTGATTATCGAGGAAAACGTGATCAAACGTGCTCAAAAATAAATTAACGGTACTCTCTAGTACCGTTAGACAGGTATTTTCGCATCACACGTATTGAAATACATATGTGTGATGACGAATTGTATACAGTTTTTCTTTATATTTATTAAATGATATGGCTTGGGTAAGGAATTTTTGGTGCATTAGGGTATATTAGTATTAGTGTCTACGGTAAATACTAGTTGAAAATTGGTATTTAAAAAAAAAAAAAACAGAAAAATGTTGTAGATTTGTTTTGTATTTTGTGCGTTGTTTCATGTTGTATTTTTGTTTGATTTTGGTTGAAATAAGTTTGTAAAGCATGTCGTATTGTGAGTGCGTGCCACCGTATTTTAATTAATGGGGAAGTGAACCGTATTTTGTTTAAAATATAATGATGATACACGAGTGTGAAGTTTTCCAGGGGTGACCATCACTTTTTTCGCTTCGATGCGTTTTCGGCAGAGTAGCGCTATCTTACATCTAAATTGTTTTAAAATTTTATATTTTAACAATGGAATACAGTTATTCTGTCGGGGTTGCATCGGTGCGAGAGGGGTGATGGTTGTAACATGTCACCCCAGACATTCCAGAGGTGTATCAATGTATTAGTATGTATTACACTGTCAAAACAAATTCTTATAGGAAAATTGAGTATTATTTATTGAAACAATTGAGTAGGATTTTGAAAATGATTTTAGAAAATCAAGCTTTAGCTAAATTACAACAAAACAAAAAATATTACAAATTCTTGTTCGTTCGATATTAAAGTAATTTTGATTGGTTTATTTTTTAAGTGTTCATTAAAAACGGAATATGGCGTTCTAAAGTTAAGGTATGATTTCAAAGAAAATACTTTTGTAGAACTTTTATTAAACGTACGATTCGTATCGATTAGGAACTATTTAAACTAAATAATTTAGGGGCCTATTCCAACTTTTATTACATTTTTGAACTTTTAAACTTTTATTAAACTTTTATTAAGGTTTTATTAAATTTTTATTAGACTTTTGAACTTTTTAATTTTTAAACTTTTAAACTTTTAAAACTTTTAAACTTTTGTTAAACTTTTGTTAGACTTTTGTTAAGGTTTTATTGAACTTTTATTAAATTTTTATAAAGCTTTTATTGAACTTTTAATTTTTTTAACTTTTAGATTTTTGAATTTTTAGACTTTTAATCTTTTAAACTTTTAATCTTTTGGACTTTTAAACTTTTAAACTTTAGGACTTTTAAACTTTTAAACTTCTTTTAAACTTTTAAACTTTTAAACTTTTAAACTTTTAAACTTTTGAACTTTTGAACTTTTAAACTTTTGAACTTTTGAACTTTTAAACTTTTAGACTTTTAAACTTTTAAACTTTTAAACTTTTGAACTTTTGAACTTTTAAACTTTTGAACTTTTGAACTTTTAAACTTTTAGACTTTTGAACTTTTAAACTTTGAAATTTTTGAACTTTTAAACTTTTGAACTTTTGAACTTTTGAACTTTTGAACTTTGAAATTTTTAAACTTTTAATCTTTTATACTTTTATACTTTTATACTTTTATACTTTTATACTTTTTTACTTTTATACTTTTATACTTTTATACTTTTATACTTTTATACTTTTATACTTTTATTCTTTTATACTTTTATACTTGTATATTTTTACACTTTTATACGTTATACTTTTATACTTTTAAACTTTTAAACTTTTAATTTTTTGGAATTTTAAACTTTTAAACTTTTTAACTGTTAATTAAGTTTTGTTAAACTTTTATTAAACTTTTATTAAATTTTTTAAACTTTTATTAGACTTTTACTAAACTTTTAATAGACTTTTGATGGGCATTTGTAAGATTTTTGTTAAGCTTGTATTGAACTTTTAAATTTGTATACCTATAAATTTTTAAATTGTTGATAAAAATTCGTATTGATGAAAACGTTTCAGCACATTTTGGTTGTTGAATTTAATTATATCAAAGTGTCATAGTATGTTCAAGTATTTTGTCTGATGGTGTGGTTGTGATGGGTTACACTAAATTATATAGAATTGTTAGATCATCTCCAAGCTGCAGAAATAATGGTGAATTTTTGCTCAACCCCCGCAAACGCCAAGCATACAGCAGCTGTGTGGCGTGGAGGTTGATTAGCTTGTGATATCTATTTTATTATTTATTTTATTACTATAACTAAATTGTATAAGTTGATTGCTATTAATTTAGTAGTAAAGCAATTTAGTTTTCAGAGTAACCTGGGAAACTCTATTTGAGTCTTGTTAGTAAATATCATATATAGGTACAAGTAGTATTTAACTAAACGATTAATATTCTAAACCTTTCCGTAGTATATAATAATTAATTTAAACATCATTAACTGAGTAAATAAATAAGTAATTTAAGCATTACTAATATCCTTTTGCAAGATTTTTAGGAAATTGCCGATTAGTTGAATTTTTAATAGTATGGTAAAATATATAAAATATTTATTTTTTCAGCTTCTATTTGTGAATCATCTAGTTGCAGTAAGTAAACCATTAATTAACTATTTACAGGAGAACGGGGGCTAATAAAACGAGTGCTGTGAATCTGAATTGTAACTTGGCAATTTATAATTCTTTAACATTCCCGTAGAATTTTATAGTTGATGTTGAATTATTCATATGGCTTAATATTATGGTTGAGGTTGGTATTGGTATTGAAGTGGGTGTTGGTATTAGTGTTCGTACTGGTGTTAATGTTCATACTTATTGGTATAATTGTTAATGATAGTTTTGGTATTAGTATTCATATTGGTTAGTTAAAATGGTTTTAGTTTAGAACACTCCTGAGAAACTCGACCAAGATGACAATGGCTGTGATGACAGCACGATGGCTAGAAGGTAGTTGGTTGAATGATTGTCAAACTATTAATGGTTATTTATTTGTGGTACATAGGGATTGATCTAGAATTTATTTCAGAGAATCAAATTTACACTCAATTAATTTTAAAATAGTTATTATAAAGAATTAATGCATATTTTAAATTTAGGAATGTCTTGAAGAACCTGAAACAACCTTATATGAGTTGGAGCAGTAGATGAACTGTAAATTGTGTTGTCTTGTGCTAAATAAATTACTAAAAATATATAAATAACAAATTTACTAACTATCAACTACTTAGGTGTCTGGAACCGGGTTGAGTCTTTGTTGCTAACATTCCTTTCCCATCCCTCGATTTTGTTATATGTAAAAAGGTGTACGACGGCGGCTTGGCCAGGGGCGGATATCACAACTATTAGACTTATGTTGTTATCGATGTGGCGCCTTCCTTTACAGGGTGAAATATTGCTATGTTGGCTTCATGAAAAGCTGAGTATGATGGTACATATTTCCTTGGTAAGGGAGAGTTTATGGTGTCGTGTTGCAACATGGGTATAGTGGTGTGGTATTCGCATATATAATACGGGAGACTTGCTTAATGCTTGATCGTACATCGAAATCAATCAATCAATCAATCAATTGAACCGCTATTAATTTTACAAAAGTGTATTATTCGAGTTATGTTTTTCAAGCGTCGAAACGATCATTCTTGGCCTATTTTCAATGCCTGCAAAATTTTGCCTTTACAGCACCTATATATTTTTAAAGTGTTAAGATTGTTTTATTTGCGAAGTTGTCATCGGTTGCCGCGAATTGTTTACACATATCAAGTTCGGAATAATTATCGAAATTTGTACTCTGTTCCGCCATTTTCGTCTGAACTATTTCGTAAATATTATATAGTTTCTGCGCCCACTTTTTTTAATCGATTGCCGCTTCATATAAGAACGATGATTTATGATAGGAAATTTTTGCGTTTGGTCAAAGATTGGATACTAGAAACTAAAGATGTGGGGTTTATGTTTGCTAAATAATTTTTGTTTTGTATAATTTTCTTTTTCTTTTAATGTACTGTGGTTTTTAATCTTTTGTTTTTATTATATTTTTTTTAAAAAATAATTTTTTTTTTTTTTTTTAAATTAAATTTTTAATACTTGGGTTAATCGTAACTGTCGTTTTGACAAAGATTATCCAATCTTCTTAACCACACTTTTTTTTTTGTATGAGTTTATAAAAAAAAAAATATAATAATTGTATATTTGAATGGTTGAGAGAAATAAATAAATAAATAAAAAAAAAATTATAAATTCTAGGTAATGTTATTTTAATAATACAAAGTGTTGTTTTAATATAATGGCAATGGAATTAGTTTAATTACTGGCCGCTTAAGCTCACCGTTCGGAATACGAACTGTGGCAACTCGAACCAGCCCGTCTTTTCCTTGATGTAATTACTGGATTCGTCTGGTTAACCAATAAGATTGAGGTATGTTGTCATCCTGAATCAGTACTAACTGATCTATTTCTAAATTTTTCCTTGTGCGGTTTTCTACTTTGTTCTTTGATTGAATGTGGTGAGGTAATCCTTGTACCACTTTTCCCAGGATCTCTGAACTCTGTTCTGAATGTTCTGCCACTTTGAAAGTCGCGATGTGTTTATGTGGCCTAGGTCGGGTTCAGGAATTGCCTTAATTGGTTCTCCAATCAAAAAAGACTACATAATGGCCTGGAATTCAGTACGGCTTCTATTTGCGATAATAGAGTACTTATCTCCTCAAATGTCAGAGGTGTGTTTCCTGTGACCCGTCTTAGGTGATGTTTTACTGACTTTATGTGGGCTTCCCACAAACCGCCAAAGTGTGGAGCCTTTGTCGGGTTGAACACGAAATTGGTTTTCTGTGGTGTAAGAAAATTGTATATTAATTTAAAGTGATTTTCATTTTTAAAGGGCTCGAATAATTCATTTAACTCCCTGCGGCTGCCTAATTGCTACCATTGTCTGAATGAATTTGATTGGGGGCACCCCTTCGAGATATGAATCTTTTAAGAGCCGCCAGGAAAGTTTCAGTGGTCATGTCGCCCACTAATTCGATATGGATAGCCTTAACAGACATACAAACGAATAAGGCGATGTATCCTTTTGTAACTTTACAACGACCACGCCCCAAATCGTTCCCGCAGATACAAGGGATCAGCATAGTCCACGCCGGTATGTAAAAATGGGCGCCCCGAGTTGACTCTAACCATAGGTAAGTTACCCATTAGCTGTTCGTTGCTTAACTTCCTTTGTTCGAAACAGGTGAAACACTTCGATACATAATGTCTGGTCATATTTCTGCAGCCGAAAATCCAAAATCTTTGGCGAATTAGGCTAGTTAATAATGCTGGCCCTGGATGCAGATTTTGTTTATGTATGGTTGACTGCGCTTTTGAATATCTTCTTTAAAAGAAATCTGCCTGATTTCATTTGAAAATGCTCGTGCTTGTGCCCACCTGCTTCAAACAGTTTCCGAGTAGTTTATTTCAAGGACCGTGGGGGGGAATTATGTTTCTGTGGGATATATTGATTTTCACCTGTGGGTTATTATTAGATTTTATTTTAGAATTGGTTATAAACCGGCAAACATAACCGAGAATTCTGTATATAGTCTTAAGTGATGAGAACTTATTGCATAATACTAAAATTACATATGTCTAGGTTACTGAGTTCAATGTGAAGATTAGAGCCAAACTTACGTTTTATCTCCAAATCGGTACGATCATATTCACTAGCGGAACACTTGAATGTCTTAGTTGGATAATTTTCTAGAGGGTTTGACAACCAATTTGGTCCGTTCCACCATAAATGGCTTTTAACTAACTCATTGGAATTTAAACCACGAGAGGCCAAGTCGGCAGGATGTTGATTAGATATATGTTCCAGAATTTCCGAAGTGCGATTTGCTATGAAGTTTTTCCACCTTCTTGGATGGTCAGCCAACCATGCCAGAACGATCGATGAATCAGTATATGCGTGAATAGAACTGATGTCAATCTCCATGTGTTGCATAATGTACTTTACAAGGCGGCTTAATAGTCAGGCTGCGCATAATTCGAGCCTTGGTAAGGACACCTGTTTGACAGGAGCTACTTTTGTTTTAGCTGCTGTTAGCCGTATATGCACTGCTCCAGTTTCGTCTTGAGTTCTAGAATAAACCACAGCTCCATAAGCCATGTCTGAGGCATCAGAAAATGCATGTAATTGTAATTTAGAGGCTGTGAATTTCTTCAGATACCGCGGAATTTCAAGTTTTTCAATTTCCTTCATGTCCCTTTTAATTTTACTCCATTTATCGGAAATATTTGTAGGTAGTTCATCGTCTAAGGTTAGCCTTTGTAGCCACAAGCTTTGGAATAATATTCTAATGGTGATGGTAAGTGGAGAAAGCCATCCCAATGGATCAAAAATCCTTGCTGCTTGTGAGAGTAGTATCCTCTTTGGGATCCTTTCGGTATTGGGTAAATTTAATTGAAATGTAAAGGGTTGGATTCCAACGCAAGCCGAGTGTTTTGATTGTACAGTTCGTGTCTAGATCTAGTAGTGATGATTCACGATCTTGTGACGGAATAATTCGTAAGAATTCTGGATCATTGGACAACCATTTCCTTATCTTAAAGCCGCCTTCAGCCAATAGAGCGGTCATGCTTTTATAGATTTCGATTGCTTGCTGCATGTTCTCACAGCCCGTCAGCATATCGTCCACGTAGAAATCTTCCTTGAGAATTGAAGCTGCTTGAGGATAGCATAATTCGTAGTCCTTCGCTAACTGGTATAAGGTCCTGACTGCTAGAAAAGCTGCACTTGAATTTCCGTAGGTTACTTTATTTTGTTGAAAGTGCTGTATGTCCTCTGTTGAATTATTTCTCCAGACAATGCGTTGATAATTGCGGTCATCAGGATGCAGTAACACCTGTCGGTACATTTTCTCAATGTCAGCGGACACTGCCACTGCGTGAATCCTGTATCGTAGAAGTATTGCCAAAAGATCCTTTTGAATTGTTGGTCCTACAAGCAAAGTGTCATTCAATGAAATTCTAGTTGTGGTTTTGCAGGAACCGTCAAATGCGTGATGTGGAAGATAAAAATGTTGTTTGTGTGTAAGAGATTCCATTTGGTTAATTAAAGTCATATGGTTCAATGAATCATATTCTGACATGAATTTGATGTAGTCGTCTCGTAATTTAGTGTTTTAATAAATCTGTTTTCCATTGCGTGCTCTCTTTTGATAGCCGTGTTGACTGACTTTCCTAATATGTTGCCTCCGCTGGTGTCTTTAAAAGGAAGACGTACGACATATCATCCATTTTCGTCGCGTTTTGTTGTTTGTAGAATGTGTTTTTCGCATTATTCCTCCTCAATCGAGTATTTAACAGTTGGTTTTAACTCCTCCATCTCCCAGAACTGTTGAAGTACTTTCAATTCGACATCGTTGTTGGTGATACTGGTATGGAATCCTGAAATTGATATATGTTCGGTATTTTGACTTAATTTACCTCCTAGCACCCAGCCGAATATTGTTCGATGAGCAAATATGTGCTCCTCAATCTTTATCTGTTCCGATAGAATTATTTCAAAAAATACATCATTTCCCAAAATCATGTCGATTTCTGCTGGTTTATTGAATGCCGGGTCCGCCAGGTCCAGATTTTTCAATTTAGACCAGACATCTATGCTTTCTGAGGGCAATGATGCCGTTAATTTTGATAGTATAAAGGCAATCACAACAAAACATGAACTTTTGTCATGTCTTGAACATAATTCAATTTCGACTGCACCTCTTGTAAATCCAGGCTTTCTTGACGCAAGTCCAATAACGGCAAAACTGGCATGTTTTCGAGAAGCTCCGATTTTTTTAACACAATATTGACTAATAAAGGTAGATTGTGATCCAGAATCAAGTAAAGCCCTTACTGTATGTATTTTCCCAAAATAATCGGTAACATTAACTAAGACCGTTGACAATAATGTCTTGAATAAGTTTAAGGGATTAGATGAAGTAGCGGAAAGATGGCCACTTCGTATAATCCCCACTGAATGCTTCTATGGATACACGTGGCAATCGTACTTCATTAGCTTGGTAATACGACCGATCAGCAAAAACACTTGTATTTCTTTCGTTCGAGACATTAGGTGTAGTTGTAAGGCTTGGATTTCTTATATTGAAAATGCGCCTAAGCATCGACTTCGTCTCGAAATATTTTTCTTCAAATTCCTCTGCTTCAGATATTTGCCCAGGAACGAGAAGTATTTGATTTTCTATATCGTGAAATTCGGTCCATGCTTATTTAATTTCTCCGCACGTGTGTCTCGAGCTTTTCACGATTTATTGCTTGACCGGATTGTAATTCGCTGTTGATTTTGTCTACGAACTTTTTTATGTTAGTAACCGTTGATTTTATTATTCCACGGCTTTTGTTCAATGCTGTTAACTCAGCCATTTTTAGTTATTCGAACACAATGAAATTTCTTATGAAAAAAAGTGTAAAATAAAAAACACTTGTATAGTTAATTTATTTCACTGAATTTAGAATTCTGCACTGATTATAAAAACAAACTGATTTTTGCACGATTTTATACTAGTTGTGAAATAACTCAATGATTACTCGTCACGGTATTAAGATATTCGAGAGAAAAAAGAATAAAATATGATAATACCAAAAGTAAAGAGTAAAGAGTTGGGACTTAATACGGCTCATTGAGGAACACCGGCGGGAACAGGAAGCAAATGTGAAAAAGATTCATTAATATTTACCTTGAATGATCTGTCCGCTAAATATGATTTGGTAACCTTAGTTAAATATAATGGCATTCTAATCTTTTGCATTTTGTATACCAATGCATCATGCCAGACACTATCAAATGCTTTTTCGATATCGAAAAGTACAATTCCAGATGATATTCTTAAGTTATTATTATTTCGAACGTCGTTTATAAGCCGAAACACTTGATGATTGGTTGAATGTCCGCTACGGAAACCGAATTGTTGTCGGAGTAAAATGTTATGGGTAGAAAGGTGATCATTGATTCTGTCCAGAATGGTATTTTCAAATATTTTACTAAAACAATTCAATAAACTAATTGGGCGATAATTTTCAGGTAACGAAATGTCTTTATTTGGTTTTGGAACGGGAATGACAATAGCGGATTTCCAATTCGTAGGAAAATAACTTAATTTAAAACACGCGTTAAAAATATACGTCAACAATATGACTACTTGTTTAGGACACTTTTTTATAACCCTGTTACTAATGCCGTCATATCCAGGACATTTTTTCCAAGTAGTTTTCCAAAATTGTGGTGATGAAACTTCAAATTTAGAGAGGAATTGATTCCATCTCCCATTACGAAGTTCGATTATCTTTTGTTGAATGGTATTTTTCATCATTTTCAAATAAATTCTGAAGGCATTGGAGCGATAACGTTGGTATGTTCGTCTTACTAAGTTTTTAATTTTAATAAGGTATATTATTTCGTCGGTAAGTTGAAGATCGTTCTTAACTGTATTGATCGAATATTCAGGGACTGAATCATTCACCGCATCCACAATTAATTTATTTAAATAGTCAATTTTGCCATCGATCATACTAGGAGTACTTAGTTTTTCTACACTTTTTGAACTCAATTTCAGTTTACTATTTATCGAACTACGAAATTTGGGCCAGTTTGCCTTACTATAATTGAAATTTAGGTTTGGTTCAGTAGCAGTTTGAATTTCACAGTTGATTTGGGTAACGACAGCTAAATGATCGGAAGCCAAATCATTGCATACATTAATCGATGCGACAAGCCCAGGATTATTAGTAAGAAGCAAGTCTAAGGTCGAGGGATTTCCTTTTGTAAATAATTCTTTAATAATTCATCATACAGTGTGTTACCAGTTTGGTTAGCTTCAAGGCATCCCCAAACTCGGTGCATAGCATTAAAATCACCATAAATGAAAAAACAGGGGTCTGCTATACGAGTTAATAGCCTAATATCATTCCTAAAATGTACTAGGGTGCTTGGGTTTATTTTTTGCCTCGAAAAATAGCAGCTAGCAATTGTGAATGAGTATCCGTTACACAAGACACTAATCCCTATAGCTTCGATTACTTTAGTATTAAATATAGGAAGTAATGTATGTTTAATGTTTTTTTTTAATAATGATACATACCCCACCACCAACTTTATCCAATCTGTCGAGTCTATAGCATTTGAAGTTGGAATTTTTTAAAATAACATCCGTGGATCTCAGCCATGTTTCACTAATTGATATAATATCGATATTATTAGTAATTACGAAATTGAAAGTCTCTACAATTTTATTTTTGAGCCCTCTGGCATTCCAGTGACATATTTTTAAATTATTTTGACTGGTCATTACAATATCTAAAAGAAAATTCAAATATTAGTTGCATTTGTTCAATGGTAGTTTTACACTGCATTATATTCTTGGCAGTAATTCACCAACGATTTCTATAATCTTATTCGGGGAAAACAGATTATTGGTATTTGGCTTTATATTGGGTTTTTCCCAAGATGCACTGCTATTATTGTTCACCGAAGAACCATTTCCAAATAGAGTGTTAAAGTTTACTTTAGGTGGCCGCAATCCAGGGAATTGAACATTTTCAAATAACTGGGGGCACGTTGTTCGTCTATTGATTGACGTTTTATTTTGACGAGTTTTGCTAACAATCTCGTTATATTGTAACTTCTTAGGGCACATAGGGTGGTTAGCTGAGTGAGGTCCTTCGCAGTTGGCACATTTATATTTCGTTTCACGAACCGGTAGTTCCAATTTAGTAACAGGACAATCGATGGTTTTATGAGCTGCACCACACATCATACATTTAGTACCCATGTGACAGTTTGAGGTACCGTGTCCGTACATTTGGCAATTACGGCATTGTGTTGGTCCGTATCTGCGTGGGAGCTGTCTTTCCCACGATACAATAATGTTGTATATGGATCTTATCTTCCTTAACTCACCCAATTTAACATCTTTTTTGTAGTAAAACAGATAAATTTGACTATTAATTTCTTTTCCTTCAGTAGACTGTTTTAATTTCTTTATGTTAATTGGTTTGGGAATTTTTTCTTCATTTAAGATGTTGTTTAGCTCACCAAGCTCAAAATCAGGTAAACCCTTAAGAATTACTTTGAAAGGTTTGTCTTCTGCTTTTGCATAACAAAAAAAATTTATATTGCTATTTTTCAGGTAGTTTATTACCTTGTCATAATCATCCGTTGTTTGGCAAAATATTTTACAACCAATCGATATAATTTTATAATTCACTTCTTTATTCAATGAAATTGAGTTTATTTTAGGTTGAAGGTCATTCAGACTGGTATTCGCAACAGTTATAGGCGGTATGGTAATTTTTGATGTAGTTTTACATATAATAACCTCGTCTTCGTCATTAACTTGATTTAAATCTTTATCGGGATTTAAACTACTAAACGTATTGGCAGAAGGGACCAATTTAGAATTGCTCCCAAATCTTTTCGGTTTCGGTGTATTATCCATAGCCACACTTTCGGCGCCCCTTTTGGCATTGGGGCGCCTTGTAACGTTAATTGTACCGTAGAAAACTGTAACTATTATATTTTTTATTTTTTATTTATTACAATTATATTTAACGTATTTTACACAATAAACTTGGTAGAATAGCCGTAAATTAAACTTCAATATTATTGATACAAATTATTTATGATGTTTACTCATCAAACAATACTTATCGAATGTTCGTACTATGTTAATACGAATGAAAACACACTCGCAATTGTTTAGGGACATGGGAAGAAAATTAGGCGGATTATTTGAATTGCGAGTGTCAACAGGAATTATTTTACGCGTTGCTGCGCGAAGCCTTTCTACATAGTTATGTTTATCGGAACTATCCTTGGAGGTGGTCTCAAAAAATTCTCCTGGTAATCTGAGGGCTTGACCATAAACTAGTTCAGCTGGAGAGCATTTTAACTCATCTTTTATTGTTGCTTGTATTCGCAGCAAGACGATAGAATGCTCCGTGCTCCATTTTATTGTATTACCTCGAGCTTTGAGCGAAGCTTTGAGTTTTCGGTCGAATCGTTCGACCATACTATTTGCTTGTGGCCAACGAGTTAAACAATCGACAATAATAAGCGCATAGACAAAGCCTTAGGATGGTGGCAAAGGTCCCAATATATCCATGTGTATGTGCTCGAACCATTGAGAAGGGAGATTAAACCTACCGAGTTTGGACCTAGTGTGTAATGTCCGTGTTCATATTCGGCCAAAAATACCTACTTGAAATTAATTTCCGTGATGCTCGAATACTTGGATGAGATAGATTATGTATTACATCGAAAACTACACGTCTGTTAGATGTAGGAACAAATGGGCGATTCGCGCCTGTTGATGTTTCACAATAAATTTTAAACTCTATAAGGATTGGAATTTGGAATTCTCAGGGTGCGATGAATTATTCAATAATTGAAGTAATTTGTCATCTGACAAAGTTTGTTAATTTAGGGAGTTTCCATATTGTAATAACAATAATTTGCATGCAACATTAATTTGTTTGACTTAATTTATTTTATTTTATTCATATTCCTAAATTCTAGTCATTAACCGCTGAAAGCAGATATTTATTTTCTACAATTTTGAATTAATGGTTATTCAATTAAGTAGTGAGTCTAAAGGGAGGTGAATAGTTGACCATCCGTTGCACTTGCAATGGAAAGAATGATTTGGTGACCTTGAAATGCATATTTGTACTATGTAATTGGAGTTTCATACCTAAATAAATGTGTTGGACGCTGACTATGTATAAGCACAACCGATAGATGCAACTGAGCAAGCTGTAAACTCTTTATGATGTATTCAAATTAAAATAGAATTGTTAATTTTGTATAATTTGTAAAAAATATTTTTAAAAATCACTTAAAATATTTTGGTCCAATAATGGAAACGTTAGACAATTATTTTTTATATCGACAGACAATCAGCATAAAGAAGTATTTTTTAATTGGAGTACAGAAATCATGGACTAAACTACCGTTTATGTTACGATTACGGACTGTGCACGTAATCTACAATTAAGGTGTAGGATATTCAAAATTAATTGCAAACGAGTTGGAAGTGCCTTGAGTCACAAAACAGATAAATAAACAAACACCAAAATATTTCCATATCAATAATAATTATCACGTACCTAACAGCCATACGTAAATAGTTGATACAGATTTAAATCAAATATAAAACTAAATTAAATTAATCGGTTAATTTACAATAAAAGCACTCAATTTTAATAATACGACCTACTTGTTATTATTATTATATTGTAGCATTTCAATTATATAGTTGGTTGTATATTGAATTTTTATTATTACAAATAAAAAAAACTAATTAAAATAATTATATCGAAATAAAATAAAAAACTAATTAATTTATTTTATTATATTTTTAATAACAATACTAGTGTTAATATACTCATAGTGTTAAAAATAAATGTTTTCTAATTATGTCTATGTAAACGCATAAAATGTTATGTGTTTATATTAATCGCATATAGATTTTTATATTGGTCTGATTGGATGGATGATGGTGTTATATTATTTGTGATAATCACAATAATTATTGTTACATGTTTTTTTTCTGCAAAAAGATAAACCGCATTTATATAATTTTTATGTCATATCTACAACACGTACGAGTAGTACATATGTAGATTTTAGGCGCTGGTTGGACGGTAATATACCAAAAAATAATTTTTGGTTTGTTATAACAATAATAAATAAACAATTATTTTATTAATGTAATTTATAATTTAATTATATTTATGCCAGATTAATTATTAATTTTACGGGGCACATAATTAGAATTGTTGTGTGGTTAGTGGATTAATTAGTTTTGTCTGTTATATGTACCAGTTAACATTTAGTTTTTGTTTGACATTTAATTCAGATTTTGGTCGACGCACATAAGGGAAATGTATGTATATAAATAAATATGGTATTTAATATTATTAAAGATGTTCCCAAAACGAAACCATAACCAAAAATCGATTTTTCCATAAATTTTTAAAAAAATTTCCTTTTTTTTTGGTGAAACCTATGATGATGTTGTTGTTGTTGTAATATGTTTAAAGAAAATGTTTATTCATAAATAAATTTATTTCATTTTTATAATTTAATTAATTGAATTCCCATTTTCCCTTTTGTAATATTTTTAAATTTTCAGTTTTAGCTTTTCATTTTTTGGCTTTTCATTTAAAGTTACAACCCAACAACAACAAAATTACAAAAAAACACTGTTCGAAAGGAGAAAGAAAACATGAAAATTATTTGTATTGTTCTTGTTATTATTATTATTGTTATTATTACTTTTATTGTTATTATTATGATTATAAATAGCATTTTATACCAAAGGAAAGAAACCTTTTGTTAAAATATTCATTTGGGAAATAAATAAGCATTAACACTTCGAAAATTTAATTTCTTATTATTTTTAATTTTTTAGTTTTTTTTTTCTAAACTTGTTTTGGTCGAATTATGTAGGTTGTTTCGTATTTTTTTATTTTTTTTTTGTTAAATAGATAATCAAGGAAATTGGATTTAAACACAAGGGTGGGCAATTGGATTGCAACTATACATGCAAGGTGAATTTTAGAAACATTTTTTTCTTGACGTTGAGGAAATTAACTAAACGTTGCAGAGAAATTTTAGTTGTTTGTACAAATAATTTAATTAATAATTGGCCTTTTTAATTTCACCAAAATGTTTAACTTTATAATTAAAATATTTTAACTACCCCTCCACATTACAGTTTCACAATAAAACATTTTTGGTACAATTTCGAAGCGTTCTACAACAATTTATTTCATCAAAAACTTTATTTAAAAATTAGAGTATTAACTAGTTTTATAAATTTCAGATGATTCGGAATTTAATAGCCAGTATATTGTTTTAAATTTGTTTTTTTAGCTTATTTTAAACATAAAATTATCAAGTGCTGAAACCCCAAAAGGCGGTCAGAACTAATTACATTTAACTCAATCATCAGCTAAACTTCCACCGTAACAACGCAATCTCTAAATCAACTTCAAAACAAGCCTTAACCTAACCGCACCTTCCCCCTCAAAATGCCACAACCCCTTCCTGAACCCCAATGCAACCTAACGCAACACAAACTTAACTTCAATTTAACTTACCTTGAACCAAATGTTAACCCTTTAAAAAGCTTCACATTCAATGGCCCACTCAATCAAAAATTTAACTCCATTCGAAATCTACAAGCTTGTATGAATTGATGAACTCAACTCATATCAACTCAACCTAATCTCCCACTAAACCCTAAATTCGACCCTAAATTAAACCCCAATAACTCAAATCCAAACAAGCTCGACCTCAATCCAACCATAAATTAAACCCCAACTCAATCCTCAACCGATCACAGTACTCAATGTTCAACTCAAAGGTTCGAAAACTACATGCCTGCAGGAATTCAACTTAATCTAATCTCCACCGTAATCGCCGACTAAACACTCAAATAAATTTCCAAGTGAACAACATGGCTCAAACCCAACTCAAAACCCTACTCAACAAAAATTCAACCCTCAAACCGATCCTCAACTGAACAACTAACTCAATCCTCAAATCAACACGGTCCGAAAACTACGAACTCAAATCAGAACAAGTCAAGTTAACTTTCAACTCAAATCTCAGCTCAACCTCCAAATAAATCTCAAACTAACTTCGAACTTAAATCTCCACTCAGCCCGCAAATAAGCCCTAACTGAATGGCTGAATGAACCCTAACTCAACCCCAACCCAATTATCAAAAACCCAAACTCCAGCATAAGTTCAGCCCTAAACTTTAACAAAAACTTAGGACAAGCCATTTTTAGCCAAAAAAGACTTTTTTTTGTTTGCTTCTGGGACCTTAACCTTTAAAAAAATGGTTTTGGATCAAAAAGCTTTTTACATTTTACATTTTACATTTTACATTTTACATTTTACATTTTACATTTTACATTTTACATTTTACATTTTACATTTTACATTTTACATTTTACATTTTACATTTTACATTTTACATTTTACATTTTACATTTTACATTTTACATTTTACATTTTACATTTTACATTTTACATTTTACATTTTACATTTTACATTTTACATTTTACATTTTACATTTTACATTTTACATTTTACATTTTACATTTTACATTTTACATTTTACATTTTACATTTTACATTTTACATTTTACATTTTACATTTTACATTTTACATTTTACATTTTACATTTTACATTTTACATTTTACATTTTACATTTTACATTTTACATTTTACATTTTACATTTTACATTTTACATTTTACATTTTACATTTTACATTTTACATTTTACATTTTACATTTTACATTTTACATTTTACATTTTACATTTTACATTTTACATTTTACATTTTACATTTTACATTTTACATTTTACATTTTACATTTTACATTTTACATTTTACATTTTACATTTTACATTTTACATTTTACATTTTACATTTTACATTTTACATTTTACATTTTACATTTTACATTTTACATTTTACATTTTACATTTTACATTTTACATTTTACATTTTACATTTTACATTTTACATTTTACATTTTACATTTTACATTTTACATTTTACATTTTACATTTTACATTTTACATTTTACATTTTACATTTTACATTTTACATTTTACATTTTACATTTTACATTTTACATTTTACATTTTACATTTTACATTTTACATTTTACATTTTACATTTTACATTTTACATTTTACATTTTACATTTTACATTTTACATTTTACATTTTACATTTTACATTTTACATTTTACATTTTACATTTTACATTTTACATTTTACATTTTACATTTTACATTTTACATTTTACATTTTACATTTTACATTTTACATTTTACATTTTACATTTTACATTTTACATTTTACATTTTACATTTTACATTTTACATTTTACATTTTACATTTTACATTTTACATTTTACATTTTACATTTTACATTTTACATTTTACATTTTACATTTTACATTTTACATTTTACATTTTACATTTTACATTTTACATTTTACATTTTACATTTTACATTTTACATTTTACATTTTACATTTTACATTTTACATTTTACATTTTACATTTTACATTTTACATTTTACATTTTACATTTTACATTTTACATTTTACATTTTACATTTTACATTTTACATTTTACATTTTACATTTTACATTTTACATTTTACATTTTACATTTTACATTTTACATTTTACATTTTACATTTTACATTTTACATTTTACATTTTACATTTTACATTTTACATTTTACATTTTACATTTTACATTTTACATTTTACATTTTACATTTTACATTTTACATTTTACATTTTACATTTTACATTTTACATTTTACATTTTACATTTTACATTTTACATTTTACATTTTACATTTTACATTTTACATTTTACATTTTACATTTTACATTTTACATTTTACATTTTACATTTTACATTTTACATTTTACATTTTACATTTTACATTTTACATTTTACATTTTACATTTTACATTTTACATTTTACATTTTACATTTTACATTTTACATTTTACATTTTACATTTTACATTTTACATTTTACATTTTACATTTTACATTTTACATTTTACATTTTACATTTTACATTTTACATTTTACATTTTACATTTTACATTTTGTTTTTTTAAAAACTAGTTTAGCACAGAAACAAACCAGTTTTTTTAGCCAAGACAAGAGTGTGATGATTTTTACAACGCTTTCCCTTTTAACCTTTCATTTCTCGTTCATATTTATCGAATACAAAATTGATATTCATAGCATAAAATTGAAATTCCTTATTATCAAAGTAACGACGGGAACACTACATTACTGAAAATCAGTTAGAATGCCGAATAAAATTTCACCGACGATTGTAAGAAAGAGTTCGATGGCGTAAATTTATATTATTAATAGTTAAATTTAGAAATCGTGATTTGAAGGATTTTATAATTTCAAATTGCTTCTTTTTTAAAAAAACCAAAATAAATTTGGTTTGTATTTCAGATTCCTCACCAAGTTTGCCACCGTTTTCCAATAGTTTACAAGAGATAGTAAATAATAAATGGATTCATACAAAATTAGAGATCGATCAGTTTTGTCACCACAGTTTCAAAGTTTTTTGTTCCTTGACATTAGGATTCTGGCGATGCAGAATAATCTGTTGTCCCTCATAATAGGGTAATCATGGTGATTTACTGATAAAAAAATTCACGTAAAAAAAGTAAAATATGGAACGTGATTACTAGTAAAGTGTGTGGTAAGATACAGAAAAAGTAAAGCTGAAGCAAAGACCAATATGTTGTAAGAATTTTCGATTACGAAATGTTGATTTATAATTCTAGAACATCTATGTTAAATGTACTTCTTGATATAATTTTTAAATTTTATATAATATATTTAAAAACTACGTCTAGATTCTATGATTTGTAGAGAAAGGTCGCAATGGAGTATTTGATTATACCTACAGCAACACCCCTATTTCAATAATTTTCCACGAAACTTTACTTTTAATTTACATACAAATTGCTGAACGATTAACAAATTTAAGTCTTACCTGTTCACCTATAGAATACATCAAAACCCAGACGTCATATTAAATAAAATCCGCGCATATCAATATTTTTAAAAGCTGCTTAGAATTTACATAAGTGTAAAAATTTAATGATTCAAAGGTAAATAATCAAATTATAAACAAATTCAAATATATAAATTTAACAATAAAACAAAAAAAAATGTTCATTAATTATGAAACAAATCTTGAACTAATCTTCTTATATTTCTGTTTTGTTTGTCTTGATAAATAAAAATACAAATAACGAAACGTTTTTTAAACTTCCCTTGCATTAAAAATATTATTAATAATCATAAAATAAACCACCCTATATTTACCAAACCCATATAGCTAGTCACAGTGTACTAAACAGTATCAGTTCCACCAAATTACAAGCAAAAAAAAATCACCCCCCAAATTCTACAAATTTTACTTCATTTACACAATTTCATACCTACGTTTAGCTTTCCTGTTAATTACAGTGGCGCAAGTCTGACAACAACAACATGTTTATAGTGAAATAAATGTGTTTATAACAATTATTATGCGACTGTATTTCTAAATCATATGATGTTAGAAATTGGGGTTGAAATAAAAAATCGTTTTTCGTGCCATACAGACAGACATGCAGCATTTTCATTTCTGTTCATCTTAATATTTAATTCATTTCATGTATACAATATCAATGTCACAAACATACATTATGTTCTGTACCTATGTACATATATAAGAAAATTAAATATGTGTAACAAAACGACATCTTTTCCCATAGTTAAGCAAGTGAAAATGTGTGAGACGGTGTGTATGCGAGTGAAAAGTAGTTTTTCATGGTGTATTGTGTGAAAATGAAAATTATATGAGTTATTTTTATACTTTTAATCTATTCTCATGATTATTTAATTCGTTGTTAAAGTAGATTTTATTATTTAGTATAAATACGAAGAATAATGATGATTATGAAATTTATGAGCTTTCACAATGTGCTTTTTGTGTTTTAATTAAAAATTATTATGTTAATGAAGTTTAATTGATTTCAAAAATAAAATTACATGAGTGGAATGAATTAGGGTTCATTTGGAAGGTGCCTTTACATCAATTTGAATTTCGAAAAATTCGATTAAAAATTTGAACGGTTGAATGAATAGCTTACACTATATACATTTAAAAATTCAATCTCATCCATATGCTTTCAAACCAGTATCAAATATTTGAAATCTGATTTCGGCGGTAAACATTTTTGATAGTTTTAAGAGGGATACGCTACAAATTCTACAGGATAATGAAATCCATTATTTTAAAGTACTTGCGTCCCGAGCCCAATAGAGATTTCGCGTCCTTTACACAGCAACTGTAGATTACATAAGTAGAAATAGTGGGGATTTGCACTCCATAGCGCAATTGAATAAATTTTCAGCGAAACGTCATAATGTAACCAGTCAATTCTGATGTATTCCTACAGTTTGTAGCCCATGTCTTTCGAAGTTAACATAGGATTTGCTCTGTCCTTACTGCACTTCATTTTTGGCATCTGATCTCAGGAAAAATTAAGCGGCTTGTATCTTTTCCCAAGAATAAATATTTTCTCTGTTTCAGTCACTTGATGCCGCTCTTTCTATTGTGATTTCAGCCAGTTGTATTAAGTATAACTTTTCATTCCCTTTCAACATTTGGACCATGTTTCATTTCCAATTCGATTAAAAAAATTCTGTTTGACAGTTTTATCACAGTCGCAATATTTTCGTTCATTTTTTTTTTAGCTGGGGTACAAAACGATGATCGTGGTGAAGTACAAGAGAGTGATCACTGTCACTGCTAATGAAGCTATAAAAAATAATCATCATTTATCTGTTACTATAAACGAGAAGCGAAGTTTTATTGGAATACTGCTATAGTGACAGGATTTTTTACATTTGGCAAATAATGATAAAATTGGAATTTCAAAAGATCGGATGTTCAAAGTAAGAATGCTTAAAAAATGCTTAGGAAGCAGTTTTCCCAGTGGAGAGGTTTTCACAAGGATCTTTCAGTCGATGAGATTCAATCGTGAAATGGTTTAGACACAATCCATGCAAACAATTTAATTCACGGTTAACCAGTGAGATTCGGCTTTAAAAATTGGATCATAAGTAGCTCGAGTGGAAAACAAGGTCGAGAACTGTAATAGGAATACTAAATAAGAAAAAGGGAGATGTACCGAGACTGACGAATTACGACTTTGTTAAACCTTTAAATTACGTAAAAATATGAAGTGGGTATCTTTTTATATACATGGGATATAACAAATGCAATTCCGGCCTTAAATGACAGCAGAGATCAAAATGGATGAGCTTCAATTTCTTCGATACATCGCTCGTAGTTATTTGAAAGACTCTGCCTCATCAAGGAGCTTTAAGAGGAGAAAATCTAGAAATTCCGTAGAAGTCAACAAAGGCTATCACTTTCAAGGGATTTGATCGCCTCAATTCTGTTTATAAAACTTGCGCTTGCATTTATATTTCTGGTAATATCGATGCATCTCTTAGTCACAAATGCAGTTAGGCTGTTCTCTCAACGGTTTTGATCGGCAAGACTAGCGGATCGATCTCTATTGTTTTTTGATGTCTTGTAAGGCTCGTTTTAGGCGATCTTTATTAACTTTCTCTAAAATTAAAGTTGACTTTCGAGCTTGGATAATGAGATTAGTTTCCAAATCCAACAACTTCATCCAAAATGTGGACATAAAATCACGTTCAAATTTTGATAAATATTTTTATCAAAAATCAAGAAACTTAAGTCTTTTTGGAAGTAGCACGAAAAAGTTATAAATTTGATGAATAGCTTTATATTTTCCCGCAGTATTAGATCAATTGTCATACTGTTTTCCAATGCAATTTTCAAAATTCTAATTTAATTCCATTAAGATGCTCAAAATCCGTTTGGTAGTTGGCCATGACTTTCGAGTCAAACGGTTGTGTTTTTTGTTTTTTAAATTTTCCTTAAAAATTTAGTTTTCGACGCACGATCGTCGAAGAAGACGTGTTTTTGCTTTAAATCCGGAGTTAGATTGAGGTGGATCGTGCTGTCTTTTAAAAATTACAAGTGTTAAAAGGAGAGCGTAAATTTGTGGCTGTTCTGGATTCGGTCTCGATTCTTCATTTTAAGGCGTGGTGGAAGTAGCCTGGAGGTTTTTTTTGTAGTTTAGTACAACTTTTCATGGGATTTTTCGAAATGCACCAGATTAAAAAAGGAAGAAAAAAACATTTCCAATGCGGGTTTTGAAAAAAATTGTGGATCGGGTCCCGAAGGCGGGTAAGTAAACATTGTGTTGATGCTGTTTACAAGAAACAAAATATCCCGTTTAGTGGTACTTACTCGTAACTCATTTTGTGTTTGAAATTTTCTTGTCTAACATATTTAAGATTATTTAAAAGGAGTAATACAAATGCTATTGAACAATGAACATGAGCAGATAAGAAATACTAAACGGATTTTTTTGGCTCGTTATAAACACTACAAATCAAATTATTCATTGTGTAACTAAATAACGCTGATTTTATGACGATTATTAAAATTATTATTTGTGTAATTTAAGCTATAAATTATGTTTATTAGTAAATTACGCACATATGGCATATTATTTTTAGACTTTAAACATAATCCGTTGAAATGTTACTTCGAATATATTGAGTTTTTATGGATTTCGTTCGGTAATTAAAATAATGATTGAGTGAGTTTGTTATTTATGTATGTTACTGTAAAAAAAATATTAAAATCCATCAATTGAAATAAAATATTTCACATTTGTAAATGATATGCCGATAAAATGCTTTTTATCTGTTTCTGCGTGATTTCATGATATGTTTCAATTATTTTAGGAGATTTCTGAATATACGAAAATGCTAATGTTGGTGTTTATTAGCAACAATAAGTTTTCGTTAATTTTCAAGTACAGTGCTTCGATTTTGTAAATCTAATTGCTATTTATATGTTGAATATTCGGTTATACGTAATGAAAAATATGATGTACGAACTGCGGTATATTGATGACCACCGGTAATTTCGCTTCATTGAATGTTTGTAGTATGATGGATTTTTCTAGTACTGCAATCTCGTTTGTAATATTGTCGAGATTTTCAATTGATAGAGATTATACTGGGGTATCCATTGGTCGGGATGTTAGGTTTTCATTGCCATAGTGAAGTTTTTTTCGACGCGAGTACCGCAGAGTTGATCCGATGTAACTTTTCTTCACTGGCTGTTAACTGGAACTCATCATGTTTTAAAATATATTTCGGGTGTAACGGTAGAGTTCCTGATTTATTTAAAATCATCGTGTTTACCTCCCAATTGCATATTAGGTGAACGGTTTGCGGTATGGTCACTATGTATGTCCACTGATTGGTTACGTGCTTCAGCAGATTAACTTCACATTGTACCTGCTTCGATTATGTGTTATAAATTGGTGAAATATCGCACAAATGCTCATTTAGATTTAGTTTAATGTGTCTATGTAGATCACGATTATTTAAATTAGCAAAATGTTCGCGTGGTAAGTCGATTATCAGCGGTTCTTTACAAGGAATAGAATGTTGGTTCCTGTCACTCTTGTGTGGACTGTTAAGATCTTGTAAATATGTCCAAGATCGTTTTTATTCTCCACCTCAGGAATTTGCATCATCGCTGGAACGTGCTCGTGAATTCGTAGGATTTCCTCTTTCAATTGTTGTGGGGTCAGCAAGGCTGGATGGAATTGGCCACGATAATGATTCTCTGCTTCTTTGCTATTCGCTCTATGACTAACCATATTTGAATCGAGAAGGTTGTGATGGTCTCCACTCTGTTGTAATGATCACTGTCTGCGGATACCTTGTCAATTCTTTTGTCTAGATACGAGAACTGTTTGGATAGCAGCACGGAAATTGTTCTCGGTTAATTCCTTGATGAGTTCTAATAAATAATTTTCGTTGGTTTCTGCCTTTTCAAGCTGCAGTTCTGTATGGGAGGCGTCTCTTTGATTCATGATGCCTGTTGTTTGTTAGTTGAGGTAAGTAGATTATTTAGTGAGGTAATCTCTTGCACTTGTTCATTCAGTTGTTGTACTATTACAACCGGTTTTCTATTTGCCATCCCATAGTATTCTAACGATCTGATATATTCCCAATATCCAGGTCAATTATAATTTATGATAATTTGCCACGGTAACGCCATTAAGTTGACAGTTCCGGAGTTGTGAAAATAAATTCCTGCATTTGATGGTAATGGCTCTATTGTGGTTGACGACGTGACAGTAGCAAAATGTACTTGCACGATTCCGACTATCAATAATATTAGATGCAAAGTTGTTTCTTTCTTGAATACTGTTTTGATGTGGTGTACTCTTTGTTGTTTAACTTCTCGATGAGGTTGAACACGTAACGGAGTTGTTGATTGTGGTTGTAGGTTGACTGATGCTTGTGTCTTTGTGAGGATCATCTCGTTGTCAGATTCTATGGGTAGTGGGCATAATTTGTGAATTGGCCTTTTTACGAGGACCCCTTCCGGGCCTCGAAGTGAAACTACTCGAATTTTTGGGTCTATCCTTGGATGTACTTTCACTACCCGCCCAGTTAACCATTTTAAAGGGGGAACATTGTCATCCTTGAGGAGCACTAGATCACCTATTTTCAAGTTTGGTTGTTCAGATGACCATTTTCTTCTATGTTGAAGTTAATTTAAGTATTCGGAGTGCCTTGTCCAGAAATCTGGTTTTATTTTCTCTACCAGTCTCCATCGTGTTATGCCGTAAATGTTTGGTTCTGTTATAACATCTTGCGGAATTGATCGTAATGGTCTACCGATCAAGAAGTGCCCAGGAGTTAGAAAAGTGATATCTGTAGGATCTGATGTCATTGGTGCTAGAGGTCCTGAGTTTAAGCAAGGTTCAACTTGTGAGGTGACCATTGAAAGTTCTTCGAAAGTCAATCACTATACAGATCAGTGTACAATCCTCTAAGTGCAGTAAATTTTTTATAGGCTGCGATGAACGCTTCAGTAGTTAGATTACTAGTTGGTTCGATTCCAGCCATATGGCTTTAGTTGTCATGCAAACAAAGACTGCTAAATATCCCTTATGTGTGCTTTGTGCCCTCTTTCTTTTTTTGTACGAATCAGAAGTGGTCCCGCATAATCGATTCCGGTTTTCAAAAATGGTCTTAGGTAGTAGTATAATAGGTCCAGGTTGTTGTATTTTGAACTCGACCACAGACTCGTAAAACATCGTCATATAGGAATGGAGATAAAAATTTAATCTTATACTTGTGTTTGCTATTCCTTTCTGATTTACAAGATCTCGAGTTTCTTTTTTGAAATGTTGCCTCTGCAATATTTTGATCAGACTTTGCGTGGCATGTCTTATTTCTTCTCCCGCGGGAGCTTCATGGTTGATTACAATCGCCAAATATACCATAACCCTTCTTATGGTATTAAAATTTAAGTACTGCAAAAGTAATTGATCAAAAGGGTCGTATGTTTACTATCATGGCTCCCAACATGGGTTGTTTTAATTCCAATTGATCTGGTGTGTCTTCCACTATTATTGGCGCTAGCTGAATTGATTTCTCAAAGATTCTCTGAGGGCCGTTCCACCATAAATTGTGAATGATTAATTGGATGATTGAATGATTTGTCATAAAACCACTGAGACAGAGTAGTTATCTTCTGGATACCCGAGATTCGATTTGCTACAAATGTTTTGAATTTATGGAGCTTGTTTTGACCCACCCTAACGTAATCATCGAATACATCCAAAAATATTACGGTGTTTCATCAAATTTCATATCTTCTTGCACCTTGTTCAATAACTTTTACAATGTTAACTTGTTTGAAATTGGAGCTAACTCGTGTTTTTGCTGTTGAAAATGTTGCCTTGTTTGAAGTTCTGTTGTACTTTGGAAGCATCACAGAATCCATATAATTCACCTGGGAGAGTTTAGTTGAAATGGATCCACTTTGGAATTTTTATCTCTCTAGATTTGGAAGGGATATGTAATACTGTTAACATCTATTTTCTATATCTTCAGGCAGATTTTCCAAAGTGGTTGCATTAAGGCTTTGGCTTGAATCAGGTTTGGACATAGCCACCCTGATGGATCAAATAATTTAGATGGCTCAGACAACATTTTTCGTTTGCTCATTTTACCAATTTTGTTGTTGAGGTTCGCCTTAAACTCAAATGTATCAGTGCCTGGATTTCAAATCAATCCTAATGTCTTCACTACTTCATCGTTAAATATAATAGGCTCGAATACTCTCGAGTCTGGATCGACACCTTCTATGAGTTAAGGATGATTAGGAGTTCATTTTCTCAGGCTAAAACTTCAGGCTCGAAGGACCAATGGAAAACTTCATTCTTATATTCGAGTCGTAAATTCGAATGAGTTAAAAGTTTTCACATCACTATTTACTAAATTACTTCAGTTAACCGGGATAATACCAACATCTTCTTGATTTCTCTTCTGGACGCCAAACATCCCTTCGAATGGACTAAACTTCATCGATCTCTGCCACATAGAATTAATAAATCTCGGGACAGTTTCATTAGTTATGGTAGAATTACTCCATTTATCCTCTCAACCTGTCTATTGCCTCTCGGTACTCTAGTGGTGATCAGTGTATGTTTTGTTTTGTTTTCAACACAATGTTTCTCGAATTGCCTAGATGTGAACGTTATCCCTCTAACGGTTATAACATATTCTGGATTTCAAAACAACGATTGGTGACTTTTCATCTTATCCAAAAACGTCGTTACTTGTTATTATTTTGATTGGGTTTGAGTCTTCTATAATCTATATATATACCTCTTGTCACCATCCCTTTTATTAACCAAAACGATTAGTGAAGCGTATTTTGAAACACTATGTCTAGCAATATCGTCTTTTATCCACTTCGTTATTTTCTTTTAAACCTCTATCTTTTCTGCCAACTTAGTCGACGAGGTGGTTTCCATACTGGAACTTCGCTTCTTACGATGTTTTCAGTGAAAATGTACATTCTTTTATCTTTAGCGTTTTGGTTCCATTGACCAGTTCTATGACAACCTTGTAAAATTGTTCCTTTCCTAAATCTACCTCATCTTCCTTTTCTACTACCAAACAATTGAAAGGAAACCCTTCTTTATTATGTTTCTGTAGTCGATGCTAAAAAACCATCACCGTCAATTTCTAGATCAGAAATAGAAGTACCCAACGGCTTTACTTTTCCATTTCTAATTCCTTTCAGTTCTTCAGTAAATGCGGTCAGAATACTACAAACCAAGCTTTTGGAATTCGTCCTACCTTTCGTGAAGTCACTTCCTGTATCAATTACCGCTTCTATATTTTTATTATGAAAAACCAGAGTGGAATGATTCGAAGCTTTCCCTACATTTGCTAAACACGACTTATCGCCCAAAGCACCAGTCCCTTGTGGTTTCGCTGGAACATTCTGGTGCCTTATCTCCAAATTTCTGAAATTTAAAACATCGTCGTCCTTCACTTTTTTAGTAACAATTTTATGACAGTTTTCCAATTTTACACAATTGTGACAATGCTGGCTTTTGTTGTGTTTTTGGGACGTTGAAACATTGTTACCACTAGAAACAGATGATTGCGGCTGGTTCGACTTGATATTCTTCATAAATAAACAATTTTTCTCGAAATACCTTATTCACTGGAGCATCGTTTGTACTATCAATTTTGTAGTATCATCCACACCCTCGCATGCCATATACGTAGTCTCTATCGACTTTTCTCGCTAGAGATGTTTCTAGAAAATATCTATTCCAACTGGAACAACATTTCGAAGCAAAGGGGATCACCGAAGAGGCAACCAAATGAGCGTATATCCCCAGTTAGATAGAAACTGAGCCAATTGAAATGCTTCTAAAGTTATGCGGTGATGGGAATGAAGGTCAAATGTTTCAAGGATTTGCATAGTAAACTCACGGATCATTTCGACTCAAAGCAACAAACATGCTCGCTGCCCGTTTCAAATTTCATCGCACGGTAATGCAACCTCAACAATCGTATGCAGACTAGGTTGCGGAGTTACGGGGAGAGATCACGAGTTATTCATGATTGTAAATTTCAGTGTGAAGAAGTGGGATGTCAGCAATCACACGTTGACATCAATATTTGGGATATGATAGTAACTCATACTCCTCATGACAAAGTTCGAACCGCGGCATTGCAAAAATCCAACCCAGTACTACCCTGTACTAAGGAGGTAAAGACGACCGTGGTCAATACGGTTAAACGACATTTAGTAAGCCATTATAGTTACCAGAGTCGTAAACGAAGTAGAAATCGAGGCCACACACACATTTCATAAGCGGACAGATTGTTATCGTAGTCAATATTCTACGAAGTTGGATCTGATTGATGTGTAGAGCTATCAGACTCATCCAAAAATGTATGGTAATAAACACGCAATTCGGGCTTTTTGAGTATCAACGGATGCCCTTTGAAATTGCATCAGCGTTGGGTATTTTTCAGCGTTTCATGGAGAAGTTAGTCACAGGTATACCTTGCCGCGCAGTATACTTAGACCATGTCTAAGGAAAATGGTTAGACGCGGCTAAATCGATGCCTAGACCACAGAATATTAAAGAAATATGCTCTTCGCCTTCTTCATAATCAGGAGGATCTACCTGTCATACTCGCTAAGGATGCGATGGGAAATTTTTATGCAAGCGTATAATTGTACGATCCAATTCAAATATGAAGTGACAATCTATGATTTCCCTATCAACGCAAATATCATTGCTGAATACACGAGGAATGATTGTGTCATCCAAGAAGCAGCGCATTTCATAACCAATTGATAGCCGGAGTCGCTCGAGAAAAATCAAGGTAATATGAAACCCTGTTTCGCTCGCAAGTTCTCTCTATCATTGCGGAGAATAATCGTACTTCTACAAACGGAGTATACACGCATAGTTGTACCATTAAAGCTGCAAGAACAAGTGCTTCAACATCAGGTGTCGAGTGAAGCAAATGGCGTGGTGGTACGTCCAGTTCCCGAAAATAGAGAGGCTTTCAATAGTGTAACGTGCCCGCGCATCATGTAGAACGTGTTCTATTATGAAATTTTCAATTTAATTTTACGCTTGAAAATGTCCCTATCCGAGATGGATGTGACAGAGGTCTTAAGAAAGAACATGCAATCAAGTTTAAAAGGCCATCTAGCGGACTGATCCTTCACGATGAGCACGGAGTTTGTACGAACTTGCATCCTTACTGAAGACACATAAAGAATATGAATTTTATTCCGAAATTTTCAATGAATATGAGGCCGCAACAAGTCCATGAACTTTTCAAACCTATGATGCATAATTTATCAGTTTTGCAACCAAACTTTGACGACCAGTATCCCACTGGAGAGGTGGCATTCAATGCTCGTGCACCACAGGTTAACTCTTCTAACGTGAGACTCAACCTACGTCTCAATTCAGTTATCTCATGCTGGAATTGTAGGCGATCTGGACAGTGTTTTACCGACTGTGATATTCCAGCATGCGGAGTTTACTGCTACGGTTGTGGAACTTAGGGTGTTCTCAAACCTCAATTGTTTTTTTTTTTGGTACTGCCAAACAGGAAAACAGAGCCCAAGAAATGATTACCGCTGGGACGACTCATTTCCGTGCAATGAAAGCGTGACCCAATATGCAACAAATAGAGACTCAGCACAATCAAGAGCAGTGCTATAAAATATTACCGATCTAAACAAAATTTGCTTGCTAAAATATCCGAAACAGTTTCAGCTAGCATGGTTGATATTCTGTCTGATAATCGTCCCTACGCCGATGTTGAAATAGAAGGTCAACGAATGCGAGGATTACTAGGCAGCAGCTCGACCATCAGCGCTTTTGGCAATGGGTCAGAAGATTTCATTAAGAAAAATAAGATTCCGTTACATGCGTTTCCTGTATATATAAAAACAGCTAGTGGCACGCCACAACATGTTCTATATCAATACAAACATTTCTTATAATAATAAAACTTTCAAACGTTAAGTTCTTATAGTGCCATCGCTCCAACAAAGTTTATATATTGGCTGTGACTTCTAGGATTGCTTTGGAATAAAACCAGCCATACTAGATAAATTAGAAATAGGAATTCTACATACTCAACCTCCTGATTCTAAAGTGCATACTCTGAACGAAATTCAGCAAAATCAGCTACAAGCTATAATTAGTTCACTGCCAAATTTTAATAAATTCGAACTCGGAAGGACTAAACAGGTATACAGCGCTATTATTCTCATTCTCTAGCAATACTACAGGAAATGTACAAGAAGCTTGATCGGATGATTGCGATGGACTAAATTGAAGAGAGTAATAGCTCATGGTGCCCCCTCTATGACTTGTGTTAAGAAGTAAAATGACAAAATGAGGTTATGTTTGGACGCGAGAAAACTCAATGCTGTAACAAAGAAGGATGCGTATCCACTGCCCCTAATAGAAGACTTGCTAAATAGGTTAGACAGAACTAGATTTATATCCGGCTTAGATTTAAAAGGTGGCTTTTGGCAAATACCGCTAAATCCAACTTCCTGAGATAAAACTGCGTTTACCATTCCCGGGCGCACCTTATTTCAATTTAAGGTCATGCCTTTTGGACTCTGCAATGCGCCGCAAACCTTGTGCTGATTGAGGTATAAGGTAATCCGTTACCACCTTCATGACCGAGTATTCGTGTTTCTTGAAGATCTACTAATCACCAAGTCCACGTTTGAGGAATATATATTTTTACTGGGGGATGTCGCGGTTCTTCTAGCAAACTTGGATTGGCCATGAACATGGAGAAAAGCAAATTATTACTGCAAGAGATGGGATATCTCGGTTATATTGTGGGTGAGGGAGTACTGAAGCCCAATCGGGACTAGGTGAAGGTATCGTAGATTTATCAATGGATATTCAACAATTTCGGCTCCCTTTACTGATCTTTTGAGGAAGAGTATGCCGCCAAATTAGCCGCTAAATACCAAAAGAGTTTCATTTCAAAGTTAGTCTGGAATATAGCCTACGAAATTGTAAACGACGCGGGTAAATCAATTAGGAGTATATCACGCCAAAGACATTAAGGTTTAACACAAATTACGTGTTGTGTTTAAGTTTAACTTATCTAAAAAGAAGGCCCGTCTTTTGAGACTCATCTTCTGGGTGTGAATCGTCCCCACGAGTTGTAACGTTCGGTGTTACGAGCGTTCCAAAAGTTTTTAGGTTCGTTCTTTTCATCCTCCTCATCTCGTGAGTTAAGAATTTTCCCCAGTTTTTATATATATGGTCGAGCACGTCACGGCAACATCTACAACTATAATTTCATCACTTCAGAAGATTTTCTCCATTCGAGGGTTGCCAACACTGTGTTAGTGGAACCCGGTTTACGTAATTAATTAATGTGCGAGGAGAACAATCGTAAATTGGCAACGTCCAAATATTTGCCAACTTATCGTACGACACCACCATCGTTTTGATTTCTGTGGCTATATGTACCAATTGTTGTTGTATACCTTAATCATTATATATTAATAGTTGTCCTTAAAGGGCATGTAAATGTTTATGATCAATAAGTATATATTGACAAATTCTACACAGTTCATATTATTTATATAATTCATAACGACTTATGTTTCTTAACAAACTTACTCTCCCCTATATAAAATTCGGAATACTCGTAATAACTCTTCCATTTATTATAAAACCCCAATTTGTTGAAGTAAAATTCCTCCTGTTGAACTAAACAGCAGGTGAAATTATTTATCTAAGCCTTGTAATTTCTATTGTACAAACTCGTACATACGAGTACACAATAAAAATACAAAATGTGATACCCTACACTGCACGCAACAAGACGTAAAAGAAATAAATTAACATTTCCGTGCTGTTTAGCAAGGTGTGGAAAATTGTAAAGCAGATTTCCGAATTTCTTCCCACCCACCCCATAAATAATAAAGGATTATGGCATTGAACTTGACAACGTTAGACCCGCATTCGGGTATCGAGCAGAATTAAGATACTATAGTACAAAAAACATAAAACAAAATGTGACATCTACAAATAACTTAATGTCATTAATTATTTTGTTAAAGATCTATTTTGATTTGTGTATTTGTTATTGTTGTATATAGTTAGATTTCGAGTTAAATTCTAGGTTGTCAAAATGTACACAAAACTAACAAAGTGGATTTTAGATTAATTACCTATAAACGGAAATAAACTATAAAAAATTTGTTTTTAATTATAGTTGAAAGGGTGTACTATAGTGTGTAGAATGTTTATTATAACAGTTAAAATGTATGATTATTACAATTTACATACCACACAACAACATAGTTGTACGATGTCGTCAAATCGATGAGGTGTTGTGTGTTGGACACAAATTCATTTCGTGTCTATTATAAATTAAATTTATGTTTAACATATTTCGATTAGTGCGGGTGCGGAAAGTGGTGGTAAGCACTCAACGGAAACACCATTTGTAATTTAGTCATTTAATTTATGTATTTGTAAATTATATAGTCAACTGGTTTGTTGTGTATATGGTATGGTGGGTGGACTTAAATAGAAAATGCATTTGTCTCATGAGTTTGATTCTTGGTATTATGAAATAAAAAAACAAATCAAATCAAATAAAATTTTTAATCACTTAACTCAAGTAATATTATTATCATGAACTACCTTGATTTAATAGTACCATTAAATTACCCCATTTTTTTTTCATTAAAACGAATCCAACATTTTTATATATTGTACATAAAAAGCAATAATAATTGAATATTTATATTTTTTAATTAATTTTTAATTCTAGTATTTTCCTTTTTTACTATGTACATATTGTGGTTGTTTCATTCTACTTTAATAATTTTCCTTATCGTATTTCTTTTATTTTTATTTTTTTTTTTGTATTCAATTAAATTATCATAATAAAATAAAATAAAAAAATAAAAATCTGTAAAAATATTCGGAGATAACAGGAAACATAAGCATAAGGATCCATTCAATGAATACAGTATATATAAAAAAGGAGGAAAATCTGGAAAATTATATAAGAAGAAAATCAAAACAGCTGTAATAATAATTTCATAATTTTCATTCTTCTTCTTTTTGTTTGGTCTTTATTTTTTTTTCTCGTTGTTACTGATAAGAGATTTTTTTTTTGCTGCTGCTATTTTTATTGTTACAATTAAGAAGAATAAAGAAATTTGTTTTGAATGGGAAAAATTAAGAAAATGAGAAAATTATTAATGCTATAACTGTAAATTATATACTCACCCTCCGTTAGAATTTGTTTAGTGCCGCCAAAAAAAAAAATAAAAAATCAAATGAAAATGATATCTCCTTTTTTTGGGGGGAAAATCGATAACAATATGAATTCGGTTTCAAATTGTAAAGTGTAATTTATGCTCTTCGTGGTTGGGCAATAGATAACTATATGTATTAATGTGGTTGCACTATTCAGATAAACCTTCCAACGCTCGACACAGTTACATAATATAGTATATGCATAAAAACAAATTAGAATTGTCACCTAATTGGTTAAGAGTATACTGAAGTAGCGCGATAATTCGAAAAATTGCTGCAAACAAAGTGCTGCAATATAAGTTTTTTGACTGACAGTACAATTTTTCAACAACAACGGTGCGCTGAGAGGTTAATTGAGCTGAGAATAACATCTGGATTTTCCATTGCCCAAAAAATGTTTTTATAATTACCTGTAGGGAAAGTAAACTGTGTAACATGTGTAAAGTACTTTGTTCCATATATAATTCATACGATCGTCACGACTCTGAATTGTGTTTTCGTTTCCTCATTTGATATTAACAATATGAAAAACGAAAAGGCAACAGAGGGTCGATCTGCGACGATATATAATTCTAATTTAATGTTAACCCTCTTACAGTACTTTGATTACTTCTGTCTTGACAATTATATTTGATGATCGTTCGGTACTTCTTCCAATGACGTATTTTTAGAAGCTTTTTTAGTGGTATAACTTTTCAATAATTTCCATAGGAATCCATAGTGAAAATCGTGTGTTTTAGCTGCAAGTTTTCAATGAGAAAAGCAAAAATATTATAAAATGTGTTCAACCTTGTGAACAGTTTTTTATACATTGGCAGAAATTAGATACTGTATACACTATAGCATATTTTTATACTGTTGTTATAAAAGGTATAATATTTTTTGTATATAAGAAACAACGCAAACAATTAAAATTTAGTGTTTGTAAGTATACTCAACAAAACGTTATTTTTGTCCAGCACTGACCAACGGTAAGCGGAAAATAACGTTGAAACCAACATTGGTCCTTCTAGCTACAAAACAACCGTGCCTGAAGGGATGTATTATCTACTTTCCATGGTAAGAGGACAAGCAGCGAAACTAATCAATCATCTCACACTATCGGAAGACAACTATATGACTGCATGGGATACTCTTATTGCCAGATACAATGGCAAGCGGCTATTAGCTAGCACGCACATAAGTGCATTGTTAGATCTACCCAGTTTGACGGTGGAATCTGCTAGCGGGTTAAGGACAATATACGACACCGCTTTGGAATGTCTATACGCAATAAACAACGTAGGTGTAGAGACAGAACACTGGAGTGCCGTAGTAATAGGCATTTAACGAGGAAACTTGATGCTGAAACACACCGTATTTATGAGAGTACGATCAAAAAGCCAAAAGACGTTAAAAAGTTTCTTTAGTTTCTTGGAATTAAGATTTCAATCCCTAGCAACTATAACTAGAGAAAAGGGAAACAAGAAACCGCAGCCACAAAACCAACAAAACATTGCAAAGAAGGCAACGCATGTGGCAACAACAAATGAACCATCCTGTGGTTATTGCTGTGGGGCTCATCAAGTTACAGGTTGCAAGACTTTCCAAAACTTAGCGATAGTGGGACGAACTTCAGCTGCTAGAGCAAAATCCTTGTGTAGAAACTGCCTACAGAATTATCATGGAAGGATCTCATCATATGCTACTCCACGACAACAAAAAGGCAACCAAAAAACCGAAAGAAACCCCTGCAAAAACAACCTGACAAACAGCTAATAAAACTGCGCAAGGTAGCATTTTATTAGCTACCGCCATGGTAAAAATAACATGTAATGTGATGAAGAACACTTGGTCCGTCTTCTAATTGATCCAGGCTTCCAAGGCACCTTCATAACTGAAGAGTTAGCAAACAATCTCAATCTTACAAGAACACGATTCAAGCAGACATCGCCGGAATGGGTCGGACGGAAGCCGGTACGGCTCATTCATCAGTAGAGTTCATCATTAGTCTGCGGTTTTCTTCAAATTTCAAGATCAAAATGAAGGCTAATGTGTTCAAAAACATAACCGGTAGCATACCTGATAAGGTCATTGAACCAAATTATTGGAACCATACAAAAAATCTTATTTGGGCAGATCCAACGTTTTATGAACCCGGTCCAATTGACATATTATTAGGTGCAGATTACTATGGGCAAATAATAATGCCGAATCTAATGAAAGGTGCACCTAATGAGCCTATTGCACAACAAACCAAACTGGGATGGATTCTTACTAGAAATACATCTGCTATTGTCAATATGGCAATGTATCAGACAATGATTGTAACCACCAACGAGATTGAAAATCAATTAAAAAAGTTTTGGGAAATCTAGAAGTACATAAACCAAGAAGTCATACAAAAGAAGAAAAGGAATGTGAAGAAATTCACAACGAAACTCATATACGCCTAACCGATGGAAGTTATAAGGTGAGAATTCCGTTTAATAACGAATTACTAGTTTCCAAACCACTCGGTAAATCAAAAAAAAAAACAGCCATCGCTCGACTACTCCAAGTCGAAAAACGTCTGGCCAAGAACCCTGAGTTGGCACTACAATACCAACAATTCATGGATGAGTAAGAGGCCTTAGGACATACGAAGAAAACTGCAAGCATAGATGGAGATACCCAACACTATTATCTTCCTCATCATGCTGTCTTGAAGGAGGAGAGCACAACGATAAAACTCAGAGTCGTTTTCGATGCATAGGCAAAAACATCCACAGGGACATCATTAAATGAATTAATGCTGAATGGTCCCACATTGCAGCAGGACTTAATGAGCATACTTTTACGCTGGCGAAAATATAAGTACGTCTACACAGCAGATCTAGAAAAAATGTTTCGTCAAAAATTCATGAAGAAGATCA
Organism: Tipula vernalis; assembly: GCA_958295665.1. Taxonomy (NCBI): domain Eukaryota; kingdom Metazoa; phylum Arthropoda; class Insecta; order Diptera; family Tipulidae; genus Tipula; species Tipula vernalis. Next base: position 304,527,361 of record OY282560.1, on the reverse strand, counting down.
GGAATATCAGCGGATTTTATGGAGAAAGTCTACTGGAGAACAGCTGCAAGAATACAAACTTACAACCGTGACCTATGGCACTGCGGCAGCGACCTACTTAGCGGTGCGAACCTTGCAACAATTAGCGAAAGATGAAGCCATAGATGTCGAATCGCGAAGGAAATCGCTCTCACTGATTTCTATGTTGATGATCTCATATCTGGAAACAACACGCTCGACAATGCATTATCAGTACAGAAACAGCTTATAGCAATGCTCAGATGTGGAAGTTTTAACCTCCGAAAGTGGACTTCCAATAACCAAGCCCTACTAAACGCCGTACCAAGAAATCTGCGGAATTCTGGAATCTTGGAAATGGCTTGATGATACAATAAAAACACTCGGCCTTCGTTGGAATCCTGCCACAGACAGCTTCGGATTTCACATTTCGTTATCGGAGTCTGATAACAAAAAACGTTACCACAATGAGTTTACTTTCAGAGAGCTCAAAAATCTTTGACCCCTAGGATGTTTAGCACCAGTTACTATATTAGCTAAACTAATCATGCAAGACCTTTGGGTAGCAGGCCTTTCTTGGGATCAAACATTACCTCAGATTCTAGCAACGCAATGGCAGGATTTTAAAACAGCACTTCCTTCATTAGAATTAATATCTATACCTAGATGGCTTTGTTTCGATGGTCAATCACAGCTCAGTTTACATGGATTCTGCGATGCGTCTGAAAAAGCTTATGCAGCAGTCTTCTACGCTAGGAGCATGAACAACGATGGAGATATCAACGTGACCCTTGTTGCATCCAAGACCAAAGTAGCGCCGATAGAAAACATATTGTCGATTCCACGACTCGAGTTATGCGGCGCGTTATTGCTCACTAAGTTAATGAAACAGGTGTATGAAGCGTTACACATCCAAGATATAGAGATGTCATTTTGGACAGATTCAATGATCACGCTTTCGTGGATTAAAGGTTGTCCCCAAAAATATAAGATATTCGTCGCAAATAGGATTTCTGAAATACAAGAACAATCAAATCCAGCACAATGGCACCATATAAGCACCAAGGAAAATCCTGCTGATTGTGCGTCTAGAGGAATTCAGCCAACACAGTTGAAAGACTACAGTTTATGGTGGACGGGTCCGAAATAGCTCAATAGGCCGACTAAGGATTGGCCGCAACCTATTCAAGTCAACGACACTGCACTAGAGGTGAAGCATGTGATGTTAAATGCTACTGCTAAAATAGTTAATCCATTTGTGCAGCTAGTAGAAAAACATTCGGACATCAACAAAATATTCCGCATCATCAGCTATTGTCGACGCTTCATAAAGAAAAGTTTAAAGATGCAATGGGGCCATATAACGCACAACATCGTACCGACCGGTTTGGAGCTCAAGGAAGCAAGAGAAGAATTATGCAGCGATACAACATGAGAAGTTCCAGAAAGAAATTATTCGTTTACAAAAACATGACTCTGTTTCAGCGAAAAGCCATCTCTTATCGCTTAATCCATTTATTAACGGGAGGTAGAATTGCGAACAGCGCCTTCCATTTCGAAACCAATCATCCAATCATACTACCTTCAAAATACTGTTTAACCAAGCTGCTGATAGCTGATGCACACCTACGGATATTGCACGGCGGCAGCCAGCTTACTCTAGCTCTTCTTAGAAGAAGGTACTGGATCACAAACGGCAGAAGTAGAATTCGGGCAGAAATAAATAAGTGTATAACATGTCATCACTTCAAATCCGCCAGCAAATTATAGTTAATGGCAGACTTACCTCAAGGACGAGTATTACCGTCACGTCCATTCACACACACGGGCGTAAATTTTGCAGGACCTATTCAAGTCAGAGTTTCTAAAGGAAGAGGCACGAAGTCCTACAAGGGATACATAGCAGTCTTTGTATGTTTTTCAACTAAGGCTGTCCATCTCGAGATTGTGAGCGGTTTAACTGCAATAGCCTTTGTAGCAGCATTCAGAAGATTCATTGCACGCAGAGTTACTATATGCCAACATATTTATTCTGATAATGGTACGAATTTTGTCGGAGCTCGATCAATACTCGACAAGGAAAAGCATGAGTTTATAAAACAAGGCACCCCAGAACTTCAAAAAATGTTGGCTAATAATGGCACAGAATGGCATTTTTTTCCACCATCAGCACCACATCTCGGAGGGCTACGGGAGGCAGCAGTCAAGACAATGAAGTATCACCTAAAGCGAATAATCGGGGAAAGCACACTAACTTACGAAGAACTTTTAACAGTAATTTCCCAAATCGAACATGTCTCAATTCTAGGCCACTAGTAACTACAGGGTGGCTGAGACCAAGTGTTACCAAATGAAAACGCTGTAATTTTTTTAATTTTGATTATTTTTTATTGAAATTTCGTGGAATATGTTGAAAACATATTACATTTTATGAAAAACATGTTACTGCTCGATATGACCTCCTTTGGCTTTGATTATTTGATTCAGTCTTCCATAGAAAGCATTGCATGCTGACCGAACGTGGGCTTGCGGAATTTTATTCCATTCTCGAACAAGAGCTGACTTCAATGCATCAACACTTTCGTATTTTTTAGTGGACACCTTACTCTCCAAAATGGACCATATGGAGAAATCCATGGGATTCAAGTCTGGTGAATATGGTGGCCATTCTTTCGACGAAATCAGCCGCGGAACGCAATTTTGTAAAAATTGCTGTGTCGCTCGAGCTTTGTGTGACGGTGCCGAGTCCTGTTGGAATGTCCAACGGTTCGTACCAAAGTGTTTACGTGCCCAAGGTAGCAAAGCATCGTTTAGGATCTTTTGGCGGTACATCTCTTGGTTTACCTTGACTCCATGTTCGATGAAAACCAGAGGAGTGCGTCCATCTGCAGTAACTGCAGCCCAAACCATAACATAAGCTGGTGATTGCTTGCGCATGGCAACTCTTGTGTCCAAATTATCGTTGGACTTGTCCTCTAACCAAACACGATCATTTTGTTTATTCACATGCTGTTGAATGGTGAAAATTTTCTCATCAGAAAAGACAATTTTTGGAATCTCATCACGTTCGGCCAAGGCCTTCAATGCTCGTGTTCTTTCAAGCCTAACTTTTTTTTGTGCCTCCGTAAGATCTTGAACTTTTTGTATCTTGTAGGGCTTCAAGTGTAGTTCATTTTTCAATATGGTTTGAATGCTGTATCGTGAAACATGTAGACGTGCGGCTAATTGATTGGCACTTTGACGAGGATTTCGTTGGATTCGTTTCTTCACCTTTCGTATCATTTCTTTTGATGTTGCTGTCTTTTTAGGACCGCCTCTGTTGCGTTTAGCGATGCTACCAGTTTCGTTGTATCGAGTTATGGTTCGATACACAAACATTTTATTCACATTCAAATGCTGGAGCTGACGAACTATTGCTGTTTGTGAATTTCCACCCAAATACAGTGCAATTACACTATTACGTTTGAATTCCATTACGATTTTTTTATTAAGATATTAATTTAGAACAATTATTTATTGACCACATATAAACAACTAACCAAACTTCAATCTGTCAAAAAATTAATGCGCGAAAATGACAACTACACAAATGACAGCAGAGTGAAGTTAGTAATATTTGGTCTCAGCCACCCTGTATATCGCCAGATCCATCTGAAGTATTCCTAACACCAGGTCACTTCTTAATAGGCGATTCACTACTCGCCGTTCCGGAACCAGATTTGTTGCTTGAAAATGTAACTTTAGAACGTTGGAGACTATTGCAAAAGATGATTCAACAATTTTGGAAGCGATGGTCGACCGATGACCTATCAAGCCTTCAAGAGCGGGCAAAATGGAATTGCAAACAGCCAGAAGTCAAACTAGACGACATTGTTTGAATTAAAGACAACAATCTGCCACGGACTAAGTGGTCCCTTGGGCGAATTATCGAATTGCATCCGGGATTAGATAAGCTGACTAGAGTCGTGACAATAAAGGATAGTCACGGCATCAAATTTAAACGACAAATCTCGAAGATAAGCATTCTCCCTATCAAGGACGGAGAAGCTCCGGAGAAAGAACAAATCAGGGAAACTCGCAGTAGATACATAAGCGCATGTACCAGAATCAGATAGAGATGTTAACTCAGCGAGTCATCTATGCCATACAAATCAATACATCCGCGGAGTATGTTCAACCTTGTGCACAGTTTCTTTCATCTTTTTTTATATATTTTTTATTGTTAGCAGTTTACCAAATATAATATCAATATATTTCATTGTCAGCAGTTTTTACCTATAAATTTGTACAAATTACATTAATTATATAATTAATGTACAATTAGCATATTTTTATACTGTTGTTGTTAAAGGTATAATATTTTTTGTATGTAAGAAACAAAGCAAATAAATAAAATTTAGTGTTTATAAGTAAACTCAACAAGACGTTATTTTTGTGCAGCACTGACCAACGATAAGCGGAAAATAACGTTGAATCAAACTCAGTCTTTTGACATTCGGCCTTTCAACACAATCGGCCCTTCGACATTCGGTCTTTCGACACAATGGGCCTTTCGACACAATGGGCTTTTCGAAATTCGACTTTTCGATATTAGGCATTTCGACCCTTTCAGCATTTTGACATTCATCCTTTCGACCCATTGGGCCTTTCGACCCATTCGGCCTTTTGACCCATTCGGCCTTTCGACATTCGCCCTTTCGGCCCTCGGCCTTTCAACATTCGGCCTATTGACATTCGGTCTTTCGGCCCTATTCTAGTTTTACCACTTTTTGATGATCACTAATTTTCCCCACCGATACGGGCCTATTTATTTTGGGTACAGCTTAAATCTGCTCCCAAATTGATTCCTTTTGATTGCGACAAAGTCATCCATCCTAAGTCAGTCTTTTCATCTACAAATTGATTGATAAGCCGATTATTCAAAAGTTGTTTTAATTATAGAACGATGACACGTGCAATTAATGAATCTCTGTAAATTCGAAATATGTTTGTACCATGAATCTGGATTTGCCATTAACAATAATGCTATTTGTCTGTTGTGTTTTTCGAACAATAATGCCATTTGTCCTTTCTATTTGCCCATTTTCTCTCTGATTACCAGTGGTGATCAGTGCATGTTTAACAGATTGAGCTTCACAGTATTCTTCGAAAACTTTTATTCTAAACGTGGTGTCCTGATCTGTTACAAACTGTGCCAGACTGCCTAAAATGGTATGTTGTACCGCTTTTTTTGAATCACCTCTGCTGATATCGTTGTTACAACTGAAAAAATCTATTTATAACTTTTGGCTGTACTGGTTAGTTGACCCAAATGGTCTATATGGGATATAAATAAGGGATACTCCCCTTTTGGCAGAGGGTGTATAAAATTCTATTGTTTTGTACATTTTCTGTCTCCTAATACACACTGGATACACTTTTTGCGGCAAGTTTCGCATTTTCCTTTTAATCCCGGTATGATTTATTAATTAACAAGTCTGATGAATGTTGCTAAGCTGGAAGACAGAGTGACATCCTAGCCTAGAGAATTATGCCTACCAAGCTAATTGCGAAATTAGAGGAATTCCAAATATACAGAATGAACATGTTGTCAAAATTGTTAAACGTTGCTGTCTGATTAAACAACTGGTGTGGAGTTCACTTGAAAATTCATCAGAAACATCTTTCTGGAATGTTTTAGATTGTATGCGAAAGTTATTATCGGAGTACAAACAACTGAAAAAGGACCACAAGTTTAAACATTTTTGGGTAAAATTCAGCAAAATTAAATGCAAGTTTGATGACGACAGTATACCGGTAAAAATTAGTTCATATCATGAACTAAATTCATTAAGGAAAAGTCTTCGAACGGTGTAGTGGAAAACGATGTCGCAACTGAAGCTCGCCATATTTCTAAGTACGAGTATGATGATAATATGATAATATTTGAAGTTTTTGTTTCATCTGCCATTCATTTTCATGATGTCTTCATGATGATGTTAGATTGTCACTACTGGAAGTAAGTGATAAGTTATGATTTTATTTGTCTTACGAATTATTTGATAATGGAAATTTGGTACACCGGTGTGATCGTAAATATTGTTGCGGTTCCAGTTGTTGCGGTGCCCATTCCTAATTTTCCATGTGAGTGTTGCATGATTAAGGTATCGCTAATTGATCACAGATTTTTACAAATATATATATATATATATATATATATATATATATATATATATATATATATATATATATATATATATATATATATATATATATATATGTATATGTATATATCTATATATATATATATATATATATATATATATATATATATATATATATATATATATATATATATATATATATATATATATATATATATATATATATATATATATATATATATATATATATATATATATATATATATATAATATGTGTGTATAGTTTATTTCGCCTACTTATGATTATTTACAATTATTTTTTGAACTTTTAGATCAGTTGTTAGTTAAGATTGGTTGCGGACTTTAATCTGCCCTCTATTCAATGAAATAGCGATGACCATCCTGGAGTACTCCCCTTCCAGTTTGAAGGTCGTTGTGCTGAGCTGTTGGTTGATTCGCTTTGCTTTTTGGTTTTAAAGAATTAGATTGACGATAATGGTTAAGTAGATTGTGTGTACAATGATTTTGAAAAGCCTTTAATAAGGTTGTCAAAATCAATTGCTCATAAATAAAATTGGACGGAATGAAATTAACTGAACTTACAGTTTATGTCAAATTTAATGGGGTTTGTTCTACACTCACTACTACATTCGGGGTGCCATAGCGCTCAATACTTGATCCATTATTGTTTTTAGTATTCATAAACTACATTGTCTTTAATATGTCTAGTAAATGTCTATTATATGCCGATAAATTTAAGATCTTCCGATCAATTAAATCTGATAATGACTGCCACCTATGACTGCCGCCCTTATCAACTATACTACAGACTAAATGGAATTGTAATATGGTTGAAATTTTTAAAGATTTGGGTGTTACTTTCGATACAAAAATTATCTTGTACGACTCATATTGACAATATTTGTAAGAAGGCTAATAAGCTGTGGCAACAAATCATAGTGGCTTATGTGCAAAACAGCGAGTTTTCAATACAACAGTTTAAACATTTTAAACTCAAAATAAGAAAATTGGGAATAAAGTTGAATTTGTTTTTAATTGAATAACTTGCATAATAGTAATATAGATGGATTGGATTAATTATGATCGTAAAAAATGTTCATTCTTAGAAAATATAGGCCTAAGAAACTTCTAAGCCACTAGTATAAATGTTGAATAAAATTTAAGAGTGGCTTAAGTAACTTAAGCCATTATTCAGCATTTTAAATGTATGTTTAATAAATTTAAGCTTATTTAAGTCAATTTGACAAATTACAAACCAATTTTTCGTAATGGTTAAGACAAAAACATATAAGAATTCCAGAGTTCAATTTTATTATTAAAAAACAAAATAAATCGTACAAAAAATTCAGCTGTAATGTCCAAGTTAATTAAAAATCAAATGATACGATCTTAGAAAATAATTCAAATAAAATATAATAAAAAGTTATCAAAATTATAAAAAGGTACATTCATACAGTATACATCTTAGGTAGACTCTTCATTGTCATCCTCTGTTAAATCAGGATGGAAGTCGGGCATGTCTTCACCACATAGTTCCATATAAAAAGCATGAAAATTTGTATCAATCAAATGTAGCATACTCAATAAGTCTTTTTTCTTCGCCTCGTTTATTTTTATTGGCCCTTCATAGCAGTGTGGAATATCTGTATATGTCAGTTGGTTAAAACCTCTTTTGCGAATATTCATAACTTTAAATGGTTCGTCAACTTCGTGACAATTTTTATAATAAATTTTACCAAACGTTTTCGTAGAACGCAACCATTTTATATCCTGCCAGATTACTCGTTCGCCATCCTCGTTAACTTTCCGAAAAGTACATTTTGTTTTTGATGTGAGACCGTAGTTTTTGAATGAACTCTGTTGCATTTCATGTACCTGAAAAGTTTTTCTCTCGCCAGCACTTCTAATAAACTGGTACCAGTCCCGCGGGTGATGAATCGGTACGCTTGTTCGTTTTTTTTTTCGCTCAATTAAAGAGTGATCACTATCGCACTCCATGTGCGTATGGCCCGGTTCCAAAAATTTATGGTCAATCGTATTTATTTCGTTTGTTACCGATGCACAAAATATAGCAAACATCAGCGCTACATATGAGTTCTTATTTTGCCCCGTACATGAGTCACTGTAAAAAGTTAGGTTCCTAACAGTTGCAGGTAATGCCTTTAGATGTTCGTAGAGACAGGAAGCAATTTCATTACCACCTCGATTTGCAATAGCCTCATGCCACATGTAACAATAAGGAGTACCTGAAGATAATATGTTAATTAATATCTATTAAAATAGTTATATACACCTTAAGAATTCAAGTTTACCTGAACCGCAATCATGGATTGTTAAATTAAATGTATAAAGCTGTCGTTTATAATAGCATATTGATGACCGTAAATAAGGTGTAGGTAAGCATTGCTGAAGATCAAATGCAAAGACCTTTGAAGTTGCTGAGATCGAAGCAATATCATTTTTTTTACTGTTGTATGCTCGTTCTGCCATTTCATGGTGATGTTTCTGCTCTTTTAGTAGTATCTCCAACTCTGTACCTGTGGATGCCTTAATTTTTATACTAAATACATCGCATTTTGTACAAGTATCAATCTGGGGTTTCTTAAATTTCAACCCAAGTGTTCTGAAGATCTCTGAATACTTCGATAATGAAACAGGCTTTGCATTGGCCTTCAAGTACAACCTGTACATTTTTGACAAGCTTAAATCCGAGTTTAGGTACATTTTTGAGGTGTGTCTCCGACTATAATGGCTTTCATAGGCCGGGAAGCTCTTAATGTGGCCTACCACTTCTTCAAATTTTTCTGAAGAGATTTTCTTTTTAGAGGGACCCGTTCCCCTTAAATCCTGAGCAGTGGTGGTTCCAGGAGACTCAATTTTCTTTGCAATTACTGTTTTAAGGAATCGATCTGTTTCACCTAAAGACGCTTTGAAGCATTTTTGACAAACCTGTGTACGTAATCCTTTAACGTTTAAGAAATAACAGTAGGAAAATTGTCGGTTTCGTGGTGCAGTGGAACTTTTGATATTAGATGTAGTTTTCTTATCTTGAATATCTATTAATCCTGCAACAAAAGCCACTCGAAGGTTAAAATTACCCAGGCTCCAGTATTGGGTAAAAATCGCCTCTTGTATTTCAGGTGATACTTTATTTCGGCAATTTCTTATACATGGATGGAGCAACTGAACTTCTTTAGCCTTAATTTGTTTCCCAGCAAGAGTATATGCTTTTCCCAAATTTCGTTTCATTTTACGAGTTTTTGGAGTTTCTTTAGTTACTAGCACCTGTTCAGTTCTTACAGGTGATAATAATTGATCATTCGATTGATTATTTTCAGATGACAGCATCAAATCACGATCATCCATATTATTACTGTTACACAGCTGATTATTTTCGAAGAGTGCTGTAGAATCACGTTTAGCCATAGTCCCAGTGTCGTTATCTGAATCTGTTTCGGAAGTTGAAGTTGAATCACTAAGCTCGAAATTGGGATCTGCAAGACTGTCGTCACATGAAACATCCATTTCATCGTCTGTATTTAACAGCGGCATATCTGGAAAAGACATTAAAAAAATTTACATAAATTTGGCAATATTAATACTAAAATACAGAAATTCTTACCAGTGAAACGGTTTTCTTGTAGGAATGTTTCATTATGAAAATGGGTAACGCATGAACCACCATCCACAACACTTGAATCTGCTTCATTTCGTATAGCCATTGTACTAGATTCACTAATTACAGGTGTAATAACTTCTGCTTGTGATGTTTGAAATAATTCGCCTATCGTACCTTTAAGAGCAGTATTATTTATCTCGCCTCTTTTATTTCCACTTGCCTTAGCCTGCAATGCAAGCGCAACCATTTTACTGGCTCTACTTTCACTCATTTTACATGAAATAGTTAATTTTCTTATTAACAGTGGACACTATGATTGTAATTAATGTATTCACTGACGAGATAACAATTTTTATTACGGGCACGTTTCGTCTTAAGTTTAACTATAAAACAATTTTTGAACTATAGATAATAATATGCACACACGTAAAAATGTATTATTTACATTTAAATACAGTATTTCAATATTTTCACTTCGTAAAACAGACTTATCAAACTTAAAACACTATGACGTATTACACAAAATGAACTTCAAAATTCACAATAGTTTGAATTAACGGCTTAATATCAAATAGGTCTCAGTATTGCATCCAAATTAATTTGAAATAACGTCTAAATTATCGTTACACAATTCTAGTTAAAAAATGTATTTTGATAAAATGGCTTATAAACCTTTAAGCCGTTTTCGAATTTACAATAAATGACAAAAAAAAATTTTATAAAAGCGACTTGAGAATACTTAAACTAAGGTATAAAACGAAATATGAGATTGGTATGTAGGATTAAATTTTTTGTGAAAATAAGACATTATAACGAATGCAATAATACATCTAAAGCAGTTAAGCCGTTTGATCGTTACGTTTATTTTTGACAAAAGTAGTAGGAGCGAAAAACGGAAAAGAGAGAAATATCCGTTAGAGCGATGAGAATTAGATTATGTGTTAAACATATTTTTGGCTTAATTACACATAAGCCACTATGATTTGTTGCCACAGAGTTATTAAGTTTTGTATTACGTCGTTTCCAGGATTTTATGTCGTACCGTATCACAGTAATATTGTTTAGTTTCCTTGTAATTAGCCAACTCGAGTATTGCATACAAGTTTAGAACCCATTTTATGCCAGTAATAAATAGTGCAGGAATTGAATCAATTCAACGCAGATTCACTGGGAGTTTATTTAGGAAATTTATTATGTTTGAATTCATGCCGATTGTACTTGGACGAATTACTCTTATATAAGGTCATTAATGGAATTGTTCACACTTCTTTCCTTACTGAAATTAGCATTTATGTACCAGCCTACTACCGGTCAAGAAATTTAAATTTATTTAGAATGTTAACTCCAACCACAAACATTGGGCTAGTCTCGCCATGCTGTCGACTATTAGTGAATCATAACTTGTTCTTTGGTGATAATAGTACTTAGAAATTCTGTACTAAATATTAATAATAAATATTTGATGTCTTAAGGAAGAACGCATTAATTGTGAAGCTACATTTTTTAGAATTATTCATTTTGTAATTAAATTTTTGATTATAGTGAAATACAAATAAATAATAAATATTTGTGAGAATGGGAGGCAAAACTAAAATAATAAAAATCTTGACTGGAATGGCGACCACGACATTTTTCTAATCGATGTTTTTTACCCTAATTCGTCGAGAAATGCGAAAATGTGGAGCAAATTTTTTCGTGATTAGAATAATTACCCAATATAATTTCGCTATAGTGGGAAAAGTCAAAATAAGTGTGACGGAGTGTAAGTAAAGGACTGAATCAGTATCAACTTATACCACAAAGTGTTCGAATATATTTATTAAATTAAATCGATTATTTCATAGTACCTATAAATCTCCATTTCACAAGGAGCAGAATAATAAAAATTCCCCGGTATAATAATATTTTGATTTATTAACAATTCAACAAATCATATGGAAATATCAACATCTATTTATAGACATTTCACCCTTAAAATAGATTTAAAAGCACTACAACCCACTTCATGTACAATATACCCACTCTATATAAATACAATTATGTTCACCATACTGCCATTAAATATATTGCCACCGAAATCCAACAACAAATTACCTACATATTTTTACTTCAAAATGAATTCCCATCAAACGCGAACGAAACCAAAATGAAAATGATGTGCGTGACTTGGAAAAACTTTTCATCGTTGTGTTTAAAAAAAAAAATAATTATAAACAAATTAATAAAACGTTAAAAATAAAAACAAATTTTTATTGCCAAATTAGAAGACTGTTTATCTAGCTGATGGCAAGGTAGAATAAATATACAGATACAATTAGTCTATTATTCAAGTTAATTGTAGTTTTTGCTTTTTTTATGTAGGTTGTAGACAGTAGCTTTGTAGAAAAATCATTGTTGTTACATTTTATCTGCATATCATTTTCTAATCGCATTACGATGATATTGTTTGCTTTATACAAATGTATACAAAACGTGAATATAACTGAAGAAAAGTATCTGAATCTCATTGAAGCAGTAAAAAGGATTATTACTATTCATAGTTTTTTCATTCAATATACTATTTGAATAAGTAACTTAAGAGATTGCAATAACAATCTAAATATCGGTTGAGTGGATTTTTTTTTATTATTATCGAGACGAGACATTTGCCATTATCTCATGGAGATTTCAACCGGCTTTCAAAACATAAAATAATATTTGTAGTACAGTACAGCGCCCCTTGGTTCATAATCGAATCCTCAATATTTGGTTTCGTGACTGCAAATTTTTACAAAATATTCTACAGCTCGTTTGTTTTTGGATTTCTCAGCTGTTCGGTACAAGTCAAGAATTCGAATAGTTTTATTAATTCATTTGCTTAAGGTTTCCAAAAGCATTAGGGTACTGGGTGCTTCCTTTCAACGTACGGCGCTGCCTGTAATTGAAGAGAGAATTTGATCGAGTAAAAGAGGGAAAGGAAGTGAGAGATAGAGAGAAAAGGAGGTGTTCCAGCTTATCCCCGTAGAAGAGCCTAATATAAAAAGGAAACACAAAGAATCATCAAATAAAAACAAATACTTCACAGAAACACTTATCTGTTAACTCTCAGCTGATCCGCATTCCACAACTTACCCTTAGTTTTTATATATGATTTTTTTAATCTTAACTAACTTACAATTATTTGACATTTGGTATAAAGAAAAAAAAAGTAAAAGAAGTGATGGAGCATTGTCATGATTACTAAAATATTGTACTAAAAATTCGGTGACAATATTCAATCACAGATGACGCTTTGTCATCGTCGTAAAATTTATAAATTATAAAATGTAACGATAGGTGACACTTTGTCAATTTGTTAAGTCTAAAAAATGCAGAGGTACAACAAACCTAAACTAATAGTCCAAGGGTTGTTAAAACGATTTATGATGCAATCCAGTATGCAACACTATTCCTCAAAGAGCCAAAGGAAAGTTACGGCGCTCATATCATAGACTGAATTATATCCATTATGTACAGGCGGGTATTACTTGGGACAAATACCTATCGTTATCTGTTCCAGCGAGAAAACAAGTAGTAGCCGGAAAGAGGTTGTGCTTTAATTGTCTGTCGTCGAAGCACCAAGCGTAAATTTGGTGATCCAGATATAATTGGCAAAAATGTAGAAGACGCCATCACTTAACGTTGCATCATGAAAAGAAAGAAAGAAAGATGGAAGAAACCGCGAAGTCTAACATTCGAGTGCTGTCGCACAACCCACTATGAGTAATAACTTCGCCATACTGATGACAGTCATAATTACAGTAAAGCACAAATTCGGTAAGCTAGAAAGATGTCGAGCCCTATTGGACGCAGGGTCTCAAGCCTCTTTAGTATCCGAGGATCTCGTCCAACGATTACGTCTACAAAGAAGCAAAGCCTACACAAGTATGCAGGGCATAACTACGGGTATTATTCAATCTGGGGGAGGCATCGCCATGGTATTTGGATCAGTATTCAATTTGAGCACCCAAATTGAGATAGATGCAAGAGTATAACATACCAAGTACCAGATCTAGATTACCACATAGCCGCCACAATTTCTTCACATTTCTCGTAGAAAAACGAAGGCAAATGAGACCAATATTTATACAAAGAAAAAGTTTTTAGGTGTGTGGTGTCTGGCCAGCTTAAATCAACGACCTTAAAAATTGTGAGAAACAATTACACAGAGCGAAACGTATTTTCCATAGCACTGAGCGAACAACAAGAAGAAGACGGTGACAAGACACTACATGAGTTTTGGGAGCTGAAGGATAGTCCACAGGCAAATCATATATCACCGGAAGAACCAAAATGTGAGCAAATTTATGCTGATACGTTTAAACATAGAGAGGATGGAAGCTATGTACATAGTTCGACTTCCATTTCGTGACATATCAACAAGGTTGGGAAATTCTGTTAAACTCGCCGCCCATCGTTTTGGGTCATTAGAACGTCAGCTAATGAATTACGAAGATTTGCGAAAACAATACGAGGGAAATTAATCCTATTTACGCAATCACGTGGCCGTAAAGGCAACCAGTGGGACGAACAAGCTGCTAGTGGTTTTCGACGGCCCAAGCAAATCCACAACAGGGGTTTCTTTGAACGACACCTTACTATTCGAACCAACCATTCAACCCACACCATATGTGACACTGTTGCAATTTTGTTGCCATCAGATTGCTATCGCAGCCGATATAGAACGGATGTACCATCAAATTTTGATAAATGATGGATGCGACACTATAAGCTGACTAGGGTAACATTTTGGTTGGCATGTTCCGCATATTTGGCATTAAGCACACTTCAGCAATTAGCACGGGAGAGCGAAGACAATACCGTATTACAGCGCATAGTGAACAATTTCTTGTCAGGTGCAGAAAGTGAGGAAGTTGTTTTCGGTCATTCGAGTGTGGACAAGAATGGCGGAATACGAATAATTGTAATCATGAGGACTTTGAGGCAGATATCCACCGTGAATCAAGTAAAATGAAATTACCTCTTTGAAAGAAAGTCCAGTTTGAGCAAGATACTACATAGCATCGCATATGTTCACCGTTTTATAGAGAACTTAAAGTACCGGAATACCAAACATCGACAAATTTGTGAAATAACCATCCATTGATTATGTACATTTATCGTGAGAATTTGCATGCTGCTAAGGCAGAAATATTGAATATTACATGGTCGAAATAAGATAGGAACGCTATTAAGTGGCTGTCTAATCTGTATTAATTACGCCAGCCAAACTAGCGATCAATTAATGGGGAATTTGCCAACTGAGCAAGTGACAGCTACGGTTCCGTTTACCAAATTCACAGAATTGATTTTGCTGGGTCAATTTATTTCGTCACAAAAAGTGGTAGAGGTGCAGCCAAGCAAATTAAAGGATACTTGTGTGTCTTCGTGTATATGTCGGTTAAAGCAGTACACGTGGAACCGGTGAGCGACTTGACGAGTGAAACTTTCTTGGCCGCTCTTAAATGGTTTCCAGCGAGACAAGGATTTCCCAGAAATATATACACCGACAATTGGTCAAATTTCATTGCTGCCAGAAGAATTCAAAGCGAAGCCTACAAGATAATACAAAACATTAATCGAGATGTCTAATTTCAGCATAAATTAGTAGCAAGAACATAGAGTGACATTTCATCCCGCCCTCTTCTCGCATTATGAACACTGACGCCCGCTCATTTTTTGATATAGGGAATACAGCCGTGGCAGTTCCTGAAATACCGATTACCTCTGAAGCAGATTATTTACTAACGCGATGGTATCGATTACAAGAAAGTATTCAAACATTCTGTGAACGAGCTTCAACCGACTATCTAAATACCCTCGGGCAAAGGTATAAGTGGGCAAAGCAAAAAGAAAACATTAAATTTAGCGACATCGTTATGATTAAGGATGATAAAACTCCAACATGTGAATGGCCGCTAGAAAAAATAGTACAGCTACATCCAGGAGCCGATAATTTAGTGAGAGTGGTTACTATCAAAACCGCAAATTCTGTTTTACAACGTCCGGTAGTCAGGTTGTGTCGACTACTCATAGAACGTCAATGGCGAAGAGTATGTTCGAGCTGATCCCAATAGAAGAGTCCAATATACAAATTAGAACTAAAAAGAAACACAAAGATTCATCAAACAGAAACAAATTCTTTAGAGCAGAGTGCAATATTTTCGCTCTTTTAGAGCTCTTTATAAAATTTTTCGCTTCGAATACAATTTTTTTTCAGTTTGCTTTTACGCTCTTACCCCCTAATGACAAAAACAATTATTTCACTCTTTCAAAGTGATTTTAAATTTTTATTTTAAATTTTGCTCTTAAAACAGGGAGCGTAAAAGTTAAAAATACCACTCTTAACCCATTCTACAGAGCCATTGAAGATAATACATTAGCGAGCGAAATTTTTTGTAATACACGAATTGCTCTTTTGAATATCATTAAATAAATAAAGTTCAATAAACAATATTTTGATAAATTTCCGGAATGTGACCAACTAGTAATGGAACTTGGCTATTCCTAAACCGACTTTAGTGAAATTTGACATGCGCGTTGGAAAGGGATTCTAAAATGATTTTCCTAATTCCGGGACCTGACAGTAACATTAGCGTGCTGTCACCCTGAAATCACTGTGCGATTAAATTTCCCGGCAGATGTATAGTAAATATATCAATATGAGTGACCTAAATAGATTACTGCAGATGTATAATAAATAAGTAAAGCTATTGTCTGTAGCAGTTTCCGTAATCCATCGGTAGAGAAATAATCTGTATTTTCCACCCTATTTGTCCATATTTCAGAACTTTATCTAAAATCTATTTTAGAATCCGACTTTCAACGCATTTATTGAATTGCATCACAATCGGTTAAGGAATAGCCAAGTTCCAGCTAAATTTTTCTTATTTCAGAAACTCATCTAAAAATCATTTTAGAATCCCATTTTGATCGCACATCTCAAATTTCACTAAAATCAGTTAAGGAATAGCCAAGTTCCATCCCAGTTGGCCATATTCCAGAGCTTCATCTAAAAATCATTGTAGAATCCCTTTTTGATCGCGCATGTCGAATTACATCACAATCGTTTAAGGAATGGCTAACCTCCATCCCAATTGGCCATATTCCAGAATTTCACCTAAAAATCAATTTAGAATCCCATGTTCATCGCGCGTTTCAAATTTCACTAAAATCAGTTAAGGAATAGCCAAGTTTCATCCTACTTGGCCATATTCCAGAATTTCACCTAAAAATCAATTTAGAGTCCCATGTCCATCGCGCGTTTCAAATTTCACTAAAATCAGTTAAGGAATAGCCAAGTTTCATCCTACTTGGCCATATTCCAGAACTTTATCCAAAAACAATTTTAGAATGCCATTTCCAACACCCGTGTTTCCGTTCGCTAACAAACAATAAGGCTTTCTAAAAAGAGAATTTTAGAAGGTTTTGAATGTAATTGTTTGCCTTAATAACACGAGCAAGAGCAATATAATAATGACGTTTTTCAGCCCTATTCCCATAGTCGCATCACTTCATGTGATGTGATAACTATCACATCACTTTAATTTCGATACTCTCTTAGTCGATTGAAGCGACGTTTATCGTTTGGTGTGATAACTATCACTTGAAGTCGTATTCTATTAGTTGTATAAAAAGTTAAATATCACTTGAAATGATATCACCTGAAATTGGCAAGTGATAGATCTATAAATGTCAAATATTACGTCAGTTGTAAGGATATTTTTATTGCTGGCAGATATGTACAGTTTCTGTCATTTGTCGTATCACATCATATGAATCGACTAAGAGAATACCAATTTATACTTCAAGTGATGTGTTAGTTATCACATCACATGAAGTGATGCGACTATGGGAATAAGGCTGTTTATTCATCAGAGTAGAGCGTATTTATTTTCTCATTTATTAGCTCAATAACAAAGAGCGAAAATATGATAACATAAATGCAATAGTGAAAGAGCTCTTTATAAAGAGCTTTTTAATAGTTTTTAAACTCACCCATTTTAAACTCTGCTTCAGAGAAAAACTTATCTGATGACTCACAGCTGATACGCATTCCACAACATACACTTGGTTTTATATATGATGCGGATATTAAAATTACACTAAATATGTAAAATTTAATTTGTTAATCTAAACTAACTTAAGTCTGCTTTTTGTTTACAATTATTGGACATTTGGTAAAAAGAAACGAGAGTAAAAGAAGTGATGGAGCATTGTCATGAATACTAAAATCTCATACTAAAAATTCGGTGACAATATTCAATTACAGATGACGCTTTGTCATCGTTGTAAAATTTTTTAATTATAAAATGTAATGATAGGTGACATTTTGTCAATTTGTTAAGGGTCTAATAGTGGAAACATATAAAAAATTTCTTCTGGAAATTACTATCAAAGTGAAAAAAGTGAAAAAAATAATAATTTCGCAAAGAATATTTTGGAAAGTCAATTTGTTAACTGGATTTGGGAAGTGTGAATACCTAGCCCCAATTTAAACACCATTTTATTTGCTGAGTGCGTTCAAATTGGACTGGAAGATTACACCACATTCGAAACAGCTCAGATTGCTTTATTCAGGGAGGCAGAAAGGATGAGAAGTATCGAGAGGAGAAGAGGGGAAGGGATCTAATTTGCTGACTGACCTCATATTATTGTAGTTCGAACAAAACATTTAGACATTTAAAGGGTCAAGTTTCCTTTGTTGCATTTAGGTACCGCAAGCAAACGATATGCAAAATGAAATTTTCCAGCTGATTTCCTATAAAATAATTATATATGTATGTATAAGAAAAATTCATATAAACTGAACTTCGTTTCACATTTGTATGCAAAAATCACCACATAAAACGCTCTTTCTATACTTAATGGCTTTGAAAATAATTTAATCCACCCAACTAACATTTTGCCTTATAAATTGTCTTCTAAGAATATTTTTCACTTAAAAGAGCCCTAGAATAACATTCTCCAAGAATGTTTAAAACTGAATACTTATTAGCTTCTTGTCAAAGAAATGCGATTTATAACTTATGTTATATTCTTACATTGCATTTTTACACCTTGACAGATTCTGTTGTAAGGCTGTTTCTTACACAACACTTAGTATACTCTTATTGTTTTTAGTGAAAAAGTTTTCTTAGCCAAGACATATTTAGTCTTACAGTTCTCTTAATTTCTTTCTTTATGAGTGTTCTGTAGGATTTCTCTTGACCAAGAGTTTTGTAAGATTAAAACATAAACAAATCTTTATAGAGAACGCTATAAGATTACATATTGTTTAAATTCTTTTGCAAGAGCCTTTAAAGTGTGTTTCTTTTAGAAAATATGACATTTGTTTGAGTACCGCAGAAAACCAAACTTAGTGATTGACGTAACTCTAAAACTAATTAATGTTAAAAATCGAGTGTTAGATATATTACAGTTTTATTCAGTTTTTTTATTTAAAATAATATAGTAAATATGTCTCTAAATATATAATATATGTATTCGCAAAATATTCTCTTAATACTCTTGGATAAGTTCTCTTTAAGAAAAACTCATACCTCTCCCTTGTTAGATACTTACTTTATTCTTACATAGGATAACAATAAAAATATTCTTTAAATACGCTTAGATAAGTTTTCTATAAGAAAAACTCATACCTC
This sequence comes from Tipula vernalis, assembly GCA_958295665.1. Classification (NCBI taxonomy): domain Eukaryota; kingdom Metazoa; phylum Arthropoda; class Insecta; order Diptera; family Tipulidae; genus Tipula; species Tipula vernalis. Next base: position 304,507,919 of record OY282560.1, on the reverse strand, counting down.
TCCCTTATTAGAAACTTACTATATTCTTACATAGGAAAATAATTAAAAATGTTATTTTAGGAGACATTTCTATCAGTGATGGGCTCAGGGTAAATCTCATTTAACTATTTGACGACAAAGTATACAAATACACAGTTTAGCAACAGTATAACCGATTTGTTGTATCAGGAAATGGTGTAGAATTCTTTGCATGTATATTTTATATTTTATACAGGTCAAAATTAACCCTATACTGAGATTTTTTTACAAGCTTTTTCAGACCATATATTACAATTATTGGTGATCGTTGTAGATGGTCAGCACAACGAACGATATTACACACAATTGGACGCGGTGTTGTGCTTAGCGCCGGGAATCGAACTCGAGACCGCGTAGACCCGTAGACCGTCACCTTAACCATCACTATATGACCGGTTAATAAACGTGAAACAAAATTGATTGATCTGCATGAGATGACGTTCGCTGGCATCATAAGGTCGAAAGGAGCGAAAGAGATCAAGATATTATATTTATATTCAAAACCAACACTTTGTACAAGCCATAAAACCGCGATACGTACATAACAAAATGAATATGAAATCTGAAACAAATTGTAGTTAAATTATTTAATAATATACGTGTATCAGCAAGCCTTCACGGCTGGTAATATACATAAGTTTTGGTTTTGATATATAATATTAACAAGGTAAAATATAGCCATACGTGCTTCTGGTGGTGTCAGAGGAAGTTCGTTGTAAGATCACAAAAACAGACTTCTTTCGCTTAATGTTAACCTCTCACAGGTTTCTATAATATTACGTTATATTGAAATTGATATTGCGTATAGCTGATCGATTATTGGCCGAGAACTTATTTAAAATGCTTATTACATACACTGCTCTGAGGTCATTAGAGCTGGCACTTAATGATTCGAATTTAAAATTAGTTGTGCTTCCGTTTCTAAAAATGTCACGTTTCGTCTCTGATTTATATATATATGTGTGTGTATGTATATATATATATATATATATATATATATATATATATATATATAAATATATATATATATATATATATATATATATATATATATATATATATATATATATATATATATATATATATATATATATATATATATATGATATAATATTCAAAACAGTCATACAAACTTATTATTATAATAAATTGTTTGATAATATTGAATATCAACAAATTTGTATGACTTTAATTTTGTTGGTTAATTTATATTTATTTCTTCAGTTTTACCGAAGTATATAAACTCAAGCCGACCCTGAAAACTAATTTAAACGTTTTCTTATAAGACACTTAGAAGATATTTCACGTAGAACGTCATTTCGGCCATTGGTTATTTTTTAATTTTTTAGATACATTTTTTTTCAAATGTAATATTTTGATATATTTTGGCAATTTTAGGAACTTAGCAAGTGCTTTTATAAAGTTTCCTTTCATAACAAGTACTATGTAGTATTTTAATTAGTCCATTTTATGATATTTCTTTTTTTGATAATTTTTATTTTTTTAAATAATAATAATTCTTTATTTTATTATTCGAATTTTTAAGAGCGCAAAAAATTAGATCAGGTAGCTATTATTTTTAATTGAAAAATTTGAATTCGCAGCTAAATTCTATGCTAATTTCAATGTAAATTTTAATTATATAAAAAGTAATTAGTTTTTCAAGCATTATCTGTTTTAATTTAATTTATCTGTTTTATTTGTCAAATGATAATACCAAGTTTGTTATAAAACTGAATTAAGAATCATTAAAGTTGTATAATCCTATAACATAATTTTCTAAGATTATAACGATAAATTATATGTATAGGAATACAACGTAAGTCTTAAAACGCTCTTACATAAGAATGTATCATATATTCTGATAACAACCTTACGAAAGACTACTATACGACTATTCTTATAACTTACATCATTCTTTCTCAAGAAAGTTTAGCCTTATATGACACTTATATACACCTTACAAGGCGCTTATTTCAACCTTATATGCCCAAATAGTTCGCCAGAAGACTCTTAAAAGCTTAATATAAGATGCATTTTAACTCTTATATCACGCTCATAAATTTCAAAATTGTTAGTTGGGCATATATTAACGGTGTTTTAAGTTTTCATGTTTCGATTATAATTTTCCAAGTTTTTCATTATTTTATTTCAAGGAATATCAAAATGGAAAAATATTAAAATGTACGGTAAATTTACGATTCCATAATGCATATTATTAAAGACTGCAATATATTATTAGATATGGAAATTGATAGGAAGTACATAAAATTTGTTTGTACATAGTCATGAAAATATTTTATTTATGTAAGGTTGTTTGTAGAAATGGAGGATTAATTACTTAATATTTCATCACAGAAGGTCGTAAAGGCGCTCAAATTGTTTATGATTTATACATTTTTGGTTGTGTGTTTACATGTTGCGGTAAACCATTTACCATTATTTTCTGTTGTTTTCAGTTGACCATAACATAAACCATGTAAAATACACAGCATGAAATTCCTAATTATTTTATAGTCGGGCCACAAATTGATAAACTATGTAACACTTTTGATATATGTTTTGTACAACACCCCAATGCAACATTCCCGCGTATATGTACATACATATTTATGTGTTGTGTAGGTATAGCAATTCACAATTTTTATAAAACATTCATTTTAAATTAAATTCATAACCCCAAATGCGTGTATATCATATAAGAGACACACACATAATTATCACGCAACATTAAAACATAAAATCCAGCAACAACTGAACATAAAATAAACGTATTTTTTATTGCGGTTAACCCACAAAACATAAATTGTGGGTTCTTCTCTCTCTGTCTGTGTGTGTGTGTGTTTTGTAATACATATAATATTGTGTGTAATGCTGGGTTATAATTTAGATTTTTTGGAAAATATGTTTATGCTTTTGTCACAATCATATCGCAAAAATGATAATGGAAAACCACATAGAAAATGTATAATAAAATAATTAAATTTTTTTTTTGTTTTGTTTGGTATATACGGTTGCTTAAAATCTCCCATGATAATACCACAATACGAGATTATCCACTTAGCCATCTCCCGTATACATGCAATATGTACGTACCTCTCGAATATGATATGTCTCCCGACAAAACTATCAAGGCGCACCACCACACACACCGAACGACAATTTTATATATTACGTTCGTGATAAATCTTTCTAAAAACTTGGCATTCACAAACCCACCTAGAGTAATAAAAAAAATAATTTTACCGTTCAATTGTTATTATCGAACCATTCTAATCTTCTTATCGACTCAAAACAAAACTAATTGATAACAATAACATAAATACGTAAAAATTTTCTCGTTAAATTATTTTGCAAAATTATATTACAAAAGTAGATATTTAGCGAAGTTGAAAATTAATATTTTAATTTACTTTTTTTTTTTAGGGAACATAACCTCAAAACAAATAAATATTATGTATATTGGGAAAGAATATGGCGGTAATAAAATAATGAACAAAATGGCGTAAATACGATGTGAAATGTTTTAATTAAAAATTGGTTTATTTTTTGCACTAAAACATTTTAAATATAAATTCACGTGTTGGTTTAAGTGTTATATCCACATACGGTTAACATGTTATTTTTAGATTGTGTGGTTTTATGTGTTGGTTATTAGAAATATTAGTAGAATTTTTACATTTCTATACAAATATTTACGTAATCCATTAGAGTATTTTATACCAACTATTTGTATTGATTATTTCCGGTTTTCAAAGAAAACTTTTCCAATTGAAACAGCATCCACTGTTTTACACCAAGCTTCGGTGCCACTAGCAATATGTGAAGGTGATGTAAAATGTAAAATGGATTTGCTGTCTCTAGTACAATGGCCGCCTTGAATAAATTGATTCAATATACGAGAAGCAGGCATAATTTGTGTATTGGACGCTCGATGTTATTATCTGATCCTGGATGCACTTCTATAACTTTCTCCATCAGCCAATTTGATGGAGGTAGATTGTTCTCCTTAATTGGCACAATATCATCAATTTTAATGTTGTTTTCTTTTTTGTGACATTTGTTGCGGTATTGTAATGTGGTGAAGTATTCCAGATACTCTGCAAATGATGTAACAAATGAAATAACACTTCTCTTCCAGATGTGTTATTTCATTTGTTACATCATTTGCCATCTGGACAGCCTGTCGGGTGCGACGTTGGATATATCCTCGGTAGGGAGGTTGAGTTGTCCGTCGGCCTATCTCGACAAGTAACGTTCTCTTATCCTCTATTGCAAATGTATGACCGTCGGTAGGGCAGCTTCGCACAGCTCTCCGAAATGTGGCGATTGGTGGAATAAACTTGAATGTGATTTGGTCTGCCCATAGAAAATGAGAAAATATATTAATATTTTGTCTGAAAAATTTGAAAGGCTCATATAAATGGTTACGAGCCCCAATAAAGTTGGTACCGTTGTCGCTGTGAATTTTTTGGGAATTCCTTTGTGAGCCACAAATCGTCGAAGTGCGGCAATATAGCTATCGATAGTAAGATCGGATATTACCTTAACCCTGCATCACTAACGCATGGGTCCAATGGACCCAATTTAGAATGACGTTAAGAAAAATAAATGTTCTTTAATTGAAACAAACTTCATACCAAAATGTAATCTATATTTAGGTATTTCCCCACTTTTAATTATACATTTCAGTTTTGTTTTGTCAGTCATTCAGTGAACAGCAGAGCATTGAAAAAGTGTTTGGGTCATTTGGACCCACGTTAGTATTGAGAATGCAAAGTGAAATATTTTACGAAATACCTATTTTTTATTTGATTTTTTTGTGATAAAATGAACTATAATTTTAATTTTTTATTGTAATTTTTTGGAAATAAATTTGAATGATATTTTTATTTTTTTATATTGTAGTCTTAATAAATTTACTAAAAACCTATAAATTTACCGTTTGAATACCAAGATTTCTCTGTAAATCGAGTTTTAAGACATGGGTCCAATGAACCCAAGGTTAGTTTTCATGTTCCATAAAATAGCGTTAGTGATGCAGGGTTAATATGAATTGCTTTAGTGGCTAAAAAGATGAAGATACAGATGGGCCCGCATAGTCCACTCCAACTTTGAAGAATAGTCTTACTAGTTGAACTCTTGGATTCGGTAAATCACCCATCACTTGATTTACTTTTTTTCCACATTTCACGCAGTTTTAGATAACCTTTCCAACTAAATTACGGCAGCCAATAATCTAATATTTCTGGCGCAGTGTAGCTATAATGAGTGCCCCGCATGTAGGTAACGATGATGATCTTATCTCACAATGGATTGGGTGAGCTTGTCATTGACGGCAATATTATTGGATGTTTTATGTCATTAGTTATGGACGCGTTAATGATCCGTCCTCCGACTCGAAGTAATCCGGATTTATCGAGAAATGGTTTCAGGTGTAATAATTTGCTTCAGCCTGGCAGATCCTTCTTGGACCCGATGAGTTTTATTTTTGATTCGAAGTGCCTAGATTGTATGTGACCGAAAATGAGACATTGAGATTTTCATATTTCTTGGCTAAGCAGATATGGTGAAGTTGAATTTCTTGGAATTCGCTTTGGCTTTATAAATATCGGACATATCGGATTACGTATGCCAAAATTCTCGTTATTTTGCTGAATGTAGAAATTTTGTCGATCAGATTATCTGGTACTGGCTACGTATTTCTTGCATGGTATTTGACTTTGACGGTGTATTTTCTAGCCAACAGCTTGGATCTGCTAACCATTTTAGACCTTTCCACCATAAACTTAGATCTCGCAGTTTGTCTTTATGGCTTCTTTTACTGTTGATAATAGTTTATTTAAAAGCAATGCCCCACATAACTCTAGACGTGGGATAGAAATTTGTTTAATAGGTGCTACTTTCGTTTTTAAGGAAAGTAACGAAAATACCTTATCGTCGTTTGCCACTGTTATTTCTCCATAAACAACAGCTGCATAAGGATATCTATAAACGTCAGAGAATCCATGTAATGCTATTTTGCTGTGCGAGTTTGTGCCTATATATCTTTCTATTTCGATTGTAACCAATTTTTCGATTGCTATTTCATGAGGTGATCATCTCAATCCAGATTTTTAAACCACAAAGTTTGAAAAAATATTTTTATTTTAATAGTTATGGGTGAAAGCCAATCCCAGAGAGTCAAACAAGCCATTTATCTGGAAACAGTGCACAGTTTTCTGTGAATATCCATTTGATCGTTCGTTAACCACTTTCTAAGTTGAAAACCGGCAGTTGCAAGAATTGATTCGTATCCCACCATAATATTCCGTTATACTTTTGTTTCATCCGCAGCTAAAAGAACTTGTCGGATCAAATTTTTTCAATATCAGCTGTGAAGGCTATTGTGTCCATTGAAGTGTTAGCCCAACCGCGAGACAATCGTTCAATAACTTTCCGGTATTGGTTTTTGCAGAGCCATCAAAAACAACATTAACTTGGTCGTCCTACTTGAGCTCTTGATGACCCCATATGATGAGGTAATATCCGATTGGCCACGTTCATTTTTAGTCATTGCCTTCTTGTGTCCTAACTGCATATACCCTGTCTTGAAGCTCTTCAATGTACAAAAGCTTCACTGTGTTTTTTTTTTGTAATGGGTTTCACAGAACTGTTCTTATTTTGATAAAATAGTCTGTGGAACCTCAACTGTTTCCAGCTCCCAAAATCTCTTTAGCAGCATCCTAGCTGGTTTGCAGTAATTATCTTTCCTTCAGAAAGCATTTCCAGGAAACCGTCTGCTCCGATAATTATGTCGTTTTCTAAACCTTTATAGAAATAAGGATCCGCTAACTCGTACTCAACGTTGATGGATTGAATGGTTGATGGTCTTGCGGTTAATTTAGGGTAAAGAAATGCTTTAATTTGTAGACGTGGTTCGGTTTTGTTACAAGGCATGACTACTGGTGATACTGATCCTTTTGTATATCCATTGGTTACGACTCCAATGCCAGATATAGCAAGGTTGGCATACCTTCGTTTTAACTGCAGTCTCCATGCACTATTTTCCATAACGAGAGAACCGGTGGGTGACCGCGAACTTGATATTTGACATGTTTGTGGTATAACTTGATGGAAATCCAACTTCGTTTTCTTGTTCTTTGGGCTTTGTTTCTCCTTATTCCAGTTTCAGGGTTGTTTGTTCATGTAACAACGTGTAGTATTTTTTACCGTATTGCCTACATCGGAACCTGCAGCGGCATGTATAAACACACCATGGTTATTGTTGAAGCAGTTGTAGCATCGATTTTCTTTTATAATCAACGTTTTCCTCTCGTTGAGCGGCATTTCCCTAAATATTACACACTCAAACAGTTTGTAATTCTCGGTAGGACATATCGCACGCTTCGACTTGCAAACTTGATACGGCATGGCTTTTGCTAGCAGGTTTTGGCGGGTTTAATTGTGATTGGGGATGTTTGTTCTGGCCTATAAGTGACTCAAGTGCATCAATTCGTCTGCTAAGAAAATCGAAAAATGGTTTCAATCTTGGTAAGTTGTTCTCTGCTGATGCTTGTGCCCAAAAATTGATTGTGTTATACATCTGCCTAAGCACATATCATGAAAGAATCTATTGCTGTGTAAAGAGATCACTGGTTCGCTGCTTTTCCTTAGAGCAAGATTTAATCCCACAACTGCTTGACAGTAAGTGTCTTCAAAATCGCCATCTAATTTCTCGTCGTTATCTAATGCCACTATTTTGTTCTCTATTTTTATGAAATCATTGCTGTAAAGCTCTACGTTAGTCAATCGCACTTTTATTTCTTCAGTATGAGTCAATGGAATAATCTCCGACATTTTGAATTTGATCACTTTACTTTATTCACTTTCAGCTTTTCACTATAAGTACCGCTAGATTGAATGTTTTAAGTAAAATTACGTTTTACCAGAATAAATGTTCGGAAAGCATAAAAGTACAAAGAAGTGCACCGATTTTTTTTTCAGTCCATAAAAAAATTGAATTAAATTTTATTTGCGTAATTAAAAGGATTTTTGAACTATTTGAGCCAAGAGCAAAGAAGCGCACAACTCCCGCTATGGTATATTTTGGGTTTTAAGTGGAGCTACCCGGTTTTTTGAACATAATAATCTAACGAAAACGTTGTTTAAAAAACGTGGTTTGTAGGTAAACCACACATCCGTATCCTTTTCAGATGCTTCTCCAAACCTATGAAGCTTGATCGATGTTGCGTTTGGAACTATGACACATCTTGGAATGGATATTTCATCAATTGTAGTGAGTTGTCGTTTAAACTCATTCCAATATTCTTGAAGTTGAGGTGGTAACAAATCTAAGTTTAGTGGCCCATAATGTGTGCATAAATGATTTTACCAAAAACATTACTGCTGTACATAACCCTAACGGATCGAACATTTCAGCGATTACGGATAATGTTGTTCGTTTTGTACATAAAAAATTAAATTTATCGGTTTTTGTGTTCCAATTGATTTCTAACACGTTAATCGACTTGGATTGATCATTAGGATCCAAAGATGCTACAACCGAATGGTTCGACGTGATTTTTCGAAGTTCGAACCCTCCCTTTAACAATAAATTAACAAGTTAGTACCTCGTGGACATAAAATTCTCGTTTAAGCGCTTTTAAACGAGCTTTTGGAAAATGTGTTTGTTCATCTTCCGCTAGCTGATATACTACTTGATCAACATTCTCGGAATAACCACCGCGTGGCGCTCCCATCGTTCCGATTTGAGTTCTGTTTTTTTGTTAAGTTGGTACATCTGTTGTTGATATTCCCTTTACTACTTTCACGTATAACTGCATGATGAGGCATAAAATAATTATTTTGCTTACTTTCGATTTCATCTGGATTAGATACTTCCATCATGTGTTGTACATCGATGTACTCACCCATAAATTGAGAATACTGCTCATAAAATTCTGATTTGTAATAAGGACGCTTTTCTATTGTGTGAAATGGTTTTACAGCTTTGATAGAATAATTAGCTATAACTCACTAATGTTTAATTTTTTTAAAAGTTAGTTTCTAATGACATTTTTTGAATAATGAGCCTCACACAATTTTTCTTCAATTGAGTGCGTATCTGGATTTTTTTTATATTTTTTGAGAAGAATGGACGTGTTTGTCGTTCTTCTCCAAAAATTTAATTTAATTTAATTCAATAGTTTGGGATGATTTTTAGTTTAAATTTTTAAGTTGGTTTGTTTGTTTTTAGTTGAAGTTAAATTTAAATTTAATTTAATTTCGATTTTAATTTTAGTTTGTGTTTTTATAGTATTTAAATTCAAGTTTAATAAGTTTTAAAATGTGTAGTGTTGTAATATAAAGTGTAGTATATTTAGTTTTGTTGTGTATAGTGAAATTATTTATTCAATTTATATGTACATATCCATATATAGTGTTGTACAAAATCGTGTAGTGAATTAGTGATTAGTGTTAAAAATAGTGAGCACAGCAATATAGACACGAAAACGAGGAATTTGTGTCCGAAAAAATCTAACGGTATTATTATAATATCGTACGAGGTATATTTCATAGTACTTGTACTGGTCTGTGTACATATGTACAAGTGATATGAATGTGTGCAAACTTATTGTTTATATTGTATATTGATTATTATATGATTGTTTTGGTATAGTTTGATTATATTCAGAGCCAACAACGGTTCTTTGTATACATATTATTGTATACTTGTTATATATACTCTAAAAACAGGTAGTAAAATCACATAAAAAAATGTGTTATGTAACCCAAAGAAATGACTAATACGCGTGCTCATTGTTGCATATTTTCTACTATGATGTGATTTCACAAATTTTCGGGTTTTCTCATTATTGCTGCGATTTTAGGCTTTAATAGAGTTAAATTTCTCGTCTGTAGTGTGTTTTCCTTTGCATATTTTATTTACAAAAAATGAGTGTTTTTTACAGTGTTTGTTTGTGTTTATAAACATAACAACACGTTTACAAACAAAAAAAAAAAAAATTATTTCCTTTCAGTGAATTTTATATATTTTTATTCAGTTGTAAAAACTAAATGCAAACATATAAATTTTGTCATTTTATTACGTCACAAATTAAAATTATCAACACATTTTATTTTCGACTACGCACAAGTTTATTTTGAATTCATTCTTAAATTTCGATGCAGTAAAGTGTTCAATTAAATAAATATTTGTTTTTAAAATATCAAAAAGATTGTGTAAAGTACGCCCTGACCGTTTTTGTTACGTTTGTGGTGGTGAAATTATATTGAAGAAAGGATATCCTTTAACGGAATAACTCAAAGAAACCTATTTTTCTTATTTCAAAATTCCGGTCTCTCACCAGGATAAAAAGTTGGCTCCTCACGCGTTTTGTGAAAGATGTAGAAGAACACTAAGCTCCTGGGCTGCAGGTAAAAATAGATATATAAAATAGATAGAGTGACACAAGTTCACACAAGAACCACACATGATAACTCAGGATGAGCTAAATGATTAGTAAGAGATTTAAATCTATCTAAATCTAAAGCCGAATTACTAGGTTCACGACTACAACAATGGAGCTTACTTGCTCCTAACATAAGAGTTAATATTTATCGTACCCGAAGTAAATGTTTCTTAAGATATTTTGAGAAAAAAATCGAATTTTGTTACTGTTATAACGTAATTGGACTTTTTCGAGAAATGCGGCAACCTTATAATCGAAGAATGTCTTACATTCGAAGAATAGCGTTTATTCGTTGATTCATCGAAGATTAGTTTAAAAGCAGTCCTTCTACATAATGGTAACGAAAAGCCTTCTATTCCGATAGGTCACGCAGTAAACACCAAAGAAACGTATTAAACAATGTCAACACTAAGGATTGTCTGCGTCTGCGGTAATTTAAAAGTAATTGGCTTACTCTTGGGCTTGCAGGGCGGCTTTACAAAATATTGTTCCTTTTTGTGTTTTTGCGATTCGAGAGCGAAAGAAGATCACTATAACAAAACAGACTGACCAGTTAGAGACAAATATGTCCATGGTAAAAAGAATATAAATCATAATTGTCTGATATTTCCACAAAAACTTATTTTACCACCGCTTCACATTAAATTAGGTTTGGTAAAAAATTTTGCCAAGGCTTTAGACAAGACCAAGTAGTGTAGCCTTTAAACATTTATGATCTACTTTTCCTGGTCTATCTGAGGCGAAACTCAAGGAAGGCGTTTTCATCGGGCCGCAAATCAAAAAATGTTAAGTGATCAGGTATTTGAAAACTGTCTTTCGAATAATGAAAAAGTTGCTTGGAATTCATTATGACTTGTTATCCAAGAGTTCCTAGGCAACAAAAAAATGTAATTGCCGACAATTAATTGCTGATTTATTACAAAACTTTCAAAAAATGGGTGGCAACATGTCCGTGAAAATTCATTTCTTGCACTCACACCTCGGCTTCTTTTCTGAAAAACCTCGGAAACGTCAGCGACGAGCACGGCGAGCATTTTCACTACGACTTGAAATTTTTTGAGCACAATTATCAGGGGTACTGGGATCAAGCTTTGTTAGGTGACTATTGCTGGTGTATTTTAAGAGAGAGGTAGATACCAAAAAATACAAGAAAGAGCTAAGATACAGTAGTTCATTTTTAATTTGTTTAATATTTTTGTACCATTATGTCTCGTAAATAAAAATAATAAATATTTTTGAAATGTGACGTGTTGGATTTTTTTCATAATTTTTTTAAAACTCAGAGCACCTCACTCGTTAAGAAGAAACACTTTTTATTTCAAGGACAAAAATCCTGTAAACTAGTGTAATCGTTTTTAAATGTTGTTTACTAGTTTTGAAAACGATGCTATACTCGATCGCACCATACACGGCATAAGTTGATGTGAAATTGAACGAACCGTATATACTGAAGTTTAGATATAAAAGTAAAAACAAATTAAATTTCCACGAATGCACCATGGACAGGAAAGCTTTCGTTGGTAAGTAAAATTAATTTTAAGTACGTTTTATTGAATTACTAATTTTATAAAAATGTTTAAATTTCAGAAACTCGAGAAGAAACACTGATTTTCAGTTTCAGAGAAAAAACACAAGTATATTTTGAAACATCTCTCAAAATGTTTCCGCAGCAAATAATACAACTCATGGAATTTTCGGTACGCTTCTTTATGAAGCACTCACTATACTCTGTATATGTTGTTCATTGCCAATTGTCTTACGCACTAAACCATTGCCCTTATTGTAACAATTTAGACTTAACTTACTCAAGCCAAGTACCTAAAATTAAAAGAAAATACACAAAGAATCAGGTTTATCAAATAACTCAACCAAGGAATGTACTTATCTGAAATATCAGCTGATCCACCGCACTACATAACTTTCGCAGCTGTAATTATTACTTGTGTACCTGAAAGGATATAATTGTTTAAATTTATTACGATTGAATAATTCTCAATTTACATAAATCTTACCTTTACTAATTAATTTGCCGTCGAAATATTCGTGACGTGTTTACGTTTAAGAATTTTTGACAGATCGAAAAATATATAAACTTACGTACTAGATTAAGACTATAACGACGAATAAATGTTGTACTAATATTGTAATAAAATCATAATTTCAAATGTTTAAACCCAGATGTCAGATTAGTTGTAAGAAAATTTATGTAATTAAAAAATAATAAAAAAAAGGTCTCTTCTCGTTCGATCGTCACACAGTAAACATCGGTGGTGATCATTTTTGGGTTGTGAACAAAATAAAACCATACAATAATCCATAATAAAAATAAATAACGTATAACAAAATCGAGCGGTTTTATTTATTTTTAATAACAAGTGAGAGCTGTGCGGTAATTAATTCGTGTCATTACACTGATTGCATATCGAGTGGTGTCACAAAAAATATTGGTCCTTCGAGCCGGATAGTGCGTACAATCCAGTGAAACCGCGTTGCATAAACCAGGATTAGTGCGCACAAAACAGTGATTTACGTAAATAAATACGATATTTATTGATACAATTATCAACGCAATTACTGAGGTAACTTCTGTAATTGGTTGCACCGAGGGAGTGACAAAGGTCGGAAAATCCAGAATAAGACTGCTGCTTGGTGACGCATACAATTGTTCCAGCACATTCATGTGGTAGTTTTTTAACGTGGTAGTTAACACGCGGGTGTTACAATAGTAATCAGTTTCGTATCCGACGGAACTAAAACTCGCTTTTGGAATCGCAATTAATTTGGTGGATTAGTGCGCACAAAACAGTAAAACAGTGATTTACGTAAATAAATAAGACATAATTGAACAGAGAGAAGAAGAATTGAATTGGCACAATTATCAACGCAATTACTGAGGGTAACTTCAGTAATTGGTTGCATCGAGGGAGTGACAAAGGTTGGGAAATCCAGAATAAAACTACTGCTTGGTGACGTATAAAATTGTTCAAGCACATTCATGGTAAGTGAGTTTTTAAGTTGTTACAATAAGGTTATAAGGGCAATAGTAAGTTGGTTTGGTACTCTACGCACATTGGCATTCTCTTGTCCCTGTATCAGTGGTAGTCTTAGCACGTGTGTATTACGATAGTGATCAGTTTCGTATCCGACGGAACTAAAACTCGGTTTTGGAATCGCAATTCATTTTCAAGGAACTCTTGTCATTGAACTAGAGGCAGAACGCAAGGTAAAATCCGGTACGGTAATTCACAATCATTGGTCATACAAACGCATAATCAATCAAGTGTGGTTGGACGCGAAGGGAACGCAGGTCGGTGAATTGGGGGACATTAGTACAATCAGTTATCATGTCAGACACAGTGAAGGAATATACAGGACGCCGCGGAATTGCGAAGGGGAGCATCACCCGGTTAGTAAAATACGCCGACAGCATAACTGAAAGAACGTCGTTGATAGATATTAAATCGAGATTAGAAATGTTAGAGCGGTCATTTAGTGAATTCATAGAATGCGAAATGCGGCTCGCAGCTGCTGATATTCCTTCCGAAATGGCAGACTATGAAACCAAATATCTCAACGTTAAGTCAAAGTTTGTCCAATTTCTCGATGTACCAAAGGAGCACGAAGAAGCTACTCAGGTCGAAAGGATGATGTCTCGACTGTTAAAAGAGCAAAACGAATTTCTAACTAGCCTTTCAACTACTTTCACGAGTCAGCTTAACCAAACGGTAAGTCAGTCATTGGAAGAGCCACACTGTTCAGCAAGACTTCCACGCTTAAACATTCCCACATTTGATGGAAAATACACGGACTTTCCATGTTTCAAGGATTTGTTCACTGCCTCCGTGCATAGTAAACTTGGACTTAGCGATGTTGAAAAATTTCAATATTTAAAGGGGTATTTACGCGGTGAAGCGGCGGATTTAATCAAACACATTAGCGTCTCAGACGCCAACTATGTTCAGGCGTGGGAAAAATTGTGCGAGAGATACGATAAAAAACGGTACGTGCTAAACAATTTAATAAAATTGTTCATCGAGCAGCCAAATAACCATCAGAACTCAGCAAAGGGATTGCGTCGTCTCTATAATGTATCCGATGAAGTGATGAGAGGAATTTCTGCATTGGGGAACGAGGCCACTCAGTCAGATGCCTGGCTAATTTACATATTGTTGCGTAAAACTGATGCCGATACGCAACAGGCGTGGGCACATCGTACGGTTTCAAAGGAATTTCCGTCTTTTGACGAACTTCTCAAATTTATTAGCGAGCGAGCCGATGCCCTGGAAGCATGCGATGCAGCAGGCGGAAGTGGGACAAAATCAAGCTCGACCAAGGTACATCACCTTACATCGAGTGATGAATCGAGCGAATCATTACGACCATCCAAGTGTGCGTATTGTGGAGATGAACACCGAGTATATGAGTGTCCACAGTTCAAGAAGTTAGATATCATGCAACGACGAGAGCAAGCAGCCAACCTGTACATGTGTTTCAATTGCTTGTCTTCATATCATCGAGCAAAGGACTGCCTAAGCCGATCGAGCTGTTTAAAGTGCAAACGAAGACACCATACGCTGCTACACGATACGGATATAAAGATTCCACGGGCGTCGTCCAATGCATCAACGACACAAGGAGCTGCATTGGTTGAATGTACACCAAGTTCAGGAGAAACGTCATCAAGTCAAACCACTACTTTAACTCTATCAGCTGATGGAAGCACGTTCTTACCAACCGCAGTGGTGAAACTAGGAAATCAATTCGGACAATTCTCCTATGCTAAATTACTGATGGACTCGGGTTCCCAAACATCATTCATTTCCGAGAAATGTGTGCGGAGACTTGGTATTGCAAGGCAACAAGGAAGGATACTTGTAGAAGGACTCGCCACGTCGTCGGTGTCAACAACCGGGCGCACAACGATTACAATTCATTCTAGATTTGACCCATCTAAACAGTTAAGTGTGAATGCATATATATTACCAGCAATAACCACATTAAGAGGAAATGAGAATTTTCATAAAGCACACGAGCAGACGCTTAAGAGCCTATATTTAGCGGACCCGGCATTCAGTAGAAAACAGGAAATTGATATTCTGTTGGGGGCAGATTATTTCTTCTACATATTAGCATCAAGGCAAATTCACTTAACAGATCATGTTGTGGCGCAGGATACCGTATTCGGCTACGTGATTGCCGGAAGGCCAGACTATAAACCAAACCATGAAAACACGTGGACACATTTAACCAATTTCAGTGCAGCTATTGCAGATGATTCCAGCTTAGAGAAATTACTTCGTAGGTTTTGGGAACAAGAGGCAATCCTGGAAGATATACCCCGAACACCAGAGCAAGAATTATGTGAACAAAATTTTCAATCCACCACACGAATAAACGATAATGGGAGATTTGTTGTTCAGTTACCTTTTAAGGCAGATCGACTTCTGCTAGGCGACTCTTATCAACTAGCATTACAACGGTTGTTATCGATGGAGCGGAAAATAAATCGAAATTCAGAATTTGGGGGAATGTATGTGGCATTTATGGCCGAATATGAAAATCTTGGGCACATGAAACGATTATCACCGACTGAACTTCGAGGGACAGAGAGAGAAATATATTACTTACCCCATCATGGGGTATTGCGACAAAATACTTATTCGACAAAATTACGAGTCGTGTTTGATGGATCGGCTGCGTCTTCAAATGGTGTAAGTTTAAACGACACTCTAATGATCGGTTCAAGGTTGCAAGATACATTATGGGCAATTTTGCTACGGTTCCGGTCGTTCAAGATTGCTATGTGTGCCGATATCGAGAAAATGTATCGCCAGATATTAATCGATCCTACTCAAACATCATTGCAGCGCATCCTTTGGCGTACGTCACCTTCTGATCCAATTAGCCAATATGAATTGTTGACCGTAACATATGGCACTTCATCAGCCCCATTTTTGGCGATCAGAGCGTTATTTAAAATCGCTGATGACTGTCAACGAACTCATCCCGAAGTGTCGAAAGTAATACGAGAGAATTTCTATGTGGACGATGTGCTAACTGGAGCAGATAATGAGGAAGAAGCAGCCAACATAAAAAATCAATTGATGGAAAGGTTGAAGGCTCGCGGGTGCATACTGAGAAAATGGCGCTCCAATAGTTGCAACCTACGTGATAGCAACGATTTCGCTCAAATAACTGAAGAAGATAGAGTAGAACAAGTTTTAGGTCTATATTGGGATGCTGCAACCGACGTATTTTCGTTCAAGGATGTCAACATAACAGACAACAAATATACGAAGAGAAGTGTTCTATCCATCGCATCACGAATCTTCGATCCGATAGGGTGGTTAACACCATTTACCGTGTCAGTCAAAATTTTTATGCAAAGTTTATGGCTAAAAAAGATGTTATGGGACGAGAAACTTTCACCGGACTTGCAAGATGCTTGGAACAGCATCCAGAACCAATTTCACTCCATAAGTGACATACGCATTCCAAGATACGTTGATAATTTCAAAGGTGACTACCAAATTCATGGGTTTAGTGACGCAAGTGAACTGGCATATTCAGCGGCAATATACATACGTAGGCAAACAAATGACCACATTACGACAACCTTGTTAACATCGAAAAGTAAGGTCGCCCCAATCCAGCAAGTTAGTTTGCCCCGATTAGAGTTATGCGGAGCACATCTGTTGGCGAAGTTGGTGTCGCAAGTATTAAAATCATTAAAGCTTTCAACCAGTCAAATTTATTTATGGACTGACTCGATCGTAGTGCTGTCATGGGTATCCAATCACCCACGCAAGTGGAAAACGTATGTAGCCAACCGCGTGTCATTGATCCATCAACTACTCCCAGAAGCCAATTGGAGGCACGTCAAGAGTAAAGACAATCCCGCTGACTTAGCAACGCGAGGAATCATGGTGGAGAAACTGATTGAGAATGATCTGTGGTGGAAGGGGCCAATCTGGTTGTCAACCACCGCAGATAAATGGCCAACCAGGCCAACAGTTGGAGACACGACACAAGAGCGTCAGTTTGGAAGCAAAACGAAACTGTTACACTCTACCGTCAGCACTTCAGATTCTCACGTAATAACAAAGTTATTCGAAGGTATATCGAGTTGGACACGGTTAATACGAGTGATGGCGTACGTGTTGAGATTCATCAAGGTTGCAAGGAACCGCTGCAAAGCCTCAGGTTATATGTCAACGAAGGAGTTAGAGCTGGCCGAAATAAAGGTGATTCAGTTTGTTCAAGCAGAGGAATTTGCAGTTGACATTAAATCAATCATCAAGTACAAACAAGTAACCTCAAATTCTACGTTAATATCACTAGCGCCATTCATCGATTCGAGTGGAATACTTCGCGTTGGTGGGCGTTTGCAAAATGCAACATGTTCCTACAACGTTAAACATCCAGTTATATTGCCCAAGGGACATGCTATTGTTCATCTAATCCTAGAGTACTTACATAAGAGGTATTTGCACCCAGGCCCATCACTACTAACCGCACTGTCACGTCAAAAATACTGGATATTAGGTGTTCGATTAGCAAGTCGCAGAATTTGCCGAAAATGTTTAGTCTGCTACCGTCATTCGACATTACGATCATCGCAACAAATGGGGCATCTACCTGAATCTAGAGTAACACCAAGCCGGCCATTTTCGATAGTCGGAGTTGATTATGCAGGCCCAATCTCACTAGCCTCAAAGAAAGGAAGAGGAGCGAAATTCATCAAGGGATTCATAGTCATTTTTGTTTGCTTTGCTACGAAGGCGCTGCATATTGAGGTTGCATCGGACCTAACTACAGATGCGTTTTTGGCAGCACTAGACCGGTTGGTAGCACGGAGGGGAGCTCCGGCAGAGATATACTCGGATAATGGCTCTAACTTTTTAGGAGCAAAACGGCGACTATACGATCACTACAAGCTAATATCATCCGTTGAATTCAACACGAAGATCAATCATTATGCGCCTAAACAAAACATCAAATGGCACCTCATTCCGCCAATTTCACCTCATTTTGGTGGGTTATGGGAGAGAGCTGTGAGATCAGTCAAGACACATCTAATTAAGGTTACTGGAAATGCTCATCTCACGTTCGAGGAACTGGTCACTGCGCCATCAAGAACGAATATATTTGCAACATTGATGCTCTGACTCCAGCACATTTTTTAGCACTAGGGCCATTCACCGCCTTACCCTGCCCGAACTACGACGATATAAATATGTCCCGTTTGAATCGATGGGAGCGAATTCAAAAATTGGTACAGACGTTCTGGCGTCAATATTCCATCAGCTATCTTAATACATTGCAACAAAGAACTAAATGGCAAAATAAGGAGAATAATCTCAAGGTTGATGATATAGTATTAATGCATGACGTCAACTCCCACCCATGCGTTTGGCCTTTAGGTCGGATTATCGAAGTTCATGAAGGAAACGATGGAATGGTCAGGGTTGCCACCGTTCAAACCAAATCTTCCGTATTTATACGTCACATCACTAGATTGTACAAGTTGCCACTAGACGACTAACATGTAAAAACCAATTAACTGGTTTTTGGAGGGGAGTATGTTCATTGCCAATTGTCTTACGCACTAAACCATTGCCCTTATTGTAACAATTTAGACTTAACTTACTCAAGCCAAGTACCTAAAATTAAAAGAAAATACACAAAGAATCAGGTTTATCAAATAACTCAACCAAGGAATGTACTTATCTGAAATATCAGCTGATCCACCGCACTACATAACTTTCGCAGCTGTAATTATTACTTGTGTACCTGAAAGGATATAATTGTTTAAATTTATTACGATTGAATAATTCTCAATTTACATAAATCTTACCTTTACTAATTAATTTGCCGTCGAAATATTCGTGACGTGTTTACGTTTAAGAATTTTTGACAGATCGAAAAATATATAAACTTACGTACTAGATTAAGACTATAACGACGAATAAATGTTGTACTAATATTGTAATAAAATCATAATTTCAAATGTTTAAACCCAGATGTCAGATTAGTTGTAAGAAAATTTATGTAATTAAAAAATAATAAAAAAAAGGTCTCTTCTCGTTCGATCGTCACACAGTAAACATCGGTGGTGATCATTTTTGGGTTGTGAACAAAATAAAACCATACAATAATCCATAATAAAAATAAATAACGTATAACAAAATCGAGCGGTTTTATTTATTTTTAATAACAAGTGAGAGCTGTGCGGTAATTAATTCGTGTCATTACACTGATTGCATATCGAGTGGTGTCACAAAAAATATATGTTAGAGGATCTAAAAAATAACTATAGCTTCTATTGCATAATAATAAAAAAAATTAATTTTGAAAATGAATTAAAATTAAAGAGCTCCATATTTAACTGTACTTTATTTAAATAATATTTAATAAAAAATTAATAAAAGAAATGTAAAATTCAATTTATTTATTTAAAAAGAAAAAATGGGAAAAATGTACACCAATTTTTTGGTTTTTAACATGAAAAATGGTGAGTTTCTCGTTTTTAATGGTGATACTTTACACAAAGAATGTGTATTTTACTTGAAGTTTGAAAGGATTTACCTCTAAAATTAAGTTTTTCATTTCGTTGCCTTAAAGGTAATTAACTTTAAAATAGCATAATTTCACACTTTAAGTTTTTACACATTTTTTTGATTCACACGAAAATGAGAATTAACTACTTTTAAAGTAGGTTACCTGTTTCCTACTTTAAAAGTAGTTAAATCACATTAAAATTTCTTAGAGTGTTTGCTATCAGTAATAAAATTAGCTTGAGAACCACTATCCGTGCGCTACATTATACTCTATCTCCCGAATAATTTCTAATCCATACATCTACAATCCCTAATAGGATCTGAGTTCTTTGATGTTTTGGAATTTGTGTTGAAGAACCATTTTGAAAAATGGCTGAATTCAAAACAACTGTTGATTGAGACGATTTTTCGGGAATATGATGAGAATCGTTTGTAAAAACACACATTACTGAATTATTCCGCCCGAAGTGGAGAAGAGTATTGTGTTTGAAAGAACACATTGGAGAAGGGGATGACTTACGAATTCATAACGATTCTACGGACTCAATTTATTAGCTTTAAATTTTGAACACTGGTCGATACAAAATACAAAAGCGACAACTTTCTCGAAGAATTTCTATAAATTTCGAACACGACAATATTCCTTTAGTTGGAGAACCTTTTATTATTGAAATTTTTGATTGATCATCCAGTCGATCAGTAAAATGGTGAATAAGGAATTAATCCCACGTGTGAACTGGAACTTTTACCGCTTTTAAAGATCCTAGTAAATCCTTTTCATATGCAAAAAATTAAGCTAAACTTCAAATAATCGTTCTAAATAATACAATTCTTTAGAAATAATCTAGTTTGAAAGATGATTTAAAATGGTTCCCCGTAATACATTAAGATCCATTTCATCAACATATTTACAAATATACCATCCATAAATGTATATTCAAAAAAATTCCAATTAACTTTAATTTTATATCATAAGTGATTATAAATTACCATAAACATTTCCTTTTATTTTCCACATTTTCATTCGAAATAACCATAAAATAGTGACGGCAAAACATTTCGACATAATTCTTAGATTTCTTCTTATTTGCGTTCATCGTCGTTTTATTACCTGTTATTATTACCATTATTGTTTTTCTTTCGTAATATTATATTATATGCAAACCATTTTCTAATTTAAAGGTCACGTTTCATGAAAAGAAAATGAAAAATAAGAATTTTCCATGTTACCAAATTGAAATAAAAATAAACTTAAAGAAGAAAAATGTCTAAATAGTCTCGTAAGTACTTTACGCTTTCTTATTTTGTGGATGATGGGTTTAAAAAAAAACAAAATGTAAAATAAGAGGGTGGTATGTATACACAACATATTACAATGGTTAAGAAATAATAAGCAAATACACCGTACTCCAACGAATTACCAAAATAATAAAATATAAGTTTTTCCATATTATATTGCTATGAAAATCAACCTAAACGTCGAGTAACATGTATATAGTAGAATTTCTTCTATGTAGGAAGAAGAATATCTTTTGGTGTATTTTATGTTCGTTCACATTGAGAGCGAGAGACATGACAATGAAAATAATAAGATGACATGAAATTGTGTGTTAAATAACAGTAACTGAAAGACAACAACAACCCCAGGCACAAAACCCAACAACAAAATTAAACGTGCGAATTGTTTATCTTCATGGATTTAAATCACAAAAATTAGACGGCGGAAAAATGGGGAAAATTATAGCAGTGAACGGTGAAAATTAAATTTTTATTTAAGCAAATTTATCATGTCCTTAGTGTTGGTATGCGTTAGTTAACAATGAACAATTTTCATCATGTCATTTCTTGGATGCGTCGAAAAATAACAATCTCGGCCTCGCGTATCTCTGTGGCTCTTATTCAATTAAAAATTCGTTCATGAGGTTCCAATCTTAGGTTTCTAATAAATCTTAATAACAAAGCTATTATTCTTGATAATTTTCGGTAATTTGATAAATGCTCAGCCAATACATTGACAATTGAATATTGCTTCTGGACCGCAGATAGATGAAATTCGGTAACCGTTTCATGAGCGTCGAAACTCGATTCAGATTCTGATATATAACTCGGGAGCATATATGTGTTTTAGAAGGAAATCGGGACCATCAAACCAAAGCCGATTTTGTAGTAAATATTGTAGCGAAATACCGTGCGTCGCTCAATCGGCAGGATTTTGGTTGGGACATGATACACATCAGGATTTTTGGACGTTCGATTAGCTATATAGGTTTTCCAAAACTTGGGTGGTTTAGATAGCCAATCTAAAATGATTGTTGAATCGGTGTACAATAATACCTTCGGATCAGATGATAAACATAAAGACCTTTGCACTAATTCTAATAAACGCACAAGCAATGTAGCCGCGTTTAGTTCTAATCGTGAAACAGATACGGTTTTTACCGGGGCTACTCTGGTTTTCGCCGCTACAAGGTTTGTTCTGACTATGGTTCCTTCCACTACATGTGCATACGGCCGCATACGTATCCTTCCACGCATCGGCAAACCCATGGAGTTCTAAATTATTTGACGCGTATATCCATCAGGGAATCTTAGTTAGCTCATCTAACTGATTTCTAACCAGAACCTACACTCTTTGTAGCAAAAGTGATTGGAATAGTATTTTCAGGCGAATTGTTACTGGTGCAAGTAGACCTAGCGGATCAAAAATTCTGGTAGTCTCGGAAAGAAACGATCTATTAGTGAATTTTTTTGTCTTGGATAGGGATAATTGAAAAAAGAAATTGTCTTTAACAGGGTCATATTTTATAAGAACGGAGATTACCTTAGTTTCGTCACCTATCTCCCAAGAGGAAAGCTCTCGCTTTTCAGCCGGAATGGGTTCTAACAATGCAGGATGGTTCGCTGATCACTTTCGTAAGTTAAACCCACCTAACTCGAGCAAGCATATATGAGTTCCCTATGCAGCTGCAATGCTACTCCTAGTGTTTCCTAAAATCGCGTTTTAGGATTTCGGAACCAACTGGTAACTTGTCAGAAAACTTATCAGCACGTTAATGGAGCGATTGTGTGGCTAAAACGGGTGCTGGTGCGGTACCGTATGTGATAGTGCGTAATCGAAAATATTGGATATTTGACGTTGGACTTTCACGCCAGATAATCCTTTGGTAATCTCTATCCTTGGGATGGATGAGAATTTGCCTAAACATTTTCTCGATGTCGGCGGATATTACAAATCGGTGCTGTCGGAATCGGATAAGAATATTTATTAAATTCTGTTGAATGGTAGGACCTAGAAGGAGATTATTATTTAATGATTCTCCGACAACAACATGAATCTTAGTTGTCGTACTGAAGCTTTTAACAACTGGATGGTGAGGCATATAGTAAGTTTTATTTGGAAGTGCAAGAATCTCGTTTTCGGGTACAGGTTCCATATGTCATGAGGATAAGTATTCTTGCAGAAAACTTACGTAGGCTTCCTTAAGTGGAAAATTCGAATCAAGCCTTTTTTCCAGAGGCAAATATCGTCGAAAAGCTTGATCGTAGCTATCACCAAGATTTGGTGGATAGGTTTTAAATGGCAATGGTAGTGATATGCGAATATCTTGATACAAACATTATCATGGATATATTTAACGCAGGTACATTCGTCATCGGTCCTTGGTTTAATGGATATGCATTGATCTTGAGCGAGTCTAGTGAGGCATAAAATTTAGATCCCTTAGGTTAAAATTTCCTCCAATGACCCAACCAAAACGGGTGTTGTGAGCGACGGGGCTACTTTCAATATATTCTATTTTACCATCAGTGAGCGCATGGAATAAATGTTCACATCCAAGTAGAACATCTATTTACTTTGTTTGATAAAACTCGGGATCGGCTAGCGGATTAATGGATTTAAAATGAGAATTGCTGACATCAATCGAATGTGTTGGAATTTTGGTGCAGATTATATGTATAATATAAGCCTGGCTGGAAATTTTATAATCATGGTCAACAAAATACCTTATTCTGAGATCGGATACTCCTTGGACAGTCCAGCCCGTGACCCCTTCAAAGTATCTATTGTAATGCTAGCCTTGTTTCTACGAATTCCCAAGTAACTAACGCATTTTTCTGTTACAAACGAATGTGTCGAACCAGAATCAAGAAGGCCGCGACATTTTTTCCATCTACCGAAATTGTCCTCAATTTCGATCTCTGCTTTTGGAAGTATTGATATTGTTGGTGGGTGCGGAATATCATAATTGGTGATGACTTGAGCTATTGGTTGTTCATTGTGGATCGCAGGAATTAAGTAGAGTTTCGCTGCTTCTGATGTTGATGAGCTCGGTTGTATCGTAGACATCTTATTCTTGCTGCTGGAGATTGGCGGATTATTGACTTCTTCAAGGTGTAGCAAGGTGTTACGTCTTTTGTTGCATTTAAAACAGCTTACAACATACTCATCAGAAAAACAATTGTAGCAACGATTTAGGGTTTTCATTAATTTTCAACGGCTATCGACCCGCATATTACGAAATTTGTTACACGTAAACAATTTGTGATGGTCATCGCTGCATATCGGACAAGCTGGGTGCTGTGTTACGTGAAACGACTTACTCGTCAGAGATAATTTGGGTGCATTATGAACTCGTTTAATTCCGGGATCTCATAAAGCATCCATTCTTTTAGATATAAATGCCAAAAACTGATCTATGGTAGGAAATTTTATAACGTTTCGCGTTATTCAAATAAATAAAACTTTTCATACACTTAAAAATTTTATTTTGTAATTTAATAAATTAATTTCTATTTTTCAATTTACAAATATTTATTTAATTTTAATTTCACCACCATGTACCCATGCGTGAACCGCCACAATTCCTTTTCTGAGATTTCGTATCACCATAGTTATTTGAACTCCTCCTCCAATTTCTCCTTGGATAAATAAACAATCCTAGGATCTCGCTCGGAAGCCTCTGAACCTAATGACTTCAAACCGCGGATTGTCTCATCAATGCTATCATAAATCTACATCAACCCAGAGGCGGCAGGGGTTGAAATAAGTTTGGGTTGAGATATAAAATCGCGAATGTATGTTTCAACAATCGTTTTCCTTTCATCGTATTTTTTGATAAGACGTTCAACATAATTTGCGTCATCGACGCGAAAATGGCATATGATAGTGTCCGCTGGACTGCGCAATTGGCCTAATAAATACTTAAATTTCTGGGCGGGTGTCAATGTGGTATTTTCATGAACTGTTGAAGTAAACATGTCATAGAAAGCATGCCATTGCTTGTAGTTTCCATCGAAAATGGGCAATGTCAGTCTCGGTAGCTTAAAATCCGATCTGAAATTATTTATTGCAAAATCATTCATAAAGGATTGCTCGGCGGAATCTTCATTTTTGGAACCTGATTGATAGGTATTGGGAACTGTTTGGAAGTTAATTGCACGTATCAACAATTGAATTTCCGCGATTAGAGGAAAATACTGATCATCGACTTCCAAAATATTAGAGTCGGCATTAGGATTCAACTGTAATGAACTGATTGTACAACTCATTTATTTTAGCTAATCGGGAAATAAGCTCATCGTAACAACAATCCTTCGCTATATTCGCGTAAACTGACCCTTAATGATTGACTTGTGTTTAACGAGAGCTTTGAGGTGATCTAATGCGCCTTCGGTAGCCATATTACACAAAATAGCCTTTCGTTTATATATAGACGGAATAAAACGTTATGGAATTACTTAAATAAATATGGAAAAAGTTTACCTGAGGATTTTATATCAGAACCGAAATCGGCTATTCTTGGAATTGAGCAGCGTCCAAAACACTCTAATTGTACTTGGTTGTACAATCCGGATTGCACGTGCTGGATACTGGAACTGGGTTGCGTTCAAAATACTATAATTGCACAATGGTTTTTGCAATCCGGCTCGAAGGGCCAAAAAACTATGTACAAAATGGCGTTGGCTTTGCACAGAAGTTTATTATATTTGCACCACACTTGACGAATAAACACAACAACAACTATTGTACAATTGGCAAATAAACTAGCACAAAATTCGGTATCTTTCAAATAACAATACTAATCAAATTTTTAAGTATATTTGGATTTAGTTTTATTTAAATTTACAATTTTTGTTGTTCACTCGTTGATGCCTGGTAAATAGGAGAGAATGATTTATAGGCCCCGGTTGGAGTTTAGGTGATCGGAATATCGGAGCCTCTAATTAAGTGTGGGTAGGGGCTAATCCACTGATCGGCCTCTAACCTTGATTGTGTACACAATACGGTCGTACGGGGATACGGCTATTGTCCCCGGAATACACCCAGAGAAATGAAGTTGGATGTATTATGCATATCTAAGGAATTAATTTGCTGGAACACTTGTTAACTTGAAATTATCAAATGTTATTCTAAAGATGGTCGAAATGTCCAGTTTTTGGGATTCATTGTTCCAACAATGGTACAAAAACCTTAAAATATTAATCATTCTAGGTTAACGAACAAATTGTTCTATATTCAGGAACAACATTTCAGATCAGAACACCTATGCAATAAAAAAACCTGTATATATTATGTTCGGATAATTTTAATCGCATAATTTTCATTCTAAATTAAGTATTTACTCGTTTTTTTTTAATATTTTAAACTATATAAACCTAGCTTGTAAAAATTGATATTAAGTACTTCAAGTATTAAAATTATTTTTGAATTCATATCTTAACATTTTTTTTGTATGATTGTCCAACTTAAAGTACGTCATTCTCATTTTTTCTAATAAAATACAGCGTACGGGACGGTCTAATTAATCTATATTCTATACCTTAACGGTATGCCTTATATAGAATTAGTTTCTGCAATCGTGTTCATGATCATGCAATCGTGATCATGCATTATAAATAATTTGTTTGTGTGTGAGGGTGCAAACAAGGAAAATTAATACGCAGTCGAATTCGTTTCTAATGAACACTCAAGAGACCGAAAATTGTGTTTTTACATCCGTATGCTCAATTTAACCGAATATTCGGATATAGTGAACCAAATTTTTGATGTTTACTGTGATCACTCGATTTTGGATCAACATGATGCTTTAGTGTTTGTGTAGAGTGAATAAAGCAAACAAGGAAACATTAAGTAAAGTGTGTAAAGCAATACCTCCTATACATATATTGTTTTAAATTTGTTCAATTTATGGATCAATCAGTGCCTATATATGGGTCAATGTATGAAAAGAAGGAATAAAATGCTTAACGGGACTCATTTCGATTTCAATCCTAAAACAATAGCTTGCATTATATCGAAGAGTGTTGTATTAGGCAGATGCTTATGAGGAAAAAAAGTTATTTATATACTTAAATACATATTAAAAAAAATAGTAATAAAATTAAAATAAAATATAAATTTCATTAAAGTGCAAATTAAAATAAAATAATAGGTAAGTAAATGATTGTTTAGATTTTAATATGGTAATCATTGTATGTGGCGGTGGTGAAATTTGTGATATTAGCGTTTAACACGTGTAAAATAAAAATTATGTGAAATTATTATAATTTATTTATTAATAAATTTAGTGTTCAGTGATTTGCTTAGGTTTGTTATCAGAAAGTGCTAGCATAGATTTGTTAATGATAGTTTCGTTAATTGTGAAAACTTGAATTTGTTTAGTGTCTTTAGATTAAGTGCTGGGTAACTAATTCAGAATTAAGAATTTAGCGATCGGTTGGTTGTATAGTTGTGTGAACCCCCATGTTAATAATTCTATTATTGAGTACTACAACAAAGTATACGTAGGGTATTTCATAGAAATCGATTTCGGTAAAAATAAAAATGGATTTATGTTTTCAGAACTTAAGTTATACCGTTAAACGTGCAAATTTAGATTTGATAAGTTTTGTAATATCTAACTCTGCACAAGTGTGATTCAGTTAAATTGTATATTGTTGTAATTTAGAAATAGCTTTAGTATTTATCAATAAGTATAAAATGTGATGGTTTTGCAAAATAAAGGTTAAGTAGATTAAATGATGACTATGGGTTTATTTTTTATTAGACACCGAGCGAGCAGAGTACCCAGTTAACTTGGTCCGGTGTGAACAGAGAGCAGTGTCAAATTGTCCGCAAACAGAGTAAAAGCGGAAAAAAAAATTTTTTTAGAAAAGATCGTATATCGTATTAGATGATTTTCCAAAAATTTACAACCATTTTTCTGTATATTTTCCAAAAATTACCCAAATTTTTCGAAAAATTTTCCACAATTACCCAAATTTTCCAAGAAAAAAAAAAATTTCCAATAAAATTTTCCAAAAAAAATTTTCTCTTGATTTTCTACAATTAACAAATTTTTCCAAAAACTTTGAAAAAAAAATTTCCATAAAATTTTCCAAAAAAAAAAATTTACAAAAAAAATTTCTCTGTATATTTTCCAAAAATTACCCAAATTTTTCGAAAAATTTTCCACAATTACCCAAATTTTCCAAGAAAAAAAAAATTTCCAATAAAATTTTCCAAAAAAAATTTTCTCTTGATTTTCTACAATTAACAAATTTTTCCAAAAACTTTGAAAAAAAAATTTCCATAAAATTTTCCAAAAAAAATTTACAAAAAAAATTGCTCTGTATATTTTCCAAAAATTACCCAAATTTTTCGAAAAATTTTCCACAATTATCCAAATTTTTCTAAAAACATTCGAAAAAAAAAAAAAATTTCAGGTTAATTTTCCAAAAAATATTTTCTTTTGATTTTCCACAATTATCCAAATTTTTCCAAAAACTTTCGAGAAAAAAAAAAAAAAATTTCTTTACCCAATTTCATTAAAAAATACATAGTAAATTGCTCACGGTGCACTGCTCGCTCGGAGTTTAATAATAAATAGACCATTAGCAAAAGTGTTTGGGTGTATGAATTAGACAGGTTACTGAATAGTAGGTTATAGAAGAATTTGTGTATATTTATAGAATTATCTTATAGCTGCTAAGACTTTGATTGTCTTGTTTTCTCAGAAATGGATCAAAATTTAGAAGAACATGATCCTCTAAAAACACTACTTCAAAGCTGGGGCATGGAAGATCAGTTTATTACAATGCAAAGTAACTATATAAAGTTCTAAAATATTTTTTACACATTGTTCATTATTTTAATTCTTTTAAGAGTTTAATATTAGTATGGCAAGTTTTCCTTACTTGACCGAAGTCGAATATCAAAAAATTTTTGAACTGGATTTGGGAAATCTGGCGTTATTTCGGGCTAATCATGTTGAATGGAAAAAACAACAAGTAAGTGTCAGTCTAAAGTAACGTTTGAGTCCAGTTAATAAAAAAATTGTATTTATAGAATTTATCTAATGCTGATGATACGAGTATAACGCTTTCTAATAATTCTTCCATCGTATCTTGGATTACGAAACAAACTGACCAGATGATATCCAGTTCATCAAGCTCATCAGTTGTATTAGAATTACAATCACCCACAAATAATCCTTTTGTATGTCGGTATACCACTAATTATTTAAGCATAACTAATTATGTCTTTGTTTTAGGAGCTTACTTCATTTTTTAAAAGTGAGAGTGGTTCTCGTGTCCTGGAAATGTACAATGAGCAAATTCCTCCACGTTTTACACCGGAAATTAGAGATCTGCTCTGTTCTATGATTGTCAGAGTACATACAGAACAGAATAAACATTTATCATTAATTGATATGAGACAAATAACAGCTCAAATTGTTCAGGCATTTCCAGAAGAAAATCCTGTAAGTAAATAGATTTTCTCAACAAAATATTTATTTCTTCAGTACTTATGTACCTATTATTTGCTTTCCACATTATTTATGACCCGGAGATAATTGAACACAGAACCGCTTAACTTACCGATAAGCAACTATCTTTAGTTTTAATGTGATTTTTAATAACAAACTATATTTATTTGACATGTTGCAGGAGTATTATTTTATAAACACACCAAATCCCAGCGGAAAGTTATATAATAAATATAGAGTCTTCTCCAGAAATTTAAGAAAAATTGGATTTTTAACCAACAACCGAAAACGGAAAGCCTTAAATACTCCAGAATTGCCTGGTGAGCCTGTTGACTCACACGATTGTTAGTTATATTACCCATACTTACCTCCAAAGAGTTACAATTAACTTATTTATTTTATTATAGTAAGCTTGGAAAACGAAGACAAAAGTTGGCTTAAACACCACGCCGACCCCTGGGAATCCGTTGAAATAAAATGGAAATCAACTTTCAACAGCCGAAAATCAGATTTAAGCAGTGATTTGTGCACCAACAATATTACCAGATTCTTAGATATATGGCCATTATTAAAAAATACAAAAGGATATAGACTTGTAAGCATATTAGATTTTGCGAGAGATAAAATATGATTAAATAAAAAGACAATTTTTGTATTTCACTCTAATTTTATTTTTGTAGATCTTTAAGTTTCGTCAGCTACTGTGCTTACATTATCAATACTGGTAATTATTGTACTGAACAATGATTAAGAGTATAGCTTACGAAACTTATAGATCTACAAAAAATAAAATTATAGAAAAAGGGTACGATTAGTTATTATTAGTTATTTTTCTAATGTAGACATTATCAATTATACCTCTACTTATTTACTTTTTACAGATTGAAATTGATTTTGAGAAACTTTATCCAAATACAAACAGCATTTTCGCAAATTGGATAACTTTTGAAAACAAGATTAAATTAATTTTTTCCAAAAATTTAAAAGATAAAACTGCCATAAAAACTTTACAGAATTTATCTGAAAACCAAGGTAAGTCTTATAAACATCATTCTTTTACTGCCATCTAAGCTTAATTTAAAATTTATCTTAAAAATATATTTTTAGACCTTAAACAACTACAACTAATTCAGCTATTACACTACATACTACGACCGTCGCTTAAAATAAAACAAAGTGGTTCTTCATTTTGGAAGATATCTATTCTGGATTCCATAGACGCATTTGTAGTGCGCATAACGCAGATATCTGATATAAGCAGAGAAATTGAGAGAAAAAAAGCACACTGTATAGATAAAGGAATACAATTGCAGCCTTTTATTATACATTTACACCAAGAGGACCCTGAATTTTTTGTAGTATATGACGACATATTTTATAAATTCAACAAATTTTTGAATTGTTTGGATATATGTTTCAAAATTTTTTTTCTGTTACAGTTAAAATATCCAATCCAATGTCAAAAGGTTTGGACATTTATTCAAAAATATTTTTACAGTATTGACACAACTTTTGATCACATTACTCCTGATATAATTGATATTATATCAGAATTAAACCAATAATTCTTTTAAGTATATTGTTTCAATTTTTTAAAATTCATTTAATTTTGATCATATTTAGTTTTATTCTGAATTATTGAAAATTGTTTAGATATTTTTTAAAAAAATGTTATTTTGTTTCAAATGTGACGAAACTTTTATTGAAATAAGTCATTTATTAACTCATTTTACTTATGTGCATTTAATTAAATCAACCGATACTTTGAAATGTAATCAACAGAATTGTGGTCAATTGTTTAGCAATCGAAGTTCATTTAAAAGGCATGTTTCTGGTCATGTAAATAATGAAGTTGTATTATTACAAAGCAATATTTCAAGTACTCTTGATATATCGGAATTACAATCAAAAACGTCTGTTGTCAATTCAAAATCAGAAACTACATCATTATTGGCAGAGCAACAAAAACAATCAGCGCCTAGTTTAAACGCTAATCAAATAGCAGGAACTACATCATTATTAGAAGAGCAACAAAAACAATCAGCACCTAGTTTAAGCGCTAATCAAATAGTTAAAATTAAATCTGACTTACGACACAAAATATTATTATTCATTCTTGATCTATATGCTAAACCTAATATGACGACAATTACCATAAATTCTATCGTACAGAGTTTAAACGACAACATTATTTCTGTGTTGATTAATTTACTAAAAGAAACTATATTTCCTCAAATGGTACCTGCGCATGAAAATTTGTTTCTTGATATTGTTGATTGTATTTCTAATATTTTTGATAACGTAAAATCAGAGTACTTAACAAATAAATTGTTAAAAGAAAAAATAAATTTTGAAACTCCACAGAAGTTGTTAATTCATAGTGAAATCAAAGAAACTTTCGTTAAAGGTGTCCCAGCTTTTCAGAATGTTGATTATGATTGCGTGCTTATGCCAGTTGTGTATCAAATTAAAATGTTTTTCGAGAAACCCGGTCTATTAAAAAAAACAATTGAATATACAAACACGTTAGTAAATTCTAAATCCAGTAAAATTGAAAATTTTGTTCAAGGCCGTCTTTGGAAAGAAAAACTAATGTTGTTTCCAGAACATGATATTGTCTTGCCATACATTCTTTATTATGATGACTTTGAAACTGGTAACCCCTTGGGAAGTCAAGCAGGATCTCATTCTGTTGCTGGATTTTATTTACATTTTCCTTCTCTTCCTTCCAATGTCTTAAAATTAGATAATATTTTTGTCGCACTATTGATGAAATCAAAATATTTGAAACAATTTGGACCTAACAAATCTCTAGCACATTTAATCGACGTTTTAAAAAAAATTGAACAAGATGGAATTGATATAGAATTACACAATGAAACCAAAACCATAAAGTTTGCACTCGGGCTTGTCTTTGGTGATAATTTGGCAGTAAATTTTATAATGGGATATACAACATCATTTTCTCACAACACATATTGCCGCCATTGTATAGAACCGAAATCAGTTCTTAAATATAAGCTAGTAGAAAATGTTGATAAATTACGGAACATTCAAAATCATGAAAATGACATTATACTGGCTGATTATAAACTAAGTGGCTTAAAATTTAATTCTATATTCAATGATATCACAACATTTCATGTTACACAAAATTATTACTGCGATATAATGCATGATATATATGAGGGTGTGATCAAATACGGCCTTGTAAGGGTTCTTAAAATTTATATTTACGACAAAAATTATTTTACATTAAATACTTTAAATAGAGCTATTCAGACATTTAACTATGGAGAAATTGAATTTCAAAACAGGCCAAACATAATAAAAGAGAATCATATAAAAAGTTTTAATTTGCATATGTCCGCGAGAGAATCATATTGCTTCCTTAAATATTTCCCAGTAATTGTTGGTGGTTTCATTAATAAAAATGATCCTATCTGGAAATACGTTATAAGTTTATACGACCTTGTAGACTTTTTATTGAAGGATGCTTTTAGTAGAATAGATCTGGTTTGCCTTCAAACCCTCATAACTAAACACCATTCTTTGTACATTAAGGTTTTTAAACAGCATCTTAAACCTAAACATCATTTCATATGTCATTACCCTCGATTGATTGAGTATTCAGGACCATTAAAACTAATCAGCTGTATGAGACACGAAAGCAAAAATAAACTTGTCAAGGAGTACGCGAAAGCATGCTACTCACGAGTAAACTTACCTTTGTCGCTTAGTAAGAAATGTAATTATATGTTTGCATTGAATATATTGCAAGGTACAATAAGCCAAAATAATATAGAAATTTTAAAAAGACAACCCATAAATCAAGCAAAAATTCAAATGTACTGTAAAATTTCAGATTTATTAAAATTAGAAATAGAAGATCGTAGGAAGTTATTTGATTTCGTCACTTCTGCTAGATATAAAGGTACGATATTTAAAACAGGCTACTATTTATATGAGGAAAAAAAACTTCTCCTGATTAAAGATATGATTCATTGTTCAGATACGCTTATTTTGTGTATGGTTGAGTTCGATATTCTTAATTATAATTCACATTTGAAAATTTATAAAATCGGTAAACAAATTGAAACTTATGTTATTAAAATGATTGAGGATTTAGATTCAAAAAAACCATTTCAAATACATACTTATGTGGATGGACACACATATTTTATACCAAGAAGTCTATAAAAACTATATTGTAAATTTGTAACAAGCATTTGATCGTACATACATAAATAACCATACACATTACAATATACGGGTTTTGAGCTCTATCTAATGTTAATAATATATAATATTTACAATTTTGAATTATAATCAATAATTTTATTAATATAATTTTATAAGTGGATTTAGTATAAAAAATATTAATGGATTGTAGCATGTAAAAAGTAAAATAAAAAATAAACTATAATAGAATCAAATTGTATTATTTGCTCCAGTATATGGTACTTTCTGTACAAAAAAAACATTCCTTGGATTTCATTAAGTATTCCAATACATTGGATGCAGCGTGTCTTACTAAAGAATCCTAGCTGCAAAAAAGTAGCATAATACGTACAAACGAAAAGAACCAAATCGTTCGGTTAATGGAATAGTGTCTGCAATTAATTTTTAATTCATTCCATAAAGGGTATATAACTAAAAACAATTTTTGGAATA
This sequence comes from Tipula vernalis, assembly GCA_958295665.1. Lineage (NCBI taxonomy): Eukaryota > Metazoa > Arthropoda > Insecta > Diptera > Tipulidae > Tipula > Tipula vernalis. The sequence continues at coordinate 304,473,464 of OY282560.1, read as the reverse complement.
ATTTGAAGTTTTATAGGAATAAAACACTCCGGTTCATGCATTCTCCATGCCAACTATTTAGAATGAATAATGCTCGAAATGGGACTAACTAAACATTTTTATTTTGTAATTTGTTCAATCACATGTATAATATATGATAATTGTTTTAATAATTTATTCATTTCCATGGCATAAATATGTCAATTTGTGTTTGCATAAATGGTACTAATTTGTTAGTTAATTGTATATATTGTACATTAGGTTGGAATAGCTCAAATAAGTGCCGATATTTGGCATGTGTTATTAAATTTTTTGGACAATATGTCCCATCATTTCTCTGGGTGTACCTTTGTCTATTCACAGACAGACGGGCATTATCTTTTTTATATAAATAATTCACAACATAAATAAGTTTTCTTTTTATTATAGTTATTTAATAATTATTTAAGATACAGTAATTTCTTAGTTAACCGATTGTTGTACCATTAGGCTGTAGGATCACAGCTCAGAGTATAATAATATGATGGTATTTGTCGCGGAATAAAACGCATTGTTTTGCGTCGCTTGGTTTGACTGTCTACAAACTATTACGAATTCACCATACCTGCCATAGGGACGAGTGTAAATTTGGTAATTTGGGGAATCGACAGTAGAAGTCACCCGGCATAAGAAAAGCGAACGCGTAGTTTATTTTGACAGTTCAGGTAAACACTTCATTTTGGTTCGACGACGGGAAAATAAAACTAACTAGTTATTTGCTCGTAGTTGATTACTATTTTATTATTCGTCTCGACTGTTTGTTGTAATGCTACTCACCACAGATTAAGCAGTATGATTTTGACACACTGGATTTTTTAAATGGGAATGAATTATGAATTGTAATTATTATGAATTGTAATTATTTTATAAAATAAAAATAAATAAAAACTAATGAATTATTGAAATTGATGCTTGCTGTTAGTGTCAGTTGAACAATGTGAACGATATGTTTTATCCTCAATTCTTCAAACACAAACTAGCCCGCCGTGCTTTCAATAATCACTACAATTCTACGTAATTAATAAAACCTCACCCTCGACCATTTTCTATAAAATAATATTATTGCATGTCAAATAAATCAACCAACAAATCCCCATATTATACTCCATATTTCCACAATACCGTTTCCTTTTTAATAATAAAGTAATTATTTTTAAGATGATTAAAGTATAATCTTATCTGGTGTTAAATTAAGAAAATTAAATTAATTTCATGATCATTTTTTTTTTTCTTTTTTTTGCTACTTCAACGATAATTTCCACCCATCGTAATATTTATTGTTTCGTTTAGCTGCGTTGCACGATACAACAATACTTGTTGGTAACGTGTAAGTTGAAATGTTTGAGCGCCTTTTGTTTGATTTAATCTCATCATCTTATCGAGGGCTACTTTATTTCTATTGAATGTATAAACGCCAAAATTAAAATCTAGTTTACATCAACTCAAATTGCTTCAACACTTTTTTTTTCTACAATTTTTAATCATTTTCTATGTTCTATTTTATACTATGTAAATACACCAAAAGAAGCAAACATAACAGAAAATATCTCTGCACCATAACCCACATGGGAAATTATATAATGTCACAAAGATGTATGTTTTGTATATATATAAAATTATGTTTATATCGTACAAAGCTAAGTAGTACACAGGTATACATTAGACACAGAGGTGGGAAAATAGTTTTATTTCGTTTCCTAGTGCCCCATAAAGACACACTGTACACGATCTACTTAAACAATTCTTGTCTCCAATATAAATTATACGTGCCTATATATGTAGGTATATTCAAATATTAGGTGTACGTAAAAGGTACTGAAATTTAATGTCACATTAACTTGAGATGTTATAAATTGAAAATATATAACGTAACGTATATATACATATGTACATGTGGATATGAAAATTCATACAGAATTATAAAAATGGAAAAAACATTTTCCAAGTTGTTTCTTCTTCTGGTTTTATTACACGCTTTGCAGTCGTGTGTAATGGTGATTTTACCAAAAATGACAGATATGTGGGAATTATGTAATATATTTGTGTATACATTTGGAATCACCATTTTTATTTTTCTATTTTTATATTATAACATAACAGGTGAAATTGGCTTTGGGAATTAAAGAAAATTAATTTATTTTATTTTTTTTTCATATTTTTCATGCTTATGAATTCATTTGTGTATCTTATCCATATCTTCTTCTTTTATGTTTTATATGATACAATCCGGTTAGTATTACATCTTGATGTTTACTACCATCGTTATTGTTGTTGTAAAACTTTTTATTTATTTTCATAGAAATAAAATCTAATAATCAAAGTGTTATCCCCGTATCGAAACGAGAGTGACACACAACAACGATAAAAAGAAAAACATTTAGTTTTCTCCATTATAAGTATCAAGACATTTTTACAATTTTCTCGTTTTCCCAATTCGCATTTAATTAAAAAATTTAAAAACTTTAAGATGATAGATTTTTAATTAAAAATAGGCGGGCGGGAATTTTTACTCTTCGATCAAAGTTATTTAACATTTTTTTTTTTTTTTTTTTTTTTTCTCAAAAGAATTTTTAATACGATTTTTTTTTCAATTCTAATTAGAATTGTAAAGTTTTTTGACTTTATAAATTGTTATAGACTTGACATATTATAAATGTTGATGTATCCGAAGATTTGAATTAGGTTTGAATACTAAAAAATAATAATAAATTGATATTTGTATTATAAGAATCGTGGATGCTTTTGTACGAAGGGCTATGTAGTGCGGCTTGGTGTTAGATTTAGCAATTATTTTGCTAGTTATAAGCAAATAAGAAAATGCGAAATATTTACTTGGTATAATCAATTTAAATCTAATTTGAGTACATAACATTAAAAATTAGCATTCAATCACATAATTAGAGATTTTAGACTTTAGAACTCATAATTTGAAAGCGTTGAAGAAAACGCTTTTTAGATATTATGAATGATACAAATTTGACAACGGTATCGTATTTAGCGTTCCAGAATCTACGGAAAACCATATAGTAAGCATTAAAAAAATTCCAATAAATCTTTTTGTATTAACAAGTTTTCGGTCTCATATGTTTTAATTATGCATAATGTAAGAATGTCACAAGCACGCATAACTTATACCCTAGACAGACTGTGGTTTAATAAATCCGATTTAGCTAAACCGATTTAACTAATCCACAACTAATCTTATTGCCCTGACACACAGCGGTTTATTAAATCTGAAATAGTATTGCAGCGCCTCTCTTGTTTAGTATTGATATTAATCCTAACGTCAAATTGTTTATTTGTTTATTTGCCTTAAATTTATTCGCTCGCATTTTGTTGTAACATAACAATGTAAAATAACAATTAAAATGGAACCGGCCAAAAAAAAACCCGCTGCGAATGGACTGATGATCAAACCAAAAAATTACTCGACTGCTGGTCTGAAAAAAAAAAATAGATGAACTTCGAAAAACAAAACGAAATTCCTACGTTTACAACGACATTTCAGGAAGTCTTGAGGACATTGGAGTACCTACAGCCGCGGAAATTAAATCGCGCATTAAAAATCTTTCTGCAAGATATAGGTGTGCTCATTCGTTTAAAAAAATAAACAATAATTTCATCTCTGGATAAAGGACCACATAACCTCAAAACATAAGACGTATACATAAAGTGAATTCTTTTTTTTCAATACTATAGCATTAAAAACGTCCTCATTACGGTTACATTTTATCCAGAGTATAAATTATTTACATAAACATAACTTTTTGTATGGAATATATTCTTGTACAAGCGAGAAAATAAATGTTGGGCCCAGTGGTGGATCACCATCAGACTGGAATTTTTTTTGGGAAGTTAGCCCTATAATCGGCAGTTCTCCGTCAAAAGACGATGATTTAATACAGGAATCTATAATTGTTGAAATTTGTAAGTAAAAGTAGAAAATAATTATCTTATAATAAATATTTTATTATAGTTTGCTTTACATATAATAAGGTGAATTTTTGGATTTTTCAGCTGATAATCAAACCGTCGAAATATTGCTTGATGAAAATAGTTATTCAGCGTCGTTGCCATCGCCAACATCAACGCGTTCATCAGGTACTGCCGTTGCTTCAATATCCAGTTCTGCTCGACAGCCTAGAAAAACAGGGCAAATTCAGGAAGAGTTACTAAAACAAATTTCAATGGGAAATGATTGCCTCGAGAATGTTATCACAATTAAGTTCATCGCATAAAGTAGGTAAAAGCTTAATTGTACAAAATATTAATTTTACCTGTAAAGTAGGTGAAACAAGTTTATGGCTTACCAATTTTTTATTCTTATTATTATTGTTGATTTGTCATCGATAGAAAATGGATATATTCAACAAAAAAACAACAAAAAAAAAAAACATTGGTGCCGAAACCCGGGATTCACGCAAGTTTTGAAACGGGCTTATGTTATTTGAAGTGTAAATGTTGTCATTGTTACAACCTCAATATTACTGAAATATATCACGGTGTTAACGGTAAATCCAGTTGCGAATTGCCGTATAGTGAATAGGTTGAACAGTTTTTTTTTCGTGATCATTCGAGAATCATCTAACAAACTCTTGCTGAATCCCACAAACATTTTTTAATCTAATTGTATCAAATTGATTCGTGGTGACGTAATTTTCAAAATATACAGTGAATTATTTTGTATATAAAGAACTTAAGTTAAACATTAGTGCGCGATATATTTTACTCAATTACAAAAGGCAGTAAAAAATAATCTCATCATAATCTGAAGGTGAAATTGTGCAACATTTAAAAATTACATTGTACAATTATCTCACAAAAAGCGTGCAAGCGGAAGTGCTTCAAAGACGAGGCTTGAGAAACAAAAAAACATTATCACATTTATTTGTTAACAAGATGGCCGAAGTAGCTACTCTGAAGCAAACACGAGGTACAATCAAAGCTACTTTGACAAATATTAAGAAATTTGCGGATGAGAAAGCTGGTGAACCACCTGAGAATCAAATAATCAACAAGGAACAAATCGAAACGAGGCTTGAGAAATTGGAAAAGGCATGGAATTAATTTCATGACATAAATGATTCAATTGCTATTTTGTCTAATAATAGTCAACAAGCCGAAGTAGATGCCTTTGAAGAATCATTTTTCGATGCTGAGGCCAGCCTGCGACGTCTATTGAAAGCACGTCAGCCCAGCGTTTACCCATTACCAGAAAATAATTTAGTAACCAACAGAACAATGTTTCATTTCGATAAATCAGTGTTGCACGGCGATGTACGTTTGCCTCGAATACAAATTGATTCATTTGCTGGTGATTATTCCAAGTGGCCCTCATTTTACGTCAAAGATTTAAGACCACCAGCAAGGAAACAATTCGTATTAAACAATAAATTGTGTGGAATTTTCTTACGTTCCGGTCACTATTTAAATGACTGTAAATCCGACCGAAAATGTTTGATGTGCGCAGAAAAACACAGCACATTACTACATATTAGTGGCAATTCCAATAATAACCACACCTTAGTTTCTGTTAAACCAACGAATACGTCAATCATTGATGATAATAGTACGAAACTCAATCAGCTTTCATCAATTAATACTACTACAGTTTCATGTGCATCCAATAAAGCAAATGAAGAACTCGAAGAATTATCAAAATTTAAGAACGCAACTACAGAACCAGCAGCAATTTATAAATCCAATTCTTCACAAGCAATTTGTTCAACTATTGTCCACAGTGCAGCTGAATATCATTGATGAAAATAATATCATTCAAAGGGCTAAAGCTTTGCTGGATAGTGGATCGCAATCAACAATAATAACGGAGTCCTTGGCACAGCGGCTTAAATTACGAAGGTTTCCGACGTCCTGTATGGTTAGTGGACTAGCGGCAAAACCAGCTGCTTCAGCTCGAGGGTACGTGAAACTAAAGGTGACATCAATTCATTCCCACGAGAAGGTATTAAATGTAGACGCATTAATCTTGCCAAGATTAACAACGCAAATCCCAGCCAGTGAACTAAATAAAGCGAGATGGGAAGTAGTCAAAGATTTAAAACTAGCTGATCCTAATTTTGCAACACCAGGACACATTGACTTGATATTGGGAAACGATGTGTTTCTGATGTACTGTTACCCGAAAAATTTGTTATTCAACCGAAGATAATAGCGCAACATAACATATTCGGTTGGGTTATTGGTGGAAAGTTGGTAACAAAAGAACCGACTGAATATTTGCTTGCATTTCACAAAACGATAACAACAAATCAGGATGAACTACATCTTCTAGAAAAATTTTGGCGAATTGAAGAGGTTTGTACTGAAAGACAACGTAAATTAGAAGATACAAAGTGTGAAGAATATTTTAAGGCTACGACCCAGAGGGACGAGGATGGCCGATTTTCGGTTCGATTGCCTTTCAAAGAAACATCTATGGTACTAGGATTATCCTTGGTGAGTGCTGAACGACGATGGTTATCTATGGAACGAAAATTTGTGCAAAGAAAGGAACTAGCACTTAAGTATCGTCAATTTATGTACGAGTATTTAACCATAGGGTATATGGAACGTATTCCTAGTGGTGACCTAAATGTTGATAAGCCACATTTCTATTTGCCTCATCACGCAGTGTGCAAGGATTCGAGCACTATCACGAAACTGCGTGTAGTTTTCGATGGGTCGTGCAAGTCGTCGTCTGATGGATGGTGATCTCACCTGCATACTATTACGTCTTCGTATCCATTCCATTGCTATATCGGCGAATATCAAAAAATGTATCGCCAGGTAAAAGTTGAAAATAAAGATCGTGACTTTCAGAGAATTGTTTGGCGTGACGATCCAAATATGCCACTTCAACATTATAGGTTAAATACGGTAACTTATGGAATTACTAGTGCTCTATTTCTAGCAATTCGCGCGATGCTTGAGTTAGCAAATATTCATGAATCAACTCATCCAAACGCTGCTTCAATCATAAGGAAGGATTTTTACGTTGATGATATGTTGACTGGTTGTGAAGATCATGCAACAGAACTAGTAATTTACCGCCAAATATCGACATTGTTGCACGAAGGCGGTTTCAATATTCGAAAATGGATATCGAAAAGTCGAGAGATAATATCAAATATACCCGCCGATCAACGTGGTATAGAAGAATCACTTTCTCTCGATAACGATACAGCATATTATAAAACATTAGGATTACACTGGAATCCAACCCGAGATGTTTTCCGTTATAAGGTTAATCAAACGGAACATGTAAAACTAACTAAACGAAGTTTACTTTCCGCAGCATCCAGGGTATTTGATCCTCTGGGACTTCTAACACCAATTACCATCCAATTCAATATCCTATTTCGAGAGGTTTGGAAAAGGAAGATTGACTGGGATGAAGAGCTTCCTAAAGACATATCTGATATTTGGCAAGATATCAAATCATCATTAAAATTATTAGAAACTATCGAAGTCGGTCGATGTATTGAAATATCACAATTTAGTACGATGGATATGCATGCCTTTTGTGATTCCTCACAACAAGCATACGGAGCAGCTTCCTATTTGAGAACGAAAAATTTAACTGGCGATGTTGTTGTAAAATTAATAGCAGCAAAAAGCCGAGTTGCACCAATGGAAACGGTTACACTACCACGCCTTGAATTGTTCGCAGCAGTTTTGGGAACCAAACTTTTCAAGTACTTACAACAAGCACTTGGACTATCATACGATAATGTGTATGCTTGGACCGATTCTCAAGTGGTATTTGCTTGGTTATCCGATCATCCAAGTAGATGGAAGAACTTTGTGGCGAACCGTACATCATATATTCGAAAAATATTACCAGAAGCCCATTGAAACCACGTAGAGTCGAAGCTAAATCCTGCCGATCTTACTTCAAGAGGATTGAACCCGCAACAATTAGCAAATAACGAGCAATTGGTGGTTAGGACCAGCATACTTAAAACTAGAAAGGTCATCTTGGCTAGTTGTTTCCAACAAAACGAACATTAATCTCCCCGAACAACGCAAGATGAAAATACTGTCAAATTATGGGACGTGCGTGAAACGATTTATGTCAAGGTGGCTACAAATATTTGTCAACATCTTTTGAACCACTATTCATCTTTACAAAAGATTTACCGAGTAGTTATGTCTGTCGGTATCATACCAATACAATTCGTAAAAAACTTAACATCTAGGTTTCAGAGCGAAATGCCTTTAATGCTCAATTCATATTACCGCCAAAGGTGATGGAATTGGAAATTGCTGAAAATATATGTACTAGATGGACACAGTCTGATGCATTCAAAACCGAACTCAATGCATTACAGCAACGAAGAAATATTGATCGAAACAGCAAATTATTAATGTTGACATCGTTCATTGATAAAAATCAAATTATACGAGTTGGCGGTCGTCTGTCGATGTCATAGTGTGAGTACGATAGAAAATACTCTGTAATTTTACCGAGGAATCATATTTATTCATGGAATGTCATTAAGAATCTACATGAGGCTCATTTACATGTTGGTGCAAACACATTAATTTCAATCATTCGTCAAAGGTATTGGATTGTTGGTTGCAGGAACATGGTCCGACAACATATATTGAAATGTATAACATGTTTCAAGATTCGGAAACACACAAATGAGCAAATTATGGGTCAGCTACCCCAATATAGAGTAACGACATATATTATTGTTAAGATCGATTGGCACAGCATCCCTGACATTCGAGGAATTATGTACAGTGAGCTCACAAATTGAACGAATTTTAAATTCCAGGCCTATATGTCCATTATCTGAGGCCGTTAACAGCTACGATGTTCTGACGCCTGGCCATTTTTTGATTGGGGCTCCGTTGAACGTAATACCAGAAACACATTTGGAAGAAGTTCCAATTAATCGTTTAACCAGATATCAAAACTTACGATTACGGGTCGAAATGTTTGGAAAAGGTGGTCATAGGATTACCTCACTACGTTACAACAAAAACCAAAATGGCAGTCATCAAAACCAAATTTAAAAGAAAATCAACTGGTTTTAATCAACGAAGACAATTTACCAAAGGCAACCTGGTTAATAGGCCGTATAATTCAGATTTTCCCAGGATGTGATGGAAACATACGAGTAGCAACGGTAAAGACAACTCAAGGCGAAATTCAAAGGAGTATTGTCAAATTAGTCCCTCTTCCAATCGATCAAAATGATGTGTTATAGAAGATAAGCTAATTCTAAATCGGTATAGTCATAAATAATAGTTGAATAAGTAAAAATTGAAAAAAAAAAATGTTTTTATTGGTTTTGTATTGTAAGTTTGTAAATTCTTTATTCAATCAGTCATTTTTGTATTATAAGTTGTAACTTATTTAATTCTTTAATTCATTAAATTATAGTGGTTTAATTTTTTGTTAAGAAATTACTTTCTTAACAGGCGGGAGAATGTTTACGCCGCATAGGTTTTAGTACTGCTTTACCTGTTATCACAATTAAGTTCATCGCATAAAGTAGGAAAAAGCTCATTTGTACAAAATATTAATTTTACATGTAAAGTAGGTGAAACAAATTTATGGCTTACCAATTTTTTATTCTTATTATTATTGTTGATTTGTCATCGATAGAAAATGGATATATTCATCAAATAAAAAAAAAAATTAAATTAAAAATTTTGTTCTAACAAATAATAAAGTGTATGTCGCTTTTTTTTTTTGTAAAATTAAATATAATTAAAAAAACATTTATGGATTACTGCAGTTCGTTTTTTTTTTGTTATAATTGTAGCAATTTGTGTTTTCGTATACGATTGCTTATTTTGCAATTACAACACAAATAAGTTAAAGTCGTATAATTAAAACAACAACTAATAATAATAATTAGATAACTATGAATTGATGGAAGTTCAATGAAATATTAATGAATTTGAATAATGGATTATTAATTAAGACCTGAGTGTATGTATATACATACTGAGAATATTTTTTAATTTTATATGTAAACATCTGATGAATTTATTGTCTGTGAAATACATTTTTAAAATTATTAAACAAACCTGTCTACAAATATTTTGCGATACTAGTTCTTATAGCCGATGCATTTAAATTGCCATCGCATTGCCTCGTCGTATTCGTTGGTTGATTAAGCACAGAATGTACTTGCACTTCTTGCTCAGTGAACTTAAAATTTTACTTTTTATTATTTGCTTGAATTACTAAAGCTGCATGTTGAGGTACGATTTCTAACCCTCGACCAATTTTCCGGAAGCGCGCCTTCAAATGCCCAAAACATTTTCAAAAACACGACGGGATCGTGACAGCATGTAATTGAAATGTTTTTCAACGGACGATAAGTCGTTTCCTGGGTACGGCTTCATAAGGTATGGGTTCAGCTTGAACGCCGAATCTCCTAAGAGTAAAACGGGAATTGAAGCTCCCTCTGTTGTGTTTTCGTTCTTATAAAATAGCTCATTATTATGTTGCATCTATTTTAATTACGATTTTTCAAAAACATGTGAGTCGTTGTTTTTACCAGGGGAGCCTACGTTTATGTATGTGAAACGATATCTGAAAAAAAAAAACAATTAATCAAAGATAAATGTATCAATATAAAATATTTTCATTACCTACCTGTAATCAACCGCTGCCATCAATACAATTGACTACCATCCCTTATAGTTATAGTAATCCGTTGCCTCTTCCTTAGATGGACATACTTCTATGTGGCAACCATCTAAAGTAAAAATTGTAATAAACATTTTATAATATTAAACTTGAGGAAACTTGAGGAAATCCCCGCGTTCGCTCAAAACCTTCAGTGTGCTCTTTTATAGTCTCATCCATCCAAGAGCATTATGCATTTCACTGATTCGACAAGTTCATTAAAAGTTTGTCGACCCATTCTGAAGTCCTCAGTAAATTTTTGCTCGCTGTACGACGGCACTTCTACCTCCCAATATAAACTTTATCTTATCTGAAATGGTTGAAAATGAAAATGTTAAAATAAAGTTTACCTGTTATTTATTCTATTTTACAAAATTCCACAATTTACGGTCAATACTTTTTGTACCATTTAAGGCGATAACTAACGCAGCGAACTTTTTATTTCGCTCAAAATAAAATATGGCCAATTCCTAGGACTCTTTTACTAGGCCTTGTAGATGTTTTCCTCTTTCTTCTAATTGTTGCACTTGTTGCAAAATCATTTGCAAATTTGCCGAATCCATTCTTGCTCAAATAGTTTTAACACTTTTTTAGGAAATTTAATTTTGAACACTATAAAACACTTTGAGCACTATAAAAACCACAAATAAACTTTAAATGTCAGAAACAAAACATTAAAATCACCATTGTCAATTTCTCCTACATCAGGAAGGCAGCAAGTACCTACATTATTGTACCTAATAACTGTTCGTGCGATGTCACCACTTACCAGCTCAATAAACTCATATTTTATACAAAAAAAAATCGAAAATAAATTTTTTTCTGTTTTTAAAATAAAAATGTTTAATATATCTCTACAAAATTAACTTTATTTTATATCATTACATAAAATTTTATGTATATAGTTAAAACATAACTGATGTTGTATTATCTGCCGTAATACGGCGCCACATGGCTTTTCACTAAATCGATTTAATTACTAAACTAAAAATTATACGAGCTTAGCTAATGTAACGTAACCCTTTTGCCGGTCGCTTGAGGACTGGTTTGTTCTCCATCGGAGATCAATCGGTACCTGTATATTGTTTTTTTTCTTATTCTTTGTCTCGACAAGAGACGATCAAAAATTTTCTCACCATCTTTTTTTTCTGTCAGTGAGTTTGTCATCCTTATATACTCTAGCTTATCAGCGCGTACCCTCTCTTTCTCGTCTGCATACATTTATTTCCCCTACCCTGTGAATACATTCGATATTATATGGCAACACGCACTTATAGTAGACCATTTGTTTGGACACTATACCGGGTGTTTCATTTAAACTGAGACGATCAAATTTCTCGAAAAATAGCCACTCTACGGAAAAAATGTCCATAATCAAAATTTAATCATACCGCGGGGCAAATACATTAGTGCAAAAAATAGTCCCCCACCCCCCGCTTTGTAGGTGGGGCGGGGGTAACTTTTAAACTAAGATAGGAAGCCATATTTTTTATTGCAGATACGGATTCTACGACTAAAAGTACGTATGATTTGAATGAAATATTTTGTTCGGTTCATGATAGATGGCGTTGTAATCGACGAAATTCAATTTTTTCAATTTCTTCTTCTTAGAACACACGCATTCGATTCTGCAATACGTTTGAAATAAAAAACATCACGTTTTCATTGGAAATACTCGAAATTCGTCATCAAAACAATTTATTCAGTTTTGTAAATCACATTCAAGCTTGATTTACATTTGCGACGTGTGACGTGTGACGGGTACTTATAGCCAATCAGAGACGAATATTTTGACCGTCACACGTCACACGTCGATACATGAACCAATTCTATCTTTTCCGTCACGGTTACACACACCACTAAAAATTTTGTGTATTAAAAAAAAAAAGGAGCCGTTGTTTATACATGCATTTTATTTTTGTTTAAATTTAAAAATTAATGTGTCATCGTTTCTGCTTGGCAGACATTTTTTTTATTCTGTGTTTTTGAATTGTGATATGATATCGTGGAACAACTAAAAAAAATAAATTATTATCTAAAAAAAAATAAATAGTCGAATACAGATAATATGGATTGTGTAACCGACGAAAAATTAATTCGAGCCGTGGAAAAACGCCCGATTTTGTATGATATTACAAATAAGCTTTATAAAAATAATGGCTATCGGAAAAAATTATGGCAAGATATTAGCCTAGAAATTGCAATTCCCGGTAGGTTTATATACTTTTACTTATGTGCTCATGCATTATTAAGATTATTAATTATTTTGTTAAATTTTTAGCTGATGTTTGTCAAAAAAGGTGGAAGAGGCTACGAGAACGGTTTTGCGAGCTTAATAAAAAGGTAAAAAGTGGGAGTGCATTTAAGCCTAAAACCTATTGCTCGATTTTAAAAACGATGGGGATTCTTAAACCTTTTTTAAATGACCATCCAAAGTACGTAAATATACATCTTTTTTGTATTTCATTTAATTAATAATCATTTTATATGTTTAGGTTTATGGGTAGCAGTTTCTCAATTAATGAAAGTCAGACGAGCAATTCAGAAAGCAATAGCTCCAACATCTCGCTCCGATCATTTTTTGCGGAGACGGATCCGGATACACTGCTAACACTATCAGACGATGACCAATCCCGTTTATTAGGGTTAGACGATCCAGTGGAATCGGCGGCAGAAGTTGTGGCATCATCAACCCCAAAAAAATCCCGTTTGGAGAAAAGTACGGTACTAACGTAATATTTTGAATTTATAAAGATTAGATTATATTTTTTTCAGATAAAACAACTGAGATTTCAGATCTCATTCAAATTTTAAAAGAACCGGTAAAGGAGCTCGATGCCATTGATTATTATTGTATGTCTTTGGCAAACGACATCAAAAAATTGGATACTGCTGAGCAATGGCGAATTAGAATGGAGATTACAAAGATAATGTGCACGGCCAAGTTTAATGATGTATAATCTGTTTTCAACATACAAGACATAATATTTTTATTTATTAAAATTTCAGTTTGTAATATTTAAATATATAATAAAATGTATATTACGAGTTATACACTCTTAAGTTCTGCCAAGGCAGAATATTAATTTCGTTAAAATAATTTTTGAAATTATTTCTAATCTCCACAGCATTTGCTGATGAATTGTTGGAACCTGTTCGACCAATACGCTGTAGAGCTCCATTGTTGTCTTCCCCCGTTTCGCGACGCCATCGTCCTTCTACAATTTCCCCATTTTCAGTTTCCACGTCTGTATAACCAGCTGGGCAATAACAATCATTCCTTTTTTTTACCCAGTTGTGCAAACAAACCGCGGCCTTTACAAATTTTAAAACGTTCTCTCTCTTGGCATGTATGGGCTTTCGGAAAATTCGCCATTTAGCTGATAGAATCCCAAAAGAGTTTTCAATGACCCGCCTTGCTCTCGATAGTCGATAATTGTATATTGACTCCGGTACGGGTAGCCCATTACAAGAATTCCTTCCCGGAAATGGCCTCATGATACGCCTTACCAGTGGAAAAGCCTCATCGGCGACGATCACATAAGGAGCACTTATGTTGGTATGTGGTAAACATCGATCAGGAGGTATATTCAAAAATGAATTGTCGTCTATCAATGCTTTTCCAAACGCAGTACTTTTAAATACGCTGCTATCGCTGAATCTCCCCGATGCTCCAATATCTACAACTAAAAAGTTGTAATCCGCATCACAGATTGCCATTAAAATTATGCTATGTGAGTTTTTATAATTGTAGCAATTGCTTCCACTATTATTAAACGCCTACAATTACGACAAAATTAACTTTAGTAGAACAACGTAATACAAAATTACCTGAACTGTGCAATGTTTGCCGTCAAGAGCACCAATGCAGTTTGGGAAATTCCATTTCGTTCGAAATCCACTTTCCACGGCTTGCCATTTGGCTTCGGTCAACGCATCGAATGAGGAGCGAAAAAGTGAATGCCATATTGCGTCACAGGTTTCAGCAATAATAGAACTTGCAGACGCTTCGGAAACCCTGTAATTGTACGCAAGTGACTTCATCATATCGCCACTTGCTAGATATCTAAAAAAAATATTTAGAATCTTGCAATTATGTAGAGATTTTTTTAATCACATCTTTACCTCAAGGTTAGAGAAAGTCTTGCTCCTGGCGATATAGGCTCTCGAAATAAATACAGTTTTTCAATCCTATTTCGAATTTTATCGAGTAAATTGTCGAACAAATCAACCGACATTCGATGGTAATTAAAAAATTTGTGGCTTTCATAAAGCCTCATTTCTGCCACCAAATTGTTGTAATGGCCTTGTTCGTTTCTTTTTAAAAGAAGTTGGTTCACCCAACATCTTTTCGAAGATTCTTTTTGTATTAACGACAAAATTAGGAATACCTTTATTTTCTTTTTTCTGAGATTTTGGTTATTTTGCCACATTTTTTCGAAATAATTCACTATAGACAGAAATACTATAAACAAAAATTAATTTTTTCAAAAACTACCTCGTTTATGGAAACAGTTGGATTATTCGCCACCAGAAGGTCAAAAAAATTTTTGAATTAGTGTGCGTGCGACTAACCCGTCACATATGTAAATCGTTGTCAAGATAGCGTCACGCTATTTCCACCCGTCACACGTCACACGTCGCAAATGTAAATCAAGCTTTAAGGTTTGTGTTATTTCTTATCTTCATGTTTTTCGTAATTGCAAAATAAACGATAAAATACTTTAGAATGGACCGTTTAACTGTGCCAGAGAAAATTGAAATGGTTCTGGTTTATGGAGAAGCTGGCAGAAATCTTGAAAATGCTGTTGCTATTTACGCTCAACGTTTTCCGGATAGGATTCGTTCACGTGCTTCATTTGACCGTACTATCAAACAATTTATTACTGATGGAAATGTTCAACCGAAAAAGAGGACCCGTAGAGCAACAGTCACTGGAGAAAATAATGAAATTGCTGTATTGGCTGCAGTGACTCATAATCCTCATGTTAGTACATGAGAAATAGTTCGCGATTCCGGATTGTCCCTCACCAGTGTTTGGAGAATGTTAAAACGGCACAAGTATCATCCATATCATGTGTCTTTACACCAAGATCTTCATGGCGCTGATTTCCAAAATCGGGTAACTTTTTGTCAATGGGCACGTGAACAAATACATCAAAACCCCAATTTTTTTCGTTGCGTAATGTTCTCTGACGAATCGTCTTTTACAAACCATGGAACGGTTAATCGACACAACATGCATTATTGGAGTGTTGAAAATCCACACTGGCTTCGCCAAGTTGAACATCAGCGCCCTTGGACTGTCAACGTGTGGTTTGGAATAATTGGCAACCAACTCATCGGCCCCCACATTATTGAAGGCAACTTGAATGTTCAAATGTACCGAAACTTTTTGGAAAATGAACTGCCAATATTACTTGAAAATTTGAACTTAGAAGTGAGACGGAACATGTGGTTTCAACATGATGGTTGTCCTGCACACGATTCGTTGGTAGCACGTGAGGTACTTGATCGTGATTTCAATGGTCGCTGGATCGGTAGAGCTGGTCCGATAAATTGGCCCGCCAGATCACCAGATCTTACTTCGCCAGATTTCTTTTTGTGGGGCTATCTCAAAGACAAAGTTTACAAACAAGAACCAACAACACGTGAGAACATGATTGAGCGAATCAAAAATGCGTGTGCTGAAATTCAACCAAACACACTTCTCAGTTGTGTACAATCATTGGAAATGCGTATTAATAAGTGCATTGAAGTCGCAGACCATCATTTTGAACACTTATTTTAAGCTAAAATTATTTTATTCACCTGCCATTTACATTAATAAATTGTTTTGATGACGAATTTCGAGTATTTCCAATGAAAACGTGATGTTTTTTATTTCAAACGTATTGCAGAATCGAATGTGTGTGTTCTAAGAAGAAAAAATTGAAAAAATTGAATTTCGTCGATTACAACGCCATCTATCATGAACCGAACAAAATATTTCATTCAAATCATACGTACTTTTAGTCGTAGAATCCGTATCTGCAATAAAAAATATGGCTTCCTATCTTAGTTGAAAAGTTACCAACGCCCCACCTACAAAGCGGGGGGTGGGGGACTATTTTTGCACTAATGTATTTCCCCCGCGGTATCATTAAATTTTGATTATGGACATTTTTTCCGTAGAGTGGCTATTTTTCGAGATATTTGATCGTCTCAGTTAAAAAGAAACACCCGGTATACCACGAAAAAAACACTCGCCAAGTGAAATGAATGTGTACCCAAGGTGAGACGGGAAAGCCGAAATTTCATTCATAAATTAAAAAAATAAAATATCCGATTTATCCACGGGGATAAAAATAAAAATTAGAAAATAAAAAAAAAACAACAAAAAAAATCGAATAATAGTCAATTTGAGGAACCACTACCATCAGACCGTAATGAGCATGATACATGCAATGTTACAATCGTGGGGCAGTCCCACACCCAAGATGAGTCTCATTAAGCCGGGCAAACATCAACCAGAAATATGATTCAGAGATCGATTATTCAGAATTTATAGCAGACACAGAAGGAAAGAAAAAAAACAAAATTTATGTGAGGTTTTAATGTCCTTCATATGGTAAGTGCCTAGTAGTTGCCCACCCAAGTTCTCAACCTCGATGGCTACATTTCCAATAATTTTTCGAACCTTTCCAACATGGAATTTCGGAGCTATTTTAGCTGAAAAATATTTTGTGGCATCGCTTTGCGCAAAATTACGAACATAGATTGTTTGACCAGGCGTGAAATCACGGATGCGAGAACGAAAATTATAACGCTGTTCGTTTTTCAAAAGGGTTTGTTTAAGATGCGACAACACTTGCTGTTGCGCTAAGGATAACCGATCAGGAGGTTGGATAGCAATCGAACAATCTTCCAGACATTTCAATTCTCTCAATAGGGTATATTCAGAACCATAGGAAATTTTATGCTGCCCAAATACTAAATAGTGCGGCGAATAGCCAGTGGATGCGTGAATGGAATTACGCATGGCAGCAGCAATCTCTGGTATATGATTATCCCATTCACGATGATTATCTTTAATGTGCGACCTAATAGCAGACAAAACGGTTCGATTCGCGCGCTCGCTCACATTACTTTATGGTGAATACTTTGCCGTTGTTATATGTTTTATTCCAAAGCGTTTAAGCAAGTGTTGAAAAGTTTTTGACATAAACTCCGACAATATTGACTCCGGTGTACCAAATAAATCTAAACACTGATTCTCCAAGGTTTTACACACTATCTCGCCACTCGCACTTCGCAGTGGAAATAACTGCACAAAACGGGAGTATGAATCCAACACAATAAACATGTATGCGCTACCTAATATAGTTCGTGGATAGGGTCCGAGAAAATCGACGTATAGGTGTTGCCAGGGGCGAAACGCAATAACCTGATGACCCATCAGTGGCTGCAAAGTCTGATTAGGGGCCTTACTGGTTTTACAAATTACAATTTGAGATATGTATTCCTTCACAGTATGAAACATCTTTGGCCAGTAATAACATCGCTGCAATTTTTCCAAAGTCTTCCCGACACCGAAATGAGCCGATTCAGGTGGGTCATGCGCTTGATGGATTAAATCTGGAATTAATGGTTTAGGAACATATAGCTTCCAAATGGGCAAATCACTATCGGAACTATTAAGTCCAACTTGAGGGGTGAAGTAAATCTTATTATCCCATATTCTAAGGTTACAATTGTAATTGGACGATGACAATTTATTCCTCAATTCTAAATAATCGGGATCGTTAAAATGATCGGACTGTAGATCAATTTGAAAATTTGAATGATCCACTTGTATTACTTCAATCTGTTGCTCGTACGCACGTGACAACGTGTCGGGAACTACATTTTTAGGTCCGGTAACATGTTGAATATCAAAGGTGAATGGTTGCAGTTTCAGGCTCCACCGAGCAAGTCTCCCCTGGAGATACTTCTGGTTCATCAGCCACTGCACACTGGCATCATCTGTTATAAGAGTAAAGTTATAACCTTCTATGTAGCATCGGAATTTACGGACACTTTGAACGGCGGCGAAACACTCCAATTCTGTGACTGAGTAATTCCTCTGTGCGTCATTTAATTTTTGAGAGAAGTACGCAATTGGCTGTTCACTCCCCTGGCTATCAAGTTGGAACAGAACTCCACCAATTTCACTACTGCATGCATAACACTGCACGAAAAATCGTTCATTAAAATTTGGATGAGCTAATACCGGAGCTGTTGATAAGGCCTCTTTCAATCCTACAAAGGCATCCTGAGCATTCATGGACCATTTCCACGGATTATTTTTCTTTAATAAATCAGATAATGGTGCAGATATTATTGAGAAATTTCTTAAGAATCTCCGGTACCAACCGCACATACCTAAGAAGCGCCGAATTTGTTTCCTAGTCCGGGGAATGGGAAACTCAACAATAACCCGGGGTTTATCAGGATCGGTACGCAACGATCCGTCACCAACAACATACCCTAAATACTTAATTCGCTTGATTAAAAAATGACTCTTCTCGACATTGATGGTTAAATTCGCAGTTGCCAGTAATTCCGCGACCTGTGCAAGCGGATCAAAGTGCTCGTACAAAGTCGCAGAGGTGATCAACAAGTCGTCTAAGCGGATCAAAGTGCTCGTACAAAGTCGCAGAGGTGATCAACAAGTAGACGTATTACGTCTAAGTACGTAAATACTCTGTCATGCAGTCTATGTGGGATCACCTTATGCATTAAACGGCAAAGGGTTTGAGGAGCATTGCACAGACCAAACGGCATCACCTTAAACTGGAAAAGGGGTCGCCCAGGCACCGTCAAAGCGGTTTTATCGCGAGAGTCGGGATGTAATGGCACCTGCCAGAAGGCATCTTTGAGATCAATACTCGATATGTAATAGGCGTAATCAAGCCGACTAATGAGACTCTCAATCAATGGCAACGGATAGGCCTCCTTTTGAGTTACGTCATTCAGACGTCTCGCATCTAAGCAGAGTCGAACCTGACCATTTTTCTTGAATACGGGGGCAATTGGTGAATTCCATCCACTGGTAGATTCTTCAATCACGTCCATTGCTAGCATCAATTTTCTCATTAATCTGTTTTAGTCTAATTGGTGAGACAGAATAAAACCTTTGCTTAATTGGTTTGTCATTCGTGAGCTGTATTTGGTGTTGAACCAAATGCGTTCGACCGAAACCCAGCTTAGCACTTGATGGAAATTTTTCGATAATTTGCGACAATTTAATCTGATCACTAGCGGATAAGGTATGTTTCTCGGGATCGGACTCCATCACCGGATTTTCACAAGTTACTTCTTCACTCAAAATGTGAGCACTAGGGATATTATTGACATTGTCAACTATTTGTATCGGCGTTATGTGAATATTGAAATTGTTCCAAAAGTCAATTCCGAGGTACAGTTGCTGCTGTAACGACGGGACAACAAATAAACGAAGTAAATTTGACTGATTATTAAACACTATGTTGGCATTAATATACCCAAAGACACGTAGACCTAGATTGACCGCTAGCCGTGGAGATTGTAGTTGGAAAATGGTGGAACTGTATATTTGGATCATTCAATAACCGTTCTGAACCACGACCCAATATGCTCTTGTCCAATATGCGTTCTGATTCTGACGACCCAAATTACTTTGGATACGACTGTTCATCAAGAAAGAAAAAAATCCATGCACATTTTTGTTGCCCTTGATGACATTATGTTTAAACTCAACTACAAAAGGTCCTATAAAACTAACTTTGAAAAAAATCTAAAGTAAATACAATTTACTACATACGTCAACTCTAACATACTATATGAGATATTCAAGAATACAATATATGAAATTTGCCTCTAAAAATCTTTAAAATTGCTAAAATTAGAAATTGAATCTGTTTGTTCATTTCATTATTAAATTAATAGTAAGGAAGAAACATACTTACATATTCGGCACATTTAGTGCATTAAAGTCACACCAAAAAAAATTGATTTTTTCGCACGTAAAAAGTGTAAAAGGACCAACTTGTTTTGAGTTGAGGGCGTGAGGTCTCACTGGGTCTTCGTGAGGTCTCACTGCACTGGATGTGCCCAATATGTAAGTAGGTATGTTTTGCAAAAATTTTGACTTTTGACAAAAATTTTGCCCGGATTGACATTAATTAGTTGCAATAAGTGGGTTTATACCATAACTTGTTTTCTCAAAAAAACTCATTATTACTCTCGAATAGCTATTTGCTATTTATCTGCCTGAAATTCACCCTTGTACCTTAGCTATATTTGGTCTAACCTAATAAACTAACGATTCCCACAAAATAGAACTAAGATGAACTAATTAATTCCCTAATTAATTACCAATTTCCCAGAAAAGTCGCCACTTTCTAGCTTATGTGCGTCAATTCGTCATACACTGTTTTAGTTTGCAATAAGGCAAATAAAGGGTTTTAAAGGAACTTCGGTAAAAGTGGGTATTAAATTTGTATTACTTATTCTAAAGAGAATTTATTGTAGAGAGATTCCATAATTTTTACAGTTATTTCTCAATAAAAAAAACAACTTTATGCTTAAAATCAGTAGATATTAGGCAGAATCTAGCATACCAAAATAATTTGTTTGGCCATAAAATCAAAAAGTCTTAAAAGATAAAAAATTTATTATAAAAAACTTTAATTTGAATTTTATTTGCTTGATTTTAAAAAGAAAAAAGATCATAGTTGTGCAACGATCGTGAGCGTCGTTGATAAGTTTGATTGTGTAAATGGTTAAAATTAGATGAAAGATCAAAAGTTCTTAAACTCTGTATTTAATTGGGGGCGGACTCACTTATCCAATTGTGTACACGCTTATTCCTCATAACGCTTTTTAAAACATCAGCGAACACCTAGACTCGTATAGATTGACTCAAATCATCAAAAACATCTTTTAACGGGTTTTAAAATTAATTTTATTAAAATTAATAACAAATTCACAAAAACTATCAGAGTCTATAATTAGCTTTAAAATCAATAGTATTCTTGATTTGGCTTCTTGCAAGTGTTCTTTATTTGAAAATGGTGCGATTGCTCTAAAAAGTCTCGAATTTCTAGAGATAAGTTTAGCTTTTTGTAAGACCAAAGGACAAACAGTATTCGATCTATAGAAGATATTGAAACATTTCATTCTTGTTCGGACTCTGAAGAAGATTTACTGCCTCCAAAAAAAGCAATGTTTGTACGATTCAAACGATGAAATGAACTTGGAAACGGAGCCTTAAACGGAGACTAGCAGTGAACCTGATCATGCCATAAAATGCATTGGGCTAAATGAAAACTAAAACCAATAAATTAAATTGTAATAAAAATACAAAATACAATGCTATTTATTATTATTGCTATAAATTAAGTACAACTGCCAAAATAAAATTAACTCATCAATGCATAACTCATTTTCGATGAAAAGATAAAAGAAATAATCAAAATTTAATTACAAAACGTTTTATGTTTTGTTTAATTAAATAATATATGATTCTTGTTATCACCACCCTCGAAATATTTAATGTTTTAATCACGAAACATGAACCATAATAATTTTTAAGCTAAAAAAGTTTTTTTTTTCCATAAAAACAAGAAAAAACTGCCTTAAGAAATGCTACACGACATTAGAAGATGTTTTATCTCATTTAGAAATTGGTATTTGATGATTTTACAAATTAAAATTTTTTTTTTTATTTTTTTTTGTTGCTCTCTTGGAAAAGTGTTAAAAAGTATTTTAAATATTTTACATCTCTGATTTCATTTAGATGATTGATTTTTTACCAATTTTTGAAAATTTTCGAGAATTTATCTTTTTTTGTCATAAAAATTAAATTAATTAAAATCTATTTAAGAATTTAATTGAATTTTAATGAAATTACATAACGCTGATTAGGTTTTTGATTTTCTGTGAGTTTATTTAGAAAGTTGTTAAGAATTTTTTTTGGTTTATACAGTTCCTACTTTCTATACATATAATTTAAATAGAAATTTGAGATTTTTCACGGAAGATTGGCTGAAATGGTTTTAAGATTATTAGTAGTAATTTAATTGACGATTTAAATTAAATCATTATCTAACGTTTAATTGATTTTGCACATTTTATCTTAAGTGCGAATTTGCGTTTATTATGGAAATATATGTAACTAAAAAAAATAATAATGTATAGGTATGTACGAGTATGTAAATGACCGATATAATATGTATGAGTTGTAGTTGTTGTGTTGACTTCTGGGATGTCTGTCGTAACTCCTTCCCTGTAAGAATGAAGCGAAGACCAGCTGAGCTGAATGGGTTGTAGTAAGTTGACTGGAGGATCTAGGACTGGTTCCGTTGTATCATCATGATGATTCCGATTAGAATTGAGATTGTATATTTTTTCTATAATGTTGAGATTATTTGGAAGAATGTTGCATATTTACTGTACATTTTTCGAAGTATATTAACGCCATTCCCTTTAGTACTTTATTTTGTGCGTCCTTGGTACATGTGGTTTCTATCACGATTTCTGTGTGAGTAAGTATACGAAGAAGTAGTTTTGTTCGATTGGTTCAACGGTGTCTTCAATTGTCTCCTCTATCATACTGCAATGTGCTGGACTATTGTTGATGAAATTTGCTATGGATCCCTCTGGTGTGTTTTTCATGCACTTTGCTTTGGAGCAATATCTTGTTTGCTCAATTTTCATACATGGTTTGTCGACGTATTGATAAAAATATTTATTGAGCCAAAGGGATTGAGATTTCAATTTTAAGGTGTAAGTGTTATATAGTGTTAATCTGTAGAATAAGAATGATTCGGGTAAAAGGTCCATTTCTTGTGAGTGTAGGATGTGTTTTGAAATTATTTTTAAATTGGCTAAAGTTACGAATTCTAGAACATTTGAATGTAAAAGAATAATTGATCAAAGTATTGGTTGACTTTTAACAAATGTTCTACGTGGTTTAATTTATCTACTATATAGTTTTGAAATTAAATTATAATCAGTTATATTTATTATATGTACCAATTTTGAATAAGTTTCGATGACTCTGGCATTGCCTAATTTTGATGGTAACAGCTCTCTGTTATTTGTCAAGTCATGTATCTCTATTTTCTGTCCTTGCGGTATTTTGAAGAGGGTGAACCTGAAATTACGTTTATGTATTATTATTGAGGCTGAAAATACGACTTATCACACTTCCTCAATATTAGTATTAAGAAAATTTTCACCTACTTACTGGAGTTAGGCTCGTTTGAGTTGTTGTTTTTAAATAAATTGTTTTGAAATTTCCTCTTTCCCTTAATTTTCTGTTTGTGAACCTTACGTCTATTTGTAATTAATGTAATTGTTGATGGAGCACAAGGGAATAATTTTACGATTTGGGAATCAGTCCAGGCGTATGTTTTGTTGATTTTTATACTGGACTCCTTCTTTACTGATTTTATTAGATTAGTCAACAATACTGCTGCACATAGTTCAAGGCGAGGAAGCGTTTGTTGTTTGATGTGCGCTACTTTTATTTTAGCGCTAATTATTTGCAAATTTATGCTGCCATCTGCACCTTTCGACCTGAAGAACACCACACCTGCGTACGCCGATTGACTTGCATCACAGAAGCCGTGCAGATTTAATCCGTCGATACAAATGTTTTTAATCATTTTTAAATTATTTCTTATACTTGACCATATGATATGCTTATCACTTAGGAGTGGATCGTCCCAAGCTAAGTTGTTTGCCCAAAGCGTCTGCAAAAATATTTTAAATGTTATGACAACGAGAGCCAGCCAACCTAATGGATCAAACAGCCGACTTCCTTCAGAAAGAACTGTTCTTTTTATAGAATTAGTTGAGTCTGGCTGTTGAGACGTGGACAAGAAGCAGTCGATTCGCGCAAAATTTTGCTTAATACGTCCTCACTGCTACATTTCCACTTCCTGAGATGGAAACCTTATTTGGATAATTTTTCGTTGACTTCTTCTTTTAGTTTTAATCGCTTGGTCTTCATCTTCCGCCCGGGTCATAAAATCATCTACATATATATCATTGGCGATAACATCTGCAGCATGTGGAACCAAAAGATTATCTTCTGCTATTTGCTTCATCGCTCTAGTTGCTAGGAATGAAGCAGATGCTAAGCCGTAGGTGAATGTTAATAACCGGAAACGTCGAATCGGTTTAGATGAATCAGATAGATAAACATTTTTTTGAAAATTGTTTTCATTTGGAGTTACATAGACCTGGCGGTACATCTATTCCACATCAGCAAAAAACACTACCTTCTGCTCCCTAAACCACAGAATGATAGCATACAAACTTGATTGAACCATTGAACCAATTGCCAAACAATTATTGACCATCGAGTGTGTACGTTCATTAAGACTCTCGTCTTACTGGTTGAGCTAGAAGATTTAAACAAGCCATGATGTGGTAAATAAAAATCGGTTTCCGATGGCTTTGGCGGAGAAGTCTCCATCGTGTGATTGAGTTCTTGATATTCGGTCATGAATTTGTGGTATAATTTTGCGAAAATTGGGTCACGAATAAAGCAGCGTTCCATTCCCCGAAACCTTTGTATTGCCGAGGCTAACGAGTTGCCTAATTGAGTGAGTGCCTCCTTAAAAGGAAGTTTAACGATGAATCGGCCTTCTGAGTTCCTTTTCAGATTTTTGTAGCAATGATTTTCGCAAGAGGATTCCTCTAGTGAGAGAATTCCTCGTTCATAGTCAAGAGACTCTAACTCCTAGAACCTTCTTAAACTTTGGTCAATGTTAACCATTTCCTGGCTATTAGCAAATCAATGTTGTTTCACTTGTTTAATTGAGGATGGGCCATGTTGAAATTCTGTGGTGGTATTGGGCTTGTAATTTTGGATAATACAAGCGCTTCGATAGAGAACCCATGGGAGAGTTCTGTTCGAATGTTTACCGTAACTACACCTTTCGATATTCAACAGTTAGTCTGACTTAAGGCTTTAATTGATACTCTTGCATTCTGCTTTTTTAACTGAAGGCGTTTTGCACAAGACTCTGTTATGAAGCTAACCTGGGATCCAGAGTTCAACAAGGCTCTGCAGGGTATCATTCTTCCTAGAAGTATTGGAAGTATTGCTATTTGCATGACGCGTTCTTATATCAGCTGATGAAGTAGTCCGGTTAGGTGTTGGCGATTTAGTTGATGCTTCCTCCTGATTTAATAGAGTGTTATGCTTTTTGCCACATTTTTGGCAACGGCGTTTCTATAGACACTTGAAAATAGGGTAATCGCTTCCAAGGCAGTTCATACACCTGTTACTTTTTTTGATGAAACCCTTACGTCCTTCTACATTTAAAGAATAAAAATCTTTACAATAAAATATGGAGTGCCCTATCCGTCGGCTCAAAAATTTGAGAAACTCGAAAAAAATCTAGATTATCAATGTTGGCTGAATGCTCTGCCCAAAGCGTTTAGACTTTTCATCCAACTTCTGCATGAGGATGTAAATAAGCCATGGATCTCTGGTTTCAGCTACCTCACCAAGCGCATGAAGACTGTGAATTACCTCATCAGAGGTGTCCAGTAAACGCTTGATGTTGTTTGCATTGCAATAGTTGGTCGACTGCTATTCGACGAACGTTCGGATAAAAGTATTTATGATAAATTTCTTTCGGTTATATCTTTCATTTAGCTTACTAAGGGCGCCAATGTAATTGCCCTCAGTAACAGTTATGTGTCTGGGTAACACAGCAGCTTCTCCCCGAAGAAGTCTTTTCAAATACTGAAATTTTTGAAAAGCATTGAGATTGGGTGACTCATGTATAGTGGTACTATCGGTAAGTGATTAATTTGTGTTAATTTCGGCTTTTAAATTTTAATTTAATGATTTAATTATTTTTAATTTTAGATTTTGGAATGGAATTGCAAGATAGAAGCCTGTTAAATAAGATAAGTTATTTAATTTACAATTAATTTAAAAATAATTTTGACGTCTCTTTGTTTTAGATGATTATATTGCTGTGGCTCTGGATACAAATAGCTATTTAACAGTAATTTTGTTATTCTTTACTACCTTATGTGTCATGAATCTAGGGTCTAACTTATTTCTTATATTTTCTAATTCGTAAATCTGGTCGTCGGATTTAAAGTCTGGGGGATCTACACGGTTTTCATTTAATTTACTTATTATTTTCTGTTTCGTTTCCAAATTCCTATTATGAACAAGTTTGGTTAAGTTTTTGTATTTTTTAATATGTTATTTAGAAGATAATCTTGTCGAGTCAACTTTGTCGTAGAATTATTATATGTCTTCATTCATTATTTCTCCTATCGATTTAGTTTTATTCTTGTTATAGATTATCCTAATGATTTTAGTTATCGTAGAGTGAAATCTCTCTATTGAATTCTTGGCTGAGGTGTAATGTTATATAATTTAACGAAATATTGGAAAATTACTGAAACGAATTCGGCCCCATCATCTATAACTACTTTTTTTTGCGATTCTATGGAACAAATATTTTAGTGATTTTATAATTTTGAATTTTATTCGTGATAATGCATCTGCATTCGCATTTTGAACACCTTTTTTATAGACAATTACATAATCGAATTCTTCGAGTTTTAATCTCCAACGGATTAGCTTTGAATTTAGTTCTTTTAGTGACATTAACCATGTCAATGGTTTGTGATCCGTTATGATTTTTATTTTTCTTTATATTTAAATACGGTCGAAAGTATTTAGTAGCCCATACAATGGCTAGAAGTTCCTTTTCTATGGTGCCGTAGTTTGTTTCGGTCTTCGTTAAGATTCTACTGGCGTAGCAAATTAGTTTGAAGGATCCTATTGCTCCTTGAGATAATACGGCTCCTAGAGGAAAGTTACTAGCATCTGTTGTAAAATGAAAAGGTTGAGAAAAGTTCAGGTATTGTAGTATGGGATCGTTGCACAATAAGTTCTTATATGTTTCAAAACATTCGTTGTATTTGGAATCTAGAGTTATTTTGTTTGTTTTGTAAGTGGTTTTGTAAGTTTGACCTTTCAACAACCCTAAAAAAGATTTAATTTGTTTTTCTGTACGGGGTACAGGGACATTTTTTATTGCTCTTATTTTATCTATAGGTTAAGTTTAGCTCCTTCACTTGTTACTAGATGTCCCAAAACTGAAATCTCCTTATGTAGGAATTCGGATTTATCAGTTTGGATTTTCAAATTAGCCTCGATGAGCTTAGTAAATACTTTTACAAGACTTGCTCGATGTTCTTGGAGCGAGTCTTGCAAAACATTTTCCATGACCCGTTGAAAGATGGACTGGGCATTCTTCAGACCAAACGGCATTCGATTAAATTCGTAATGACCGTTTTCTATATTGAATGCTGTTTAAGGGATATCCTCGGATTTGATTTCAATTTGATGAAATCCCGATGCCAAATCTAATGTAATAAAATACAAGCACTTTCCTAGTTTATCGAGGATTTCGTTTATATTTGGAAGAGGATATCGGTCGTCTACTTTTACTTCGAACTGAAAAGACCAAAGTATTGAAATCCTGTCAAAAATGATCACAAATTCGGTTGGTCCAAAACCACTTTTCTCGACGCTTTGAAAGTCCTTAAGTCTAAAAAAGCAAAAAAAATAAATAATGTCCGTTCGTCTGTCTGAATGTTTGGATGTCTGTATGTCTGTACCCATGGTATCTCGAGAACGGCTTGTTCGATTTAGAATTTTTGTTGTCAATCTATTTCTATGGTCAAGACCGAGATTTGAAAAGCTTTTGGAATCTGTGTCTAGAGGGTCGGGCACCTGCCATACGAATTGACCTAAAATACCTGGTTATAGAAATATTTACAAATGTTTATATACGCTGGTTGGAATATCGAGTTGGGTATTTAGTTTAGGGTTGAGTTGAAGGTTAAGTTATGGGTCAATTTGCGGGTTGAGTTCAAGTAGAGTTGGAGTTGAGTTGGAGTTGGGTTAAGATATGTGTGTTATATTTAAACAAATCCACACGACTTGACCTATTTGAACCAAACCTTACACAAATGTTGTTTAAGAATTAAGAAAGGTCACTGTTAATATCTCAAACCTCAAATTGAACCTTTTACATTTTAAATTAAACCTTTAGCAAATTAAATGTATGGTCAATTAAGATGGAACTTATCTATTTCTTAACTGATTTTAGTGAAATTTGACTTCCTTGATTGAAATGGGATTCTAAAATGAGTTTTGGATGAAATTCTCGAATATGGCCAAGTACGATGAAACTTGTCTATTTCTCAACCAATTTTGTTGAAATTTGACATGTGCGTTGGAAATTTAATTCTAAAATGATTTTTGAATGAAGTTCTGGAATATGGCAAAGTGTGATGGAACTTGCCTATTTTTCATCTAATTGTGATGAATTTCGGCTTGTGCTTTGGAAATGTCATTTTAAAATGATTTTTTGAAGAAGTTCTGGAATATGGATAAATATGATGGCCTAGCCTATTTCTCAACCAATTATGATGAAATTTGACATGTGCGTTGGAAATGGGATTCTAAAATGATTTTTTAAATCAAGTTTTAGAATATTGCCAAGTATGATGGAACCTGGCAATTTCCCAAACGATAATGATGAAGTTCGCTAGGTATGTGGTACCCCAACACCCAATAAGATCCCAATACGAGATTCTAAAATTATTTTTAAATGAAATTCTGGAATTTGGCCAAGTAGGACGGAACTTTGCTATTCCTTAACAGAGTACAATCAAATTCGAGTTTGGGAATGAAGATTTAAAATATTATTTCTAATTCCGAAACTCTAAACTATCGCTATTAGTTTCAATACCAAGCCGCGTGTCCGCTATACACTATACCTATTTTTCTAAACAAGACCAAACTTACCGCTCTGACAGCAATTTCTCAGAAAATATAACCCAAAGTTTAAAGCGAAGGTTTGGCAAGGAAAGTTTCTAATGGAACTTAAATATTGTTATGGAGATTATCTTGATCGTTTAGCAATTGAAATAGTAAGTTCAGGCTGTCTTAAAGAAATTTTAGACGCCAATGTATGTGAGTGATACTTCGTGGCGGAGCACGCATGAGTGAGCCGCTACAAAACTAAATAGACAACATTTGTAGAAGTAATATTGACTTACTATATTTCTCACAACCTCCTCTAAAAATAATTTTTGGATCACGTTTCCTTCTATTCGTTGGAAACGTTAAAATTCATCATAATCGTTTAATAGCTAAGTTATTATCTTGTTGACCATATTGCAAAATCATTTTAGAATCCCATTTCCAACGCACATGTTATTTTTCATCATATGTTCAAAAGTAAGTAAAAGGTTCAATTTTCAATATAAATGGTCCAATTTGAGATGTAAAATTTCAGTTCGAAGTGTAAAAGAATCAACTTAAAGTGTAAAACATGTATGACGGTATAGTTTTATGATGGTACGATTTTATGATGACATGTTGGTATAATAGTATGAAGGTAGCCGATTGATTGTAAGATATACATCACGTTGTGATGGTTCGACGTTACTATGGTGCAATGGTACTATTGTATGATGGTTTAATGGTTTAGTGCCATCATGGTATGATGGTATGATGGAATGATTGTTTAAGGTTATGATGGTACGACGGAACCTATGTCGGTATGATGGTGAGAAGAGTTTGCGTTGAAATTGAGTTTAATGATGGTACGATGGCACCTATGTCGATATGATGGTGAGTAAGGTTTGAGTTGAAATTGAGTTAGACTTGAAAGAGTAGTACGGTTAGGAACTAATTTGAGGTTGAGTTTAGGGTTTAATGAGCGTTTAGATTGAGTTGAGTTCATACACGCATGTTGCTTTCGAATCGAGTTATCGGGTTGAGATTTGGGTCGAGCTAAGTTAAGTTGATACAGAATTAGGATTTAGTTAGATTGCATTGGGGTATCAGTTGTTCAGTTGGGGAGTTATTAAAGGGTTGATTTGAGGTTAAGGGTTGATTTGAAAGTGGGTTAAAGGTTAATTTCGTGATTTAATTGATGGCTGGGTTGCCCGTTAATTTAGTGACTGCGTTTAGGATTGTGTTGCGATTGAGATATAGGTTGAGTTGTAAATTGAGCTGGAGGTTAAGCTGAAGAATGACTTAAGAGGTTCACTTCGGGATTGATTTGGGTCTATTACGAGTCTCCATTTTTGTGTTCCACTAGCGTTTGAATTTTTGGGAACAATCCAAATCGATGATGACCAAGCCGAGAAACTTCGCCTTATAACACTTTGTTCTAGCATCTCCGAAATTTGTTTCAGAACTTCCTCTTTATGTACGTAAGGGTATCTGTACGATTTACTATAGATAGGAATATTATCGATTGCCTCAATGGAGTGTTTGATTTTATTGATAAAACATAAATGTTGTCCTTTATAGAATATGTCTTATAGCTATTGTCTTATTTTCTTCGTTATTTAAGTGATTTATTCGAATTAAGTCTAAAATATCTTTATTTGGTGTTTCAATGTTATTGACATTATTGAAATTATTACTGTGAAATTCTGAATTTCAGCTCGGCTATTATTTTTAAGAGGTTCAACCTTTATAGGTTGGTCAATAATGCAAGTTTGTGGAACGTTGGAAAAATTCACTACTTCAACGTAATGCATACCAATTCTTACACTGGTGTATACCTTCGGGGATTATTAACTATCTTTAATGTAAATGTCGCCACATTGGACATCGACAAGTAAGTTATCATAAAAATTTGTGTGTTTTGTCATAAAATTTGGCTTGAAAATTAATGGAATTCTTTCCTGAGATTCTTAATAAAAAATTGGAAATATGCATTTGTACAATTATATGTATGCGTTGTTGTTATTGTATTGACACCCGTGATGTCGTAACTCGCGCGTAACTGTGTATTTCATTTTATTTCAACATAAAACCATGGCCAAGATATAAGGAGGTCACATTTTAAATATCATGTAAGTGACACGATCGATGAATGTGAAATTCGGTCAGTCACAATGCTTATAACTTTAACCTAACTCACCGCGTGTTTCTTTAAAACAAAAAAAAAAACAAATTAAGGAAAACCATGAAAATGTATTCCATAAAAATATGTACGTACAGTACAGAAGGAAAACAACATACAATTACTCATTATTTTATTGTTGCCGTAATAAATTATGTGATTTTTCCAGGTGGTTATTTTAAATTAAAAATAAAAAAATATGAAAATGTATAAAAAAAAAGTAAACTCTATTTATTGTGTGAAAGATTTCGTTGTAGATAAGAATGGAAATATATTTGTAAAGTTTTTCTTTTTTATTACAGTTCGTATATGTAGTACGTACAATTATTTAAATTACAATTTTGATAGTTGGTTGATAAATCGTCTGTAAATAATAATAATAATATTAATATCTAGACTGTATCTAGAAAATAAATTATGTGGAGGTTGGCGTTCTACAGAGATGTGCGAAAAACAAACATTTCAATCAAACACATGTCACAACATCTATTAATTTCCGTAAATTCTATATCTGTACGTATTCGAATAAATGTATATACGAAATGAAACCACTTTAAAAAAATTTATTATTTATTTAGCGCTCACAAGTATAAGAAAATTCAACAGAAAGCACTATAAAATATAAAAACGAATAATGAAAATGAGATGTAAAAAAACAAAAACGAATGAAAAACGCGAAAATCTCTTCATAATATAATTTTCATTTTCATTCGCAATTTTCTTATTTTTATTTTCGTTGATCCCAGTTAATCCACAAAAACTCAATTTGAATTAATTTTCTCCATTAAACTGTTTTTATTTTAACGGATCAAGACCGTGGTCGATTTTCATTTTTTTTTATGTTTTCTTTTGGAATGAATCTCAGTTTTATCATCATCACCATCTCACCATCAGCATCATCATCATCATCATAATGGGATTTTGTGTATTATTAAGAAGAACGAAGTACTCGTAATATAATGTTAGTATAGTGTAATGATTTCTTTTTTTTAAGTAGAACAATGTAATCCTTGGGATTTTATTGTGTTATCATTTCACATTGTGCGCGTCGCGATGAAAAAAATGAGTATTTTGAATATTCACGCGTTCAACTCGAGTAGGTACGGGTATTTATTGGGGTTGGGAGTGATTTAATATAAATATACGGGGTGGTTTTGTTTTGTTTGTGTATCCATTTGCAGATGAGCTACTCAAGTTTAGATAAATTGATTATGGATTACAGAGTGGAATATTACAAAAGATAATTTATTGTCGTACATGTTCACAAAAATTAAACAAAAAAAAAAAAAATGGAATGTGGTAGACAAAGTACGGTTGTCTCTAAAATATATTGGCTTTGGTTTAATTTCATTGAATTGAAATTAGTTGAAAACTATTCGGTTTACGTGCTCGTTGAACTTTTTTAATTTAATTTTTTAATTTCGAACAACTAGGAAACTATATAAAATGTATGCATGTTGCCTTTAATACCAAAAACGTGGATAATTTAAACGATGTCAGTTTGAGTGGATGCGACCCGCCTTTACTATCTCCCAATATCCAATGATATGTGAACACTAGGGAATCCAACTCCGGTTCTCGATAAACCGCTAAACTGGTTTTACCGACCAATTTTGATTTCAAAATTTCCGCTAATTATCGAAAATTATTACCGAAATAATTTCGGTAATTTTTTTTTTTTTTCATAAAACCTTTTACGATTTGTATGGAAATATTTGTGTGCTATAACACATATGTATATAGGTTTTTACTAAAACGGCCTTTAATACATAGGCATTGGCATCAGTGATGTCGTTTTGTAAATTTTAGAAGACTAATTTTTACATTTTCATGGGAATATTTCGAGATAAAAGTTAGTTGTTGGCTTTGACTTTCGAGTCAGCCGGTTGTATATTTTTATAAATCTTTTTTTCTGAAATAAATTATTTTTATTTTTATTTTTTTAAATTAATATGGCCAGATGCTACAACCGGATGGGACACACTTGCATCCAATGATTATTGTTGCGAATAAAATAAGAAGTATACATAGATTCAGAAACAACTTTTGAAGAAAAATAAAAGACATACAGCTTTTTTTAAAGATAGGGTGCTTGTTGTATGAAGCGGTAGCCATATAGCTGGATTTCGAACTAATATACATACAACAATTTGGTTATTTGGTTATGTTTACCACCTGTCACTGCCCGCTATATTGTAATGAGCCCAAGCTCAAAATAGAGTGCGCATGTTTATAACAAATTTATAAGAATAAATAAATAAAAAAATAAAAGATTAAAAAATGGAAGTAAGTACAACATAAAAACATTATAGATAGTTTCCAGTATTTTGTATTTAAAAAAAAATGAGAAGTGCAGTAGTACCAGTGAACTGAAAGTTGGAAAATATTCCGATAGTAGTACTTATGGATTTGGTATTATGAATCTATGATGCATGCGGTACCTACATATGAATATATGTAGAAGCCGCTTAAAAACATTGGTGGTTCTGTACATATTAGTAATTGTACAGAAAACAAGAAATTGGAACAAAATCCTACGGCAAAAGTTGATTTTACGCGTTTTTTTGCGCTTTACGTTCTTTGTCTTGAAATATGGGCTTAAATTCATTTTTCGTAGGAGTTTCATAAGAAAATTTTCCCATTTATTGGATATTTTTATCCAAATTTTCAATTTTTAATCATGAAGATTTTTATTTTCATTTTCGTGTAATTTCTATGTTCGCTGTTGCGTGAGTCAATATAGGTATTGACTATTGATAATTCCAATATGTACCGTTACCGATACTGTTAAAGTTAGCCGAAAGTTGCCAGCCGAAAGTGAAAAGTCGATAATGCAGATTGTGTTAGTCAAGCTGAAAGTATTAAAAACGGTAATGTAGATTGTCTAATCCCAGCCGAAAGTAAAAAGTCGATACTGCAGATTATGATATTAATATTCCAGCCGTAAATAAAAAATTTAGTAGCTATCAGCCAATAGAAAATATCGGTAAATCAGAAGAATATACAAAATTGGAATAAAATCAGCCTCTAGAGTATATATTTGAAGTTGAATCGTTTTATGTGATTTGTCAATAGCTATCGAATGAAAAACTTCCGTTCAAGTTTCCCGTGGGAAATCTCGGAAAATTCCATTTTCCAAACATTTTTCGAAAATTTGTATAAAATCAGCCTCTAGAGTGTTATGTCTGGAGTTGAATTGCATTAATGTGACTTGTCAATAGCTATCGCAGGAAAAAAAATCAGTTCAAGTTTCCCGTTGGAAATCTCGGAAAATTCGATTTTCCAAAAATTATTAGAAAATTTGTATAAAATCAGCCTCTAGAGTGTTATGTCTGGAGATGGATTGCATTGATGTAAATTGTCAATAACTATCGCAGGAAAAAGATACAGTTTAAGTTAAAAAGTTTCAGTTTCAAATTCGATTTTCCAAAAGTTATTAGAAAATTTGTATAAAATCCGCCTCTAGAGTGTTATGCCTGGAGATGGATAGCATTGATGTGATTAATTTCTCCATGATTTACACAGGAAATTTGAACTGAATTTTTTTCCTGCGATAGCTATTGGCAAGTCACATCAATGCTATCCATCTCCCGGCATAAGACTCTAGAAGCCGATTTTATACAAATTTTTGGAAAATCGAATTTTCCGAGATTTCCCACGGGAAACTTAAACTGAATTTTTTTCCTGCGATAGCTATTGACAAGTCACATCAATGCTATCCATCTCCCGGCATAAGACTCTAGAAGCCGATTTTATACAAATTTTTGGAAAATCGAATTTTCCGAGATTTCCCACGGGAAACTTGAACTGAATTTTCTTCCTGCGATAGCTATTGACAAGTCACATCAATGCAATCCATCTCCAGACATAACACTATAGAGGCTGATTTTATACAAATTTTCTAATAATTGTTGGAAAATCGAGTTTTCCTTGATTTCCCACGGGAAACTTAAACTGAATTTTTTTCCTGCGATAGCTAATCACAAGTCACATCAATGCAATCAATCTCCAGACATACCACTCTAGAGGCTGATTTTATTCATACATTTCTTACTTTCGGCTGGAAACTTTTTTGAATTTTCCGAGATTTCCCACGGAAAACTTGAACTGAATTTTCTTCCTGCGATAGCTATTGACAAGTCACATCAATGCAATCCATCTCCAGACATAACACTATAGAGGCTGATTTTATACAAATTTTCTAATAATTGTTGGAAAATCGAGTTTTCCTTGATTTCCCACGGGAAACTTAAACTGAATTTTTTTCCTGCGATAGCTAATCACAAGTCACATCAATGCAATCAATCTCCAGACATACCACTCTAGAGGCTGATTTTATTCATACATTTCTTACTTTCGGCTGGAAACTTTTTTGAATTTTCCGAGATTTCCCACGGAAAACTTGAACTGAATTTTCTTCCTGCGATAGTTATTGACAAGTCACATCAATGCAATCCATTTCCAGACATAACACTATAGAGGCCGATTTTATACAAATTTTCTAATAATTGTTGGAAAATCGAGTTTTCCTTGATTTCCCACAGGAAACTTGAACTGAATTTTTTTCCTGCGATAGCTATTCACAAGTCACATCAATGCAATCAATCTCCAGACATACCACTCTAGAGGCTGATTTTATTCATACATTTCTTACTTTCGGCTGGAAACTTTTCTGAATTTTCCGAGATTTCCCACGGGAAATTTGAACTGATTTTTTTTTCCTGCAATAGCTATTGACAAGTCCAGACATAACACTCTAGAGGCTGATTTTTTTATCCATTTCTCACTTTCGGCTGGAAACTTTTTTGAATTTTCCGAGATTTCCCACAGGAAACTTGAACTGAATTTTTTTCCTGCGATAGCTGTTAACAAGTTACATTAATGCAACTTATCTCCAG
This sequence comes from Tipula vernalis, assembly GCA_958295665.1. Classification (NCBI taxonomy): domain Eukaryota; kingdom Metazoa; phylum Arthropoda; class Insecta; order Diptera; family Tipulidae; genus Tipula; species Tipula vernalis. The sequence goes on along the minus strand of OY282560.1, from coordinate 304,436,907 downwards.
ACATAATACTCTAGAGGCTGATTTTATTCATCCATTTCTTACTTTCGGCTGGAAACTTTTTAGAATTTTCCGAGATTTCCCATTGGAAACTTGAACTGAATTTTTTTCCTGCGATAGCTATTGACAATTGACATCAATGCAATCCATCTCCAGACATAACACTCTAGAGGCTGATTTTATACAAATTTTCTAATAATTTTTGGAAATACTAGTTTTCCGAGATTTCCCACTGGAAACTTGAACTGAATTTTTTTGCTGCGATAGCTAATGACATGTCACATCAATGCTATCCATCTCCAGACATAATACTCTAGTGGCTGATTTTATACAAATTTTCTAATAATTTTCCGAGATTTCCCACGGGAAACATGAACTAAATTTTTTTCCTGCGATAGCTATTGACAAGTCACATCAATGGAATTTATTTCCAGACATAACACTCTAGAGGCTGATTTATTTTCGGCTGGAATGCCAATAACATAATCTGCATTATCGACTTTTCACTTTCGGCTGGTAACTTTCGGCTAACTTTAACATGGTCCGTTACCGTGATTATATAACTTAACTCTTATTTCCCATTAGATGAAAAAATCTCACTCGCACCATTCGGTTTGTTTTGGCTAGGTAGTTTATCATTTTTTTTTTGTGCCCGTGCTTGATGATACATTGTTTATTTTAAGGGTTGTATTTGTATATTTTGTCATTTTTAAAGTAATACTTTTATAAATACCAATTAATTTCCGTAAACCTAAAAAAACCAAAACCAAACCTAATAACACGAAAAAATAAAACCGGACGACGAGCAACATACTCTTCCTTTTTATAACCACAAATAAACTGAAATGTACTAAAACGCGTAGCGAAATTATTTGTGTCATTCAATTTTTATTAACAAAAACTTCGACGTAAAGTCAAAACAACAAACGAAAGGGTGAGAAAGACAAAGGAGCTACTTACAATTCAAATTTAACCCTTAACGAACGAGAGCTTTTTTTGTAGTACTCGCCTATAGGCCGACAGACAATTAGATGAAAAACTGGATTATATGAAGTTCTGGAATATGGCCGACTATGATAGAACTTGGCTGTTCCTTAGCCTACTTGAGTGAAATTTGCCATGCGCGATGGATATAAAATTCTAGAATATGGCCAGTTATTATGAAACTTGGCTATTTCTTAACCCATTTTATTGAAATTTGATATGCGCAATGGAAATAGGATTCTAAGATGATTTTTGAACAAAGTTCTGGAATATGGCCAACCAGGGTGGAACTTAGCTAATCCTTAACCGATTTTAGTGATATTTGGCATGCGCGAGGGAAATGGGGATTATAAAATTATTTTTAGATAAAATTCTGTAATATGGCAGTATAGAGCAAACTAGTGTCATGTGCGATGGAAATGGTATTCTAAAATGATTTTTGGATAAAATTCTGAAATATGAAATGCATGTCGAATTTCATCATAATCAGTCAAGGGTTATCCTAGTTCTATCTTAGTTGGCCAAATAACAGAACTTCAACCAAAAAACATTTTAGAATCTCATTTCCAACGCACATGTTAAATTTCTATGTAATCGGTTAAGGAATAGCCCAGTTCCATCCTAATTGGCTATATTCCAAAAAATCACTTTAAATTCAAATCAGGATCCATTTTCCAAGACGCATGTCAAATTACATGTCCGGTTTGCTCGGAAACCGGTTTATCTCCACGCCCTACTTCACATGTCCCCTTACAGAGGCCTTTCGTTTTCTATGGCATAATTGCTTTGTAAGCCAACCCAACCTGCAAATACATTTCGTTTCATATTTCGATTCACGATTCAAAAATAAAAATATTCATGTTTAAAAATTGAAAATCTTAATGTATAAAAAATGATTTTAGGCCTATAGTTTAAGATTTAAGAACGTTAATCACAAAAAAATGCGTAAAATCAACTTTTGCCATGTGACTTTGTCCAAATTTCTTGTTTTCCAACAATTTCCGAAAAAAAGATTTCGTCGAATCAAGATTGGTTGCAAAAGACGGATTGCCGTATGAAAAAATATGTACGTCCTTTAAAAAATCTCTTGGTATCAAAAGGTCACATTGTACCAAAATATCCTAGCACAGTTAGTGCAATCGTAATAAAATTTGGCAATAATGCCCTAAATGAAATAAAATCTGAAATTGTTAGCCGTATCCGAGAAGGTGCACAATTCAGTCTTACGTTTGACGAATGGACCTCAATTAGAAATTACAGATTGATGAACATCAACAATGTACATACTGTTAACAAATTTTCGAATTTGCGACTTGCTCGGATGGAAGTTTAACCAACATATGATGAGAAAGCTAGGAAGGTTAGTATTCAGATCAGATTTTTTCTGAATCAGAATCTTGTGCAGAAGAACCTTCAAATGAAGATAGCGATGAATGCGAAGATAATGAAGAAGATGACATTCAATTTACAGAGGGCCTTATCATATCAAATGATTCATCCGACGAAATAGATGAAAATATTATTGGTAACGCCAGAGTAATCATCATTCCTAAAACAAGAAGAAATACTAAAATACATGAACTTAAATGTTCATCAAAACATTATAATAGTTACCCGAGTTGTTTTTGCGTTGAAAACACATAATATCCATGATGATTTATCTAAAGAAACCAAAAATTATATTGTAGTACATTTAAAGAGTATTATTTGTTATACATATACTTATCTTATTAAATGTTATATTTTATATTGTATAATCCATTAATATAATTAAATAAATATACATACTTTGAAATGTATGTTGTAAATAAATTAGTTTGTTGTGACATTTCTTGTGTTAAAATGTCAACAAACGCCATCATTACAAATGTATTTTTCGAACTCGAATTTTGGTTGCGTATATTAGTAATTCGAAAGGTACATTCTTTTTTGACGGCAAATGCCACTAGGGTCAGCTTGAAAAATATTTGGTGGTGGGAAAAAAATTGGAATCAGTCTGTCATTGATCATTGTAAGAATAAGTCAAATAAAAAATATATATGTAAAATCATCGACATTATTTTTTATTATATTCAAAATTATCTTCGAGTAAATAAATAATTAAGTGAAGTGTCACAATACAAAATATAGTTTTATTTAATTATCGTCGATTAGTTTACGAATAAGCTAACGTATTTGTGACCTGCAAATTTTTTGTAATTTAAACACGGCGACAATTATTTTTATCCAGCGTCGCCATTTATTGGTCCTTCGAGCCGGATCCGGCATCATCGTTCACTACAAAGCTCGTAAATTTGTGCATGTTTCACTATTGTGGGATAATACAAACGTACAGCATCGAAAGTTAAGTACATACCTCGAACGCACATTTACAGTGAAGTATCATATCCATATGTAGTGCAACAAATTTACGGTCTACTGTTACACATAGCCGTGCACATAGTCTAGCAGTAATTATCCAGTACCAACTGCAACGGTAACACATTTTTACAACACAATTGAGTACTGCCGTCATTGTTGGTAAAGATTAACAGACACGTGTATAATTTAATCAACGGGAAATTGTTTTCACACCGTGAGTCATCATTTTAAACAACATTATCGCCTACTTCAACAACCAATCATTGAATTAGTTATAATTATATTCATCACAATATTCATTAAATTGAGAAGTATTTTGATTGCTGTATACGCACGCCATTTGCCAAACACTATACATCGGACATCGGGCGTTTAATTCAACATTTGCTTATTCAAAGGCAATTTACATCACCATCGTTTGGTTTCAAATTGGACATAACATTACGAACAGTACATCGAATATTACCTACGGATAATTAAAACGGACATCGTCATTTATAAAATTTATCCGTTCAATTACGTCATCATTACATTTGTATTTCTGAAGGTCAGAATACTTTCATCAGAGCCATTTTGTGGTATATAATTCGAGAATCAACCACAGGATATCATAATTGTACATCATAATTGTTATTCACTATTCGATATTAGTCGAGTTATAGGAGTAAGTAATACTTTAGTAGTTTATACATAATTTTCTGACTAAATTTATATTCTTAGCATAAGTTGTAAAAGTTAAATTGTTTGATTATACCCTTCATTGATACGGTGATTTTAGTTTCGTTTATAATAATAATCTTCCCAAAATGTCGCTTGACGATGTAGTTAATTTAGATTTATTGAAAAAGCAGCGTGCAGCCTATAAAGGCCAATTGACACTTTTTAAGAATCAATGTAGTTCTGCGTCCTCTCTCGGAACATATGAGTCTTTGTTACGTCGGATTCAAATGGTATATGAAAAATATAGTATGGTACAACTGAAAATTGAAATTACTGACGCCATCCCTTCAACTGATCGTGATAATTTTGAGGAAGAATATGGAAAACTAGAGTCCATGATATTGACTCGAATCCACGAACTAAAGAAAGCAGAAGAAACCATTTCGTCCGCGTCATTTCACAACGAGTCGATACATGATCTTTCTTCAAGTAATAACTCAATGGGAATTCGGTTGCCCGAACTAAAGCTCCCTTCATTCAGTGGTGCTGAATCGGAGTGGCTAGCCTTTAGGGACGTGTTTGTAGATTTAATCCACAGTAAGAATATTGATCAAACGGTTAAGTTCGTCTATTTAATTTCGCATATTCGGTCTGGTTCAGCATACAATATCATCGAAAATTTGCCAGTAACCGCAGAGAACTATACCGTAGCTTGGGAATCAATTTGTGACCGTTATAATAATGAAGTGTCCATCCAAAGAGTTCATATGAAGGCAATTTACGACATTAAGTCGCCTCAAGAAAATTCCGCTAAATCGTTGCAAATCTTTATCGATAATATCGTAAAAAACTATAACGCTCTTAAATCACTCAAAGTAAAGATCGAAGAATGGGACTTAATGCTTACTCATCATATCATTCAGAGATTAGACCATACTTCGCGAACGGAAGTCATTAAGAAATCAAAATCCAACGAAATCCTTGCTTTCCCAGAATTGGTTAAAATGTTAAGGAGTCGAAGTCGGTTACTGAGTGAATTGCAAGCTAGTAACCCACCCCAACAGCCTCCACGTCAACCTATGAACACGCGCAGGTCTTCTTCAAAACATTATCGGCCGCCTGTTTTAGTATCTAATTTCAATAAATGCATTTATTGCTCGGGAGATCATGTTTTAGTTAAGTGTCCATCGTTTACGGACCTGAAATTGTCTCCACAAATGCGTTTTAGATTTATAAGAGATAATCGATTGTGTACCAATTGTCTTGTTGAGAAGCATAATGTCAGTGAGTGTCCAAGTCCACCTTGCACAATTTGTTCGTTCAAACACAATGACATTCTACATTTCAAAAATTACCAACAGGTGAGAGATCAAAAGACCAATTTACCTAGAAAGGTAAATGCATCGAGCATTGATACCACGTCGACCACAACGAGTCAAAATTCGACCGTAAATCACCAAAATAAGTCTAATATAGACAGCAGTTTACCATCGCAAGTTTCCGCCAGTACACTTCGATCAACCTCATGTAAGTCTTCGAATCTAAAGGGGCTAGTTATGATAGGCACAGCACTCGTAAATGCCACATCATCATGTGGTAGCCAACTATTATGTCGAGCTTTGCTTGACAGCGGTTCTCATTTAAATTTTATTACAAGTGATGCTTGCAATCGTTTAAAGGCCAAACGATATCCTACATGTAAGACCATTTCAGGCATAAGTGGAAAAGAATCAGACATTCGACATAAAATTTATCTCACTATACAGTCTCGAGTATCCACCTATAGTGTAGAGTTAAAATTTTATGTCCTTACAAAAATCACAAACAACTTACCTTCGACGACCTGTGATTTCCAATCATCATCAGTTCCGGTCGAATTATGTTTGGCAGATCCATACTTTTATGTACCTGATCGAATAGATTTACTCTTAGGAGCAGAAATTTACCATCAATTATTCAAGGGCGATCATGTCAACCTATTCCGAGAACTGCCACCATTTTACAACACCCAATTTGGATATGTTGTGTGTGGGAAAGCTGAGTCTGGATCAGGTAAAGAGAAACTAAAAACCTCGTGTGTAGCTCTGTGTAGCATCGAACTTCTTAACTCACAGGTACGACAATTCTGGGAATTAGAGAACATTTTGCTCAAAAATACTTACTCAGTGGAAGAGAAGTTATGTGAAGAGCATTACAGTCAAAATGTTAAGAGATTGCCTTGCGGGAGATATTCTGTCGCACTTCCCATTAAACCCAACATTGACGAGTTAGGATTCTCTGATCAATTCGCGCTTCGTCAATTTATTTCATTAGAAAAACGCCTTAGCAACAGAGAAACTTTATACGAACAATATAAAGAATTTATGTCGGAATACTGTTCGTTAGGCCATATGACCCCAACATCAAACGTTAGCGGTTCAAAGACGTATTTTTTGCCGCATCATTATGTGCAAAAGAGTAATAGTACGACCACCAAACTTCGAGTGGTCTTCAATGCTTCAGCGAAAACTTCGACTCTACTGTCGCTAAATGATTGTTTAATGGTCGGCCCTACTATTCAACAAACTCTTTTTGCTATTATTCTACGATTTAGAAAACACATTTATGCATTCTGTGGAGATATTGCAAAAATGTACCGACAAATTCGTGTCCATGATGACCACCAAGATTTTCAAAGAATCTGGTGGCGGGATAATCAATCCAAGCCATTGCAATCATTCAAGTTATGCACCGTCACCTATGGAATGGCTAGTGCGCCATTTTTAGCAACACGCACGCTAAAACAGTTATCTGCAGATGAATATGAAAAATATCCTCTTGCTTCGAAAATATTATCCAACGACTTCTATGTTGACGATGTCTTAACTGGTGCTTCAACTCTTAACGATGCCATAAGACTTAAGTCAGATTTAACAAAGTTGTTAAATATGGGAGGTTTTGAACTTCGAAAGTTTCAATCTAACGTCGTGTCGTTATCTTCGGAAAGTGATCCCGAATCTGACATTTCGTTGATTCTAGGGCTGACCTGGAATACATCATCCGACAACTTCGAAACCTGTTTAGATAAATTGTCGGTATCTACGTTTTGTTCGAAACGAAATATCCTGTCAGAAATATGTCAACTTTTTGACCCATTAGGCTTCTGTGCACCAATTATAGTCGTGGCAAAATTATTTATGCAAACGTTGTGGTCTATTCAACATATCGGTTGGGATGATCCCATACCAAACAAAATTGCAAATGATTGGATCAGTTTCAAGTCTGAGCTGTTAGAACTAAAAGGTATCGCCGTTCCGAGATGTATTTTAATTGCAGATGTTCAAAGGGTAGAATTACATGGATTCGGTGATGCTTCCGAAAAGGCGTTCGGATGCGTATTTTATATACGAGTTACTGATTCATCAGGTTGCCATCAAGTAAAACTACTTTGCGCAAAATCGAGAGTTGCACCACTCAAAAAGCAAAGCATTCCTCGCCTGGAATTATGTGCAGCATTGTTGTTAGCCGAAATTTCATCCAAACTTGTAGAGTTTCTAGAAATACCATTCAATGCGGTTTTTTTGTGGTCAGATTCTGAAATAACCTTGTTTAGAATAAAATCAGAAACCCACAAATATGCTACATTCGTTGCAAATAGAGTGGCCAAAATTCAAGAACTAACTGCTTCTTCGACTTGGTATTACGTCAATTCATCGAAAAATCCCGCAGACTACGTGTCTAGAGGACTTATGCCTTCAGAGTTTTTGGCTGCTTCTTTGTGGTGGTCCGGCCCTGAGTTTTTACGCAAGAGTAAGTCAGAATGGCCAAAACCTACCAGTCGTCAGCTCGATGCTGACCTTATGAATTTGGATATTCGGCATTCTTCGACAGCAACACTTATTCAATCAAAAAGTTGTGACCATGATATCTTCAATCGTTTTCATTCGCTCTCCAAATTGCTTCGAGTGGTATCGTACATGCTTCGATTTTACAATACAGTCAAGGCCAAGGACCACTCATATCCGTCAAGACACCTTGCTCCGTCGGAACTAAATACTTCATTAAACTTATTAATTAAATTGGCCCAAAAAAACGAATTTGCCGAAGAAATTAAATGTCTCAACTCCAACAAACCGATTGGCATCACAAATTCATTGCGAGCGTTGACTCCATTTTTAGGTCAAGACGGTATTCTACGAGTTGGCGGTCGGCTTCGAAATGCCTCCCTCTCGTACGATAACAGACATCAAATAATTCTGCCTAGTACTCATGTATTGACTAAACTAATTGTGCGTCACGAGCACTGGAGATTACTGCATGCAGGTCCCCAAGCCCTATTATATAACCTTAGATTAACTTATTGGATCATTGGAGGTAGAAACCTGTGCAGAAACACCGTACATCAGTGCATAAGATGTTTCCATGCACGCCCTCGTACCCAGGATCAAATTATGGGCGAGTTGCCATCGGACCGAGTCATCGCATCATCCCGACCTTTTGTCACTGTCGGTATAGATTTTTGTGGTCCCTTTGCGACTAAACCCACTGTTCGCTCAAAAACAATGATGCCATGCTATGTGTGTTTGTTTGTGTGTTTCACCACAAAAGCTGTGCACCTAGAGCTAGTTATGAGTTTGTCTACTGACTCATTTATATCGTGTCTTCGCCGATTTGTCGCACGTCGTGGAATATGTGCAAAAATATTTTCTGATAATGCCACCAACTTTATTGGAGCACGGGCTGAACTTCAAAATTTAAAGAAATTATTTATGACCCAAGAATTTCACGAGAAAACAAGTCATTATTGCACAGATCATAACATTGAGTGGTGCACCATTCCGCCAAGATCGCCTCATTTCGGTGGTTTGTGGGAGTCTGCTGTTAAAAGCGCCAAATATCACATGCGGCGAGTCATCGGAAAATCGTCTCTTACTATAGAAGAGTATTATACGCTGATAGCTCAAGTCGAAGCGTGCTTGAACTCTCGCCCGCTGACAGCCATGTCTAGTGATCCAAATGACTTAAACGCTTTATCCCCTGGTCACTTCCTAATCGGTTCACCATTGACTTCGTTATTGGAACCTTCCACATTGCATCTTCGCACCACCCGACTATCTCGATTTCAGGCACTTCAACAAAAGTTTCAAAATTTTTGGGCTCGATGGCAAATAGAATATTTAACAGAATTACAACAACGTAATAAGTGGCAACGAGGTCAACAAAAATTTAAAATCGGGTCGTTAGTTCTCGTTCATGATACCAATTTACCACCAATGAAATGGAACCTTGGTCGAATAACAGAGACTCATCCCGGTAAGGATGGTGTGATACGTGTGGTCACAATCAAAACTGCACAGTCTACATTGAAACGAGCTACAAATCGAATCAGTGTTCTACCTATCGACGACGACTTCGAATAATATCAATTATACATAATCAAACAGTATAATTCAGTTTAGGTTATATGGTTTAGGGTAGTTTTATGAAAATAAAAGAAAAGAGGTAATATAAACCCAACTAAGATTACAAATCAGAAAGTTATGTATTTATTACTCGTATTACAAAAATTGAATAATTAAAATGTAAAAGGCAATCTGTTGAAATTTATACATATTTCAAGGCCGCGGGTATGGTAACGCCAGAGTAATCATCATTCCTAAAACAAGAAGAAATACTAAAATACATGAACTTAAATGTTCATCAAAACATTATAATAGTTACCCGAGTTGTTTTTGCGTTGAAAACACATAATATCCATGATGATTTATCTAAAGAAACCAAAAATTATATTGTAGTACATTTAAAGAGTATTATTTGTTATACATATACTTATCTTATTAAATGTTATATTTTATATTGTATAATCCATTAATATAATTAAATAAATATACATACTTTGAAATGTATGTTGTAAATAAATTAGTTTGTTGTGACATTTCTTGTGTTAAAATGTCAACAAACGCCATCATTACAAATGTATTTTTCGAACTCGAATTTTGGTTGCGTATATTAGTAATTCGAAAGGTACATTCTTTTTTGACGGCAAATGCCACTAGCGTCAGCTTGAAAAATATTTGGTGGTGGGAAAAAAATTGGAATCAGTCTGTCATTGATCATTGTAAGAATAAGTCAAATAAAAAATATATATGTAAAATCATCGACATTATTTTTTATTATATTCAAAATTATCTTCGAGTAAATAAATAATTAAGTGAAGTGTCACAATACAAAATATAGTTTTATTTAATTATCGTCGATTAGTTTACGAATAAGCTAACGTATTTGTGACCTGCAAATTTTTTGTAATTTAAACACGGCGACAATTATTTTTATCCAGCGTCGCCAATTATGATATGTAATCATATATATCCTGTCATACACAAAATTCGAAATATAGTAAAAATGTTCAGACGATCACCTAAAAACAATGATTACCTTCAAAAACAAACACGAGATGAATTTAAGAAGGAAATTGCACTTATTCTTGACACAAAGACTACGTAGGTAATAGTGGCTATGGTGGAAAGATTTTACTTATTGAAATCCTGTGTCCGGAAAAGTTTTATTTATTTGGGTGTTGATATAAGTTTCTCAGAAAATAAAGATACATTAATTGATGGTATAATATCATCACTATTACCCATAAAGTTGACTGTGGAAGCTTTGTGCTCAAGTAATAACATTTTATTAAGTGCCTATACCTCTATTAAATTTATGTTGTCAGTATTATCTAACCAAAATACATTACTTAGTGAAAATGTGAAATCTGAACTACTTTTCCGTCTAAAAGAGAGACGCTTGTAGTATTCGGATGTCTTTCAATTTGTACATAATCCCGACGAATGGAAAAAAACAAAACCAAATGGAAACGATTACGATTTATTTAACAAAACAAGTAAAGCCAGCCACCAACATCTGTAGCATCTGAAAGAGCCTTTTCAGCCGCGGGTCAGATATACACTAAAATATGGTCCCGTTTGTATAACAAAAGTATTGACAATTTGTGTTTTTTGCGGGCCTATTTTATTTAGGTGATATACTTATAAGCCTTAAAATTTTTTGTGCAAGAACTACGAGTACATATGAAATATGACTTTTAGATTGGTTCTTAATTCATTTAAAGTGCAATAATATCTATAATTAGTATACATATAAGACTGATGAGTATTATCAAAACCTTCTAGAGTATAGAGCCATAATCAGTATGACGTATTTTTTAGAAGCTTTTTTAGTGGTATAACTTTTCTGTGATTTGCATAGGAATCCATAGTAAATATGATGTTTTTTAGCTTCAAGTTTTTCAATGAAAAAAGCAAAAATATTATAAAATGTTTATGTAAAAGTTTTCTACATACCTTTAATAACCAACCATATATAAGAAGGCTATATTAGTATTAAATAAATATTAATTGCAGAAATATTAAAATTAAATTATTTCTGTCTCTGACGAATTAAAGTAATACTTGCTAAATTTATCTTTAGTTTTACTAGTGTACGTAAGATGTCTAAAATGTTAACAGAAAAATACGACAAAAAATTATTTAATCACAAAATTATCACACGTTCCTATATTTTGTGAATTTGTTTTTCCTACAATTTTTGAACTTGAAATTTCCCCAGGTCGTAATTTTTGGAATAATTTTACCAAATTTGTACGGCCATCACTACCATCTATGCAATGTATATTGACTTAATGACTAAACGAATTGTAGTAAGCTTTTATTTCAATTTGAGCAGAATGCTGTTGTTTTGAATTTTTTTTTATATTTTGGTTTAAATAACGACATTCATATACATATGTTGAAATTCAAACATTTTTGAACGTATTTCAGAAATCATAATTTGTGTTTTGTGTGTTTTACTATGAAAAGTTTGGTTTTTTCCTCGTTTCTAATTCGCTTATAAAAGCTTCGTTTTTTAGACTATGACTTTGTATAATCAAGGTTGGTTTGGCAATTATCGAAATTTACTGTGAAATTACCCAAGGCCTGTTTCCGAAAACGCCAAATATGGACGTTTAAAAATTAAATTAAACTTGTTTCCAGTATTTCAATATACATAAGTGGAGGTGGAAAGGAGCTTTTCGAAATATAAATCGATTTTTTTTTGAGCCAAATTAAAAAATTTATAGAAATTATGGAATTTACATAGTTTAATAAAGAATTTGTAGAATTTACAAAATTTGCAGAATTCCAAGAATTTATAAAATTTACAGTATTTATAAAAATTATGGTATTTTTAGAAAAAGAAGTAAAATTTGGAAAAACAATTTAATTTTGTAGAATTTATACAACTCTCTGTCAGTTAAAACAATTTATAAAATTTTAAGAATTTATAAAATTCAAAAAATTTATTCTGTTCGTAGACTTATTAAAATTTATAAAATTTATAGGATTTGTCGTGTTTAAAGTTTAATTTAAAGAACTTACTGAATTTTTAGGTTTCAGGGGGTCAAGAGAATTTTTAGAATTCGGGAAAAATTTGTTTGAGAAACTGCATTGTAAAATATGAGTTTGTAGAATTTACAGAACAGACAAACTTAAAATAATTTATAGAAATTTTATCGAAAATGTAGAGATAAAATTCAAAAAATTTAAAAATTTATAGATTTATAGACAAATTGGAATTTACAATATTTGTAGAATTTATAAAATTATCATGATACTTATATATCTGTTTACATTGAATTTATAAAATTTCTAGAAATTAAAGAATTTATGAAAATATTAAAATTCATAGAATTTTTCGAATTTTTAAAATTTGTAGATTTCAAATAATTTATAGAAATTACGGAATTTTCGAAATAAGCCAAATTTTAATTTGCAGAATTTAGAGAATTTATTTTTAATGGAATTTAAAAAATTCACAAATTTTACAGAATTTATAGAGATTATAAACATAAAAGGATTTATAACATTTATTAACTTTGTAGAATGTATAAAATCTATAGTATTTATCGCGTAAATTTATAAGAACTTTATAAGTAATAAGTAAAAGTATAACTTTACTTTATATATAAGATTATAATTTATAAGTAAATTTCTGAGTACTGGAAATTAATTTATAAGAAGGTTAAAGTACGGGTTCATTCGTCACTTTTTTTTCTAGCATATGTAAAAAAAAAAAAAATGGGAATATTTTTGAATGGTTTTCTACGATAGCTGATGACGCTATCTTTTAGGAACACTTCTAATTTATTAATAGTGAGGGTAAAAATTAACAGTGCTGGGGTACTTTTTGGTAATTAGTCGCATAGCTTTAAATACTGTAGAAAATTTATAAATGTTAAAGAAATTAGTTTTTCAAAAGGAATTGAACTATTTTTAATTCAGTCGTTCATAATGTAGCTTAATAAAAAGCAATTAATTACAAGCATACGGAAATATTAGGCTTTATTTAATACTTATATATAAAGGTCTCAAAATTCAGTATCAGTCTCATAGATAAAATGCCTTGTTTGACAAATTAATGTAAAAATAATAGGAAAGCAACATAACAAAAATTACAAACATATCAAATTAAAATAAAATTATCGTAAATTGTATTTTGTCAAGTCAATTTCAAAATTGAATTTTGTGGCAGAACGTGATGTGCCTGCTGGATGCTCTGGAATTGGCAACTTCATTACAATGTCATTTCGTAAAATATTAGATATGTCTTCGTGTTCAGGGTCATAAAAGTAACTGTTGAAGCATTGCTTCTTCAAAAATTTTAGAACATAACTTTCATTTTTTACAGCTTCAATAATTTGTTCAGCGTAAAATATATTCTTTGATTTTAATAGTAAATCTATCGAGCACGTAGTCTCCCTCTACCGAAACATCTGAATCAATCAGAAGCATCTCTGTTTCTTTAGTCGAGCTGTCTTCGTCTGTAGATAAGGATAATAATTGGCAGGATTCTTCATATGGTACATCAGATTCGTCTTCAGTGGAAGAAAACGTTACGACTTTTTTAACGATTTGTTTTTTACCGATTTTCTTATGTACGATTTTTCGAATTTCCTGAATATGCTTTATCGATTTTTCCTTTTCGCTGTCCTTCCAATTTATGTTTCTCTGGCGTAAATTTTGGGGAATAAACGGAGATTTCCCCCATTTCTTTGTCAAATTGCTTTTCTTCAAAATACGCGCAATAGGGCGTATTTGTTCTGGAGTCAATAATTGAATTGTTTTATTGTTCTAGTTATTATTTTTGATAGGATTCTGCAATATTTTTTGAATGAGTGGAAATGACAACTTAACTATGCCTTTATCTCGATCGAACAAAATTCATTCCAAGGAGCAGTGTGAGCTATGATTATCCATGAGTAATAATATTGGCTTTTCAACGGAACAGTTAGTAGGATTTTTGATCTGTTTCAAAATGTTAATAAATATTTTGGCCGTTATCCATCCACTTTTTGAGTTAAAGGCAACTGATCCTACCATTCCTCCAACCATAAACCGAATCGAGCCAATCTACCCTGACTTTCTTTTTGGCGTCCCATGCTGATTGATGGATGTATAACATTATTTTATTTTCGCATAACTGTAGGCAAATTACCTGGCGAAATCATCTACGTACTGCAATTTGGAACATTTTTCGAAAACGTTTGCTTTCCAGTGTATTTCGACTGGTAAAAATCTCCGTTTGTCTCACAACCACTACTATTACCTGAATCTGAGACAGTATCCATTGCAAGTGGATCCATCGTAGCTCGTTTCTTCTTTAGGCACTCGTTGGCGTTTCAATTCTCTTGAATACATCTCAATTGCCTTTCTTTCATCAGCTTCACTGATATTGATTCTCTCAGTTTTTCGCTTATAATTTCGGACCATTAAAACATACTAATATAATACTAATGCGTCTATGAATACGAATAATTGTGATATTACTAGATATAAAACATAATTAAATAAATTGGGCACATTTGTCATCTGTCATTGAAAGTGTTTTGTACACGTGCAACGTATGAGCCCCAAACTAGGTTAAGTAACAGTTTTATGTAAAAAAATGTGCAAAATGATTTACCGTTATTTTCAGATTTGCGATCTACAATACAAATGTATGAATAACAGGTATCACAAACAAAATGGTAAATCACTTAGAAATAACTATAGCCAAAACACTTACCTGGTACGAACGAAATATTAGAAAAATATTGTAAAACATTGGAAAACACGTGCTAATCATTCAAATGTCGACGGCCAAACTTCACTAGGATGTAGATATTACAAAATAGGTAACTCATAATTTTTATAAGATAAATTAAAACAAAGCTAACCCTGTTAAAACGGTGTTGATGAATGTACCCCACTGATAATTGTACCCCACTTTACCCAACTAAAGAATTTATGATATTTGTAGAATTTAAAGAACTTTCTGAATTTTTAGACTTTAATGAATTCATAAAATTTATAGAATTTATAAAATTTTTCGAATTTATAGGATTTATAGAAATTATAGAATATTTGAGTTTGTAGAATTTGAAGAACAGACAAAAATAAAACATTTTACAGAACTCATAAAATTTACAAAATTTAAAGAATTTATACAATCATTCCTTAACCACTGCCGTGTTTTCCGAAAAATGGAACTACGAGCTGTTTGTTTGTTTATTTGTTTCTTTTGATTTATTTTTTACCGTCCTACTTTACGCCTGGAGTAGCCAAATCGAGGACGGGCGGCTACAGATCTGTCTTAGAAAAACCACCTGCACATTGCATTGCTTCATGCCAACCTGTAGTGCTGACATGAAAGGTGGGTCGGCCCATGGATTCTGCACTCTCAACAGGGGGTCATAGATGTGTTCATCTTCATCACCGATCGTAATCAGATGGTGAAAAATCCCTTTTGCATCCCGCCTCTATAGGGATTCGAACCCTGTAAACAGCTAAACTACGAGCTATTTTCAACTTATCTGAAACGCAAGCAGTTGATCATAGCAGTTAAACATAGGTCAACATTATATAATTTAATTGTGTACTTTAAATACAAAGTGGGCCATCTGTTGGTTCTTTTTTAAACCAATGAATTTTAGTACTTAATATAATGTACTAAAAGTTTAAAACATGAATTGTAATTATGTTTTTTGTTAGATGTCACTTTCTGCCAGATGTCACTTTATTTTGTTAGAAATAATTTTATTGTAGAAAGAAAGAATTTTATATTATGAGAAAATTTCATTCGAGAAACAACTTTTGTTCTGTGATTACCTTCGAAATAAACAAAGTGATTTTTTAACTAACAGAATAGCTCAATTAACTGAAATATACCAGAAAAAACTCTAATAAGTCATATGTCTGTCAACCAGCGTGAATTTATGCCTGGTAGGTTCATATCTACTAACCTGGTTGAATTCAAAAGCCAAGTAATAAATGAGATAGAAGGATAACATCAAGTAGGCATGGCTTATCAGGGTTTCAGTAAGACATTTGATTCTATATGTCATCATGAAGCACTCCAAAATCTATTTGCATTTAGATTTTTATTAGAAAACATTAATTGGTTTAAGTCATGCCTAAAAAACAGTTTACAATATATAATATTTGCACGGCAATAAGAAATCCAACGTTATAAAATTGATATTTGGTGTTCGTCAAGGATCGCACATTATACCCAGGATTTTTAGTTTTTTCATTTATCGGATAACCAAGGCCATGAAAAACTCAAATAACGTAAAAATTTAACGTACGATTGAATAAATTTGTGATGCACAAAAACTGCAAGATGACCTCAATAGACATAGTGAGTGAGTACTTATTACACTTAAACATCAAGAAGTTCAAAACAAGGTCTTTTCGTAGCAAAAGAAATCCGATAATTACTATATATACAACAACAATTACTGATTTAGGAGTACCTTCGTCGAAAACGTTAGTTTTAACAGTCAAATCGATAACTGTATTGCCAAAACGAACTATATGTTTGGCTTAAGGTTGTAAGGTCCATAAGAGATGTCACGAGTTTCCTACATTTGGAGACCCCTTCCCCAACACATAAGGCGGTCAATACAGTATAAATCTTCTTTCCTCGTGCCGCTAAATCACAGACTCACAACTAATGTTAGATTATTTAGAACTGACTAGTGTTGAACAGAAATCAAGATCGCATTTGACATTTATCATCTCCCAACTATAACAATTAGATCCAGTTATAAATTTCTAGTATACTATTGAAAATCCTTAAGAACTTAAATTATTCCGTTTAGAGAGGATCAGATTCACATTGTTCAAAATTTCTTGACTGAAAACTTTTGCCGTTTGTTCAGATCACAATAATATGTGAGCAACGTGACAATTGATCGGTATAAAAATTCCTCGTATTTTGAGGCGATCCAAGAATCGACCCAATTTTTAACTACTTCGTGTCGACCGGAACAATTGGTATTCGGAAGAAGCAGTGTCTGGTGAATAAGGCGGGTAGGGTGGGACATCACTTTGAGAAGCCTCATGTGGCCGAGCGTTGTCCTGTTGAAAAATCACTTTGTCATATCAGTTGGCATAGTCTGGGCATTTGAGCTTCAATGCTCAGCTTAATTGAATTAATTGTTGTTAATAATAACAACGTAGCACTAGATGCACATCATTAGCTTCTTGACGCAAATTTTTTCTTGGGCCCCTAAAAATATTTGTTGTGAAAAAACTTATTTGTTTTCTATTATCAAGCCTCGTATTAATTAAGAATCCGATTTCGAGAGTATACGAAACAGAACGTAATTCATTTCAATAGCCTCAAACAAAATGAAACATCTTGCATATCGATGAAGCTTCACAAATTTCGAATATAATTTGAAAAATATGCATTTCTTGAATATCCTTGAAATTTCTCAAATATGTATTGAATTATCCGTAAGTATGTAAAACCAAAGGCAATCCTATATGGGCTAATCACCGCATGTAAAACGTAAATAACCTAGAAAATCGGAGAAATATCGAAATTTTGGCATAATCTCGAAAAATTTACTAAATATTACTTATTAAGTTCTCTAATCTAAGCGGCGTACATTGCCATTCAAAATTCGAATAAATTTAAAAACCTTTAACATAATCTTGAATAATCCTAGAAATGTCGAAAAACTTAAGAAATCTACGAAAATTTCGAAAAGTTCCGAAAATTCGTGTAAATATGACTTGATGTTAATAATAAGAATGAAACCCTCAAATTGTATCGGTCATCCGTTAAATATCGAACAATCAATTCTTCGAATAGCCTTCAACGTTCTGAGGAGAACCCCGCCAAAAACAACCGAAAAAACACATTCACTAATTTCAAAATTAATCTGGCGTCGACATTTTCCTGAATCGATGAACCGATTTTACCAGGTTTATTTTTATTTACAGTTCACCGGTAATCAAAAGATCCGATAAATGAGAAGCTATAAGTCGAACGACCGCTAATTGATTATATGGTCTGACTGGTTTGGCTGAAGTGTACGTTGATTCGCTTTCTAAAGATAAGCGCGCACTTAATGAAGGAATCAAAAAATTGTTTTCAGTTGCGGTTAGATATTTTTGTAAGAAGAAAGGTTCAACAATTTTTCTTGACTTTTATGAACATCAAAATGTTCGCAAGATGCTTAGTAGCAAAGCAGATGAGTAATTGCCCCCTTTTTCAAATCAAATTAACCTTATACAAATAAAATCTTATCTGTTGTCAATCACAATCAAACTTTTGCAATCAAATACAACATTTTCTAATCAAAACTTGATCTGTAAAAGGTTGAATTTGTTTGGCTAAATGCTTAATTTGATTTGTAAAAGGGGTAAACTTGGAGTGCAAAATGTATTTTACAAATAAATAAACCCAGCAAACACTAAAATCTTTATCCTTTGATGTCGAAAGCTTTGATTTCAAACGAGTTTAGAAATTTTTCTTCTAACTCTAAATATCTGTTGGAATCTAAATGCATTTGTATTTCTATGCCGGAGTCAGATTAAGAGTAATTACTCGCAACTTAAGAAACTATTTAATAGCAACAGGAACGATTTTTTTTCTCTACAAATTAGACCACCGCCTTTTCTTAATTTCCTAGAAATAACCCTTTCTTCAAATTTAAAAACGTGGTCTACTTTACGCTTAATCTGAACACCATCTAACTACCCTTGACTTTGAAGTAATATTCCAACGCTTGATAAATCTCCTGGGCCCCAATAACCGTGGGCCCCTCCGCGGCTGCGGTTTCTGCGGATACTTAGTTACGCCACTGTTCTTGACATGAATATTCGGTTTAGCCATTGAAGTTCGTACATGACCGGGCTTACCCCACGAGTGCTTGATTTCAAACGGAACACAATTTCCTGTTTTTTGCATCATACCAATGGCCTTTAGATGGTTTTCAATCGCTTGTTGAGATACTCCCAAAGTTGCCGAGCTTCTCTTGAGTTTGGCATGAATCTTGGTCGAATAACGCCTCCAACTCAGCGTCTTCAAACTTTATTGGCCTCTCTTCATGTTCTATGTCATTGGTGTCAAAATAGCCACTTTTAAAACGCTGGAACCCACATTTCTCAAAACTTATTTGTACACCCAATATTACTCCTTTCTGTTAAAATGACCCCCACGCTATGCATCAATTGACTTAAAATTTTGTGAACAGATTATGATGCAATGAATTTATGCGCACTTGAAAACAGAAGTGTTCCTCTGGAAGCTATTTGATCAGAAACGTCCCATTTTTCTACTTTCAACATCTATTCAGCTTATGTATTGGAAAACATCTCTATAAATGTTCCAAGAAGGTCATTGCGTAATCACCGATTTTTGGCACTAGAACACAATTCCACCAATTATGGCGATAACAAGCCAATCAATAGGTTAGCAAAATCATTCTATAACTCAGGGGTTCAATTCGATTTTAGTCTATCAAAAACCAGTTTCAAAATAAATTTGAAACCCTAGTTCTTCGATTTATGATTAATTTTTCTGATAGCTTTAACTATGGAGAACATGAAGAACACAGCGTGTTTTTATTAAAGAACTAAACACTACAGTAAGACCTTAAAACCAAACTGTGAAAGTGCCTTGCGCACCAGAAAAGATTTCCCAGATACAAAAAATTGCCTCCAATTAACTCACTTTGAAAAACGTATACAGTTCCTTAGAACCAAGCAAAACATTTTATAAAAATAGATTAGCCAAATTAATTTTTACGAAAATATGATCCAAATAGATTTCACTGGAAATACCCTGACTCAACTACCTTTTTGTCAAGCTATAAACGTCTTTTTAAAAGAAGGCGTGTTAATCCTTTTAACCTTGAACTGTGTTTACTGAATCTATAAAAAAAAAAAACCTGTGACACAATTTGAATTTTTCAAAAATATTAAAAAAATTCCTTAAATTAAAAAACTTAAACTTAAAAAATTAAATTATCCTAAAACTTTTCTTATGACACGCAGAGCACAACAAAATAACAAACAGCTCTAGAAAAACCGGAGAGCGAGAGAAAAATACTTGAAAATTGCGTTTTATATTTTCTGTTATACATAATCAACCGATAAAAAAAAAAAAAGCTTTATTGTCTTCCACAAAAAGCACGAAAAGTATATAAATAAAACAAAAACAAAAAACTAACACACAAAAATTTTAAGGATTTTGATTGGATATTTCTTACCTTCACCGAAATAAAAAAAAAAACGAGTAAATAAGAAAATCTCACATTTTTTTTTTTCGTTCGTCTTTTTTCTATATCAGAATTTTCTTTCTGCCTGTTTTTTTTATTTTATCGTTTTTATTTTCATTAGAATTTTTTTTTTGTTTTTTTTTTTTGTTTTTTTTGTTCGAAAAGCTCTGATTATGCGCACTAGAGATTAATAACAAACACAAAAATTATTAATTCCATCCCTAAAAACCACAATAACAAAAATAAAATATCATGTTTTGGATATAAATCACGTGGCCTGGAAGTATTTCTCCTCGATAGCATGTGTTGAAGAGAGAATTCATTTTCAGTCGTACCGAATTTAAGTATGCTCTGACTTTTTTTGTTTTTTTGTTTTTGTTTTTGGTATGTTCGGATTCCAACTATATATTTACAACTCAGTATCACGAAGTTGTGTTCCCAGTGAAGTACACGGTGAAATTTTTTTTTTGTTTTGTGTATTTTAAAAATTATTATTAATTGTTGTTGTTATTTATGTACATATAAATTTAGTTAATTTTGATGTGTGTGTAATTTATTAGTGAAATATAACGGAATTAATCTCCTGTATAAATAGTGTGAAGTTTAAATTAAGTGCTTGAAAAATGTGAAAAGTTTTTGGTCTAATCTAAATAAGTGATTTTTTTGTTTTTTATGTAAATTATTTATCTAGAAAACGAAAACCGCACATTCATTATGAGGTAGGCATTGTAGGAAATATTTTTACTGTCAAATTCCAATTAAAAAATTTAAATTTTCTTTCAACCGGCATTCAAATCGGTATCACGGTAATTTCGTTTGTTTCGAAATTTTTTATCGTAATCGATTAAATAAAAGTTTAATAGAGATTATCAGACACAAAAGTTACCGCAAAAGTTTTTGTTTGATTTTATTTTATTTAATTTTTAAATAAAGAGACAAACGCCACCGAGCTTTACTCTACTGCTTAACACAATTTTAGGTCAAAAAGAAAGTCAACGTAAAACTTTTATTTTTTTTGTCAAAACTTTAGTAAGATTTAATTTTTTTTTTGTTTTTTTTTTCATTCACTTAGGTTGGTGTTTGTGTGTTAAAACTTTAAAGTTGTATTTTTTTTGGTGTATACGAAAGGGAAATCCCCCTCAAATATTTTCTCGTTTTGTTTTTTTTTTTGTAAGGGTTGTATATCATATAAAGTCGGTATGTTGGTTTTCTGGTTAACGTAATTTAAGTTTAATTAGATTTTTTTTGTGTAGCTTTTGTTTTTTAATTATTAAAGTAAACTTTTGATTAGTGTTTGTTAACTGGTGGTGGTGGTGTTGTTTTGCTTGGTTTTGTGAGAATAAATCGACATTAAAAAGCTCATTAATTTGAGTCAAATAATCGATTTTGTGTGTGGTTTGTTGATTTTGTGGTTAGGTACTGGTTGGTTAGTTTATTATTTGTTAAGTTAGTTTCCTTTATTATTTTACCCAAAGATAATGTTAAGGTTTTTAAGTATTTTGGCATGAACAATAAATGACTCTTGTACAAATCTCTTGAATAGAAACTAAAGAAAAGTAATTTTAAGTTCAATATTTGAGGGATATATATACATATCAATATTATTGACAATATTTATAATTTATTTGCAAGCTAATATCATTTTGAGTCAAAATTTGGATTTGGGCGTAACTTTTAGGACATTTCGTGCCAATGATCTAAAGTAGTTCATTGGATGATTAGTGTCTTATTTCACTACTATTAGGTTACGAAAAGCTTAGCTATTTGAAACAAGTTTGATTCGATTATTTTATTAGGAACGAATTTACAAAAAAAAAACACTTAAAGCTCAATCCGTACTATATCTGGTAAAAATCTACATTTTTAAGCTCAATAGTTAATTGTTCTGTAACGTAACGAAATGTTTGTTTGGTTTGAATTCAAAAATGCGGGTCTTGTTGTTCAATGTTGGCCTTTTTCATATTGTTAAACGAATAATTTTCGTTGGCGCAAATCAATTAACTGACCAGACAAGGAAAAGCTGCTGAAGCTAGAATTCGAATTTTGACATATTTGAATATCTCAAAATGTTGAACAGTTCAATTGGAACCAAAAACATTTAATCTTTAGAAATCTGACAATTAATCAAACCCCTTTTTGGATAATAATCATAGTATAGTACAAGGAAATAAAAAAATTACTTCCCTAGGTCACAAATCATGTAAATTCAACACCAATGAAATTATGATTGATATCCTCAATTTTGACTTCAAACTATAAGCGCAAATTCACATTTAACATTGCACGATTTGTTATTTTAGTGCTTGATTGCCGTGTTTCACGTTGCTACAATAATTTAAAAACGTAATCCACATATTGGTAGTTCATTATTCTTATAAAGAATATCGTAGTATTCAATAATATTCTTGTGTTAAAAAGCTAATTCTTAAAATAATCATACAATTAGTTTAATTAACAGACAGTATTTGAAAATTAAGAACTCGTTTTTCTTAAACTAAAAACTCTGTCCTCAAATCAAATGGCCATTTTGGGAAATTCTTTCCTAAAGCATCCCTGAATTTTACCGTATAAAGTTTCAGGTGCGAGAATTGCGGATTGTTTTCCGTTGTGATAAGTCTTTATGAAGTCTACAATGTTTTCCAGTTCGAATGATTTCCTCGGAATAATTATTCTATTAAAATTTGGAAATAGGATTATATATGACTATGACAATATCGTCCAAGAAGACATGGCATATATTGCCTTTCAATCCTTGTAGCACATGTTTCATGGCTCTTTGGAATGTGGCTGGGCCATTTTTTAGACCAAAAGGCATTCTGAAAAATTCTAAATGTCCTTTGTCGGTAGAAAATGCGGTTTCTGTCTCTTGAATTTTCGTCCATGGGGATTTGGTGGAAACCCGATTTCAGATGCAGCGTCGTGAAGTAGGCTGATTTGCCGAGATTGTCTAAAATCTCCTCGATTTTTGGTATCGGAAACTGGTTGTTGATTGTCTTTTCGTTTAACTTTCTATAATCGATGACGACTCTTACTTTGCATATTCCCGAAGCATCTGTTTGCTTCGGGACTACTAAAATCGGTGCCGAATAAGGGTTGCTTGAGTTGCGAATGATGCCACTCTCAGACAGGAGCTTCGTTCTTTGTTTGAATTTTATGTTTGATAACTGTTGCTGCAGATAGCTTTTCATCTTGTTTCAACAGTATCATTTGATTTTTATAAATTTTATCGATTAGAGAAACTTTTTCGATTTCGCTAAGATGACCTTGTTTGCTAATAATTTCTTTTCCGAAAATAGGAATTGGTCTGAGAGTTTCAAAATTATTGACCACAAGTGTTAGCTTTGGTAATTTTTTTCGGTGTGTCATTGTTCGTTTGCCAGTATTTTCACCGCTACTTTACCTTTATCGGCTTTGTAAATGCCTCAACGAACCATTCTACGTCATTGGATGACTCAAATTTAACCGTATGATTGTAAATGTTGCCCGTTGGATATTATCTTTGAAATTCGAGTTATACAATATTGGGCGAAATACTTGTTGCTTAAGTAATTTAAAATCTATTTTTGCATTTAATTTTGCCATTGTTTGGTACCCTAAAATTCCATCAAAAAATTTGTGAAATTCTAGTTCGTAGTAGGTTTGTACTGGAATGTTATTTCCCAAAAAATTAAATTTACCTTTTTTATTTACCACGTAATCTACTAGTATATTTTTTATTGAAATATTTTGTTTATTGGTAGAGGTTTCCGGAATTATACCAGGTTTAATTCTATTTTTATTTGATCCTGTAACAACTAACAATTTGATTATCCTATTAGTTTCGATATAGTTGCATATTAGGTATGGAAGAAGATTTAATCGTACGTATCTTCGTCCTGATCCTTCTGAAAATTTGATGAATTTACATCAAATTCGGTTGTGGGGTCTTCCAGATTTATATTGACAATTTCACTCTCCTCATCATCTTTATGAAGTTCATGAGTGTTAACTTGATTTGTATTTCTTGAACTCAAGGTCGTGTCTACTTCTCATGTTTTTTGTTCTCATTAGAATGTTGGAATGTTTTTAGAATGATGGAATAGGTTTATTGGGTATTTGGTTACCTATTCTTATTTTTCGACCATTTTCTGAAACGATTTCATTTGTGTTGAATTTGCACAGAAAGGCATATGCCTCTTCTATCTTCTTTAGTTTCGCCGCCTGGGCGTACCCAAAGTAAGGTCTTCTAAGGTCCGAGATGAACGCTCCCAAAGCGTCTTCCTCAATAAACGTGCTTGTAGCCAGCCAGGCTTGGTTACAAATACCATTTTGTTTTGCGAGTGTTTTTATATTTTGTACATTTTCTTTGATTTTATTAAAATAAGAATGTATTATTTCCTCGTTTTGTTTTGTCGCCCATAATGGTGACTTGTTGTATGATAATTCTTGTTTGTCACTAAGTCTTTCGTGTAGTATTACTTTTATCTCCTCGAAACTCTGTGGGTTTCCAAAAAATTTGAAATTTATCAGATCTAATTTTCCATAAGAAAAACTTACAACTTCACATTTCCGATACCATAATTCCATTTCGATTCCATTTATAAAACGTCGTTTTCATAAAATCAAATATTGTTTAAAGAAATTTAATTTTCAAGCAGTAGGTCTTTTAAATACTAGCCTTAACCAAAGCGTCGATGAAGTAGGGCTCATTAGTGATGGTATGTACAAATTACAGTGTTAATGCGACAGCAGTGATATATATGTTTGGCAGACAAAACAGTGTTTAAAAACTCGTATTTACCAGCACAACTATATGATGCAAGAAGAAAAATGGGAAAATTGTGATAATTCGGATTTTTGTGATATTCATATGTGGGTGGCTAATGTACACCATAGCATAAATATATGTCAATCTTTTTAGTTTATAAAATTGGTTGCTACATCCCCTCATATCGTTTAGATTCCATGTGCAGATACAGCTTTGATTTAAAGTAGCCTATACATTTTGAAAAGTTTGCTTAGAAACTTCACGGATATATTTTATCACTTGATTGTTAGCTTTTTTCTCAAGGATATGGCTTTTTATTTTGAGAAAGACTAAAATGCGTTCAATAGATTGTGCATCTTTGGTATTGAATAAACGGACATGTCAAGCTAATGAGCGCGATAAAATTTTTGCCAAAATTTTCATAACCTGATCTTTGTTAATTTGAAGGAGATTTGAAGGGTAAACGTTGATCTAGTCGAGATTACTGTAGCTTCATCGGAAAGATCATTTAGTAAATTAGGAATGGTTAAAACCCATCTTAGAATCAAGAGAACACAGTTTTCATTATCATAATAAACCTCCGATTACTTTATTCGGTTCAAAATATAAATAAAAATACAAATTGGTTGTGATGTTTTATTAAAATTCGAATGAGCGTAATTATATTGATGAGTTTAATTATATCCTAAATTTGAATCCTGCTTGGATGAAAAGATATTACTTAGATCGAAAGAACGATTTAAAAACGAACTAGATTATACAGATTATTAACAAAAATGAAACTACCTTGGTTGATCGAAAAGTGGTTCGAAAAGTATTTTTTTTTTGATTTTTTCTTCTTAATTTTTAGCATACATTTTTGTAAACTTAATGACATCTTTGAACTTTGAAATCTTTCGTTAAATATTCAAACAATACATCAGGGTAACGTCTTAAATCGGATATGCAGGCTTATGTCGTATTTTGCTTCTTAGCTGCTTCCGTAACAAGGTTTTAATATTTTCTAATTGAATCAGGCGAAAAAACAGAAAAAAATCAAACAAATTTTTTTTTATTGTTACGTTTTTGCCTTGTCACATAAGTTCGTATCACTGGATTGTGATTAATACAAAATCAATTTAATTTATCTTCAACGAATTTATTTATTTCACAAAATTTATTACAAAACAGTTTATCAATAAAAAAAATTCACAAATTCACTTTAAATAATTTTCACACAATTTTACTGTACACTTATAATTTTTATTTCGCACTACAAAACTTTTTAAATCACTTTTTAATCCCTTTTTAATCTTTACACTATCGCTTTCCAAATACTACTAATCCAATTCGACTTCGTTCGCCTTTTTATATACACAAACCAAACTTCTAGAAAGCTCATGATTTTTCTAGTTAGAATAGTGTAGAACAATTTTATCATGGAAAATTCCATTTTAGTACAGTTTAACATTGAGCTATTAATTTAACATATTCTATTATACACTAGGTGTCACTGTTACACTACACCCACCTAAGCCGGTTCATCTCGAACAGGACCCAAATTACATCCTCTGTATAGGGCCAGCCTCTCCAAACGCACTACCTTTGGTTTACCTCGATGTCCCTTTCGTATCCGATAAAGCACGTCATTCATCCTTGTGATGACAGTGTAAGGTCCTTCTCATGCTAGTTGCAGCTTCGGTGATAATTCCTTTTTCCGTTGCGGGTTGTGAAGCCATACTAATTGCCCTTCCGGGAAGCCCTGGTTATTTGCTCGTATGTCATATCGAGCCTTCATCCGGTTACTTGACATCTGTATTTTTCCCCGTATATATTGATGAATCTCACTAAGTTCTTCTTTCATCCTGTCTACGTAATCCTATCCACATAAAGCCGCTGATGGTACAGCCCTAAACTTTAGATCTCCAGGTAATCGTAGGTTATCCCCAAATGACGTTTTAGCTGGTGTCATTCCGGTTGTGTCATGAATCGATAGGCCATCAGAAACATCGGTATATGCCGATCCCACTTGCGTTGGTTTTTCTCAACGACCTTTGCTAGATATTCCTCCAATGTACCATTGAATCTTGCAGGGGGAAGAGGTGTGCTCCTATACCGTCATTACTTGCATCGGTATCCAAAATAAATTTCACATTGGGTAAAGGGTATGCGAGGATTGGCGCGATGCATAATCGTCTCCCTAGTTCCATGAATGCTTCTTCCTGGTCATCCTTCCATTCGAATGGCTTGTTCTTCCTGGTCAACTCGTATAAGCTCTTAGCAATGTTGGCGAATCTTGGGACGAAACGTCTGTAATAGGTGCACAATCCCAGAAAGCTTCGTAATACACTTCATCTGTATTACACTACTTTGGACTTACCTTTAATCCGGCGGCCTGTATCCGATCCAAAACTTCCACCAAGTTCCTTAGATGCTCGTCAAAATCTTCCCCATAACGAAGATGTCGTCCAGTTATATTAGGCACGTCTTCCAATGTAATCCCTTTAACACGTGCTCCATTAATCGTTCAAAAGTCGCAGGGGCATTACATAATCCAAACGGCATAACATTAAATTGCCAAAGCCCCGTTACCCACACTGAACGTTGTTTTCTCGCGATCTTCCTAATGGACTTCCACCTGCCAATACCCGCTTTGCAGATCTAATGTAGAAAATATTCGAGCACCCGATAATGTATCTCATGTGTCGTCGATCCTTGGCAGTGGGTCGTCGATTCTTGGCAGTGGCTATCTTTTTTCGTCACAGCATTCAGTTTTCGATAATCAATGCAGAATCTCATGCTACCGCCCTTCTTCTCGACCAATACTACCGGTGAGCTCCATGGGCTGTTAGATGGTTCTATTACTCCTGCCGTCTACATTTCTGTTACCATCCGATCGACTTCTTGTTGTTTTGCCAATGGTAATCCCCTGGGTGGTTGACGAATTGGCATCTCTGTTCTCGTATCAATTCGGTGCTTTACCATTGAGGTCCTTCCGTCCAGAATATGGACATGTACCATTTGTGTATTTGATGTGCAGAATTTTTCTGTGCCTCGGTAAGATCTTCGGTCCATTTCTGCATAAGTTGCTCTACCATTTCTTTCTGCCCTTGCATGTCGGCTTTTTCAATCGGACTTTTCTGTTCACACTTTACTATAGTTGAAACCTCGTTACATTTGCCGATGGCTGTCGCTTTCTTGATGGTTTTCGTCTTATCCGAGAGATTTAGAGTCCTAATTGGAACTCTATAGTCGTTGTCTGGTTTAACTAGGGTTTTTCCGATTATTATTTCCTTGGCTCCGTTCTCCTCTTCATTTGCTTCCACAACCCACAACCTGGGTGACCCAGAACCTCCCTCCAATTTTCCTTATACGATCGTTTCCGAGTTCGGTGGCAGCTTCTCCCGATGATCAATAATAATTCGCTTGGTAGTTGCTCCGGCACTACTAGATTGAAGTGGCCACTCGATGTTATCGTAAATTAAAACTCCTCGTCCAACATCCACCACGAAGCCATTTGTCCTCATGAAGTCCATTCCCATAATGACTTCATCCACAATATCTGCAATCAGTACTTCGTGTTGGAAAACAGTTCTCCCGATCTTTATTTTCACGATCTTTTTGCCTTTTATTATTGAACTATCGCGTAGCTGGTTGTATACCTCCATCGATCAGATTTTTACCGAAAATCGTGCGATGTGCTCAATGTCACCTTTGATTGTACTTTCGAAACGCGGATGGAGGTTATGGGGCAATCGGTTGTGGGAGTCAGCTTCTGCCCCTTTAAGCTGACTCTTTCAAGTTTATCGACTCCGTCGTCATTTGGCCCTCTTGCTTGGCCACTGCCTGCGCTCCGCTTGGTCTTCGCTGCATAGGAGATGGTTATCTTCCTCCTTTTCTTCTTATTTCCTGGCAGTCCTGAGAGATGTGACCGATTTTATCACATGCCCAACATCTGATTTTGCCGCTTCCGTCTCTTGGTGTTGACCGCTCGTTGTTTATGCTAGTGTCGATTCCCACTCGGCGTATTTTCATTAACGGTTTGGTGATGGCCTGTGCAGTTGTATTTGTCAACGCACCGATGGTTTCCGCGAAGGTGGCTTTAGGTGACAACATCACCGCCTTGCGTGTCTCTGGATCTCGAATGCCGTTAATGAATGCGTCAATTTTTAGCCTTTTCATATAATCGGCTGACATACTGGTATGTGCTAGATGTACTAATCGCTCGATTGCCGATGAAAATTCCTGCAGCGATTCTCCTCCCTTTTGGCAGCGGCTTTTCAGTTCCATGCGATAAATTTCCCGCTTGTGGTCACTGCCGTACTTCCTATCCAGCGCCTTGATAATTTCGAGATAACTGTTGCGATCTTTTTCAGGAATAGTTTGTTAAGCCTCTGCTGCTTTACCATTGAGGGCCACTATAAGAGCTGCAACAAGATGTTCGTCGTTCCAATGATTTTCATTGGCTGTGGTCTCAAATTGAAATTTGAAAATGATGAAAGATGTTGGTGGTTTTAACTTGATTGATTGGACGGTTTGTACCACTTGTGTTGTTGTTCCACTTGCCTTGATATCAGTTAGCTCTTTCTCGAGACGTTGAAACTCTGTTTGAAATTCAGCTTGTAATTTATGTTCCACCTGTTCAACCTCCGTTTGCAATATTTCTTCAACATGTTGAACCTTCGTTTCTAATTCCGTTTTAGCGGGTTGAATTTCAGTTTGCAGTTCCGTCTGCAATTTTTCTACTTTGTCACGTAGCGGTCCTGGATTGGTTGTTCAATTTTCTCATTTGTTGTTCCATTTTTAGGTTTGACTGCTCAATTTTCACCATTTGTCGTTCGTTTTGTTGTTTCATTAGACTCCTCTGTCCCGTCATCTGGTTCATAGCTGCTATTAACTGCGACAAATCGAAACTTCCAGATGGTAGTTGTGTTGTTTCGACTGATGGCTGTTTATCTTCTGTCTTCTCTACCGTTGCCGCATCCGTTACTTCCACGCCAAAACCATGTTGATCTGCGTCTAACCCTTCTTTCTCCATGGCAACACGTAGTCGCGCCTGTAAAGCTGCTCTGCTACCATCAGTGGCCAAACCCCGTTTCTCAAGTTCCCTCTATAATTCTGGAATTTTTAATTCGTTGAGAATCATTTTCTTTTTCTTATTATTTACAATCCCATAGGTTTTGCCTTGTCAAATAAGGTTTGTATTACTGGATTGTGAATAATACAAAATCAATTTAAATTATCTTCAACGAATTTATTTATTTCACAAAATTTATTACAACACAGTTTATCAATAAAAATTCACCAATTCACTTTAAACGTACACTTATAATTTTTATTTCGCACTACAACACTTTTTAAATCACTTTTTAATCCCTTTTTAATCTTCACACTGTCGCTTACCAAATGCTACTGATCCAATTCGACTTCGTTCGCCTTTTTATGTACACAAACCAAACTTCTAGAAAACTCATGATTTTTCTGGTTAGAATAGTGTAGAACAATGTTATCATGGAAAATTCCATTTTAGCACAGTTTAACATTGAGCTATTAATTTAACTTATAGTATTCTATTATACACTAGGTGTCACCGTTACATTATTTTATTGTGACGGTGACACCTAGCGTGTGATAGAATAAGTTAAACTAATAGCTCAATGTTTTAATGTACTAAATGGAATTTTCCATGATAAAACAGCTCTAAATATTTTTACTCTATTCTAAATAGAAAAGTCACTATCGAGAAGTTTGGTTTGTGTATATAAAAAGGCGAGCAAGATCGAATTTGGAACGCGATAGTATGAAGATTAAAAAAAAGGAATTAAAAAGTGTTTTAGAAAGTGTTTTAGTGGAAATAAAAGAGATTTTGTGAACTATTGTTGAAAAAATTGTGTTGGAATAATTCTTGTGCTACATAAATAAATTCGTTGAAGATAAATTGAATTGAGTTTGTATTATTCACAATCCAGTTATACGAACCTTGATTGACAAGGCAAAAACGTAGCATTATATATATTCTTACGGTGCCCTAGAGTGTAATAGAATAAGTTAAATTAGTAGCTGAAAGTTTTACTGTACTAAAATGCAATTTTCCGTGATACAACTGTTCTAAATGTTTCTATACTATTCTTACTCGAAAAGTCATGAACTTTCTGGAAGTTTGGTTTGTGGCGGAAGAAGAAGTTCGTGCAAGTGATGATGAGAGTCAGGAGAACATTTTGAATTGTATTGACCTCTCTGAGAACGAAAAAAGATGTGTTGGAAAGCGACCCTGAATGTGATGACAAGCAAGAAACATCTGAATCCGAACATGTTCAAAATGTTATGGAACCACCTGAAGACGAAAACATGCTACACTGCGAAGGATGGGACCCAATAAAAACAACCCATTTCCGCAAAAAAGGACACCCGTATTTAACCTTATTAGAAGCGGTATTAGCAAGGTAAAACTTCCTCCAAGAAAATACGTACATTCACCGATGGATGCTTGTTCGCTATTCATAAGCGATTAAGTTATTCAACTTATCATAAGCTCTACCAGCTTGTATGCTTACGAAACATTTGAATTACAATCTGGAAGCCAACAGATGGATTTGAGGTTGGCTGTTTCATCGGATAGCTGATAAACGCCTGTCTAAATAAGCAAGTTATATCAGATTTGCAGGAATTTTGGAATCCTCTATTTGGGATCGTTTTATTTAAACTAAGCATGTCGTGACACAGATTTAAGTTGTTGTGCAAGTATATTTGGTTTGATAATAAAACAACTCGCACGGCTTGAACAAACCGTGACAAATTTACTTCTTTTCGATACATTTCGATTTGGTAAATGACAATTTACCAGAACAGAAAACCTGATAGTCGATGAGCAATTGGTACACTATAGATTCA
Organism: Tipula vernalis; assembly: GCA_958295665.1. Classification (NCBI taxonomy): domain Eukaryota; kingdom Metazoa; phylum Arthropoda; class Insecta; order Diptera; family Tipulidae; genus Tipula; species Tipula vernalis. Next base: position 304,404,703 of record OY282560.1, on the reverse strand, counting down.
GAATATCTTTTCGACAATAAGTCAAAACCGGACAAATACAAAATGAAGTTTATGTGGATCTGCGACAACTCAACAAGCTATCCTCTGAATAGGATTCGATATTTGGGGAAAGAAGGACACAAAAAGCAATCAAATCAACCTAAGATCCACTGTGGATTAACAATTGTGCACTCCATTTCATAATTCAAACAGGAATGTAAGATTTGATAATTTTTTTACCATCATGGAGTTGGCACAATTGATAAATGTGGAGTTGACATGTGTTGGGACTCTGCTTAAAAATAAGAGATACATGAAAGAAAAAGTGTATAATCGATCTTGTTTCCGAAAAAGGTGAGTTTGGTCCTCGATGCACTTCGATGATAAAACCGATAATGAGAATAGGAATACCATAAATCAAACATTTATTTATACTATAACAGTACAAAAGAAAGAGTCGATTCTCTGGACTAGCTATGTCATTATTTCTCTGTAAAAATAAAAACAAATAGATCGCTACGGCTCAATTTTATCATTTACGTAACGTAACTGGAGTAGCAGAAAAGGTGGTTTGAATAAATTTATATCCTGAATCGAAGATTACTGAAACCAATAATCGCCGTAATTTATTCTTGCACTGTTTAGTGCAAGGTTGGGTAATACGAAATATTCCAAAGTAACCAAAGCTGTTGTACCACAAGTTTTATCTGGTAGTTAAAATCAGAAATCCAGAATATTGGAACTGTGTCATCGCATACGTTAATGTAAGTAATATGACTCACAGAGAGAGGGTTAAACTGGAGGCTCCCTTCGGTATGCTAGAGGTACCCAAGATTGCTTTTTATATTTTTCTCTGATCGAACTATCTCTATTACGTTGTTTCTGTGGTAGCTATAACCTATTGCGAAATTTACCCGATCACTATTAATGACATTACCGATAAGCTCATTACTTTCAAAAGTCTTGTGTTGTTACTCCGGGGTAATGAAGCAAGAGTTTTGGTCATTGATCGTGTAAAGTTTGCTGAAAGACACCTAACATTTCGATAATAAACTTTGAAAAATCCTCACTCATAAATACCATTCGAGCTCTAATTTGCCCTTTGTTTATTATCTAATCTAAAACAATAAACTTTATCTTTAATGACTTCTTATAATTGACTTAATAAAACATTTTTTTTTCTTCTTCTTTTTACATTTCATTCTTTCTCAGTTCCAAAATGTTATTCACCACAAAAAACTATTTTCTGAACGTAAAGCACAAATAAATTATCGATATTTTTTGCTGAATTGATGTGCTCTGCTGAATACGTATATCATAAGAGGAAGGAGTACTAAATGTACCATCAGAATGGTTTTTGTTTGTCATTCCAAAATATATATTTATGTATGTTTTGTTTATAAAACCGAAAGTTTTTTTTTTTTTTTTCATATCAAAAGCTCTTGAATTGTACATCAAATTTGTATTCGTATAAACTCACCCAATTTTATATCATATTTTTCATATCGATAAAAATAATTTCGATAAAAATCTCCTATATTTATTTATTTAGACTTTAAAACTAAAAACGTGACCACAAAATAATTTTTGGAATTAATTTGGCTTTTTAATTATATTTTTCGTTTTATTTTAAATTTCCGGATACTATAAAAATGTATACAAGCTTTATCATATTGAAATGTTTTGGGGTTTGGATGTTAGTTTTGATAATGGGTTGGTTTTTTTTGTTTTTGGAAGGTATATAAAGAGACATAAATAAATATAAGTATTTTATTGATTTTTCATTAATTGGGAGTTATTGATAAATTATTTTATTTGTATTTAAGGTTTAATTTTCGATTTTAAAGATGATAATTATTGATATGGTACGAGTTAAATGATAAAAGGTAATTTAGGTAAGGCTGTAATTATTTTTTAATTTTCATTTATTTACCTTTCAAGTCAATCAAAATTTTGAAAGTTAATTTAATTAAAAGGATAAAATCTCTCTCATCGGTCAATGATTGACTTTTGGTGTTGTTGAGTGTTAATTGTTTTTTAGAATTTAGTAACTACAGTAATTGATGTGTTTGATGACCGATTGTAATTTAAATTGTGTCATGTTTTTTAACACCGTTAATATGTGGATTTGTAATCAATCGACAAACTACGTAAGGATTTTCAGCCAATAAATAAAACAATTTTCATTTACTCAACGTTTCGATAAAAATTATATCTTGTCTTGTTCAGGTAGGTCTATAATTCATGGGACATTCATCACATAATAAGTTTAGTTACAGAGAATTTCGTCAATGGTTAATTTTGGACATACTGATATAAAAAACAAATTGAAGCATTTTATATACACCAAAAGTGGTATGAAAGGCTACACAAAGAGTTTTCGTACAAGTCAAAATGTTCCCAAATTTTTGTTTGTTCGGAACTTTTTTGGTAGCTGTAATCGAAATATTATTACAGTTTTCAGGATTTTGGAATTTAGATACTAAGGATTTTCACATTTTAATTTAGAAATGGAGTCAGTAATACCAAAATAAATTTTGCTTAGGTCGTGCGGGTCACTTTTTAAGTTAACCAGAATTTCTTCATTACCGATAATGATTTTAGAAAAAATTTTAGAGGAAGTTTTATTAGACACAGTACCCAATTCATTCAGTTTTAACATACTACATATTTGTAAAAGGATATTTCGATGATTTGCTGTTGTGTTTGCCTATGGATTAAGCTATTGATGTACTTTCAAAATGCAACAGTAATTTTTTAATTAAGATTGCCTGATTATTTCTATACATTTAATAGAAAATTCGATTTCTTGAAAAACATCAAATTCTGAGTGAAAAAATCAAAATCTACAATTGTGCACCGATTGCGGTCCTTGATACCTCTAAAGAATGGTCTCGTGAGCAGTAATTTGTCTTGCAACGCGCTTTTAAATTGCCTGACTATTTCTATACATTGGAAACAGTTAAAAATTCTTTACTAATTCGTAAAACCAGTATCAAAATTGAAACCGTTTGGTACGCAAAAAATGTACCATCTGATAGACAAATTGTTAATACTGCATTTAGGTTTATTAATAGAGCTAGAAAATTAGCAACGGCTACCACAGTTGTGTTTATTAAAAAGTATCTTTCAAAAAATAAATATCCAAAATTTCCAAATACCAAATTGATTAATCGGTAAAACAATTCTCGTAAATTCTCCTAACCAAATTCTAACATACAAACCTACATTTTACGTGAAAGTAAACTACGTAATTTCAGTATAAATTGCCACATTATTTTTTCCGCTTCTAATTCACTTAGAAAAGTATAGAAAAGTGTTTAAAAGACAGCACATCGCAGAGTCACTACAGTCCAACCTAATAAATTTGAATCCTTGTCGCGGCTGTACTCTGAAATATGTTAGCACTAACAAAGATTTATTAAAAATTGGAATAAGTTAGCACAAAACTGATAAAGTTACCAGTGAGAAATCCTCAAGCCAAAAAAAAATTGTATCAGCACTCATACGATAATAGACATAGATATGATTTTACCCAAGTAAAAGAGCGACACGAACGCCCTTAGCAAAATTTATTCAAGTATTATTGAGTCAATTTCTAATTTAAAATGTAAAAATCCCTGCCTCCAGTTTGAGCCTGTGGTTGATTTTTTTTGACTAAATCATCGATTTTTCATTTCAAGAGTACCTGTACGTTTCAATTTAGTTCTCATTTACAGAGAGAGTACCTTGGTTAATATGTATTCTGTAAAATTAAAATTTGCACAAGTGTTTTCCGGTTTCATCAATAATGATTTACAATGATTGAGAGCACTGTAGAGAGATGCCTCATCTAATCGGAACAATTCTGGTGCCAATTTGTACATAAAGAACCTGTGGCACTTGATTTTGACTTAATTTTTTTAATTAAAATTACAAACCACAAATTAGCGATTTACAATAATTGAGTACACTGTAGCGAGACAACGCTTCATCTGACGTAGTAAAGAAACTGTTTCGAATAATTTATTTTAAATTCAAATTATTAACCTCCACTTATATTTTTAATAAAATTACAAATTACAAAATAGCGATTTATAATGATTGAGAGCACTACAGCGAGAGAATGCCACATCTGATCGAAGTAATTCTGTTGTCAATTTGTCCGTACAGAAACTGTTGTGGATAATTTGTTTTAAATTAAAAGTACCACAATCAATTATAATTAAAATTTAAACCTGGAAAATGGCGATTTACAATGGTTGAGAACACTGTAGAGCGAGAATCACTCATCTACAAACTGTGACTGACAGATAATTGATATGAAATTAAAATAATTAATCTCAACATCATAAATTTTAATTAAAATTAAAAATTACAGAATAAGACTTTCATTTCATTATTAAATAAATTTATTTTAAAAAACCCGTACGTACATCATGCAAGTTTTATCACTATTTATAAACGTTATCCCGGAAAACATCTAAGGCCGTGTAGAAGACGCAACCCACCCCGAATTTTTATTTTTTGTTGTAAATATCTTTTGAAAAGCACTAGCTGGAAAACAATCTTGCAAAATGTGGGTAAGACCTGGTTGGGGTTTCCGACTTTTTAAAAAAAAAATTAAACGTGTGAAAAATTTTGCAAATTATGTTAAATTTTCACAAACATAAACACAATAACAAAATCATAATTAACCAATAAAAAAATGAATAACCGCTGTCATCCACCGTTGCAAGCTTTTGATTATCTGTGGATGTTGCATTGTGAGATATTTGTCCGAGTCTCAAACATGTTCTATTATGATTCAAATCGGAATTCCTTGCATCAAGGCTGCTTGCTCTACTCGAACGACCAAAGCCAACCACGTTTTTATTTTTTAATTTTTACCCTGTACGATGAATCGTATTGCCCAATCCTATTATTCAAATATTAATAATCATCTCGGATTTATTTAAATTTATAAAATTCAACAATATTACAGGTTAAAACATATAAATAATTCTTCTACATTTCCTAAATCGTTGTTATAAATAATATTTAATGAATAATAGTATGTACAAGCTTTTGTGATCTAACAATCAGTTACTACATAGTTTACCTAATTAGTCTGAAGAGGTTGGCATTTTTGGTAGTTTATTTGCAAATATCGTTAAATGTTGGTACTTTCTTAATGTAATATTCCAGAAAGTCAGTGTTGTGTTTATTGGCTATTTGTAAAAGTTTTGGAATATTCCTTTCTTTAAAATAAATCACTCCATTCGAACAATAAAACGATAAGTGCTAGTTATACGTTTATTGAATGATTGCATTTATAATATCTGTGCAAGATGCTCTATGTCCTACCTAACCAGTTTTTTCTGCAAGTCCCCCTGCACATGTTATTCAATATTAAAGAAACGTTTTTGCACGGGATTCCTTCATACGTTCAATGTACAAAACCTCCTCCTGAAAAACCACGTTTTTGACTAATCGTTTTATTGTTCGGATGGTGCGAAATTCATGTCTAAATCCTCAATGACTCACGAATCAACTATAGTGTCCATTAGTTGAGATGGTTCTAAAATAACAAACACAGCTTACACCCGCATAATTGAATTTCTGATACTTTAAAAGCTCCTAAAAACTACATTAACGACATAAACCACTTGATTACAGTAGTTAATATAGTTTGTTGGAAACTTTATATCGTTTTTGTAGGTTCTGTTTGATAATTCGCACGGTGCTGTGTAGTGTACATTTTTTCTTTATTTCGCCTGTAGAAAATAAATCAAAGGAGACAAGGAAAACAGTATGCACTCCATCACACCGTGCAAATTATCAAACAGGCCCTTGCTCAGACCTATCGAGCCGTACTTGTACGATCTATTGAATAGTTGAAACGTGAAAGTTAGCGTTAGCTAGCCAAACGAATTATTTATATTCAGTGCTTTTCAATTAATTAAATATTTACTCAGCTGTGAAAATCGAACCGGGGCGTATAATTAACTGTCCGCTGCTCTACATTCAACGTTAATGAATCAATAAGTATGGTAAAAGCATATTTAACCCTAAGGCCTTGTTCGAAGTTTGTGATAATTATTCCAGCTGTAATAATTATGACATTATTTTGTATGCAACCAAATTATCACAGTCACTACGTGTTGTAAATTTGACACTTCTGTAATTATATTCATAAACAAAAGAGCGCAATAACAATAATTAAGCCGTATTACGCTAATTTATTTCTAAAAAAAATAGTACAAATAAAACTTATTACAAAATATGGGAGACAAAATTATTTCACTCCTGTCAAAATTATTACAAAAACAAAATAATCACAAAGTTCGAACACGTTCTAAGTGTATAAATTCACATATTGTATAAACATTGCATGAATATCATTAGATAATTTCTCCTTACTATTTGTAGCTATTATGCTAAATTGGTTGGTTGAAAAATGGAATACCATACATTTGATTAACAGACTTTCGCATCTATTGCTAAATTGTATATTCGCTCATATGAACAAACATTTGGAAATGAAATGGGATACACTTTGTGTTTAAAAATTTTTATGCGTGCCTGGAGACGGATTCGTTGAATCTATTCAGCTTGTATAACCTAGGAATGGTTATACATTCCACTCATAATAACGAGGAAAAAATGTAAACCCGCACTTCAAAAACAATTATTTATTTTAACAAAAAATTACAACTATGATTTTGTTAATTAAATGGGTACTTATTTAAAGTTGGGTTGGTTGTAGGTTTTTGGTTGGTGGATGGACGTGAACTGATAATTTATTTAAAAAATATTAAAAACAGAGAAAGTATGATACGAGTATATAAGCGGTAAATAATTGAATATAATAATGGTAAGGGGAAATATAATTGTAATGTATATAATGCAATAAGTAATACAAATTAATAGGTAATTTCTAAAAGTAAGGGAATCAATACATAGAATAATAATAATGTTATATAGAAGAGAAAAAAAATGCAAATACAATAGCTTATCTAGAAACGTCTATGCGCGTTATATACAATAATTGGTAAATTGTTAAATAATAATGATATACATAGTAGTGGTAATTAACTCGTTGACGGTCAGGTAAAATGTTGGTTGGATTGCGCGACAAGAAATTGAGATTAATAAATTAGTTTAAACACAGCTCAAGTTTCATTTGCGAAATCGGGGAAAATTCGATTTTCCAAATTTTTCATTTGGGAAATCTAGAAAAATTCGATTTTCCAAAAAATCGTTAGAAACATCGTAAATGCAAAATCTAGAATGTTATGTTTGGAAATGGATGCATTGATGTAGTATGATGTCTAAAGCTACATGTGCCAAACAAATTCAGTTCAATTTTCTTGTGCGAAATCTGGGAAAATTCGATTTTTCAAAAATCATGAGAACCTTTGTAAAATCAGAATCTAGAGTGTTATGCCTGCCTGGAGACGGATTCCTTGAAACTATTCAGTTTAAGTTTCATTTGGGAAATCTGGGAAAATTCGTTTTTCTAAAAATTATTAGGAACTTTGTAAATGCAAAATCTAGAATGTTATGTTTTGAAATGGATTCATTGACGTAGTATGTCTAAAGCTACATGTGGGAAAGAAATGAAGTTCAATTTTCTGTGGGAAAATCATCAGAAACCTTGTAAAAACCGAATCTAGAGTTTTATATCTGTTGTAGCTGAGAAAGAAAAATTCAGTTCAAGTTTCATATGGGAAATCTAGAAAAATTCGATTTTCCAAAAATCATTAGAAACTTTGTAAAATCAGAATCTAGTGTGTTATGCCTGCCTCGAGACGGATTCATTGAAACTATTCAGTTCAAGTTTCATTTAGGAAATCAGGGGAAATTCCATTTTCCAAAAATCACCAGAAACTTTGTAAAATCAGAATCTAGTGTGTTATGCCTGGCTGGAGACGGATTCATTGAATCTATTCAGTTCCAGTTTCATTTGGGAAATCTGGGAAAATTCGATTTTCCAAAAATCATTAGAAACTTTGTAAAAACAAAATCTGGAGTGTTATGCGTGCCTGGAGACGGTTTCATTGAATCTATTCAGTTCAAGTTTCATTTAGAAATCAGGGCAGATTCGATTTTCCAAATTTTTTATTTGGGAAATCTAGGAAAATTTGATTTTCTAAAAATTATCAGAAACTTCCTAAGTGCAAACTCTAGAATGTTATGTTTGGGAATGGATTCATTGAGGTAGTATGTCTAAAGCTACAGCTGGGAAACAAATTCAGTTCGAGTTTCATTTGGGAAATCTGGGAAAATTCGATTTTCCAAAAATCATCAGAAACTTTGTAAAAACAAAATCTAGAGTGTTATGCGTGCCTGGAGATGGATTCATTGAATCTATTCAGTTCAAGTTTCATTTGGAAATCAGGGCAAATTCGATTTTCCAAATTTTTTAATTGGGAAATGTAGGAAAATTTGATTTTCAAAAAAATTATCAGAAACTTCGTAAGTGCAAACTCTAGAATGTTATGTTTGTGAATGGATTCATTGAGGTAGTATGTCTAAAGCTACAGCTGGGAAACAAATTCAGTTCGAGTTTCATGTGGGAAATCTGGGGAAATTCCATTTTCCAAAAATCATCAGAAAATTTGTAAAATCAGAATCTGGAGTGTTATGCCTAGAGATGGATTATTTGAATCAATTCAGTTCATGTTTCATTTGGGAAATCTGGGAAAATTCGATTTTCCAAAAATCATCAAAAACTTTGTAAAAGCAAAATCTAGAATGTTACGTTTGGTAATGGATTTATTGACGTAGTATGTCTAAAACTATAGCCGTGAAACAAATTCAGTTCAATTTTCATAAGGGAACTCAGGGGAAATTCGATTTTTCAAAAATGTAAAATCAGAATCTGGAGTGTTATGCGTGGAGATAGATTCATTGAATCTATTCAGTTCAAGTTTCATTTAGGAAATCTGGGAAAATTCGATTTCCCAAATTTTTTTTTGGGAAATCTAGGAAAATTTGATTTTCCAAAAATTATCATAAACTTCGTAAGTGCAAACTCTACAATATTAAGTTTGGAAATGGATTCATTGATGTAGTATGTCTAAAGCTACAGATGAGAAATAAATTCAGTTCAAGTTTCATTTAGGAAATCTGTGAAAATTCGATTTTCCAAAAATCATCAGAAACATTGTAAAAGCAAAATCTAGAATGTTACATTTGGTAATGGATTCATTGACATAGTATGGCGGGGAAGACAATTCAGTTCAATTTTCATAAGGGAAATCTATTGTAATTCCATTTTCCGAAAATCATTTGAAAATTTAATATTTTTAAACTGTACTTTACAACGGTTTGATAATCTCAATTATCACATTTCGTTGTATGTTATCCTGCTACAAACAACGATCCTTTAGTATATGTATGTCAACGTGATCATAAATGTCGTAGCAAGGAATGGATATTGATACTGGTGTCTATTGACGAATAACTAGCAGTTGGCCTTCTAATTGTAAGGGGACAAGTAACGATGGATACAAGTAGACACCTGTTGCACATCCTCTGAGTTTGTTAGTATTAAGATAATTTCGATCGCGTTCATTAATATTAGGTAAATCTTTTCCTCGAATGTTCGATATTGTTTCAGTTGTATCATTGCAAACCTCCGTTTGTATTTCTGTTGATCTTTTATCAGATTATGTAACGGTTGTTCCTTGTGCGGTTAGATTTATGTTTCACCAGCTTGGCGGTATTTCGTTTAATATCACTACCACGGCCATTTAATGTTTTGTTTTCCCGCTGGGAAAAGCAGTTGTTTTCCCGCCTGGGCTAGATCTTGATCAAGTGACAAATGGCATTTTTTATGACTTCGTATTAAAATATTGTAAATGTGATCACTAAAAAGCAATACTAACTAGCAATTCTAATAATTATAATTGTCACTAAAATAGATCATTTCATAGAATCTGGTCCTGGTACTGGATGTTTGGCTTAATACGCTACACATTTTGATTCACATTTCCCTTACTTTTATTCATCTTTTAAAAAATAAGAAAATTCTCTGCTTTTGATGCATAAATCTTAAAATGCATTAAAGTTCATAGTTTTGAAATTAAATATCAACAGATTTAAAAATCTAAATAGAAATAACGCACACTGATACAAGCATTTTGTGCAATAACAAAAAAAAAACACACATTCAAACTATCTTATACGATCAAAGCGAAAATATACGACGTCTACGATACCAATAGAAAGAGGAAAAGTTCAAATGATACTGGAATATTATGTTCAGCGACAAGTCTTACTGTATACTTCAATATATTAGACGGGTTTTTTTTTTAGCTTCGGATAGCAAGCTGTTATACTGTTTTCGAGGCTGTTATTTTAACGTCAATATGACATTTCATATTTCAATTTGACAACCATCAACATTTTTAAACCAAAATGAAGTTGGCAGCATTTTCAGCGGTTGAACAAAACAATTTTTTTTTTTTTATTTCAAATTTTCCTTTGCTCCCGATAGCAGCTCCGGATAGCAGATCCGCATAAATAGGTAGAGCTAAATATTTTTTACATAATTTTAGTTAAAAAGTTGAATGAAAAATTATAGATTAGTTTTAAATAAATTAATTATATGCATAAATAGTTTGTCAAACATTAGTTTTATCACAGTGCTCTGGATACAGTCCATCCGGAGCTAATAAAAAAAGCTAATAAAAAAGTAAATAACTAATTGAAACCCAAAGAAATATGCACAAAACATTAACAAAAGTTGTAAGTCATGCAAGTAACGCTATCTATCGAGGTAACATTGTAATTGCGCGTGAAAGGTTAAAGTTAAAATTTAGTTGAAGACCGGACTAATTTTTTTTTTTGCTTAAAGTTAATTTATGCATTAAGTTCGATTTTTTTTTTTTTTTTTTGTAAATTCATTTGTTATCAACATTCACTATCAAAACTTAAATTTTTTTATGAAATATAAAACTTATAATTATATTTAATTGTAAACATTTAGTTCTATGTTTATTTTTATTTTTTATTTTGATGAAATGATGACATAAAGAAAATATTTTGACATGGATGATGATTCTGAGCTGAGTGGTTTAATTTATTTTTTTATTTGTGATTCATTGCATTCCTTTTTAATCTTACGGTATATTCAAGATCAGCGATAAGTTACTGGGACCTCCACGACCATCTATACCCTGAGCTCTAGCCGGCTAGAAATCGACCGCCCAGAGACCGCCACACTGATTTTCTGTTAACTATCGTTGAATAATCGACGTTCGTTACAAGGGGTAAGTAAAACACTCAGCCACATGATTATACAAAATATGTTATGGTAAAATTTTTTAAGATTGTTTTGAATGACCTTGAATTTTCTTTTGTACGAAATACTTAAAATTGTTTTTAGTTATCATTTAACGGTATGTCCAATATTAACTATTGACTTAATTCTCTGTAACTAAGGGATATGATCCAATGAAATAGAAACCTGAGGAAGATAAGAATTTATCGAAACATTGAGTAGATGAAAATTGTTTTATTTACTGGCTGTAAACCAAGACGTCGTTTATTGATTGAAATAATTTAACTTTTCGAGATAAAGTATTCTATAATATTATTAACACAATTGAAGGAGAATTTTTCAGTATGGAAAACCTATAGTCGTTAGCTATTCAACAGGCCGAGGAGTACGCTTCCTGCAATTTATGATGGAGTTATTATTACTCATAATTAGCAGAAAATCATTAATTGATCCATCTTTATTACCATCTATATGGAACAAATAGCTATTTTCAAAATTTTCGCAAGTTTAAGTGTCCAGTTACGATTTTTTTTTGTTGTAATTATAAACGGGATTGTTGATTGTTTTTGAGCAGAGATTCTTCGCCAACTATTTCCATTCCTTTCTAGTAACGTTTTTCATAAATAATTGTTCTTGTTTCCAAAACTCTTTACAATTGCGCAGCATCCATCGCAATTTATAAAACAAATAATAAATCCAAAGCATAAGCGCGACCCCATCCCGATAACCGACTATTCATCGTCAAACAAATCACAGATCTTCTCCATTAAATCAGATTATTCAAATGTCGACAAATAATTTTCCAAAAAAAAAAAAAAAAAAAACTCATAAATAAATAAATAAACAAATTTATCGTTTCATTAGTATTTATTTGTTATAAATATGTATTTATTTTTAATACAATCCAGCACAAAAAAAAAAACAAAATAAATTTTTAACAATTTCTCTTTCACGAAAAATAAAATTTGTTGTGATGGGATGGGTTCTGCTCAAACACACTTTGTATGTATACAAAAAATAAATGCAATAACCACCCAATAATAAACTAACCAACAACATTGGCAAAAAAAAAAAAAAAAAAAATTATAAACAAACAAAAAATAAAAGAAATTACCATTTTTTTTCGTACATAATTTTCCAAATTTATTATTGAATATTTTTTTTTTATTCGTGAAATGAAAATTTTGCGGTTTCTCCATGGAAAAATAAAAATATTATTATTAAATTATTTAAATTTTATTTAATATTTTTTCAGTTTTTGGAAAATTTATAATGTATAGAATAAATTATGATAGATTTTTCATTTTGTGTGAGAATTTTAAATTTTTTGTTATTTAATTTTGTTTTATTTGTTTGGAACAGGTGTAAATTTATGGACTGCATGATTGGTGAAGATAATATGGTATAGATAAGTACAACGATTGAAATACCTGCGGCTGAAACATTTTAATTATAATGCAAATTAATTTGAAAAATCAAATTAGATTAATTTTGCACTGTAATTCAGGTGTTGTTCAGATACTTTATCTTTTTAAGCCGGTTTTATTTACATATTTAGAGCAGTATTAATGGTGTGAAAGAAACTATGGGGCTTGCTATAAATTACGAAACGAAGTTAATCTACTACGAATTTTCAAAGAGCTAGCGGTCGATCGGAGTAACTTGTTAAGCAGAAGGCTAACAATTTTTAAATTAATGTTTTAGTATTAGTTACTAACGAAAATAAAAACATGACAGGTATCTCGTGGTTGCGTCATCACCCCTTAAAATATTAAATTTCTCAAAAAAATGGTAAAATTAATGTGCTTCTAAATAGTTGGTTAAGCCAGTCGACCTCATTATTGAACAGAGAGTTTGCCTTAAATTATGTGTTGCAAACGAAATTTCTTGTGCTAATGCGAAGAAAGTGATCGGAATTAGAGGAAAAACAACTCATGTATTTAAGACCAACAACTCAATAAATACCATCGATCAAGCTCCGCATTCCCCTGGCTTAGCACCAGGTGACTTTTTCCTGTTTCTCAGTCTCCAATTGCTATTGTGTGGAACCCGTTTTGACTCCATTGAACCTATAAAACAAAATTCGGCACGCAAACTGAAGGCCCTCCAGGAAAGTGACTATAAAAAATGTTTCGATGATTGGAAAACGCTGCCATATGTGTATATCCTCGAATGGGGAATACTTTGAGGGCGACAAAATAAATTTGCATGATTGAACTTAAAATTTGTGTTTTATATAAGGGGTTATATACCATTGTAGCGGTCGAAATGGCGAGCTTTTCTCGTTTTTTTTTTCGGCAACCGAATAAATATTTATTTAAAAACTTTTAACCATAGATTAGTGTACAAAAGTACCAGAAGGTACTTGTTAAATTTTTTTCATAGAAAAATATTTGAAAATAGGGGAACTACAGCGGTATTCCAGGAGCATCAATGGATGGTGGTACATTGTTACCCCCACACCAATTGTATTTATATTTACGATTTTCTATTATCCATCCATAATTATCAGGTGTCTCCTTGTTGGCTTTTATACATATACTGACAATATATTATGTTCGTAGAATATGTTGATATAATACGGATTTACGGTGAGGGGGGGGAGGGGGGGGGGGTGGAAATTCGATGAATCATAATTTAAATATTGTTCATGAAACGGTTCATTCACGTTTTTTGGTATGTAGGTGATAATGAATTTGCCACATCTGCCTTCGTTAATATTAACTGTTTTGCTTCCATAAATTTCACAGACGAGTTCAATAATTTCAGAAATTTCAGTGATCCGTTCCATTGTGTGAGCATTTCTGTTGGGTCGTTAAAAATAACGGATCATATTCACAACCTGGTTATGCATGAAATCCTGGTTTCTGCACTACCAGTGCAGAATAAATTCATCACCTGAAAAATACAAAAACAAATGAGAAATCCCAATAACATAAACTTCCCAAATGTAAAACCCCAATAGGATACACTTACCTTAAATTGTCCCTGAATTCTCTTCATTTATTATGTCAATCTGAAATTAAATTAAACAATTATTATCATTAAAATTGTTTATTAATCATGAAAATACTTATCTTATTCCTAATTTGTTGCACACAATAATTTTCTGTCCTTTGTTGACATTTCCAAATTTCAATATAAATTCAAATGTCAATAATTACAGTAGAATTCAAGGCTCGAAAAGAAGAAATCTAATATTTATTTGTATTTTTTCGAAATTCGAATTTTATGTAATATTTGACTGACGCGACATCTCATGAGGGGGAAAAAGACATTTGTTTTCGTAAAAAAAAAACAGAACGAAAAGAAGTGTATTTCTCTCGGCCATTACCAGTGAGACCGTGAATCAATCACAACCAAAAGTTTTGTTAAACCTAAATAAAAATCATAAATAAAAATTATCAATAAATTATACGTTTTATAACGTTTTACAAAAGAGATAAATTCAAACCAGTATTTCATTTTCATTTTGTGAAGTCGTGAATTTATACTTACCTTGTGCTGCCGCTACAACATTGAAGTTTACCATACAGTTCGTCATCCATCAACCAAACACCTGGTAAACTCAATGGCCCGAGTTCGGCATATATTTAGCTCGCTTATGTTAATACATCTTTTTTTATGGCCAATACCGTATTACATAAAAAGGTGCTATGCATCACTAGATAAATGGTCCCTGTACTATTTTTGTGTCCGCCTAGTTACTGAAATAATTGGATTATTCTTAACTGTATAATTATGACAACGTTTATAATTTATATTAATTACTATACTTCCAATAAATATTATTATTTGATCAGTACTCCAGTGATTAATTAAAAATTCATCTAAAACGTCTTTAAATAGAAAATCGTGGCGTTGTACTCGGGTTGTCAATATGTACCTACTTTGTGAACTTAAACGATTGTAGACTTTTGATGTTTGTTAAGAATTTAATTTGTCTGTCTGTAATAAGTTGATTTTTCGGCATTTTTTATAGACAAATATATTAATTGTTCATGGCAATCCCAATATTTTCGATTTGGTAAATCAGAAAAATATAGAGGCCAATCGCTCTTAATATATCTACTGAAAAAAAGTAGAAATATCTTCCCCCCTCCCCGTAATTTTGACTGAAGGCCCAGAGTTATACCAAATCGAAAATATTGGGATTGCCATGAACAATTAATATATTTGTCTATAAAAAATGTTGATGTTTGTGTATAGACCCGTCCATATGGTACAAAGACATTGGAACCACACTTAGGTCTACCAATAGTGCAAGCAATCGTCCGAATAAATAGCGTTTTTTACAACTCGTGCCTTTTATTGATGCTTAAAATCTTGTACTATTAGTGGCACATTCCTGTACAAACTTTTCTCTTAAATAATTTCCATTTATTTGAAAGTTTTCAAGTAGTTTTCAACTTAATCAGATGCAGCCTTTCCAATTGAAATATTATAAAGAAAACCTGGATTAAACTAAACTTTAATTACATAAGATTCTAAACCTGCAGTGATATCGTTGGAACTGCGACTTAGTAATCGACAATAATATCGATCAAATCAATATAAATCATGAAAAATTGAGCAGTTTTACCTAAAGTTCAGTCTTTCGAATACTGTTTATGTTTAGTATATGCCCTAATAATTTTTAAAAGTTCTTTATTTCCAAATATTTCAGTACCAGGCTTAAAAATCGTCAATTGAAAGGTCCGTTTTTTCAAGAAAGAACTCGAAATATAATATTTCAAGCCCTACTGCCATTAATGGACCCAAACGTTTACATCTGTGGAAGTGTTTTCCTTGAAGAAATCCATCAACAGATCCATTAGCAATAATTTCACTGTCAACAGCAATTGTCATTAAACCACTGTCACAAGTTTTCCAATTGTTTAGAAAAAGCCATCATAATATGAAATGGTCCAAGATGTATAAATAAATTATCATTTAATGTTTTCTCAACGGATCGTATTTGGAGTGCTACTTTAGCAATGGCTAAATCATACGTGACTTCTAAGTATATTTGATTCAGTTCTTCGGCGATCTTTTGATCGATCATATTTTCAATGACAACAGATGGATTCGCAGGAATGGATAGCAGACTTTATTCTGGCTGAGGAAATATGGTCCCATCAGATTGTTGTGTATAAATGTTTCATAAACAAAAAGTTTTAGTGTGAAAATTTACAGATTATATTAACTGAGCAATTCATAATTGCTTTAGCTGTTAAGCATGGATACAAAAAGGAGATGCCTTGAAGAGCACAACTTGGATCCTGTAATTCCACAGCAACAACATTAACTCCATATAATAAGCTTCATATAATAACTGAAGGCTTTTTAAATAGTTCATGTGACAACAAGTATATCGTAAAACCAATTAATATTTGCTCCGTATATTGGCAACATATTTTTTGTTATGCATGAAAAAGCAGGCCTCACACTGTTTAAAGGGAGAATCTAGAAGGAGATTCATATTCAGGCCCGGACCTGGCCAACCCACAGGCCGGACCATAACCTTATTACAGACAAACATTCAATCCCCACCAATCACCCATCAAGAGTAAAGTCCATATCTGGTGCAAATCACTAACCAAATTGATCAAGAACCAATTAGAAGTTTAGTTTCAAGCTGTCGCCATATCAGGGATATTTCATGACTGCACACGAAATGAAATACTTTCCATACATGACACTTAAAAGGTTCTATTTATACACATATTTAAATTTTATATGGGATCTCTACATAAAACTTGACCTGATGGTATTTCTGGACCTAACTAATGACTGGACACACTAATTGAACCACTTTCCAGATATAACATTTTAAAGGTTGGATTTATCCAAATGTTTGATTAATTTCACTCAAACGAATTTCCCAGGCTCCCAACATGAAACTTGTCCTGATAATTTTTCTAGGGATAACTGTTGTGTACGCACACAAATTGAAATATTTTTCAAGCATGACACTTTAAGGGTTGAATTTACATAAAAATTTTAAATTTTATATTATGCTTCTCTCAAGAAACTTAACGTGTAATTACTATCGAAAGCAATGACAAACAAAAACGAGCCTGTATCCAGCCACAAAATTACGAAATGGAAATACCAGCTGATTGCTCATGGTGAGATAGCAAACACACTATCTGCATTACCGACATTTTATTACTTTCGGCTGAAAACCTTCGGCTAACTTTAACAGGGTAAAAAATCATGTCCCATAAAATGTTTGTTTTACTCAGTGCTACACATTCAAAACATAAAAATCATGAAATTAAAACATGACTTCCGGTCCCCTATAAATAATTTGTGATTTCACGTATTTTTCTCCATATTTGTTTCCAGACATAAATTTTTTCTTTCTGTTTGGATGTAAATTTACCATTTCGACAAATCCCTCATTCATATCATCCCTCATTATATCTAAGTATTTAAAAGTCAAAAAAAATATTGAGGTTAGGTCACCCGAAAAAAATTAAATTTGTATTTCGCGTCCGTTCCGATGTTTTCTCTTCCATTCATTCTGTTTAATTTTCCGTTTTTAACACACATTGACAGTTCTAATAAAACGAACGGAACGGATACATTCTGGTTGAACCTTAAACCTAACCAAAATAAACAAAATCACTTAGGTTTGCTTAGGTTTTTTTAAGTTTTTTCTCTCTCCGCCTCTCTCGCTGATCGATAATTATTCTGTTAAATATTCCTCATTTTAAGGCGAAGCACTTTACTAGTGAGCCAAATCGGAGGTTTGCTGAGCTTCGTTTATCTTTAAAAAATTACCACCTTAGAATGGTTGGTTGGGATTCTCACTGCCCATGGCCGTGGGCCACCTCAATATGATACAAGCGAGGACCGCCTTCGAGAGGTACAGAACATTCACTTCGTATATGGTATTGAGTGCGGAACTTTTACGGGATTTAACCAATTTTAATAATAATGATTATGTGCTATGCAACATTTCTATTTGTCATACTTACAAAAACATTTAAATTTACATTATATGTATACATAACTAAAACTCTGTACGTACATAGACTTGTAGTGTGTATAAAAATTGGAATTATTTATTTTCTGCAGCTTAAATATATCATTTTAATTAAAGAAAATAAAAACTTTAAAACATTAAAATTAGAATCTAAGTTTTCTTTTAACTTCAAAATTATACAAAAAATTTGTACATTTATTCACACATATAAACCAACTTGCATACTCTACATTCATGTTTGTATACGTACGAACACATAGTGACTAGAAAACTTTTCATTTCTAATTTTCCAAACATGATATACAACACAAAACAACGATACAATACAAACAGACAAAGTAAATTCATAAATCAAAATGAAAGTTATTCGAGAATTTCCCAACAAACAAATAAAATCTACTCTACTGTAGAGCGCACAGTAGTTCTGTTTGTCTAAAGTTATGTTACGTAAAATAAAAAATAAAAACCAAAGCCAGTATTTGTTACGTTTGTACATTACATGTATCGTGTGAAGTGATCAAACGACAACCCTATAAATATGTAGAAAATTGTGTCATTCTGATTAAATTATACGGCTATCCATATACACGAGTTAAGCAGACCTCAAAAATAATTAAATGAACTTTGTATTTGTTGTTGTTGTCGTTGTTGTGCCCTGCTCCTGAAATGAGAATGTTCATAATGATTATCACCATATCATGATGTTGATTTTATCCTACATAACTTTTATAGTTTTTTTTTTTTTAAACGAATGAAACTTAAACTTTTAACTTTGTTATTAATTATTGTTGGTAGTATTTTGTATTTATCCAACTCCCTCGTTCACCTGTTCAAATAACATTATCACACACTATTGTGTACATAAATATGCTTTTTAACTGTGTTTTGTAATGTGTGTATAGTGAGTGTGTTGTCTTCTTCGGGTTTGATGACATTAAAGGGTTGAAAACCAAAATAAAATGCTTCAAATCATAAATTATATTAAAGTTAAACAAGATGGGGAAAGTTGCAATGGAATCTAAGCATAGTAAAAAAAAAAAATGTTTGGTGTGGAATAAAATTTATGTTGATGTGAGAATTTTATGTTACTGCATGCTGAATATGTTTCGTCTAGTTTTGTCGAGTTATTTTTATTTAGAGAGTTCAAAAGCACAGTCTTATTGTCTATACGTTGGTGAACATTAAAAATTATTTTTTTATTGTTCGCTTAATTACTTAAAATTATAAATGTGCTTGTACACAAACGGTTTCGTTTTATTACTATTTGGAATTTCGTTTACATTTAAAACATTTTACGGCAACATCGCAATGGTCGATTTCAATTTCTTCATTAGCAAATTTAGGAAATCTGGAAAATTCGATTTTTCGTAAATCATTAGAAACTTTGTATAAAATCTGCCTCTAGAGTGTTATGTCTGGAGATCGACTGCTTTGATGTATTTCCCCATCTGAAGCTTGAACTGAAATTTTGCCTATAATAGCTATCGACAAGTCACACCAATACAATCCCTCCCCAAAACATTATACTCTAGAGGCTGATTCTAACAAAGTTTCAAATGGTTTTTGGAATTTTTCCAAATTTCCAGTCGTATTTTCGCAGATTTCCCATGGGACCTATTAGCAAATCACGACTCATCTTCAGAAACACACCCTAGATGCTGATTTTACTCCACTTTTTGGATTCTTCTGATTTTCGGATATTTTTCAGGAAAAGCCTCTTTTCCAGCCTCTAGATTGTTGTGCCTGGAGCTGGATTGCTTTGATGTGACTTGTCAATGGCTATCGCAGAATATAAATGCAGTCCTTGTTTTCCGTGGGAAATTTGGGTGAATTCGATTTTCCAAAAATCATCAAAAAAATCATTAGACAATCCATCTCCAGGTACAACATTCTAGAGGCTAATTTTATAAAAATTTTCGAATGATATATGGAAAATCGAATTTTCCCAGATGTCCCACGGGAAACTTGAACCAGCAGAGGTGGATCGAGTAGACGAGACAGTAAAGACGCAACAATTTCAAACTTTGCTACGGCTAGTATAAATTTAGGAGGCCGCATGGGAACATGATGATTAAACAAAATTTCGTCTTCTCACAACTGCCGATGGAAAAAATAGCGGAGACAAAACTATTGCTGCTATTGACAAACCACATCAATAGAATCCATCTCGAGATATAACACTCTAGAAGCTAATTTTACACAAAGTTTTTAATGATTTTTTGGAAAATCGAATTTTTCCAGATTTCCCACGAGGAACTTGAACTGAAACGTTTTCCTGTGATGCCTATTATCGAATGATTAACGTTACAATTACCGTTAAATAAAAAATTAAAAAAATAATAATAATAAATGAAAATGATTCCATTAGCAGAACACGAATCCAGAGGTCCAGTTCGGGATTCTCTGATAGCCTAAGCTCAGGGTCACGCGTGAGGTTTTCGGAAGTAGAATCGTAACAGTTAGACCGCATTAAAGACAAGCACTAAAAGACAGGAGAAAGGATCGCACCCCCGCATGTTTACAGGAGAGAACTGGAAATAATAAACAGGGTGTGACTATTCAGGGGACACACCACCCCGCAAGACCTCCACATAGTCTGTCGAAGAGGGCCCGGTTAATCATATGGCGAATATAAAAAAGATGGCTAGGTCCCATCTGGGCACCGATGTCGTTAACAGAAGGAAGAACTCCTCCTCGCCAAACCATACAACACATATGCCATGCCGATCTCTGAACATAGTCTTTCCGTAGACCGACATCGCCAGAGGAAACCCTTAATCATAAATAATTACAAAATGAAAGGGTATCCTCCCCAGTTGGCCTTACAACCGCACTCTCAGAGAAGGCATGAGAAGCGCGCTACTCTTAAATATAATAATAAAATGACCTGCGAACAAGTTAGGGCCGCAAAATTTAACAAACAGAGAGATGAACGAAGAGGGCTAGCGGTGTACGAATAACCGTCGAGACGATGGACCGCTCAATCAACACCGTAGTGGTGGAAATAGCTAGTACGACCGTCTCCAGGCTCTGGGCACATGAAGCAGCCAGACACAAAATTTAACAAGATACAGCAGTAAGCAGAAGGACGGAGACTAAAGTAAATAAATTTCGAAAAGGGCTCCCCTCAGGACAAGGAGGAAGAGAAACACCCACCTCTAACTGGATGTTTATCTTCCTTTTTGTTTAACCCTCCCCCTCCCCCCGCTTTAATAATAATAATAATACCATCACCGGAGCGGACTCAACCTCGGGTGAACTCACGTAACGACATCGTAAGAAACAACAAGAAGGTACACCCTAAGTGACACTACGGGGAAAAACGAGAAGGCTCCAAAACTGTACCCATTTACAATTACCGCATCCACCTGTGAAACACTCCCTAATCTATACTTAGAAAGATTTAACTGATTAAACCCTCACGATTTACGTAAAAAGTGAAAAAATATGGTTGGTACCAAAACAAAAAAAAAAATTAATTAGGAAAATTGAGACAACCCAAAAAATATGTTCTGAAAACTTACAGTTCACGTTCACCATCCATGTATGGAGCTAAAGCTTTAATTAAATATCCCCTTGGAGTTTTGTTGGTTGGTTGTGGCGGAGGAGGGGTTAAAACTAAAATGATTTATGATATAGAACTGAATTTACACTAACAATGGATTGACCAACCACAAATATTTTAGAATTTAAGAGATCAACACAACAATCATAAAATTATAAAGGTGCGAACACAATTCGCATCCCCCCCCTCCTTGGAATTGAAGGGATTCATCTCGTACGGTGTGCTTCGTCATGCTTCCAGGTTATGAACCGAGGAGGTACCTAGCCTTCCTTAAATAGAAGGTGCCTTGAAGACCAACCGACGCTCCTCCATGCTTTGGTTCCTTTTTGGTTGTTTTATTCCATTTTGGAGCCAACACCGTTCCAGATATTTTGATTTTTTTGTCGGTTCATTTAAAGTTTTGTTTCCTATTAATTTCTTTTATTTTTTTGGAACACGTTTAGTAGAGCATACCAGTTGAAAAGGCCATTTCTTGAAAAGGGGAATTAGGGGTAAACTACAATTTGGATTGAGTCTTGGCTCAGAAACCTTAATATTTGACAGCCAATAACTTATTATGGTTCGAGTCTTGGGTCAAAAACTACTTGTTTTGGTTTGTATGGAAATCTCAGTTTGCGTATTATTTCTTAGATAGAACAGAACCATCTGGTTTTATAAAAATAAACTATATTTTGACATTTGCGTGTAAATATTGATTTATAATTAAATGCTAACTCTAATAATTTATATATTGTGTATAAAATATACTTTGTTTATTAATAATGAAAGTTCATGTTTATGAGGCCAACGAAATGATTTTCCTTTTAATATGACCGCTACCAAAATGTTTATGTTTATCATAAAGGCATCATAAGTGGGATTATCATTAAAAATCAATTTCAAGCAACGCATATGTAATCATAACACAATGCGATATAATGGCCGAGAGGAATGTATATCACCACACGGTAGAATTTAGTATCCGAACATATTTCCATCAATTTAAAAAAACACGGCCAAATCAACATTTTCACCACTGATATGAAAATTGCCTAAGCCCCAAATATATACGGTACTATCTCCATATGGTAATGATGATGTTGATTATTGATAAGTAACAATGATAATGGTGCATGCAGGTAATGATAATTGTGAACACAAAATATTCCCTGTTGAAATATTCTGAAAATGGACATTTCTTTTCTAATATTAATATTAAATATCTATTAAATAGAAACGAATATTTAAATTCTGGAATATGAAGATTTAATTTCCTTATCCAGAATTTTGTGTTAAAATATTTGGGAAAAGGGGGGAAAATACAGCTATTTTATGTTTATTTTGTTTTCCGAAAAAAGAAATAACCAAGATACCTCCCTGATTTTCTATATTCAAGTTCCTTACCTTAAAATACTTTTGGTAACTGTCAAATTTCACCATATTCGGTTAACAAATGACAAAGATAACCATGACCATCGTCATCATCATGATAACCACCATCATCATCACTATCTCCATGATAATCACTGCCACAGCAATCATCATCACCATCATCATCTCAATCCGCATCTTCATCAACATGACCATAACCATCATTAATCACCATTATTTCCATCTTAATTGGTAATATTCTAGAACTCCTTCGTAAAATCATTTGAGAATCCAACTTCCATTAGACTCGGCAAATTACATCATAATCGGTTACAAAATAACCAAATTACAGGCAACCATATTCATAAACTTCATTCAAAAATGTATGATGGTATAATGGTATGATGGTATGTGGTATGATGGTATGATCGAATGATGGTAAGATGGGATGATGGGATGATGGTACATTAGTACGACGGTGTAATGGTACGATGGTGTAACGGTGCGATGGTATGATGGTATCGTGGTAAGAAGGTATATACGATAGTATGATTGTGTGATGTTATGATGATACAGTGGTATGATGGATTGATATTATTGTATGATGGTGTGATGGTACGATTATATATATGATACAACGTACGATGGTATGACGGTATTTATTCTAGAATGATGGTATGAGGGTATGACGCTATAATGTTATGCCGGTTGGATGGTATGTTGATATAATGACGTGACAGTATGATGGTACGATGGTACAATTGTGTGCTGGTATGATTATAGGGATGGTGTGATGCTACGATGGTATGATGGAGTCTATTTTTGTCTTTTGAAGAGGACAGATTAATAATAATTGCAAAAATTAAATATTTTAAATTATTTTTAACTGGTTTCAAGTAAATCAAATCGCATTAAAGTGATATATTGTGAAAATGTTGTAATTATCTCGGTAATTATAAACAATTAAATGAATTGTAAAATTCTATGATTAATAAAGTTAATTCGTTGTCAATAAAATTTGTGCTAAACAATTTACCCATTATAACTGTGGTTACTGCTATTTAAACTCTTGTTAATAAAATTTTCGTGGTGTAATAACTGTTATTAAATTAAAAATTATAATACATAAATAAATACGTGCAATAATTTAAATAATGAGTTTATGTAAAATTTGTGCAACAAAAATTAATCGCGATGATTCTAAAGTCAAGTGTGTAGTTTGTTCCACTTTATACCACTCTGCTTGTATTAAATTAAATGAAGCAGATCTCGATAAGAGATTACTCTCATGGAAATGTGCTGTGTGTACAGATAACCAAAAATTATCGAAACCATTGCCTTCGTCATCTAATATTGGAAAAACAGCAACATCTAAAGATACCGCTTCTATCCAACAACCAACTGTGTTCGGTACAAATGATGTGGATTTCAGTGACAGTGTTGCTTCGTTCAAGTTTATATACGAACAATTGAAAATGAACGAAGTGACCTTCTCCAAACGGTTTGACTGCATCGAAATTCTCCTTAGCAAACTGGATGAACTTCAATTAGAAAATTCAGCCTTGAAAAAGAAAGTAACTGATTTAGAATGGCGCATTGACAGCATTGAACAGCTGAACAGAAATAAATCGTTGGAAATATTTGGCTTGCCTGAATCACTCACAGCTGATGAAAATAGCATAATTGAAAATACGGCTAAATTAATCACTCAAGGTCTAAATATTAACATCGGCGTGGATGATGTACAGTCGGTCAATAAAATAAACACACCGCGCGTGAAAAAGTTAGTTATTAAATTTAAAGATCAACGCATTCGAGATTCTATTTTGGCCACTAAAAAGAAGCAGAGATTATCAACCCAATGCCTTGGAGTATCACCGGTAAATATTTTTATTAATGAAAATTTGACAAAGTTCCGGAGTCATCTATATGCTGAAGCGAGGAAAATCAAAAAATCTAACACGATAAAATATGTATGGATTCGTAATGGTAATATCTATGTACGGAAAACTGAGGGTTGTCCAGCAAAGTTAATTAAATCAACATCTGACCTTGATGAAATTTAAAGTATTAATTTTATTAATTTTAATTTGTTTTGATGTCATTTGTAGTTCATGAAGGTGGTGGTGATTTAATTGATGATGTCAATAAACCTGCAGTAATTTCAAAATTTTATGTGTTGCATTTTAATATAAGAAGCATGCGGGCAAATTTTACTTCGCTTCTG
Organism: Tipula vernalis; assembly: GCA_958295665.1. Taxonomy (NCBI): domain Eukaryota; kingdom Metazoa; phylum Arthropoda; class Insecta; order Diptera; family Tipulidae; genus Tipula; species Tipula vernalis. Next base: position 304,379,358 of record OY282560.1, on the reverse strand, counting down.
GTTAACCTATCTAGTTATTCCATTGTGCCGGATATTATTTTTTTAACGGAAATATGGATTACTAATAATGAAGTTCATTTTTATAAAATCCCTGGTTATAATTTTTTTAGTTGTTGTAATGATATAAATCGTGCGGGTGGAGTAGCGGCGTTTGTAAAAAATTCTATTACGGTAAATTTTTTTAATTATAATATAATAACTGCTGACTGTATGGAGCTCAATTTCTCTGTTGGGGATTTTTTAATTAGTAGCTTATGTATTTATCGCTACAATTGGAACTCTGTTGATAACTATTTAAACGAAATTATTCCGATCCTAAATAAGTTTCGCAAATCAAAAAATTTTCTACTGATTGGTGATATCAATATAGATATTTTATCAACCAGCAATATAATAGACAATTATATGATGACTCTATCGTCTTTTGGGCTATGCTCTCTGATTAATTCACCTACTCGAGTAGTAAATAATAGCTCCTCGTGTATTGATCATGCGTTTTACCGGTTCAGTTCTAAACATTTATTAATTTTTGGTGAAACAGTAAATCTTCAAGTTACCGATCATTCACCGATTTTATTGACACTCTCAATCAAAGCTTCAATAGATCAGAAAAATAAAGATCCCAGTCCTAATGTATCGTGTATTAATTATGACATTTTTAATGATCTTTTGCAGTGTCAAGTGTGGGATGATGTGTTCTTGTTAAACTGTGTCAATATGTCAATGAATAAATTCTTGGAGATATTTAAGTTTTGTTTTGAGAGTAGTAAATTTCAAAAGGAAAATAATTTCAAGAGCCGCAAGATAGCTCCTTGGATGTCACTCAAACTACATTCACTGGTGAACATGAAAAATAAATTGGGCAAAAAACTTAGAAAACACCCTATGAATTCTAAGCTGTTGAACCGTTTTAGGCGAATAAATGAAACGTGTAGAGTAATGATTAATTCGGAGCGTATAAACTATTATAGGAATCTTTTTGATAATTGCTCTAATAATAGCAAAACACAATGGAAAATACTTAATTCATTAGTAGGTGATGATTCTAGTAGATCTGACATAATATCTTCTATACTTGATGAAGATGGTAACGAAATCACGAATTGTTTGGATATTTGCAATATCTTTAACCGTCATTTTATCAGTTCATTTAGTAGCTTGCACTGTAATTCTGCTTTACATTGCTATGTTAAGTGGCAAAATGAAACTTTTGTATTCCAGGAAATTACTCCTGAAGAAGTACTTTATACAATTGCATCACTAAATAATAAAAAGTCCAGTGGTTCCGATAGAATCAATTCTAAAGTTTTAAAACGAACTGCTCTAAATACATGCTATATACTAGCTTATATTTTTAATCGTAGCGTAACAACTGGTGTATTTCCTAATGTCCTAAAATGTGCAAATGTTATCCCATTGTTTAAAAAAAATAATAAATTGTGTATGACAAATTATCGCCCAATTTCACAATTACCAACAATTTCAAAAGTTTTTGAAAAACTGATGAAAATCCGTATGACATCGTACTTGGAAAATTTCAATTTTTTTAGTGATTGCCAATATGGTTTTAGAAAGGGTCTAAGTACTGAAGCTGCACTTTTAAAATTTTTTTCCTTGGTATATGATTCTTTAAATAGTGGCAAATTCGTGAGTGTGCTTTTTCTGGACATATCTAAGGCCTTCGACTCTGTTAACCATTTACAATTATTAAACCAATTGTGGCATATTAGATTTAGAGGATTTACCTATAACTAGCTACAATCTTACCTTCAAAACAGATTTCAGAAAGTGATAATAGGTGACTGCACCAGTGATCTCAATGAAATTCTTTCAGGTGTCCCTCAGGGCTCTGTTCTTGGTCCATTACTTTTTTTAATTTACGTCAATTCATTTTTCGATTTAAATCTTTATGGGAAAGTAGTAGCATTCGCTGATGACATTGCGTTAACTTATTCTGCCGTTAGTTTCGATGAACTGGAATGCCAAATGAATTACGATTTAGCGGTATCGCACGTTTGGTTTTCTGATCATCAAATGCGTTTAAGTGATAAATCTAGAGGCATGATATTCAATATAGGGTCACGAGTGGTTAGAGATTTGAATGTGTTTTATCACGATGATAAGTGCACTAGTTCTAATGATTCTAATAATTGCTTTAAAATTCAATTTGTTCATGAATTTAAATATTTGGGAATAACTATTGATAGCAGCTTAAATTTTAAATCTCACATAAATAATGTTAAGGGTTATTTAAATTTTGCTCTTAGAAAGCTTTCTTTACTTCGAACAATTTGTCCATTGGAAGTGCTGCTCAAAGTATATTATGGAATTTTCAATTCTAAAATTGAGTATGGTCTTGTTGTATATGGCGGAACCTACGTCACTAATATTAAGTCCTTAATAATTGCACAGAAATTTGCTTTAAGAATTATTTATAACCAAAAGCGTACTGTCCATTGTTTTCCGATATTCAAGAAGAGTCAAGTGTTACCTCTTCGGTACTTATATGTATATAAAGTTTTAAAACTTTTCTTTTTGCGTAGTGGGCATAAAATAGTGGGAACTCACTTGTATAACTTACGCAATAAAAATGCCTGCATTATTCCGTTCACTCGCAAAGAGTACTTTAGGAATTTTTTTATTTCAAATGCTCCAGTCCTTTTTAACAAATTACCGTTAGCCATTCGGAGTGAACAATCAATCAAACGCTTTGGGATATTGGTGAAGGAATGGCTTTTTATGCAGGAGGATGTTGAAAGTTTGTTTCAAGTTTGCCATTAGTAGTAACGATGGCTGTTAAAGAAGTAGCTTCGTAATTTGGAGAAGTCTAGACCAGGGAGAGGTATTTCTACATACAGTCAATCAGTGTTTTGTAAATTAACTTTCGTGTTTTAGTAAATGTCTTTTATCTTATTGTTTGTTCCTCTTCATTAATTAATTATTTGATAATTCTATTTGATGGTGATTCAATATAGACATATTTGTCTCAGAATCACCTACCTATATTCAACATAAAAAAAAATAAAAAAAATATAGTGGTATGATGGTATGGTGGTATGATTATATGATTGTATGATGGTACGATGGTATGATTTTATGATGATTTGATGGTATGATGGTATGAAGTCGAATGATGGAACAGTGTCATGATGGTATGATGGTATAATGGAATAATGGTGTGGTGGAATGATTGTCTAGCGTACGTCTGCCGGTATGATAGTGAGTAAGGTTTGAGTTGAAATTGAGATGGATTTAAAAAAGAAGTTCAGTTAGGGAATAATTTGAGGTCGAGTTTAGGGCTTTCGAATCGAGTTAATTTTGGGATTGGGTTGGAAAATAAGGGTAGAGTTGAGCAGTGGGTTAAGATTTGGGTCGAGCTTTGTTTAGTTGACGTAGAATTACGATGAAGTTAGCTTGCATTGGGGTTGTCAGTTTTTGGGGAATTATTTAAGGGTTGATTTGAAGTTAGGTTAAGGGTTGATTTGAAAGTTGATTAAGAGTTTAGGATTGTATTGCGATTGATATAGAGATTGAGTAGTAAATTGAGTTGGCGGTTAAGCTCAATATTGACTTAAGAGGTTCATTTCGCGGTTGTTTTTGGAGTTGAATTAATCAAGAGCGATGTTCTGATCACCTTATGAGGTTTCAGCCCTTTGTATAGTATATTATTTATTTAAGTAAATAAATGGATTTTGTTATTAATGTTGCTTTAGAAGCATTGCATACAACTAGTTCAATTAATTTAGGAATTGATGATGAAGTTGATATTTCTCTATTACATATGCCCTCATCCCGTTTGCTTGATTTGAAAATTGGAGTTATCTAAGAGATTTTTCTTTTTTCGGGAAATGCAGCAGTGGTTAAGCAACTGAACAGTTTACACAACGGATTTATCAAAATAGTCGCAAACTAGACTAAGTTTACGATAATTTTATTAAGAAGACGAAGAAATTAATTAGAATTTGTTTTTTAGAAGTACCTCTAACTAATTTAGGGGTACTTCTAAAAAACAAATAACATTCTGCAGGTTGATACACAAAGTTTATAATGATTATAGGAACATCGAATTTTCTCAGATTATTCACGGAAAATTTGAACGGAACATTTGTCCTGCGATTTACACATAAATGCAATATATCAGGGGTCGTGTTGGTTTTTGAAATAAATTATTACATATCCGCCGTCGATGGACTTTCTGGTCTTTATGTTTTTTTTTTTATTTTACAAATGAGAATTAGTAAATTGGTTATTTCGAGAAAAATCATAAAATTCAAAACATATAATAAAACTTTGACTAAAATAAAATTTCAAATAGACAAAAAATTTTACAGCCTAGCAAGACTCAAAATTCTACGATTTATTAAAATCTGACTCATTCTTGTAAATTTACATTTTTCGCGTTGACAATTTTCCAACCAAAATCATAATTCATTCTCTTTTAGTTTTTCATTTTTTGTTGTCGTTTTTTTTTAAGCATGACACTAATCCGCTGATGATGTACAACCAAATATAATACATATAAAGAAGAGACAACAAAAAATTATTTTTATCTTAAGGAAACACAAACAAACTCACTCGTCCACACACTAGTTGAGTAGCTCTCTAGTAATTTGAAAATGACATCAAAAATCGCGCGAGTAAATTAGCAAAAGTTGACAAATAAAAAAAAAAAAAAAAAAAAAATTGTTGCTCGCTTTATATTATATTCCGCGAATTGAGAACCGAAGTTTCTGTAGACAGAACAACAGTCTTTTTATGCGCAATGAAAATTGGAATAAACTTACCTCAACTGAAAAATTAATAAAAAAAAAAGAAAATGTTAGTGTTGATATAGTTTTACAGCAAAAAAGCAAAAAAAAAAAAAAAAGAAAAATTTGAATCAGAACGGAAATTATCATCTCAGTATTTTCTTATTCGCCGCTGATCAAAGATGTTTTATTGTCGGACGAGGGGCTATTTATATTTATAAAACCTTATGTTTTATCTTAAACTAAAAAAAAAAAATTGTTTTCTGTTGGTTTTGAATTTTTGATATTTTCTAAAGTGAAATTAACGCTAAAAAAATATTTTTTTACGTAGTATGTCTAAAGTGGTTGATTGTCAGTTCAATGTTACAGGTTTTCTATAAATATAAATAATAAAATAAATAAGTAAATAGAATTTTTAAAGTTTCCAACAAAAGAAACAAATTTTTAAAACAGAAATTCAATTTAAGTTACTCGTAAAAGTGGTTTGGTTTGTAAAAGATAGAAATTGGCTTTTACTGTTTTTAGTGTATAGGAAATTAAATATTTAAAGTGGATATGTTCAAACTTGCGCGAATAATTTAATCAAGTATCTTCATGCCATTTTGGATTTTTACTTTTTTTTTTTTTTCATTTTACGTAAGTACATAACTTGATTTGAAATAAAATATTATGACGTTTATTGTTATCCAATTTAAAATAATTTATAATGACGTTTATCGCTATACAATTGTAGCACAGTTGAAGTGTAATTGGTTTATTACAATTGTATGCTGCAGTCTTTGTGGTTATTGAATGATTTACCTAACTTGTAACCGTTATCAATTACAATCAGTTTTGTATTTTGATTTAATTCTTCAGACAATGGGTTTTAATATTATTTGGTTCGAACATTTGTAAAATATTTGCAAAGGATTAAACATGGCCCGCAATTTGTCTTTGAACTTGAAAGTTTAAGGCATAGCTGCTAAAATATTATTTGCGTCGAAAACAGAATTTAGACGTAACTATTGCATGAAATAAAATTTAATTACCAATTAGATTGGTAAAACGATTTCGATGCAAGCGTCATTTTTAATTATGGTGCAATTGTATCAAATTAAATTACTTTGTGTATCGTAAATTCTGTTTTAATATAATTGAAAATAAAAATGTAGATATCATTTAAAAACAAAAATGCACTTAACTGTACAGAAAATCTTCAAGGAAGACTCAGTTTACGTAGAATTTTAGCTCGTTTTTCTTTTCTATGGTATTATGCAGAAATACATTGGTCAGAAGCAAAATTGATCATTCAAAATATTGTAAATCGCTAGTCACCAGAGACATTACACATCTTTAGAGGCTATGCACGAATCTACTAAATTTTTGGTATCCAGATATTAAGGAGAATACGGCGGGTGTAGTAGTTAAGCACCTTTAATATTTCGTTCGCCGATTTTGAAATATAAGGCCAAGCGTAGTCGTGCTGGAAAATCACTCTGCCATGTCGTTTCGCGTAATCTGGCCTTGTTTGCTTCAATGCTCATAATGTACCACACCAATGTAGCTCAAAATACACTACACCCAGTTGATCCCATCAAATACTGAGCATAAGCTGGGCACCATTAATATCCCGCTTTGCCGTTGATGTTGATACTTCAGCTGCCCTGTATGTGATGTTTTGTGCTTAGGATTATCGAAGCGATTCATTTTTCATAATAACTTGTTTCTTGCTTGTGAAACATTCCAATCGCATTTAAAGGTCTGGAAATCATTGATCGATCAACAAGTAATGATTGTGCAAGTTCTACTTCCAAACGAATCGGGTATACATCTAGTAAGGCTTCCACTATTTAATCTTCAAACTTTTTTGGCTGGCCTCTTTCTCTTACTCTAAGCTGCCCTTGGAGCATTTGTTCATTTTCAGTAGCAATTTTCTTCAAATGGAACCAAAAAAGCAATTTCCCGCAAATTTCGTTTTGTTGGCACAAAATTCGACATATTCAATGCTCAAAAAATGATGTCTTTGACACTTCGGCAAAATGACACTTCAGCAAAATGACACATACTGAAAGCTAATGACACGACATGTTGCTTTGGTATGAGGTTAGCATCAATATTGGGGTTTTCACCCATTTTAGAGGGTCGGGGTTAGGAAAAATTAACATGATAGTAAAGTTGTTCTAATACTGTTAAAGTTAGCCGAAAGTTGCCAGCTGAAAGTGAAAAGTCGATAATGCAGATTATGTTAGTCAAGCCGAAAGTAAAAAAAAATATGGTAATGCAAATTGTAAAATCCCAGCCGAAAGTAAAAAGTCGATAATGCAGATTAATATATAACATTCCAGCCGAAAATAAAAAAATTAGTAGTTATCAGCCGCAAGTAAATAGGATAAATAGATTTAAACAAAAAATTTTCTAAATAAATTTACGTGTAAAACTTTGCTTCGTAGAAAATCAGAAGAATATACAAAATTGGAATAAAATCAGCCTCTAGAGTATATGTATATCTGAAGCTGAATCGTTTTTATGTGATTTGCCAATAGCTATCGAATGAAAAAACTTAGTTCAAGTTTCCGGAAAATCTCGGAAATCTCGGAAAATTCGATTTTCCAAAAATTATTAGAAAACTGGTATAAAATCAACCTCTAAAGTGTTATGTCTGGAGATGAATTGAATTGATGTGATTTATTCAGCTATCGCAGGAAAAAAAATCAGTTCAAGTTTCCCGTGGGAAACATCGGAAAATTCGATTTTCCAAAAATTATTAGAATATTTGAATAAAATCAGCCTCTAGAGTGTTATGTCTGCAGATGGATTGCATTGATGTGACTTGTGAATAGCTATCGCAGGAAAAAAATTCAATTCTAGTTTCCCGTGGGAAATCTCGGAAAATTCGATTTTCCAAAAACTATTAGGAAATTTGAATAAAATCAGCCTCTAGAGTGTTATGTCTGGAGATGAATTGCATTGATGTGATTTATCAATAGCTATCGCAGGACAAAACTTCAGTTCAAGTTTCCCGTGGGAAATCTCGGAAAATTCAAAAAAGTTTCCAGCCGAAAAAGAGAAATGGATGAATAAAATCAGCGTCTAGAGTGTTATGTCTGGAGGTGGATTGCATTGATGTGACTAGTCAATAGCTATCGCAGTTTCTCGTGGGAAATCTCGGAAAGTTCGATTTTCCAAAAATTATTAGAAAATTTGTATAAAATCAACTTCTAGATCAGCAATCCATCTCCAGACATAACAATCTAGAGGCTGATTTTATACAAATTTTCTAATGATATTTTGGAAAATCGAATTTTCCGAGATTTCCCACGGGAAACTTGAACTGAATTTTTTTCCTGCGACAGCTATTGACAAGTCACATCAATCCAATCCATGTCCAGACATAACACTCTAGAGGCTGATTTTATTCATCCATTTCTTACTTTCGGCTGGAAACTTTTTTGGATTTTCCGAAATTTCCCACGGGAAACTTGAACTGAATTTTTTTCCTGCGATAGCTATTTACAAGTCACATCAATGCAATCCATCTCCAGACATAATACTCTAGAGGCTGATTTTATATAAATTTTCAAATAATTTTTGAAAAAACGAATTTTCCGAGATTTCTCACGGGAAACTTGAACTGAATTTTTTTCTGCGATATCTATTGACAAGTCACATCAATGCAATCCATCTCCAGACATAACACTCTAGAGGCTGATTTTATATAAATTTTCAAATAATTTTTGAAAAATCGAATTTTCCGAGATTTCCCACGGGAAACTTGTACTGAATTTTTTCCTGCGATAGCTATTGACAAATCACATTAATGCAATCCATCTCTAGACATAACACTCTAGAGGCTGATTTAATATAAATTTTTTAATAATTTTTGGAAAACCGAGTTTTCCGAGATTTCCCACGGGAAACTTGAACTGATTTTTTTTCCTGTGATAGCTATTGATATATCACATCAATGCAATCTATTTCCAGACATAACACTCTAGAGGTTGATTTTATACAAATTTTTGGAAAATCGAATTTTCCGAAATTTCCCACGGGAAAATTGAACTGAATTTTTTTCCTGCGATTGCTATTGACAAGTCATGTCAATGCAATCTATCTCCAGACATAACATTCTAGAGCCTGATTTTATACAAATTTTCTAATAATTTTTGGAAAATCGAATTTTCCGAGATTTCCCACGGGAAACATGAACTGAATTTTTTTTCCTGTGATAGCTATTGATAAATCACATCAATGCAATTCATCTCCAGATATAACACTCTAGAGGATGATTTTATATAAATTTTCTAATAATTTTTGAAAAATCGAATTTTCCGAGATTTCCCACGAGAAACTTGAACTGAATTTTTTCCTGCGATAGCTATTGATAAATCACCTCAATGCAATCTATCTCCAGACATAACACTCTAGAGGTTGGTTTTATACAAATTTTTGGAAAATCGAATTTTCCGAAATTTCCCACGGGAAACTTGAACTGAATTTTTTTCTTGCGATATATATTGTCAAGTCACATCAATGTAATCCATCTCCAGACATAACACTCTAGAGGCTGATTTTATATAAATTTTCAAATAATTTTTGAAAAATCGAATTTTCCGAGATTTCCCACGGGAAACTTGAACTGAATTTTTTTCCTGCGATAGCTATTGACAAGTCACATCAATGCCATACGTCTCCAGACATAACACTTTAGAGGCTGATTTTATACAAATTTTCTAATAATTTTTGGAAAATCGAATTTTCCGAAATTTTCCACAGGAAACATGAACTGAATTTTTTTCCTGCGATAGCTTTTGACAAGTCACATCAATGCAATTCATCTCCAGACATAACACTCTAGAGGCTGATTTTATATAAATTTTCTAATAATTTTTGAAAAATCGAATTTTCCGAGATTTCCCACGGGAAATTTGAACTGAATTTTTTTCCTGCGATAGCTGTTGACAATTCACATCAATGCAATCCATCTTCAGACATAACACTCTAGAGGCTGTTTTATTTTCGGCTGGAATGTCAATAACATAATCTGCATTATCGCTTTTCACTTTCGGCTGGAAACTTTCGGTTAACTTTAACAGGGTGTTGTTCTACGGTGTTCTACTATTTACAATTTTGTAATTTTTTATTTGAATAAAAGCGTTAATTTGGTATCAAAGCGTAGTTGATCATTGAAATTCATATTAGAAAGTAGTCTTCATGATGATTCAATTTTTCGTTTGTAGTACGTTTACACTTCCTCTCAATTTAAACCCAAACGAAGTCTAAAATTTTGATACACTGTTTTTCCTAATCTTTTAATTAAATAATCAGCTATCTAATCTATTGTCGCGACACTAACTAGCTCTAACTTTCCCTGTTCAACTTTCTCTCTCAGGAAATGATATTAAATACATCAATCTGTTTCCATTGTTTGAATTCAGGATTATTTGAGACATAAAAACATTCCAGATTTCCTTCATTGAACTGAATAGTCCATTCCAAATCAATCTTCATATAAATCAATATCTTACTCAACCAGATTATCTCACAGGCAGCATAAGTTGCAGCGACATATTCTACGTCTGTTGTTAGTATTGTAAACTGTATTTTCATAAACTTGTACCAAGAAACCACTAGTCGACTTTCCATTCGAACCATTTGCCCATTGGAAATTCACATAGCCTTGTAAAAGTGTTGAATTTAGATGATGATAAACAAGTTTATGTTTAGCGGTTCCCTTCAAATATCATAAAACTATCTTAAAAGTTGACCTGCTAAAGTAACTAATAGCGTAACAGATCTCTTATCTTGAACCTAGTATGAGGTAAATCAGAGTACTAATTTGTTTACGATATGGTTGGTTAGTTTAATTTTTATCAGTGGCTGGTTCCAACTTTAAGCAGCTTTCAATAGGGGTAGGGACCGAATTGCAATTGATCATGCCAAATTTTTCAAGTATTTTCTCAATGTATTTGCTTTGGTCAATTGTTAATGTACCGTTCAGTGAATCGATTGTGTTGTTAAGACTCAAATAATTCTTAACTTCACCGAGGTCTTTCGTTTTGAACTCGTTGAACAATTCATCCTTGACCTGATGCAATTGCAGCTGTAAAAGCAATAGTCTGATGGAGCGTTAGGATAAAATCGTGAAATCTTTAGATGCAACAGCAAGGTGATTGTTTCAATCCATCAGGAAGATTTATACGCAGTTTTCACATCTAGGTGGCCAAATTTGAATTTTATCTGTATTCCTACAGCCAGCAGCATTCTTATGGTTGATAATCGAGCAACAGGAGGATATGTGTCAGCATAATCAATTCCTGCATTTTGGCTAAATCCTTTTAGCAACCAATCGAGCTTTCCTTTTGTGTACCTTTAGGCAAAGAATATCCAGCGAGAGCCGATTAACTTTGTACCTTTTTCTTGTTTCACGATAATCAAAGCTTTATTTTCTTCCCATGAGTTGTTTTCATCTTGTACAGCTCTGTGCCTCTATGCCTCATGAATATTTCCAACAATGTTCGAATAATTTTCAGAAGTATTCTTTTCAAAATTGACCAGTACACTTAAAGCAAGTAAAACAGTATATCCAGTGTGAACATCATAATCAGATAAATATGCTAGCCTCTTACTTTCCCGATTATAACTTTTCGAATCGTAATATGGTTCTGTTAATTGTGTTTCATCTTCTTCATATTCAGTAGCTGATGTCATAACAAGAAAGAACTGACATTTTTTTCATTTACTTCATTTATCACTCGATAATTTCGTCATTAGAAAATAACGCCTCTTCTTTATCACAATCGAAACACCTCCGTGAAGTTGTCAAATAACAAGTAACAGCTTTCACCACATCCAACATGTATGTACTCTTAACTTTTATCATTGAACTTAGATCTCAATGGCTTCAATATATAAACAAATGCAAGCCGAAGCCACACAATAACTCTCAACTTTGATATGTCTGGTGTATTTGACGTAAACAGGGTTTTACTTTCTAAAGCAATGGTAGGACTTATATTTACTAGATACGTAGCTGTTTTAAGTCATTAACATTCATTATTCCGCTTGCACTATTTAACTTTGACTATAAGCACGAGTTGGTGCTATTTTGCCTTTGACACACTTAAATTGCTGTTCTTAAACAACATGATACCTTCTTGTTTCTCTATATGCGGCTAACTGATAATAAATTCGGTTTAACATCCAGTACATACGGAACATTGTACATCTTTCCCATTTCTTCCCACCCATTGAAAAGAGTACTGATTTTCATATGTCCACCACTAACGGCTTTCATAAACACTTTATTCTTGGCAATACCAACTGGGAATGGTGATAACATTTTCTGAGGATTCAACAATATAGTATATGTTCTTGATTAATCATATGAACAATGCATCCAGAATCCAGACACAACTAAATCTCGTTTAGTTTGAGATTATTATTTGGAATCTTTCTATCACTAGCATGTAGTGCAAACGGTTGTTCACCACTTTCAGGCACTTAAACCAATTTATGTATTTTTGCTCCAACAATTGGTGGATTTATAACCATTTTTTTTGCAAATACTAAAAATAGGAACGATACCAGTTGGTTCGTTTCCATGGTTTTTTGTATTTAATGCCATTACACTGTCACTTGTTGCTGCTATCTTAGAATCTCTGTTTCTTCGTTGACTTTCGGGCTCTAATAACAGCGTTTTTATATTATCAAGCTTGATTTCAGTCTTCTTTAATATCTCAATTGCAGTAACAACCGGATCATAACAATCAGGTAACGTTGACAGTAAATGCACAACCACTTGTATTGCTTTCATTTCACTTTCCGCTGCCTTAAATATTCTGATATTTTTGTCAAAACGCAATAGATACTCTGCGATTCACTGCGGCAGCAGTAAAACACTTATTCAAAATTAACCAATAATTCATAACTGGTTAGGAAATTTATAGGATATTACCTGGTTGTCGCTTGGAGTTAGATTAGGAGAATTGGCTCTGACAGCTTCCGCGTTCGATATTTTTGGATTCAACATAGCAGACATTTCCCTCGCATTGGTTTGACTTACGAAAATAAGGTTTAGTGCTTGCCGATATGCTCTTTGCCGTCGAGTACACTAATTGATTTTCAGAAAAATCGAATTTTCTATGAAATGCTTGCAAATAATCAAGCAATCTAAATGCGCGTTGGCACAATAATTACAGGTTAAGAAAGGGCAACATAATTAGCGAAGCTCATGAATGCAAGGCTGAGGAATTAGCATGGTTTCATTTGTTTTTGCATGGTATCAATGATTTAGAGGAACCCAGACCTCTCAAAATAACTCCTTTTAATTATTTTCAATTTCGGATATTAGGGCAAAACACAACATTTCAACAAAATGATTATTTGTATTACGTGCTTTCGATGTACGAATATTACAAAGTCAAGTCTGCGACAGCTGCATGTTGTAAAAAGTTCTATGTCAGGATGGTAAGGTGGAATATGTACATCTATATTTAAAACAATGTAGAGGCTCAGCAGTTTTGAATAATCTTTAACGAAAACTATTTAAAGTTTGTATGTACATCTTAAAAGAAAGTCAGGTTTTAGCTTGCGAATGTACTTACAGGCTTTGTCACTTGGATTACAATGGAAAGTTTTAAAAAGTGCAAATTTTTGAATACCGGGAACCCTGAGCGGAGATATAAAGTACTAAAATTTAATGAAAGTGGACAGGCGACAGGCTACTGCACAAATATTTCCGACCGTTATGAAAAACGGCCTGTTGGACACTCGGGTTATGATTTTGAAAATAAGTGCCTTTTCGAATTCGCGATGTTGTTTGAACCGCATTATGCCAAGTCTCCAATAAAATTCTGAAGAGAGAGTCGATCCAGATGAGCCAGAATATCACACCACACCTACGGATAATAGTAAAATTGTGATCAATAATATGCCAGTTGTCGTGCGCGTGCCGTACTTTGTGACAGCAAGTGGTCCTGAAAACTACTAGATCGCTGTTATAGTAAACAGGCCGTGGAAGTGCATTTAACACTCAAACTTCCTGTTCAAAAAGATGGAAAGATAGTGCAAATGCCGATTCTTACTAGAAATTACTTGCGCGTCATGCGGCAAGAATAGCGGGAGATTGAGTTCTTGACTATTGATGAGATAACAATGGTGCCGTACGAAATGTTGTACACGGCTGATTCGCGCCTCAAACAATTAGAAACTAATGAACAAGTTTTTTGGTGGGATCAATATCTGTGCCTCTCGGGATTTGCTGTTTATTCTCTTTAATTGAATTAATTGAGAATATGAGACAACAAGATTACAGAGTTTATAGGCGTCTTGAATACCTTATAAATTGGCGAGTTTCGCGCTGACCACTATTTTATTATTGCCAGAAAAGTAAGTAAAGACCTTACGGGGAACTTTGCGGTTGAGAAGGATTTAAAAGTCAAAATTCAAACAATTTAGTAGAAGGAGTAGAAAACTACTCATTTGTGGATGTACATTATATCAAAAAATACCAGGAATTGGTCAATAAAATCCAAAATATTTATTATTCATTCAAATTTATTTTATCATCATGTAGGCTCCTTCCGATATAATACAATTATGCCAGCGAATAATCCAATCATCAAAACATTTTTTCAAACGCATTTTCTGGAATCAACTTCAGTCCTTGCCGCGAATTCTCTTTTATGTCTTCTATTGACTGAAAACTGGTGCCTCGTAGGGGTAATTTGAGTTTTGGAAAGAGAAAAAAGTTTGATGGAATTTATTGAATTTTTGGCTAAAAATTCGTTCACAATGATAGTCTTGTGGTTTTTCTTTCCACAAACCTGGCCTTTTTCGACGAATTTGCTCTCTCAAATGCCGCATAACGAATAGATAATATTCTTTATTTACCGTCTGACCTTTTGGCGATAATTCCGAGTGCACAACACGACGTTGATGGCCGACCAGAGCGAGGAAAATCTTCGACTACATCTCGACCGCTTTTGAATGCGCTGTAACACTCACGCTCACGTTGCAATACAAAATTTGAGACAAATGATTTGTTCGATATTTGTATTCATTGTAAAAATCGCAAATAGACTTGAGACGTAACGATCAAGGACAGTTGTACCAACTTAGCGATAGATCATTTCCTGGTACTTTTTTGGCAGAACGTATCCTAAGTGAAGGAGCAGCAGCATCAAAATACATTAAAAGTATAAACTCTAAGATCGCCCTTAAAGTTTTTGACCCTTAAACTCTTAGACCCTTTTAAGTTAATGATTAAAGCTTGCAGATATACTAAGTTTAGTGACGCTATATCGAAATCACTTGAAGAAGAAGTTGCCATTAAACGCAATTTTTATCTTATTCATTAACATCCCTTAGTTTACATCAGAATAAACATACTCAACATTTTAAATGTCGTTATTGGTATAAAGTTGGTCATTTTGTAGAAAATTCTTTTGCTAGTCAAAGGTCTCAAAATCATTCCATCCATTCTTTAACTAAAAACAGGGCAAATTCAAACTCAATATCAAATGTTCCTTGTCACAATTCTACCTCAACCTTGAATCAGTTAACCGCTTATATAACATAGAAACAATAACATAACACCCAGATGCGCCATCCTTTTGTAAATGTCAAGACCATCATATTCAGAAGTGTCATAAAAAGAAAGGCGCTGATGAATGGTTAGCTAAAAATCAAAGTGAGAATTCAGACACTTTGGGAAACGCCTATAGACTTACTTATGATCTCAATATTTTATTTTCACTAAATTTTCATAATTCTGTTGACAATTATAACTCTGATATTTCAATGAAGTCTTTAAAGTCAGAAGTTTCAAACAATTTAATCGAATCTGTGGAAAATCAATTCTATCCAAATCATTATAAGTCAAATTTTTATATCAAAAAGTAAATCACATATTTTAACAAATAATTTTCTAGATAAACGGTTTGCCAAACATGAGCTAGATATTATCATTCCTGACACGACCCTTTTCCTAAATGATAGTGGATCCGATATAAGTATTTTAATAGTTGGTGTTACAAACGATGAAACAATTTGTGATAATAAAGTGACAAAGGGATTTCGTCAAAAGTTATTGAAACGCAGTTCTTTGTAACGGACGTATACAATTATCTCGATCATCCTTCATTAATCATAACTTTCAGATAGTTCCTGATAAATTTCCTATTCTGTGTTCAAGCATAATTGGCAAAGATTGTTCTATCAATAGTTAAAGTAAATTAGAGTTTTTTAAACGCACATTTGAAATACCTTTCCCAGCAAGTTCAATATGTTTACCATTTTATTGAAGGTTCTCTAAAACAACTGTTCCGTCTAGATAGAAGCACTGTTTCAAATCAGAGAGAATTCTTCAAATAGGTCAGAATTGCTCTGTTCTCCTAAAGAAATTTCACCCGGTGTATTGAAAGCAAATTCTATAGTGTGAATATTGATCCCCTTTCAAATTAAGACTTATTTTGTCTCAAGGATTGATTGTTGGTATTGGAAATAAACGAAAGAGTCAAGAAACTTGAATCTCATATTTCAACTGAACATCTAAATTCTAAAGAACAAAACATGGTTTTCATCTAGACGGTGAAAAATTATCGGCCACCAACGCCGCTAGCCATTAGATTCGTACTCCTTCCAATTGTCCTCCTACTCACATCAAACTATATCGCTTGTCTTATATAACAAAAGAAGAAATAGATACGCAATTTGAGGAAAGGCTACAAAATAACAAAAGCCCGTGGGATTTTCCACTTCCCATTGTGCGGAAGAAGTTTGGCAATAATACAAAATTGGAGAGTCGTAGTAGATTGGAGAGTCGTAGTAGATTATCGCAGACTAAATGATATCACTATCAGCGGCGTATACCCTCTTCCTAATATAGCGGAGATTTTTGATTAATTAGGTCGTTCTGTATATTACGGTACAATTAATTTAAATAGTGGTTATCACCAAGTTCCTTTAAATCCTCCTGACAAAGAAAAAACCGCTTTCAGCACTGACAGAGGTCACTATTATTACACATGCATTCCTTTTAAATTAAAAGGAGCGCCAGCTATCTTCCAAAGGTTTACGAACTGTCTTAAGTGGCTTAACCGGTATAAAATGTCTGGTTTCTTTAGACGATATAGTCGTGTAAGGTCATATTTTACAATAACAGACCTTAGTGAAAAAATGAATGATGGTAATCTTACATTGAATGGTGCAAAAAGCCAGTTCCTCCGCCGAGAATTAACTAGCTTGGCCATGTCGTTACGCCATCATAAAGATATAAAACCTGAATCTAAAAAGATGCATACTGTCAATCATTTCCCTGCCCATTTTCCTTCCATGGAGACTATTAGGTTATTATAGGAAATTTGTGTGAGTTTTGTGACGAGGCTTTTAGTATACTTAAATATTGCAAAGGTAACTCTTACAAATCCTCCGATCCTTCAACATCGCGTCTTTGGAACTGAATTTATCATTGGTGCCGTCCTTTCTCAAAAAGTTGACGAATTCAGTCTGCCGGTTGCTTATGCAAGTAGAACTCTAAATTTCACTGAAAAAAATAAATATCCTAGCATCGAAAAAAAAATTTTAGTCATCGTATCTACAATTGATCATTTTCGGTGGTATATTTATGGAAAAAGTTTATCCTTGTAAAGAAAACAATATTTCTAGACATTGTAGGGCCAATTTTTTCCGTTACTTTTTCCAATAATAAATCCATACTGACGATCCAAGATGATTTAACCAAATATTCTCTAGGGATTGCAACCGAAAATGCTGAAACAACAACCGATCAAGAATCACACTTTATGGGGGAAATTTTTAAGAACATCTATAAATTATTTAAATTAAAAAATTTATTACTACATATTACCCAGAACAAATGGGACCCTTGGAATATCTCACAAGGCGATTGGCGATTATTCAAGAAATTCAAATGTTTACTTACAACAAAACTCCTTATTGCACTACTGGATATATGCCATTTGAACTGATCTTTGGTGACGTAAAACCAATATACCTAAGTCATCCACTACGCATAAAATGATGCAGGGCAGAATTCTCGATCGTACCGTGGTTGGTTTAGAACCTAAACTTTTCGCATCTGGACAAGCGTGTGTCGCATTAAGCAGATTAAAATCTTTAGATGGTATTCTCGTTGAAGAGCTAGATAGCTCAAAATTAACAGGAAAAAAGCCTTGTAATAATGATGCGATATTAGAAATGCATAGATTGAGACGTACTAAATAAAAAGAAGCTAAAATAGAATAATAAATAAAAACCCTTTTGAAAACAGGCTTTTACTTAAGCCATGTACTCGAATGAATAAAATTATGTTGGAATTTTTTTTTTTTCAAGACTTAATTTCATTGGGCAGTGATTGGTTGGTAAATAAATAATTGCCGAATTATTACATTAAACCTGCAAGGTTTTTCGTTACAATTCGCGCGACAAGCAGGTACGACGTATGTTCACTTAATTACACCTAGCAATTAGCATTGAATTACCTTAATAAAACCATAAACTTATTATATTCGTTGAAGTACATGGCTTAAATATAAGCTTGCTTATAAAAATAATTCATATAATTGACTTCTTTCTCATCAATCCTAATGCAAAAACTTTGTTGTCTTAATTTTTTATAAAATGTTAAGAAAAAAATTCACTCGCATTCTTATTTTACCATTTGCAAACAAAAGTACATAAACAATTCAGCAATTCCACCGGATGTTATTATATAGAAACTGGTATCGTAATAAATTATTTAGATCGATTTTAGAACAAATATTTACCATTCCCTAAAAACATGGTCAGTTTCTTCCTAAATCAAAATCCGGCTTACTCATAGTTTTAAATGTAAATATTTTTGGAACTCTGCACGACTACGAAATAAATCCGCAAATATTAACCACGAAAATCCCTCCTACCTGTCTTAAAGATCAAAACCATACGATGTTCATTGAACTGCTCTATTTTAAATCAATAAGATCTAAAAATCATAACTTTGTTTAAACATTAAACTCTTCCGTTTACAAATTTTAATTATAACAAATTTTATTTAAATTTTTTTTATATTTATTTATACCAAACGATCAAAATATAAAAACTGCCTACGTCTATGACAAATCGTATATGATGTATACGTCTCGTAATTGCGCACGCCAATAATTTAAACAAAATGTATTTTAAATTTAATTAAGCAATTTAATGTGTACTCGTATGTTTACTAAATAGAAATAAAAAATTCTACCTGAGATTCATCATTATAAACACCGTAATGCCGTAACTATGTGATACACAAACGAAATAATTAACTATGTAGTTTGCAATCGAATCTCGTAAAAAACTTATTTATAACTGAAGACAAAAAAAGCAAAAAATAAAAAATTTGATATTGTAAATATTTTATACTTCTTCATGTCAATATAAAAAAAGAAAACTCATAAACATTTTTTTTATTTTATTTATTTTGCTTCTTAATCTGAATTTTCTTCATCTTTTACTAAAACATTTTTCATTTTCTGTTTATTTTTGTTTCTTCCACATAACACCAGAATTACAGCGGAACAAAAACAAATACTGAATGACTTAAGTATTTTTATTAGTTTATAAATTAAGTTACTTATTGACTAACGGAAATAAACTTAACGTACAAAAAATAAATAAAAACATCATAATTCGTTTTAAAATAAATGTAATTAATTAGTTTATAGATAAAATAAGATCATATTTCAATTAAATTATTTATTTTTATTTAATATTTTTTTTTTGTTTAGTAAATAATATTGGGAAATCTTTGTTTTTGAGATTCGCGAGGTAAAAGAAAAGATACACACAAAAACAAAAATATAAAATCGATTTATCTGTTTTACCTGTCGAAATCACATGCTTCATTGTTTATATCATGTACGTCGGCGAGTCTGCTAAAATTAGTTTTTCTTTTGTCTTGCTACATAAATAAAATAGAATTACATATTACAAATTTTGAAAATTAATTTTCTTTCAATTTGTAATTTTATTTTTATTTTTGTATTCTTATTATTTTTAAGATTTCATTCTCACATCAAACGCTTAACATCTGTCGGTTTTTATTTTTTTCGATTCGATGTTTTTAATTTTTTTTGGTATTTTGGAAAGGTGCGAGTGAAAAATTGGAAAATAATAATTTATGTTTGTTTAGACGAGCTTCTTAGAAATAATATATTTGCTATTTTGGATTTTATTTTAGCTTAAAGTGAGATATATTAATTAATATATGTAATACGATTGGCCTCAAGGTGTGATTAGTAAAGGCATTAATAACTTTTTCTTTAAAGAAAGACAATCGAAAATCGATATTTAAATAGGGAAATCCAATACGAATTTCTTGCACCTGAACATGATTAAAGTACACACATTGTCCTATCATAAAACCAGGGTCAGATTTTTGCTGCTGGGCAAAAATGAGGAACCCTGTCTGATTTGTCTC
This sequence comes from Tipula vernalis, assembly GCA_958295665.1. NCBI lineage: Eukaryota > Metazoa > Arthropoda > Insecta > Diptera > Tipulidae > Tipula > Tipula vernalis. The sequence continues at coordinate 304,359,165 of OY282560.1, read as the reverse complement.
TGACATACATTTTGCTTGCGACTTTTGTCATAATTGACTGAAGTAGATTAGTCTTCACAGATTACCTTAAGGGCATATGCTCAAATTGCAGTTGTTTCCTCAACAAATCCATTTTTCTCCTAGATACTAAATATTTTATGTTTGTATTTGATTTGATATTTAATTATTTTATTTCCTTTCCTTTTATTAATACATTATTATGCTTAAAATAATTACATAAATTTAAATTAGTTATTTAGTTATAATTACCTATCAATGAAACACCCAAAATAAATTAACGTTTATATTCAACTAAGTGAAAACTAGTATGAATTGAAGGACACGGAAATTAGGGGGTTCCTGTGATCGATCAAACGATCAAATTTTAGAATTACCGTCACATAATTAACGATATAATAATAATAATAATTAGTTATTTAATTAAAACAATAATTAAAACATTAAACAGAAGTAATTTATAGACTGATACAAATACTAAACTCGAATTTAGCTCAATACTTTGAATAAAATCTCACAGTCATCCAACTCAATTAACCAAGCTTTCAGCGACTTTAGAAACACTTTGATATTATTATTAGTCTTTGTATATATTGGTAGCTGATTATACAGCATAGGGGCGGAATACGTAAAAAATCGTCTATAAAATTGTTTCTCGGAAGTCGGAACCACACAATTATTTTTTCTTAGCGGATCCAACGATTCTTTAGTATTTCGATTCCCGCTCCGAATGAAAAACAATTGTAACACCCTAATATTTGTGGGCAGCCGTAAGGATAAATGTTACGCTAGATAGGCTCATACAATCGAAAATGTGCTGAAAAATTGGGTTGACTGTAAAGCCAATCGTGGAAGACATTGAATGAAGTTGTATTCCATACTTAATGGCAATGTATACTCTTTCTAATAAAATAAAACGCTTTGAAAAATATTTATTCGTCTTTGAATTTAGAGTCAAATTAAATTGCAAACGTTAGATAGACCACCCGTTACAAACAAAAACAAACCAGTTTTGTTTCACTATATTAAATATAACTCTTGGGTATATAACCAAATGAACCTAGGTTAGTCTATAACCAGCTACCCGAGTAACCAGTGCGTTAGTTTATGTCACCTGCATTTGCTTGTTGCCTTAATCCATTTTAGATTCAAGCGGAGAATTCAACGACGAAACTTGAGTGAAAGAGCCCGTGTTTGAGTCAGAAGGCAAGGGGTTTGTGAGGTACTACAAAAACAATGAGTTTGAGTCAGAAGGCAAGGTGTTTGTGAGGTACTACAAAAGATGCATCATTAGGATCATAAAGCATGGAGGTGGGAACATTTTAGTTTGGGAGCATTTTCCTGGAGGGGCATTGGGTCAATATTTAGAATTAATAAGCATTTATAGAGATATCATGGAAACTGTGATGGAGCCTTGTTCCTTCTAAAATATGCCGGTTTCGTTCATGATCACGCCTAACTAAACCTCTTAACTCAATGTTAAGCTCAATCTCTAACTCATTTTACAACTTAATCTCCAATTCTCCAATTCAATAGAAACGCAATCCTAAATGCGGTCACCAAATTAACCACCATGGGTTGTGGTCACCAAAACACGACCCCAATTTAATCCCTAAAAGAACCTCTTGCTCAAATCCAATTCAACTTTGTCTCAAACCCTATTCAGCTAACTTTCAACTCAAATCCCCATTCAACCACCATATAAACCTTAATAAACCTCACACAACCCCAAACTCAATGTCCTACTCAAACCCCAAATCAACTCAAGCTATCTTTTAACTCAACCCACTACTCTCCCCCAAATAAATCCGTAACTAGACTCCTCACTAAACCTCAACTAAATCTTTAACTTAACTCCCAACCCAACCCTCAACTCAACCTCAAATTCAATCGTTAAACTAATACGGTAGAAAACTGCTTGTATCTATGAATTAAAGCCAATCCTAACTGAACCTCTAACTCGATCCTAACATCAATTTAACCCCAAACTAAACGTCCAACTCAATCGTCAAACCAAACCACTCGAAAAACTGCATTCATATATGAACTCAACTCAAAACAATTCAATCTAACTACAAACTGAATCTTCAACACAAGTGAATTCCCAACTTAAATGCGACCCCTACTGAACTCAATCCCAACTCAAATCAAACTCCACCCGCAAATGGTACCCAATTCAACAGCAAACTAGACGCCTAACTCAATCCTCAAACTAGCATATGTAAAAAATTGGTCATCTGCTCTCTATATCCTAAATCAACTCGAACGCAACTTCAACTCAACCAGCAAATAGACCGCTAAGTTAGCTAAACTAGTTGAAATAAATTAATGGATTAATTTGGATTTTCACAAGGTTAGTTGAAAAATATATCAAACCTGGTTTGCAAGAATTTTATTAGTTCCGCTTCTATGATTCAATAGAACCTTAAAACCGTTTCATTTTGAACTTTTTTTTAGTCGTGTTCCCAGAGAGAACAGTGTCGGAAGCAATTGCGCATAGTGATTGATGTCATTACTTTTATGAATTCTTCTAAATATTCAAAATCAATTTGTTTGAACAGAGAAATGTTAAATTTATCCATGATTATATTTCGTGCATGTTTAACAAATTGTTATATTGCATCAAACATCGAGTTCTATTATATTATATAAGGAAAAATTAGTGGTCCCTCTAAAATGTCCTTAACTATTGCCGCTGATTTTGGTTTGCGTGAAATAAGGTTCCATAAATGTCTATATTTTGATATGGCAAAATAGTAAATGACGGAAAACCACATTCACAAAACGGTAACAACAACACCATTCAGGTTGTTTGAATATTCGCGAATGTGATTCGGTTTGCGAAAAGTTGGACAAATTTTCCAGCGTTTCATGATCGAAATGTCCGATTTATTTTTTATTTATATTGACGATGTGTTAGTAGCGAGCTCCGATATAGAGCATCATAAGAAATTTGAAGTTGCTTTTTACGGGAAATGTCTACTTTGTTAAGACAAGACGAAAGTTTTGTAGGAATGGTGAATTAATAGTTTTCTGCCAAATCTCGCGAAACATTTGACACCGACCTACAAATAATGAACATGTCTTCGATCACTGAACCGATCCAAATTTAGGCTCAAGATAACTTTCACGTGGTCAGATTAGCATCTTTCGTTAAAGTAAAAAGCCTTTTGTCACAAGCAACATTGCTAACTTTTCCAAGAACTGAATTTAATGTTACTTCTGATGCATTGAATGTTGCAATCGGTGCTATTTTACAACAGTTTAATAAAAGTTCATGGCAGCCTCCTGCTTTCTGTATAAACTCAAGCCAACCGAAACCAGATATTCCGCTTTCTATCGGGAGTTGTTGGCGATCTACCTTGTGATCAAACATTTTAAATATTTTATTGAAGTCAGTGAGCCATAGATTTCACAAACCACATACGTTTGGTTTTTGCTATGAATTCAAAAACCGAAAGAAGTCGGGGACAGACAAAAAATCCAGAGTACACTGCACAGTTCACAATTGACATTCGTCATGTAAGTGGCAAAAGCAACACCGAATGAATTATGAACAATCTACCTATAATAAATCTATCGATAAATCCCCAAACGGTCCTAAATTCTAAAAAAGCCTGATACGGAACTCACTGAACTATTTTCACAATTAAAATCTCGATCTGAATCTTGAGTCAAACTGGAACCAGTCCACACCATTATCTGAATACAAACTTTGAAGTAAGTACAGGTAAAAACCGACCATATATAGTATATCGTGCCAATAATATTAAATACATCGCCAAAATAAATCATCTAGATTAGATTAGTGGTTGAATTTGATAAAAACCGTGGACCATGGAGCCATATTTTTGAATATAGTAATTGTGACGGAAAAAAACCATGCAACGTCCCTCCATGAATAAATGTTGGTCAGTTTTTTAGTGATCGACATTCTATTGGCTAAGAATGTTTTCTACGCAAACGATGGTACCAGAATCCAATTCAGCATTATTGTGAAATCCGACCAGTAGTAAATATTTGAAAGCTTCATATTTAGTGAAGTCATGTTTTTTTTTTCGTCATTTGTGCAAGGAGTTGGGCAACAGATAATTCTTAACGCGGTAATGTAATTTTGCTGAAAGGGGCAACATGAAATTTGGCAAAAGTAGGGCGGTGCTGCAATCTCTGTAAGGTTAGCAGCATCTTGTATATATCACAAGCCAATACGCCTTTTCGCCTGCGTCCGCTAAACGATGAAGTTCAATTTTTGATGGCGCATTGATTTTGAATATGTATCGTGAAATACGAAACTACATTAAATTTGGTAAATCATTACGAAATTGTGTCTATTGTAAAATTGCACTGATTCACATTTCAACTGGCACATCTTTAGATATTTCCGAGAAATTAGAGTGTATTTTCCCGAGATACAGTGCTGATTAGAATTTGCTTCAGTTCAAATATCGTCTGCGTTCACGACAGCGGAGCCTAATCGATACGCAGCTTGTAGAGTTGTTACTAATTTTTTAAGGCAACGATTTGTAAGAAATAGTGCAGTTGTCGTGCCACTCGTGACTGTGTTAATTCACATAAAAAGTGAAATTTACTTATAATTGGTGTTATCAGAATGAACATCAATTGGTCGGTATATCTTTGATATATCTGCACTAAAAACATATCGAAGAGTTCTAAAGCGAAGTACAATGGTGAATAAGTAACACCATTAAAATTTCGTTTAATGACTTTCCAGATCCATCGAAGTTGAAACGTATTTGTGTTGTTGAATGGTCAGGCTTCAATACACAATGATGCGAAAAAATGTAGTTATGAGGTGGTACCTTACATGTAGAAATCGTTGTCATACCTCAACTTTTGACTGCGTCCTAGTTGAAAATGAATTGCCCAAAACTAATGAAGTCTCTTTGAACGGCAGACGTACAGTAAATTAATTTTCCTTCATCATTCCTTGTAATATTTTGAACAAAATGTTCTTCAGACGCTTGTTCCTCTAATTATATCGACTTAAGTTCATTTTCGACTGATTCGAGTTTCCAAAACACCTCTATTTTATTTTCTAAGTCGAGCGATGCAATTCACCTGAGACCACCAAGCCAAACACATTGTCCATTCAACAGCAAGTTGCAGAATACTTCAGGTCCCAATAGTAAATCGATGTGTTATGGTATATTATTGAACATGTCATCAGCAAACTTATGTAATATTAGAGGGAAATTTCCAATTCTGAATATCAACCGACATTACTCTCTTAGGTTATCCAATTTTTGGTAACACTTGAACATTGATTATATTACAGTAGTCCGATGTTGTCGACATAATTATGATTGTACCAAAGACATCTGAAGTGACCGTGGAACTTCCAATTCCACAAATAGTATACTTAGATTCTTTGAATTTGAGTCTTATTTCCTAGACACACTGTGGTTTATCAAATCCGATTTAGCTAAACTAGTTAAAGTATTCTATGTAAAAACAAAGGGATTAGCTTAAATCGAGGTTGACATACTGTGACTAATCTCGAAAAACTCGTGTGTAGGGTATTATTAGCCTTGTAAATAAAGCATTAGTTTATAAGCAATTTGAGACCCAGAATCTAGACGTGGTCGTGCTAGCACTGGCTCTACATATTTACCCAACCATTGTACGATTGTAGTAGCCAGAAAGATTTCGTGACATTTTTGACGTTTAAATTTACAAAGTATTCTCAATTGTTCATCTTTGATGTGTAGGGATTGCAATAGAGATGGATTAGCTTGTGGTGTGGAAATAGTTGATGTAGGTGAGTTTGAATTGGTACTATGCAGTAGTGTATGATTTGCCTTGTACATGCGCAACATGAAGTTGGATCAGGACATTCTATAGTCATATGTGTGTCATAAAGTTTAGGTTCTTCAACCATGTTTCATCGATTAGAACTATCTTTAGACAAAAACGAGTGCCCTGGCTTGTTGCACAATATACAAAAATAATTCTCTGGAAAAAAATACTTGGAGTGCGATGACCAAATTTCGATATGGTAAATTTGGATAGATGTACTAAAGAGGTTGATGATGATGATATTTTCTGAGAAACCTGCACTGTTTAAGGTTGCGTAATAAATGTTTATAACTCTTGAAATATCGCAATTTGTTTTCTCAATCTAATTTAGAAACAAACAGAAAACTAATCATGTTATCCTTTTGAAAAGTTGGCCGTTTTCCGTCAGACAGATTTTTGTTTGAATGAACTAACGATTTAAAAGGCTCAAAAAAATCTGACCAATGTAACAAGTTACCGGCAAATATTGGAAGCATGATATCGGGTAGCTTTGGAACATTATTTAAATGAGACGCAATTTCTAAGTTCCTTTTAACCTCTTTGTATTAAATATTTTTAATTATTATGCGAGTATCATCTGGCGTATATTTTGCTCAGTTAACAATAATTCATATGCATCTTGAGTTCTCGCAAAGGAATTGTATATATTTACTATATCTTAGAAGCAGCAGATAAATTGATATATTTCAAATCTAATAAACAGTTCGCGAAGTCAAGTCTGCTATTTCCTCGAATAATAATATTAAAACGTGTACTAACAGTTATTTAGCTTTACTTCTGTTAAGTTTGTTGGACAAAATGCCGATTTATAGATTCTAGTAGCCAATCGAGAGACCGATCACAGCATAGCAGTATAATACAGCTTTAATAGCAATTCTCCCGTTACTCACCGGTACACACCCAAACTACTCGAGTTTCAAAGTATCCGGCTATTTGAGTATTACTTATTTGAATACCCCGGTTACGTGACAAAATTTAAACCCCTAAACTGACAGTTTCAGTGGTTTACGTATATAGGGGTATATCCTCCATTCTGTCATGTTAAGTAAGTTAACACTGCTGAAACATCAACTTGTCGCAACTCGTAAAATATTTTCTGTTTTTTTTTGTGACCCCGATTTCGAGGTACTAAAAGTACTTAAAACCGTACATAACCTATAAATTTATAAAAATTTTGACGTTTCTCAATTTATGTTTGACAATTTTATTAGTGAAGCAAAATTTAGTAGTTTGAGATTATATACTTCGAAATGAAATAAATTCGCACGAATTCAGAGGAAAATATTTCATGATCGTGATGATCAATTTGAGCAGCTTGGTTCATTATAAATCAATTGGACGTTCATTTGAAAAAGCCGACTAACAGAAATAAAATGCATATTTAATATTATGAATATTCATAGGTTTTAACGTCTCTTAACGTACTGGGCACTGGAAATTTTCAATTTGTTAGTGGCCAAATGTTATACCACAGTTTGGGACAATCTGCGGTTAGCAAAGTTTTCTTTATTTTTTGTCGGCTTTAATCATAAAAACGAAAAAATTCATTAAGTTTCCAAGAAACGAAGAGGAAATATCACGCGTGAAACTTAGATTTTCTAAATGTCATTGGTGCAATCGACGGGACATATTGCCATCCAAAAACCAGCTGCTTGGGATGCATATGCCTTTTTGAGCACTGTTGTTAACAAGGTTCTCAGTTTTAATAATCGTGGAAACACGTTTTGCTCATTATCGCTCTAATAACAGAATGTTACTTGGATCACTTCTGTTCTTAACTAGCCAAATTATATGTACTTAAAGGCCCATTTTATTTAACCAAATTCAAATTTCGATTCAAATTTCGAAAAAAAATCTCGGCTAAATTTTTGAGTCACATTTTTGATATACAACGAATATTTTGTAATTTACATTAGACCGGTACGAAAAATAAAAAATCAGAATCACATTTTTATGTCAAAATAAATTGAATGTACATGACAGTATCGACAACGTTTAGAACTTTAAAAATAAAATTTAGCAGATTCCAGGAGCCTGAATGCTAAACACAATAACTTAGAAATATTATTGGATTTTAAATACCACGTACACCAATACCAAAATGGTATTTGATACATGTCATTGTTGTTGTAAATGGTCAAAGCACAGACATTTCAGTCATAATTCTTATTCTTCTTTTTCCCATTTTGAGATTGTCAGGTATTCCTCATCGAGGTAGATTTCTTCTTGTCTGCCATGTTTTTTTTTTTGTTACTTTTATTTATTTTTGCATCTCTAAATGCTCTTTAGAAACTGCAAGCTGCTCCTTTACTACAGCCAGTTTTTCCTTCGATACTTCAAGCTGCTCCTTCGATACAGCCAATTTCTCCTTCGAAACCGTAAGTTTTCCCCTATACATTTTTAGGAGCTCCTCATCAATTTGATCTAGAAACAATACGTAACTTTTAACACATACATACATACATTTTAATACAAAACGATTCAGTAACGATTTTCTTACCACTCTTGTTTCGCAAGGCTCTCTGTTTTGTCCTGCTCTCCTGGCGTTTCACTCTCATTACTTCGCTGATAGTCCCAACAACCCTTATTTTTGATTGGACGGTGAAACCCCCGTTTTTTCGGGTACGACTTGGCTTGCGGATGGAATAGGCGCCACTAAATTTATAGTCTTGTCCGCTATGGTTTCCTCGTCGATTACTTCGACAACATTGATAGGATTTTAGTATACAAGTTTAGTTTACTACTAGAAGTAATACTTTACTTAAGTCAGAACAAGTGTCTGCGAAATAATTAAATCCGGACATTGCATTTTCTCCAGCTAATTTTTCGACCAGTTTTTCAACTTTCGAAAGAACTTTTGGAGCATCACCGCCGGTTCCTCTCTGATGCCTGTTAATTTCGGCAAATTTTTGGTCCGTGATTTAAGGTCTTTAAATTTGTGCATTTGTTCATTGCCAGTTCGCGACACGTTTGACTGCGAAGAAAATTGTGTGGAAATATTATTCCAGGCGCGCACTAAATCATCTACAAATAAATTGGCATCATCTAAATAACATTAAAGTAAGGATTAAATTAGAAATTGTTAATCACTTACACGAAAGAACCTCACTATTATTTTCTAAAATTTTTAATAAAATTAAAAGCTCCTATTCACTAAAATTGGAACGTTTCTGTGCAGGTTAGTTGATTCTCCATATAATTAAAATATACTACACAGATTTATTAAACTTTTATTATTGTTATGGTCATTAAGCACTTTTGATTTTGTTTATGCCTGATCGTTCAATGTAACAGCTCGAAAAGTACTGACCTACCAGACTTGTATTCAATTATATATTTTATGATATTTTATCCCAAATCCAGTTTAATGATTTTATTATTGTTTTTATCACACTGAAAAAAATCCTGCATCAATGTAGGCAAAAACTGCATTGATAGTAAAAAAATTTGTTAAAACTGAGCCGATACGACCCTTCATTAATAGAACGAAAATTATACGTTAATATAGTGAAATAAATAAAAACATTTTATTTTAATCTTGACTACTTACGTTGTAGTATTTCTGATTCGATTTATATAAGATACGAAATACGTTATAATTTTAATGTAGCTAATAGCATTTGTGGATGAATAGGTTCTTATTATTATCGTAAGAAATAGAAGATAAGATGAAATTTTTCATAATACTAATGAAATGGTAAATCACATTAACTCATAAACTCATAAATTTAAGTTAGAAATTCATTATTCATATATAGGAAGAATGGAGTGCACAGTGGTTATGAATAATTCACAAATATGATGATTATTTTCATAAATATATTGAAAATAATTCATAAAATGCAGGAACGGGTTCATAATAGATAATCAAAATTACATAATATTTGTATATAGTGATTCATAGTAAGAATGCAAATTTTTGTGTTTGATGACTAAATTCGTAAAATCTGTACAGCACAGTTGTAAAGAAAAAAAAAGCTTTCAGTTTCGTTTTGTAATTTCTTAATTTTTTTGGTTTCTTCTATTTGTTTTTAAAATGCAGTAAATTTAATTTTTAAAAAAATACACACAAAAGTGTTTTCGTTTTAATTTCACGGAATAAGAATTAATCATCGATCACAAAAGCGATGATTTTATTTAAGTTCTTATTAAAACGAAAACACGGACATAAAATACCATATTTACCTGGTTTTCAACACACAAAAGTTATTTTAATTTCTCACGATTTTTCAAACTATGTAAATGGTCCTTTCAAGCCGCATGATAATAGTTAATAATAAAGCGTATCAATTACGAAATTTTCGTAGATGCTAGAATAGATTCATCCAATCATTAATAATACGAACAAATTTGTATATATTATGCAATTATGAAATTTTATATATTCGGACAAATAAAAATATAATGGAATCGTTACGCATATGAATTTATTCATAACATTTAAGTACTATAGAACCACTTTCGTTAATATGATGAACAATAAGTATTTAAAATAAATTTTCATCGTCTTATTCATAAATATTATGAACTGTTCATAAATATGTTTTTTTATTAAAATCATGCAAGCTTCACTAATATGCAAACGAAACTTATAGTACAATAAACTAAACCATTTTTTAGTTTATGAACGGTGATTTGTACCATTAACGCACAAATTTTCATGAATTTTTCTAAATTTTTATTTTTTTTTTACATAAATATAGTAGTTTTTACTTTAATAGTACGAATTGTGGTTAATGAACGCCATTCGTAAATAAAATGCACTATATTTTTTTCAGTGCATGTTTATAAAGTGCGATGTCAATAATTAGTTCACAATATGAATAATTTTACTGTCACCGCAGACGTCTTGATTTTTTCTTTGGCTGTGATGGCCCGCTTCCATTTTACTAAATGTAGAAAAAATATCACAGAAAACTAAATTCAAGCAAATGTTTATCTAAATGTTGTGAATGACAAAAAAAAAACTAAAAAAGATATGTAATGTGAAAGTCACAGTCGCAAATAATATTCAGCAAAACCGCTGAATAAGTTATTTGCGATTTTTATGGAGGATATCGCTTTACAGTCGCAAATATATGAGTCGCAAGTTGACTATTCTGCGAATGAATGGGGATATACGCATAGGGCAATAGCATTTCTTTCAATATCACTACCAAGACTTTTCTAAGTCTTCCTGCTTTGTACTTTGTTAAATAAAATAAGAGAAGAATTTCCCGTTTTATTTACTTTTGTAATATTTAAAAAGTTTTAAACTTCAGCTTTAACATAAAACCAATATAAATTATCGTTCAATTAAAAAAAAATTTCAAATTATTGCACATCCTCGATTATTTTACTCAATTAAAATATAATTGCTTGCTGGGGATGCTTCCCAAAATTGGTGAAAATTTCCAGCAGTTAGCTAATCGTTAGATCCATGAAATATCCAACATTCAGTTATAATGGACTTTTCTGAGATAAAGAGATTATTTAAGTCAACCAGGTGAAGCATGTGGGTTGGTAGGTTTCTGCCGTATCTAGTAGGAAGTTTCCTATAAGAACAACGAAAACTGTTTATTTTTTATTTGATATAATGAAATGGTTGATTCCACATTCATTAGCAATCACATTTACAGTTTCATCGTTATAAAAACCGCAAATTAATTTCTACTTCAAGTGAGTGGATTACTTATCACACGTGACATTGTTGAAAATGAAGCACTTGAAGTAGCATTAATTTATAATGTGTTTATTCACCAGGGTTAGTAATCATACCTTAACATACCTGACGATGAATCAAAATCTCATTTTGTAATTATGCTTTAGTTTTTTCGCTTCCAATTCAATTTCTCAACTTTATTAATTGATTCCTAAATCAAACCTTTTGATTTTTTGTTAACTTTGATATTTAGTACTTTTCAAATATTATAAAATAAACATAATGGAAATTCATTTTCTTATTTTATTTAATGAAGTATGAGCAAGAACCACTCCGTGCTTTAGTTTTGTCCAATACTGTAAGACACCTATTTTTATATTTCAAATATTTCCCAAAAATTAAAAAATATAATGTAATAAAAAATCTTAAAGGTAGCCAAAAGTCCAGAACCTACGGTTGCGACGATCGAGATATTTCGATAATAACTTCATTGACGAATGCTTACATTTTGGCAAACACTATTTAAATATTTTAATTGGATATTACAGTTGTAATTGGCACCGGTCATGCTGTTCCACCATGCAGGTGGTTGAGCCTCGTGAAACTATTTTTACTATAAGACTACATAACGACGCCTGTGAAGCTGAGGTGAAATCCTATCAGAAGGATAATTTCAATATTGAGGATGACAATTGTCGGCGTATTTTATCTCAACGGACTATGGGAGGTGACCGGAATTTTTCTCCGTTTAAGATAAATGTAGCCGCTGCTAATTTTGATAATTTATTACAAGCATGTTCGTGGCCAGCATGTTGTTTAATTAGGGAATTTATAAACTACAATAAATGTTATCATAGTAAAAAAATGTTCCTATGCTTCAACAAAATTGTTCAAATGTGTAACCAATGCTCGCTTACTGACAAAGCAAATTCTTTGTTACAATGTGATGTCTCCTAAATTGTTTTAACGAAATGTCGTTGAAATCTATCGAATTTCGCAAGTTCGTCTAGTCAAAAAACATCCAGTTTTATGCCATCACCGAAATTGAATTTCACAACGGCATGTTTAACAACGAGTATTTTCCTAATGACTATATCATCTATAGATGTGATAGATCAATCAAGAATAGTATAAAGCAGATGAGCGGTGGTGTGCTTTTTTCTGCTCACTCTTGTTTTACAAGTGAGCAAGTTATTGTGTCTGGGTGGGAATCTATTGAATTTTTATGTGTTAAGGTTTTAGTTTCTAGATCTTCTATTGATACTTATCTAAATCAATAGCAATGGTACTAGGCGATTTGAACTTGTGTTGGATTCGTTATTCAGTTTAAACCTAAAACCAACTAACCTCTACTCAAACAGTAATGATTCATTTCTTGATTTCATCAATGATTTTTATAAATTAATCATTTTTATTCATCATGATTCTATTGAAGTCGAAATTTATACTATCGGTCTCGATGATAAACGCCGGATTTTTCCGACTGATGCCTATTTTTACATTTTTAAGTCCTGTGATGTCTATGGTCTCTCCGATTATCTTAACGGTATTAATTGGGATGTTTTATTTAACAACAATATTTTAGACGTGAATATGGATAAATTTAACAACTTCAAAAAGAGTCGTAATTATAGTTACCTTGGTTTGATGACAGCCTGATAAATTTGCGCAACCATAAGAATAAGGCTTACTAAAGACTTAAGAAAAATGATTGGGCACATATAACAAGAAAACTTTTATAATTTTTCGGGACCAATTTACATCTGAATTTGAGGCTAAATCCCGCCAGTACATTAAATCGACTGAAGCCAAAATTAAAAATGAGGCTGGGTTTGCAGACTTTTTTCAATCAGTGTATAAAACGTATGATATTCAAATTGATAATAATCCCTTCATTAGTGCTTCTAACATCCCTCATTTAATAATCGAGGCTCTTATAGATTTTAAGGATGGAATGGAATACCCTCATATATTTTTAAATCGGTAGCGTCTCACATAACTACTCCTTTATGTTATCTATTCAATCAATCTTTGGCGAGTGGATATTTTCAAGCTGCTCGCAAATAGGCGACTGGTCTGGTATATCAAACTATAGGGGTATTTTAATTTTGTCTACAATACCAAAAATTTTCAATTAATAGTAACCAATCATTTGACATTTTATACTAAACAAATCATCTAAAATTTCCAGCATGGTTTCACTAGTGATAAATCAACATCTACCAACCTTTTGCAGTTTACAAAGTTCGATATTGAATCAATAGAGTCTAAGGCACAGATTGATGCAATCTATCTTGATTTTGCTAAGGCTTTTGACTCAATTGGCCACAACATTATTTTTAAAAAACATACTGCGATTGGGGTTGATCCAAGGTTTCTAAAATGGATTGCATCTTACTTAGTAGACAGGAAACAGTTTGTTTTTTTGAATAACATTAAATCAGATTTTATCTATTGTCAATCGGGTGTTTCTCAAGACTCCCACTTGGGCCCTATTATCTTTATTTTATTTGTGCATGATGTCACCGATAAATTTAAATTTTGTAATGTTCTATTGTTTGCTGATGATTTGATGATTTTTATGCGAACTCGGTTTTTAGTTGACGATGATATACTGCAGTCTGAAATAAATAGTATATCTAGATGGTGCTCTGCTAATATATTATTTGTTAATATAAGCAAATGCAATGTCATATCGTTCTGTAGGACTTTTAACCCTATAATTTCTAACTATTATTTTGGCGGTAATCAACTTAGCAGAGTAACTTCAATAATGGATTTAGGAGTTATATTTGATACCAAAGTAACTTTCTGTTTACATATTGATAACATAATAGAGTCTCGTGATATATTCTCATGTGTAAGTCTATTTGTCTCTTTGGTTAGATCACATCTTGATTATGTTGTGGTTGTATTCACAGGCGATTTACCATTTATGTTTTAAGGAAACTCGGATTTCTCTCTGATCGAGTCAGCCTAGGTGGAAACAGATATTTGGCCTGCCGTATTATGTAGATAGGTGTCATGATCTTCAGATTGTCACTTTAGGGGAACGTCATAAAATTGCCGCTGCTATGTTTGTGTGTGATCCTTTATGTGGACGGGTTATTTGTTTAGACCTCACTTCTACCTGGTGCATTTATGTTCCCAAACTAAATCTACGCGAAAGGGAATTTTTATATGTCCCATGCCACAGGACCAAATATGGATGTAATGAACCGACAGCTTCTATGTCTAGAATATTTAATGAATATTATCCTTTTTTTTTTTCGATTTTTCGAGGTCAAGAGAGATTTTCCGTAATGCATTTCGTAAATGTGATTTGTAACTATCAATTTTGTCTGTTTACCAATTTTGAGATTTTGAAAATTTTTTTGTTTCTATTCATTATGTTTTTTTACTGTAGAATAGTTTGTAGATAAATAAATTAGATAGCTCCGAACACTCCCGAACTGAACCAAAGTTTGTCCTCACAAAACGTATGGCTTGAATTTAATTTTAAGTTTTATATCGCTTGTCGCGTAAACGCTGGCCGCTACATTACGGTCAGACACCTTTTTTAATTTTTGCCAAAATTTTATTTTTAAATAATAACTTTTCATAGTTTTTCTTATATTTTGTTGAAATCAATTATCCGGGAAATTGAACAAATTACCCGGGTAGTCCAGTATTCAAAAATCGACCAAAATATTCGAGCACTTGGGTACTCGATAATCAGTGTTGGACAACCCTAGTAATGATCCATGTTACTTTATTTCTTGTTCGAACTACTTTTTTCGCTGATCTCTACTGGATCCACAGACGTGGATATTATTTCTGACATAAACTGAATAACCGATGAATCAATAGATGTAATTGATGATAGCCAAAATTGCCCGTAAAGTCCACAGTAACTGTAAAATGAATAATGTAAATATTAAAAGTCTAAATTAAAGTGAAAATAGCATTGTTTGGTATAAAAATTGCCGCTCGCAATGTCTATAGTTTTACGTGCCTTTATGTATACATGAGAATAAATTAAAGTTTGCGTCAAACAACACAAACTGATTAAAACATCATATTGATGTCACTTTTGGTGTTCAGACGTTATCATTGCAATTTACTGCAATTGATTGTGAAAATTGTACCATATTGAAAAAACTTCAATTTTTAATCCGAATATTAAGAATCAGAAATCCACTATATTAATTTTAAATTGAAGAAACCTCCTTCCAGTTTCTGGGAACGCAATTTATTGTTTTGCAAATTGTTTCTTCTGTCGATTTACCAGTTCGAGTATTATATTACCACTGCCTAACCAACGAAATTAATTACTTTACCATTAAAGTTAAGCTTAGTAATAATTTCATTTTTGTAGCAGGTTTGTGACCTTTTAAGTCTCAAAACTAATTAAAACCATCGTCGGTCCGGTCTCTGTAGACACAAATAGAATGAGAAGTCAAACAGTTCTCCAAAATATAAAAAAAATTTGCTTTTAATTTTTGTTGTTGTAGTTGTTGTGTTTGTGTATATAATAAAAAAGCTACAAATCATAAAACACAAAAGCTTTCAACACCTTTAATATGTTTATTTACATTTCGAAAAAGTTTCGCTTTCTCGTGAATGTTGTTTGTTGGTGTTGTGTATTTCCATATTTTTGGCACTTGATTATAAAAATCATTGGGGACTTATAAATTTACGTTTTTATATCCCTTGTATAGAGTAGGTAAATGTATTTATTTTTTATTTTTTATGTTTTTGTTTATGTATACGTTTACCTTTTTTGAACTGACCTAACTCAAACCTCCTCCACAACAAATAAACAACCAATATGCAGCACGGTGTTGATCTGCTATTTTTATTTTTATGTCGGGTGTTTGTTTTTTCTTTTTTTTTGTGTTTTGTGATACGTTACGATTTTTTTTTTTTTTGGTTTAAATCGTTGTTGAAAGTGAATTTTCCTGGTTGGAAAAACTTATGTTCATGGATATACATAAAACATTTCGCAACAACAAAACCACCACAACGACAATATCATAAAAAACATGAAATTCATTGTTCTTTTTATGAAATCATGAATATAGAATTTCCACACAGTACATAAAAAAAAAAGTTGCAAAGACTCTATGTATATTTAGAGTTTAGCATATACAACAAAAAAAAAATGGCAACATAATTTCTCGAATGAATTTCATGATTTGCATTTATGAATTTTGAAGTATTACCAAACGAACCAAACCATTATGTATAGCATGACACAGACATTGTACGAGGGAGTAGTAACGAATTTTATGTTGTTTTATAAATTCACTATGTGCTACCACATTACACTACTCTCCGTTTAAAAAACATAACATAATAAATGTTTACATATGTAAATTTAAATGTCATAGCATAAAACTATTAAAATTTAAAACCATAAAACATAAAACGTTTCGATGAAAATGTATATAACTTCGTCTTTTTTTTTTTTTTTTTGGCAATGATTTAGACATTTCAATTTTTTATGTATATGTTATGTATATTTTCATCCGTTCGCAGTTGCATAAAAATATTTTGTGAATACATAAAATGTTTTAATTGTGGTTCTGGCGATCAACAATGTTATGAAAACTCTAGACGGCTGTATGGCGAATAATTTTAATTTTATTTCGTATAGATTATGAAATTTGTTACATTGTTATCGGTGTGACCATTTACCATAAACCACGTGCACATCCAATGACAAAGAAAGTATCATAACTAATTAAGAAGTAGTTTCTTTTTCTCCAGAACAAAGCATGGATAATTATTTGAATAGACTTTATACGTTTCTACGACAAATATTTTTTATGTGTATTTTTAGGTTCCGGGATTACCAGTCTAAAATATTTCAGTCATGCCGCGTCCTCAAAAACTGTTTTAAATAACCTTGTGGTAGCTCTTGTCGCACGTTTACATGACACGTTGGCAGGTTTGATGACGCAGAAGGGATAATGGCAATTTACCTTACTCCATATTTAGAGGTACTCTAAGCGAATCCGAAAAGGCAAAATTGCATATTGTACTGCATGGCCTTACACTAGGCAACAGCAAACCGTTGAATTATTAGCCAGATTCAGGCTCAACGTCGGTACCAATTTCAACGACGAATCCATAAAGCAACTATGGATGAAACGATTACCCAACCAGGCCTAAATGGTGTTAACCCAATTGAAGGTGATGTGCCCTTATCCATTTTGGCAGAGCGCGCAGATAACGTGACGGAAACCATGTCACAACAGCAGATATACACTGTTACCAGGTCGTCATCGCAGGTCGCAGGTAATAACGATTCGTTGCACGAAAGGTGATTGCCTTTCCACCGAAAAGTGTTAGTCTCGACGACCGTTTCGACAATTTCGAAAAGCATATAATATCGAAAATGACAGCGTTAATGGATCAGTCACATATAGGAGCCGAGATCGCAATCGTACAACCGATCGACGTCACACAAGGTCGGTATCCCGAGCCATCAAACCAGAAGACGGAAATTGTTTCTACCACAGGAAATTCGCGGACAAGGCGCTAAAATGTACATCCTCCTGCAAACGATACGAGGAATTCATTAAAAATGCACAGACCAACTCAAAAAACTAATTTCATTATCCCGCATAGCGGCCTGGGACGGTGAAACGAAATCGAGTCGCCTATTAAAAACGGAAAAAAACACCAAACGCATGTTCCTAATAGACACAGGAGCGGATTTTTCAGTAATTCCACCGGACTCCAACCAAAATCTAAATCTAGCATCCAAATTCCATTTTTATGCCGCCAATGGTAAGGCGACATTATTCCACGAATAATCGACACGAATCCGGAACCAGCATTATCTCACATCGACAAAACTTTTCTGCAACCGGACATAATACAAATAATCAGTAACTTCGAAGGAATAACAGGCGAAAATCTAAATTTGGCCACCGTAAAACACAGCGTGACGCACAATTTGGAAACTCGCGGATCTCCGATAGCGTGTAAAACACGGAGAATAGAACCGGACAAACTGCAGATTACAAAAACGTACTTCGAAGAAATGATGGCACAAGCAAAATGTCGACCCAGCAAAAGCGCATGGTCCACCCCACAACATTTGGCATTGAAAAAATGGAATGGGGGGGGGGCGGAATGTAACCATTTTCGACCGATACCCAGTACCATACCTCCAGGATTTCGCGATCCAACTGGAAGGTTGTACGGTTTTTTCAACACTAGACCTGATACCCGCCTACCACCAGGTATCCATTGAGCCCCGTAATATTCCCAAAACAGCCATAACCACACCTTTCGGATTATTTGAATTTTCTCGGATGACATTCGGTCTCCGAAATGCAGCACAGTTTTCAAAAGATTGTCAGAACATGGTCTAGTGATAAACATCGGAAAATGTATATTGGTTAAACCGTTAATCAAATTTCTAGGACATGCAGTCAACGCATAAGGCATACTACCAGCAGCAGAACGAGTACAAGCTATCGGAAACATCGAAAGGCCGATCAACGTGGAACAGTTGAAAAGATCCCAGGGGATAATCAATTTCTACAGGAGATTCATTCACAAGGCAGCACAACACCAAATTGTACTAAACAACTACCTGCTATCCCACCCATCTACAAGCGCAAGATTGGCAATAATGGTCGACGCGTCAGATTTGGCCATCGGAGCAGTGGACCAACAGTGGACAGCAAATTTGGCTACCGTTCAGTTTTTTTTTTTCATTTCGCCTAACTGACAGACAACAGAGATACAGCACTTACTACAGAGAGTCGAAATTTTACGTTATACGGACCATAAACCACTCAAATTCGCGTTTAAACAAAACCCCGAAAAAGCTTCACCACAGCAATTCCGAAATTTAGATTAGTACGGCCAGCTCACAACGGACATTCAGCACGTGTCAGGAGCAGACAACGTAGTAGCAGATGTGCAAATCGAAGACGAGGAATTAGCACAATTATTAATCAACAACAATACGTCATTAATATTACAGTAAATCCCAATCACATTAAACCAGGACAAAACATTATATTGCGATTTAACAAAAAAACCACGGTCATTTATACCGGCAAAATCCAGAAAAAGTGTTTTCACATCACTTCAAAATCTGGCACACCCCGGAATCAAATATACGGTGGAATTGTTGACAGACAACGTAATTTAGCCAGCGAACAGCAAGGATGTAAGGGATATGGCAAAAAAGTGTATCAATTCAGCTACAACAACACGATCAGCCGGTTCTCGCAAGTGCACCTAGACATCAGTGGCCCATTACCAATACAGATAATCAGCGATATTGTGTTACATTGATAGACCAATATACACGTTGGGTCGAAGCGATTCCAGTTCCGGACATAGTGAAATCAACAGTAGCATGGGGAGTGCACTCATTCTGGATTGCTAGATTCGGCGTGCCCGAATTCATTATGACCGACCAGGAATCGCAATTTGAACCACAGCTATTCGCCGAATTGTCCGACTTATTGGGATTCGAAAGCAAGTGAACAAATAGCTACAACCCACAGTGTAACGGAATGATTGCAAGATGTCACCAAACATTAAAAGCGGCCATAATGAGCTACGATAGACCGGATTGGACACCGATATTACCACCAATATTACTTGAGTTAAGAACAGCATTCCGCGAAGATTAACAGACGATATCCGCAGAACTAGTGTACGGCAGTACCAGACATATACCGGGTCAATTCCTAGACACAACCAAAACCGGCATACTTTTAACGGAATTCATAAAAACACTTAAAGATCACCTCAAGGAAAAAGTCTTTGTAAGTGAAGAATTAAACACCTTCAGTCACGTCTTCGTAATGACAGACGCGGTACGCAAAGACTTACAACCACCGTACTCTGGCCCTTAAACCAAGTAGTATAACACTATGAAAATTTTTTCGGTATCCACATAAACGGCAAGTAGACAAAGTTTTCAATCGAGAGGCTTAAACCGTGTTACCAGGAAAATACAGAGATTCCATTACAAGAGTAGAGCAATAAAATTGCTAGCACGTTTCTGTGACAGTATCATCAAATCGTCCGATTTCACTGGCTGGGGAGTGTGTGGCGTGTGTGTCCTTGCGGGGTGTGTCCCCTCCGTACACAACCCAATCATTCCTAAATTCTTACTAAATCATAACTCCAAATTATTTCGTGCAAGGTACATTTTTATAGCAACCAAATAACTCAGTCGCCCCAAAATAAAACTTTCCTCAGAACCAAACGCGTCTGCTTTTTTGGCTGAAATGTTTCTCACTGGTATTCTCGGGCCGTATTTTTCCAACCAAATCCCAAAATGAAGTGGGCATCATTAAATCGTTTTTCTTGACATTTTGACAGTTTGTGAAGTTTGCATAATAGATAAAAATTTTAAAGTCTATAAACTGATCCTAATGTTAACACCTAAGTGACACTTGCAATTTAATTAAGAATTATAACTGTCTATTCTAAATTTAATGTGCTGGCCCCCGTGAATCACCTAATGGAATAACTGAAAATTTGTGGATCGGCCTTATTAATTCTCCCAATTGTGTCCTAATGAATGTATGCGATCAATTAAAAACTCTTGTATCGAGTTTAAAAGTCTTGTGACAGTTGCCAGTCTTATGTGAATCGCAAGAAGAAGCTCCAAAATCGAAAAAAATGCGCCGCTAATGTAATGCTTTAATCTCAATCAACAGCGTTGTAAGCTGTTCTTTGGTGAGTACATTAGCACCAGTAACCCTCGTTTAGTATAATTTTATGCTTTTAAATATTGCCTCCCAAATTCCCTAAAATGAAGAGTCCTTAATGGGTTGAAATGCCAATTTATATTTTCTCCCTACAGAGAATTCGACATGTGTTCCTTAATAAACTTTAACATAAAGCTACAACTTTAACATACTGCTAAAATATTTTTCGCCCCTACAAAATTCGTGCCACAATCACTGTAGAGGTCCGTACAAATTCCTCTTCTTGACACCATATGACGCTTTGCTGCTAGAAATGATTCAGGAGAATTAACTACGAGTAATTCGAAGTGTATAGTCTTGACAGAAAGACATACCAAAATGCAAATATTCATCTTTACAGCATGCACGTTGACCTCCGCGCTTTATCAAATGGGCTGAAAGTGGATCAGCATAGTCGCCCCCCCCCTGATAAAGCTGCCGCCACTTCTGTTGATAACGTTGGTTTCACCTTAAAACATTTACGCATTGTGAACTACCCATCTTTTCCGTTTGGCGTAGAATATTGAGCATTAACGTTGAACCTGCATGTCGATACTTTATGTGGTACAGAAACTCTAATCAGAAACAGAACTCCTTCCCAAAATAGTTCCTCCTGAATTAGTCTGTATATCACAAACAATGCATGCTCAATATCGATTTTATTCAACGGTGCCCGTCAAGCTGACGGTGTCTTAGCATTTTGGCAAAATTTAATTATCCAGACAATAATCCTCTAATTAGTCTTACATTTGGAGTATTCTGTGGCCATTGAATCGGTAATCCCAACCGCTATTTCAAATGGGCCATGCTGGCTAGGGATGCACGCGATACCACATCTGCTGCGCTATCCTTTGATTTAATATGATTCTATACATACCGACCATTTATAATTCTAATATTGCTGCCACTCTCCCCAGGAAGATGGTCTTTATTTTAATAGATGGATACCAAGTAAACCAATCGAGAACGTTAGTTGAATCTATCCACGAGGTAATTAATGTTATACTGTCCACGTTCATTTCGGCTTACACAGTACGATTTACAATTGGTGCCACCTTCGATTTGCTGTAGCGCCATGAACAACAATGCTGTCGTCGCAAAAGCCATGAATTTCGACTGATGATCCCGTATTTAACCATCTTGATATTGACCCAAACTGCAGCTGACCTAATTCGACACGGAAATCCACGAAGTGGTTCTGCTAATTAACCACCCTAGTCTAGCTTCTCTCAATCTCAGAGGATCAAATGCTCGGCTTGATTTACTAAGTACGGCACCTTGGGTACCATTTTGGTTCAATTTAACCTGTCCGATATCTTAACGGAGTTGAGTAAAGTAATGACTGCAGAGAGGTTCCAGAAGTATTAACCGTTCAATGTTCAAGTAATATATCGATCAATAATTTTTGAGTTATGATCTTGACCGATGCGTCAAATACTAAGCCTAATACTTTCTTTGCACCAGCATCTGTTTGTGTAATCACACAATGATTAGGGGTAGAATACGCTCAACAATCCTTTCGACCACCGGTTCAACAACTGTAGCCATACCCAACATAGAATTTTTTTCAAATACGGCCCGTGACGAACCTGCCTTAACCCAACCAAACACTGTTAGGCTATAAATGTATTGGTAGTCGTCTCGATGCTACCCTCGTGTAATATGCCAAAGGAATTTTTCGCCCGCTGGAATGCTGCAGTTAACTCCTACTGATTGAGTACTGAGGCAGTTTTGTTGTTATTTTGGGGAGGACAAATGCCTTGGAAAATAATTTATCGATTGTCTATATCGCTTGCTAACACCATTTTTACCAGTTTTTTTTTGTAGAACCGCCTGCGACTTCTAAAACACCTTGATGCATCATATATCTTTTTGCAAAGGTCTCCGATACACGATACCTGGGAGCAACAATCTAGCAATACATGACCCTCTCGATTTTTACCATTGCTGTTGGAAGAATTGTGTGAAGTTTACCTTCTATCGTCTTGACATGACATATCGTGACCTCAGATGGTTGTTTTGGCTTTACTTGGTTATCTATATTGAATGGTTTGGTATTAAGAGATTTGAAATTGATGGGTCTTTTAAATTATCTTCGGAATTTTTCGGGTATTTATCGACTCCATGAAGGTTCCAATAGAAGAGTCAACGATTTGCATGTTGCGGCCATATGCAGCAATCCGAATATATTCCACTAACTCTTTAACTTCGGCCTCTGAATAACCCAGCAAATGTTGAAACGTTTACGCTGGTGTAAAATTGACCTTGTCAAGGTTGTTTGCACAAAAAAGACCATAAAAGTTCACAAGAGGGCGTTTTTTTAGTAATCGAATATCATAATGACCTTGACGTGCGGCATTCATTGAATCATTCACCACGTTTGTTTGTGGGTCGCTCCAATGGCGTAATAGTTGGTTTCAAATTCAGTTGTATCAAATTCCCCCTCTAGATTTGTGGCAATTACCTGCAAGTCAATATCTTTCACTCAATATCTAACTATCTACCTTCATAGCACTAGCATATGCTTCTTGCAACCGAATTATCGGGAATATTTATAGCGAACACGTGTATTCTCTCAATTTTTGATAACAGTGAAACTCTTTGTGCACGAATATGTTTTAACCGGGCAGCCATCTTTACACAATTGTAACCGCACCGACTACACCAACGGAATTTCCGCTTCACACATTTTACGAAAGAGATTGACTGGTTACTTTTTTTATTCACATTATGGAACAGTAATAACTGGTCCTAACAAAATATGGCACGTTGCCTTTTGTTTCTCATCATTATTTCACTTCGTGGACTGATGGCTTATAGTTTCAATTAACGATGACCAGTGAAAAAATTTTGCAAAATTGAACCAAACATATTACACAACACTATTTTTTGTTGTATTGTTTCCAGGCGTGTAACTGAGATTCCATGCAGTAATCCAACTACAATGTTAGCACCGACAAAACAGACGGGAGAAATCGTTGAGGTCGATAAAAGTTTACGTAGCTTTCAGGAACTTGATTCCGAGGAAATTTTTTGTGAAACCCATTTCGACAATACTTGCAGCGAAATTTGGAAAGCCCTTTTGTTGTTCGGTTCCCTTACAAGGAATCAACTGCTAAATCATAAGACGGAAATTCCCTCTGATGAAATAACCGGTACTGGATATTATATAGCTCACCTTGTTGTATTTAAGTCGTCAAGCTCCGTAATAGTTGTTCTTCACCACTCGCTGCAAAGGCTACCCCTAATGACAAATACAGAAGTTGTATCACGACTTGGCCCCATAATGAGAAACAATTACTACAGTTACAAGGAAAGATCACTAGATTGCTACCCGATTACGGGTTCACTTCAAAACTTTCTGTGAAAACCTCATTAACTTGATGATATAAATGTTTGTCGCATTTACCAACTTCTGGTTCTCTCGAATAGTAAAGGATTGTACACCAAGGATAAGCTCAGGTACTGAAGGAGCACCTTTGAAAAGTTTCTCTCTATTTCATGGCTTTTGAACTAACTAAAATTTGACACTAATCAAGGATGTTATTTGATTAGTTCGTTAACATATTTTATAACAATCGTTTAACCCCAATTTTCGTTTTATTCAAAATTCGAAATTTTACTATCATAGTTGATTATATACAGATATCCCAACGACAATATTAAACCAGACGCCTGCACCAAGAAGGTCTGAGCGTTTGGCGATAACGTGATGAATCAGTAACTCACAAGATTCCTTCCGATTAACGAAAGCCCAAATGAAATTTTGTAAATTTTTATCAGAGTTTTCTATTTTCAATTTCAAATTTACTCACCTACGCCTAGTTGAACTGAGTGGGATAAACGAAAGATGATACATAAAGATGTACGATCCAAATAACCCAAAATCAACAACCGAAACTCACAGTTTAGTGGTCTATGTAAACAGTTGGTTTCAATTAGGCAAGATAATCTGCTTGGAAGGATTTACTTAAACAGTATAAATTACAGAGGTTCTAAACCCAAAGGCCCATAAATTTATCCAATGGATTATTACAAGTTAGCTTGACAGAAATAGAAAAAAATTAACTCGCCCAGTATAATGAAAATTTTTTGATTTCAAAATTAATTAAATAACAAATCTAACGACCCAATTTTGGATCGCGACTCCTAGTTTAAGAATAACTGGTTTATACCACATACTTGATGTCGCCATCATCGCATAGGTACTGATTCTTGCCCAGACATCTTCGACAAAGTCATTCGAAATTTACCAGTCTCCATCTGACAAATTTCCATATCTGTTACATTTGGTTCGCTGAACCGATTTTTACTGTTAGTCGTTTATAACATTTTATCTAGTTTCTGTTCGGGATATATGACATGCCGCATACTTGCAACAATGTTGCATTGTTTATGTCACTCATCTTTGCAGCGACCTTATTATTACACAGAGCGTGAACGGCAGGCGAAATCTTGATTAAAGTTTTAAATCTATTATATTGAGCTGGCGTAAGATCTGTTCTGATTTTCCTAACAATATTCTTAGGGTATCAGAGAACGCATTTTGCTTAATATAGCGTTGAACATTGACCAAATTTTCTGCATTTATAACTCCGTGATTGAACGCGTGTAGTTCAAGTAGAACATTCCGATGGATCTCCGTGAAAAATTTGAATTTTTTTGTACACCGCTTGCCTTACTATAATTTCCTTAGCTGTTATATCGCTTTGTTGTTAATCTAGGCCGTAACCGCCAATCCATGTTGTCGAATGGCGATGATTTTTCAAGGCTGTTTCTCTTGATATATCTGACCCAATTAATGTGCCCTTATTGGTTGATGCTTTAATCTCTAATGGGAATGCGAACTAGATTTGAACGTTGTGATTACTGGCTAATAATTGATTGGTTTATGATAAAATCTTTCACCTTGGCTCGGATACATCCTCTCTTACTTCGGATTAACGTTATTGGATGATTTATGTATGCCATATTTTGTGGTACATACTTTAACTAAGGTTGTTAGGAATCAAGTTCTACTTCAGCCTTAACAATTATGAATCATGTTACATTGGCTATAGAGCATGGATTTTGACCGAAATAGGCACCCGTCGATTTAACGGAATAACAGAAAAGATTTGCCTTTAGGACCAAAAATTTAACCGATCGGAACTATTTATCACAACGCGGTCACTCTTATACAGAACTATCAACACAAACCTTTTGCTCCGGAAACTTCGCGGTTCAACGTGAATATTCGACTAGATGGTGAAAACGCCGTTAAATAATCATGAGACCGGTACAGTCTTTGAAAGTGAATTTGAGGCATTCGTGTTTCAAAAAAGGCAAAGCAGTAATCAAATTTTAAGTAGAAGTCGAATAACGGTCTGTCATTTTGTGCGAATTTTAGCGCCGGCAAGTGACGGTTTAAAGCTTGTAAGTGTCGAGTTTTTCACTACAACGATAACGCCAGAATATAAGCATATTACTGTTGATCATCCTCATGAAACTGAATTGGTCGGTACATCTTTGTTATATCAGCGCCAAAAGCAAATGCATGTGAACGAAACCAAAGAAGAATCTTGAATAATTCTTTAGAACTACTGGTCCAACTAGTAACAAATCGTCAAAGACTACTCTAGGTTTAGTTGTGGTAGAGTCTACCTTGAAGACACAGTTATGACCGGTGTGAAGTTCTTGGACATTTTTTAGTTGGAACAAAAATTTCAGGGAGTGTACTGTGATGTTTTTGGACAAAATTGAGATTAAAGAAAAATTAAGTTTTTGGACATATATTTATGCGCTTGCACATCTTTTAACAGAGTATTTAACAAAAATAAAGTTGTTCAAATAAAATAGGCCTCAAATAATTTATAACATTCATTTCCAATTTTCTTTTCAAAAAATCAGCGAACTAAGCGCCATTTTTAAATTTTGATATGAGCCGTAGGGCTCTTGCAAAAAATTTTAGAAAATTAAGAAATCGATGGATTTGGCATGGAATAAGAACGTTATTCTCTATTATACCAAATAGAACGAATCTCAGAGATTGGCTCATATAGTGACTATACCATATACAGGTTGTAAAGAGCTTACATCGCGAAATTGTAATCACTTAGTGCCATTTTGATATGAGCCGTAGGGCTCTTGCAAAAAAATTTAGAAAATTAACGAATCGACGATTTTCGCTTTTAACAAGGACAAAAGAGGAAGGACCAAAAACTGGGAAGGCCGTAAAGTTGCAAAATTCGTCAATTTGTTATGTTCAATATTTTTTTGCAAGAGCCCTTCGGTGAAGTGATTTTAATTTCACAATGAAAGTTTAATGTTAGCGGGAATTTTTAAATTAACTGGATCAACTAAAATTGACGGTTGTTTTGTCTTATATCTTAGTTAATATTTGAAACTCAAATGAATTAAGTATGTATTTAATGGCCATCGACATTTGATTATAGGACAACTAGATGTCGATATTGCTGCACCAGAGACACAAATTATTTTTACCGAAAAATATTTAGTTTTGAGTCCCAAACGTTAATGATTCAGTTACAAATGATATCTTATTTGAGATCCTGAGTCCAGTAATGCTCTTGCTATAGTATTATCGTACCACAAAGATCCAAGAATTAAACTAAAGCATTAGCTAGAAAAACCGTTTTGGTTGCATTTGTGTTCTACCTTTATTCGGCGTTCACTTGCCGACAATACTAGAAATTCATTATTTAACTGTAGCTCTTAGCAGAATGGAATGATGAATAGGACCCTTTTGAAAAACTGCCCGATCTGGGATCTGAAATTTTTACTACAGAGTGTTGTTGTTTCGGTCGATTGTTAATAGTTTTACTAATTAATTTTACCTTTGTATTAACATCAAATTTTGTTGATATAGGATGAACGATCAAGTCGTCGCAATATTCGGTTGGACGTCCCATTGTTTTTCAGGACCGTAAATGAGAGTTGCTTTGATCAATGATTCCTGTCAACTTTTGTCATGTTGCCTTGTCCATTGTCTTAATTGAAAATAGTGCGCGAATGATATTCACCGGTTTATCAAATCGTTCAATTAATAACCATCTTGCTTCTACATAATTGGCCGTAAAGTACAAAAGTAAGTCACTGGTTTTGGTGACGTATGGTTTTCAAAACCTCTGAGAAAGTATATCATTAAATTTGACTAAATCGTTGTGATACGCAGTGTTAATTTTTAGTCAGAACCTTCGATTAAGGCTTGTCATCGATTCTAATAATTCTTCTTCTGAAAGTACTTTTGCTGACACGCAAGGAGCAAGAGACTTCCTTAGCATAGCAATTCGTGAGGTTGCTCGTGCAGCTCTGCTGACTAAATCTAAATGTGTGCCTATTAATGTATCTGTTCAAACTCTTAAAGATAAATAGCAATGCATAAGGCTTTAGTTTTATAGTTACAGAATTATTATTTTCAAATACACAGTGAACAATTCGTTAAAACCCTTGAAGCGATAAATAATGACTCGAGTATTTACCATAAACAATAACACTAATAACAATACTACAGATGGTAATAATAATAATGAATAGATTTTTTGTACTGCTTCCTGAAAACGAGAAATGAAAAATCTTTTATTTATTTCCCCCAAATTTTTCATTTCTCCCATACACTTATCTAGTACCAGATAATGCGTTGCCATTTATTATCTTTACGAAAAATATGTAGCAGTTTTTTTTGTTTCATCTTCAACCCAGACCATAAGATATCTTGAGGTATCTTGATTTAAATTTTTTGAATAACCGTTATTTTATCTCTATTATATTGCAGGATCATGAAATTTTAAAGGTGGAAAATCACTGTAAAGTACCAATATAAAATATGAGTACTACAAACCCGCATCACACAAATAATAGTAGTAGTACCAATAGTAATAATAATAACAATCACAGTCGCGACCATCATCATGGGCCTAGTGGTAAAATTCCCCCTATACCACCCGTACACCAGAATAATCCATCGAAACAGAATCACGGATTTCATCTGGGCCTATATGGATGGCGAAAAAAATGCCTTTATTTGTTAATACTAGGATTAACATTTTTAATTATAATTAATTTAGCATTAACACTATGGATACTTAAGGTTATGGAATTTTCGCCGGACGGTATGGGTCAGCTGAAAGTTGTCCCCGGCGGTTTACAATTGAGTGGCCAGGCATTAATATTGGATTTATTGCGTGCTTCAACAATTCGATCGCGACACAATCAACCAATTTCATTAGAATCGTCAAGAAATTTTACTGTAAATACGCGAGATAGTGACGGTTATGTGGAAAATCAATTATTTCTAGGACACGATAAGCTAGAATGTTTAGCCAATAATTTTCGTATATTAGATACGCACGGTGATGTACTGTTTGCAGCTGATCGTGATGAAATAACAATCGGTGCTAATTTATTGCGGGTCGAGGGTGAAGGTGGAATTATATTTAAGGAATCGATACAGACGCCATTGGTGCGGCACGATACTGGAACAGAGCTGAGGTAATAGTTTCGAATCATATCGCTATATATATCCAAAATAATCAACATTTATTTTATTGCAGGCTCGAATCTCCGACACGTACACTAGATATGCGAGCAGCGCAAGAAATTATTATACAATCGCGTGCCGGTAGTTTAGATGCAAGTTGTCTAAACGATATAAAATTACATTCGATAGCGGGAAGTGTATGTACCAACAAAAGTGTTGTGATCAAATAGAATATCGATGTTTTTATTAATTGGCTCTTGCGTTTATTCACAGATACGATTAGAATCGCCAAGTATTATAATGCCAAATTTAAAAGTAGCAACGCCACCATCCACATCATCAACATCGTCGTCATCCTCATCGTCACAATCATCCCAGTCGACTACCGATCATGGATCAATGCAACATAAAATTTATCAATTATGTGCATGTTCCAGTGGTAAATTATTCCTAGCCTCGTCTCATTCGCTGTGTTCCATTGAAGATTCAAACATCTGTAGATAATATATGATTTTATACCAAAAACAAATTTAATTTATTTATTTAATTAATGTAAATATAAAATACTCTAATTTAATTAATTGAAATAGCAATCGGTTTTTTTGATATTAACAGCTAGCAATATAAATATAAAAACTACTATAGTCAAATTAATAAATTATGAATTTACCGTTTATAATTTTTAATTTCTGTTTCTGTTATTTTAAAATTTATTTATTTATTTTGTTAAATTTTATATAAAAAAAAGCAACGGAAAAATTATTAATTATTAATACTATAAATATAAAAATTATAAGAAAATTGTTTTACTTATCCATTGAGAAAGGACACATCAATAAACAGCAGGTAAGTAAACTAAGTAGACATCTGTGGAATATTTCCCTCTCTTGCAGTTAATTATTTATCAATATTTTAGCCATCAAATCTTTGTGAGGGCAAATTAGTTTACGCGAAAAATGAGTATGTATTACAAGCCGGGATAAGTTTGGCAAACCCAAAAACCCAAAACATCATAAGTGGCGCTTGATAACGGGACATTCCCAAACTAATGAATCTGCTTTAACAAAATTCTGAAAGTTTGTACAACATCGGCAGCATCATCGATCAAGTATTGTCACAATATTTTCTCGAGATGTTTACTAATTTGTATACGATATTAAGTTCAGGACAGTTTTTCAATTTTAATGTATTTACAAGTTGGGTCTCTAAAATTAAAAGTGCTAGATAAGTAAAAAATAAAATCTAATAAAATTTTAAAAATGAAAACCATTTTTTATTTTATAAATCCTTAATGTGCATGTACAAATTTAGACAAAAAGGGTAACTTTTTTTTTATTGGGAAGGAAGGAGGGAAGGAAATTTGAAAGGTTTGAACGTGCTCACAACATACACATAGTCATACACCACTGGGTTCTTGTCACCACCGAAATTCGAAAGCGGCATCCTCGGAGGAAAAAGCAAGTACTCACTCTACCACCAGTGAAATCAAATTCAGTAAGAGTTACACAGTGTTGTTGCTTAAGCAAGGTAAAAATTTAGAAAAAGAAATATTGGATCAAATGATTGACAGTCCTCTAACCTCAAAGTATATTAATTTCCAGGTAACATTTAGGGTTTTCTTATACCAAAATTCTTTAACCCTTAAAAATTTTAAACGGCTCAAACCTCATGAGGTAATCAGAACTTCGATCAAAATAACTTTGATGCATACATAACTTAATATATACATAACATCAAATATACATACCATAATATGTAGTTATAGTTCCATAGGATATATCATAACGAATGTAGAACGCACAATATTAAGAAGACGCAACATCAGCATAACATGTGGATTGAAACCAAAAGCTCAACGTTATGATCAACGACAATATGAATCGTGAGAAATGCAGATTCATCAAATTGCGTCAATAATTTTCCTCTTGCTTAGCTTGTAATTAGATTACTTTAAGAAAATGCATTAATAGAACTAAAACAGAGTAATTAAGTTAGTCTTAAGTGAATAATTGAAGTTGTAACTTTGAAATTAATAAAATTAAAATAAAAGCATTCTTTTTTAATTTTTTATTCTTTTATATTATGTGAACACCGTATACATAATTGGTGCAGCCGTGCGGTGAATCGTGAAAAAGTGAAGTGTGTAAAGTTCAAAGGGCTAGTGAATTAAAACAGCTTGTAAGTAAATTCATCAAGTGATAGTGTAAAGTGATAGTACTTTATCATTTGATCTCTCTGGCTGAAGGTGTTAAAACCGCTAAAAGGAGTCGCAGTTTCGCCATATTTCAACTTTAAACACAGTTCGCAGCCTACACACGACAGCAAGTAGTATCCCACTACCAGATAGACGATAATTCCAAAAGTTCGACGCACTAAGAAATCGATTGAGATTTACATTTGAAATCGAAATATTGATTACGAAGAACTTAAAATGTCGGAGATCGAACCAGTTTCGACCCAATTGGCTCAAGTTTTACAGCAACTTAGACTTATTTCCCAAAAATAAAGTGAGCATGAACAGGCGCTGGGGTATCTGAATAAAACAGATCAAGGAAAGATCCCTCCTCCACAACTACTCACTCTGGACGTATTCCGGATCGCAGATCCGATAAAATCAATCCCTAATTTCGATGGAAATCCAAAATAGTTAGTATCTTGGCTGAAAACAGTCGAAGATACATTAAGTTTCTTTGAAACAATGGTGCAAGAACACAAATCCTAATTTATTGACAAGCGGCTCAAAATAAAATTGAAGGCCAAGCAATAGATATTCTGGCTTAGATGGAAACCTCCAAACTTTTGGGCAAATTAAACAAATAGTAGTAGAAATTCTTGGGGATATACAAGAGTTATCCATTTACAAGTCTCAATTTTGGGCTAATGGACAATATTTTCATTCACGTGTATTATAACAAAGCCAAAGAAACCTTTCAGAGCTGTAGTAAAACAAAACCCAGTCTACAATCTTTCTTGGCTGGCAATAAGTATATTCATCGAAGAGGATGCACCAGCCGCATTTATTGCAGAAACCTTTGAAACCAGCACCCGATAATTCTAAACCAATCCCAATGGAAGTCGATCCCTCACTTAGATCTAGAGATACCTTCAACACAAAAATAATAAATAACCGAAAATGAAAATTTTTGGGAAGGACAGGAATCAGATACAGAAGACTAAACTTCTTGCCTTATCTGAAATGACACAATAAAGTAACTAACAAAACAATAACATTATTAATAGACACTGTGGCCAACAAAAACATAATAAGGCCAAACATTCTCTTGGAATCTGAAACAGCAACGGTAAAAAATGTTCTATGGGAAAATCAATTTTCTTGGGTTCAATTTACCCAAACAAACCTACTACGAATTTAGTTTCCCCAAATTTTTTGATGAATGCTAAAATTGACTATAAATCTAGTACAATATCTCTAAATAATAAAACTTTAAAATTCTACCGTTATTACCCAACAAAAAACTTCTACAATCATACAGTAACGTTCAATATTAAAACAAATGGCGATTGGGTAGTTTTGAAATATTCAAAATTAAATGACGAAATCACAATATTACCAGGCATATACAAGGCCGAAAATTTTAAAATCACTGTTAATATAACAACAGACAATATAGAACCAGCTTCAAAATTATCTAAATTAGGACTAATAGTAAACAATTCCGAGACACCAGTGGACAAAAAGATAATTGAAGTCTAATTCGGAACCAAACATTTAAGTAAAATCGAAAAGGAAATGCTAATAAAAGCAATCCACGAAAATCAGGATGTACTGTTGAAACAAAATGAAAAACTTTGATCAACAACGGTAATCCAACATAAAATATTAACAACAGACGAAAATCCAGTTTACACAAAAACCTACAGATACCCACATCATTACAAAAAGGAAGTGACTGACCAAATTAAAGAATTACTAGATAGTGGAATTATACGGAATTCAAACAGCCCGTATTCATCTCCATTTTGGGTGGTGCCAAAAAGGCAGATGCCTCTGGAACCCAAAAAGTAAGACTCGTTATCGACTAAAGGAAATTGAACGAAAAAACGATAAACGATAAATTTCCAATCCCTCAAATTGAGAAAATTCTTGACAGTCTCGGGAAATCTGTGTATTTCTCAACCCTTGACCTAAAATCTGAATTTCATCAAATCCCGATGGACAGAAAATATCAAGCAAAAACTGCATTTTCCACAGACAAGCGCCACTTCGATTTTACTCGTATGCCCTTTGAGTTAAAAAATGGCCCAGCAACTTTTCAACGTGCAATGAATCATGGACGATATCATAATTGTGGGTTGCAATCTGGAAAACCACATTGAAATCTTTGCAAGGTTTAAAAAGTCTTGCCCAATTCAACCTAAAAATACAACTGGACAAATGTGAGTTTCTTAAAAGAGAAACGGAATTTCTCGGACACCTTATCACTGAGAATACGGTAAGACTAAATCTCGACAAAGTCCAAAAAATCATTGAAAGTCCGTTACCAACAACACAAAAGCAAGTCAAACAGTTCCTCGGACTTGCAGGTTATTATAGACGCTTCATTAGGGATTATTCAAAAATTACGAAACGTATGACTATTATCTCTATCAGGAACATACTGATTGACCAAGCGGTTGAAATATCACTTCCGGATGAATCACTAAAATTCATCACACCAAAAATTGCAATAAACGAAGATACACTGCTGTATGACATCATGATCCTAGAAGTAAAAAACTAGAAGAATACAACTCAACAATAACGGCGATTGCTCCAGTGGTAATCAATGGCACCATTATCCAGAACTATCCACAATATCTAATCAAATCCAAATCCAGATTGTTTACAACCACAACAATTTCGTTCAGAAATATACCGAAATAAAATACGTAGGTGAAGTTTGTCCTAAATCTGTCCTAAAAAGCAACAACAACAAATTGTGCGTATTTGTGTTAGTGAAAAATATGAAACTCCCGTTATAACGAATTTTATTTCTAATAAATAGAAATTGTATCATCAATATTTAAATAAAATAAAAACATTGGTAAAATATCTAAGCTATATGAAAATAATAATTTAAAATGTAGTAGGGGATTACAGTATTTAGGACAACAAAGATTAAAGGCATCTCATAAAATATATTCAATATAAGTAAAAGTCATTTTCCGAATTTTCTTGAGAAAATCCTGGGAAACGCGCATCAAAATGACCCATATACAAAATTGTCACTGGATCTAAGTTACCCGAAAAATATCCCAATTTTGGAAAAAGTAGGGGCCCTGGGTGTTTAGGACAACAAAGTTTGATGGCATCTCATAAAATATATCCAATATAAGTAAAAGTCATTTTCCGAATTTTCTTGAGAAAATCCTGGGAAGCGCGCATCAAAATGACCCATACCCAAAATTGTCACTGGATCTAAGCTACCCGAAAAATATTCCAATTTTGGAAAAAGTAGGGGCCCTGGGTGTTTAGGACAACAAAGTTTGATGGCATCTCATAAAATATATCCAATATAAGTAAAAGTCATTTTCCGAATTTTCTTGAGAAAATCCTGGGAAGCGTGCATCAAAATGACCCATATACAAACTTGTCACTGGATCTAAGCTACCCGAAAACTATCCCAATTTTGGAAAAAGTAGGGGCCCTGGGTGTTTAGGACAACAAAGTTTGATGGCATCTCATAAAATATATCCAATATAAGTAAAAGTCATTTTCCGAATTTTCTTGAGAAAATCCTGGGAAACGCGCATCAAAATGACCCATATACAAAATTGTCACTGGATCTAAGTTACCCGAAAAATATCCCAATTTTGGAAAAAGTAGGGGCCCTGGGTGTTTAGGACAACAAAGTTTGATGGCATCTCATAAAATATATCCAATATAAGTAAAAGTCATTTTCCGAATTTTCTTGAGAAAATCCTGGGAAGCGCGCATCAAAATGACCCATACCCAAAATTGTCACTGGATCTAAGCTACCCGAAAAATATTCCAATTTTGGAAAAAGTAGGGGCCCTGGGTGTTTAGGACAACAAAGTTTGATGGCATCTCATAAAATATATCCAATATAAGTAAAAGTCATTTTCCGAATTTTCTTGAGAAAATCCTGGGAAGCGTGCATCAAAATGACCCATATACAAACTTGTCACTGGATCTAAGCTACCCGAAAACTATCCCAATTTTGGAAAAAGTAGGGGCCCTGGGTGTTTAGGACAACAAAGTTTGATGGCATCTCATAAAATATATCCAATATAAGTAAAAGTCATTTTCCGAATTTTCTTGAGAAAATCCTGGGAAGCGCGCATCAAAATGACCCATATACAAAATTGTCACTGGATTTAAGATACCCGAAAACTATCCCAATTTGGGAAAAAGTAGGGGCCCTGGGTGTTTAGGGCAACAAAGTTTGATGGCATCTCATAAAATATATCCAATATAAGTAAAAGTCATTTTCCGAATTTTCTTGAGAAAATCGTGGGAAGCGCGCATCAAAATGACCCATATACAAAATTGTCACTGGATCTAAGCTACCCGAAAACTATCCCAATTTTGGAAAAAGTAGGGGCCCTGGGTGTTTAGGACAACAAAGTTTGATGGCATCTCATAAAATATATCCAATATAAGTAAAAGTCATTTTCCGAATTTTCTTGAGAAAATCGTGGGAAGCGCGCATCAAAATGACCCATATACAAACTTGTCACTGGATCTAAGCTACCCGAAAAATATTCCAATTTTGGAAAAAGTAGGGGCCCTGGGTGTTTAGGACAACAAAGTTTGATGGCATCTCATAAAATATATCCAATATAAGTAAAAGTCATTTTCCGAATTTTCTTGAGAAAATCCTGGGAAGCGCGCATCAAAATGACCCATATACAAACTTGTCACTGGATCTAAGCTACCCGAAAAATATTCCAATTTTGGAAAAAGTAGGGGCCCTGGGTGTTTAGGACAACAAAGTTTGATGGCATCTCATAAAATATATCCAATATAAGTAAAAGTCATTTTCCGAATTTTCTTGAGAAAATCCTGGGAAGCGCGCATCAAAATGACCCATATACAAAATTGTCACTGGATCTAAGCTACCCGAAAACTATCCCAATTTTGGAAAAAGTAGGGGCCCTGGGTGTTTAGGACAACAAAGTTTGATGGCATCTCATAAAATATATCCAATATAAGTAAAAGTCATTTTCCGAATTTTCTTGAGAAAATCCTGGGAAGCGCGCATCAAAATGACCCATATACAAAATTGTCACTGGATCTAAGCTACCCGAAAAATATTCCAATTTTGGAAAAAGTAGGGGCCCTGGGTGTTTAGGACAACAAAGTTTGATGGCATCTCATAAAATATATCCAATATAAGTAAAAGTCATTTTCCGAATTTTCTTGAGAAAATCCTGGGAAGCGCGCATCAAAATGACCCATATACAAACTTGTCACTGGATCTAAGCTACCCGAAAACTATCCAAATTTTGGAAAAAGTAGGGGCCCTGGGTGTTTAGGACAACAAAGTTTGATGGCATCTCATAAAATATATCCAATATAAGTAAAAGTCATTTTCCGAATTTTCTTGAGAAAATCCTGGGAAGCGCGCATCAAAATGACCCATACCCAAAATTGTCACTGGATCTAAGCTACCCGAAAAATATTCCAATTTTGGAAAAAGTAGGGGCCCTGGGTGTTTAGGACAACAAAGTTTGATGGCATCTCATAAAATATATCCAATATAAGTAAAAGTCATTTTCCGAATTTTCTTGAGAAAATCCTGGGAAGCGTGCATCAAAATGACCCATATACAAACTTGTCACTGGATCTAAGCTACCCGAAAACTATCCCAATTTTGGAAAAAGTAGGGGCCCTGGGTGTTTAGGACAACAAAGTTTGATGGCATCTCATAAAATATATCCAATATAAGTAAAAGTCATTTTCCGAATTTTCTTGAGAAAATCCTGGGAAGCGCGCATCAAAATGACCCATATACAAACTTGTCACTGGATCTAAGCTACCCGAAAAATATTCCAATTTTGGAAAAAGTAGGGGCCCTGGGTGTTTAGGACAACAAAGTTTGATGGCATCTCATAAAATATATCCAATATAAGTAAAAGTCATTTTCCGAATTTTCTTGAGAAAATCCTGGGAAGCGCGCATCAAAATGACCCATATACAAAATTGTCACTGGATCTAAGCTACCCGAAAACTATCCCAATTTTGGAAAAAGTAGGGGCCCTGGGTGTTTAGGACAACAAAGTTTGATGGCATCTCATAAAATATATCCAATATAAGTAAAAGTCATTTTCCGAATTTTCTTGAGAAAATCCTGGGAAGCGCGCATCAAAATGACCCATATACAAAATTGTCACTGGATCTAAGCTACCCGAAAAATATTCCAATTTTGGAAAAAGTAGGGGCCCTGGGTGTTTAGGACAACAAAGTTTGATGGCATCTCATAAAATATATCCAATATAAGTAAAAGTCATTTTCCGAATTTTCTTGAGAAAATCCTGGGAAGCGCGCATCAAAATGACCCATATACAAACTTGTCACTGGATCTAAGCTACCCGAAAACTATCCAAATTTTGGAAAAAGTAGGGGCCCTGGGTGTTTAGGACAACAAAGTTTGATGGCATCTCATAAAATATATCCAATATAAGTAAAAGTCATTTTCCGAATTTTCTTGAGAAAATCCTGGGAAGCGCGCATCAAAATGACCCATACCCAAAATTGTCACTGGATCTAAGCTACCCGAAAAATATTCCAATTTTGGAAAAAGTAGGGGCCCTGGGTGTTTAGGACAACAAAGTTTGATGGCATCTCATAAAATATATCCAATATAAGTAAAAGTCATTTTCCGAATTTTCTTGAGAAAATCCTGGGAAGCGCGCATCAAAATGACCAATATACAAAAATGTCACTGGATCTAAGCTACCCGAAAACTATCCCAATTTTGGAAAAAGTAGGGGCCCTGGGTGTTTAGGGCAACAAAGTTTGATGGCATCTCATAAAATATATCCAATATAAGTAAAAGTCATCTTCCGAATTTTCTTGAGAAAATCCTGGGAAGCGCGCATCAAAATGACCCATACCCAAAATTGTCACTGGATCTAAGCTACCCGAAAACTATCCCAATTTTGGAAAAAGTAGGGGCCCTGGGTGTTTAGGACAACAAAGTTTGATGGCATCTCATAAAATATATCCAATATAAGTAAAAGTCATTTTCCGAATTTTCTTGAGAAAATCGTGGGAAGCGCGCATCAAAATGACCCATATACAAACTTGTCACTGGATCTAAGCTACCCGAAAAATATTCCAATTTTGGAAAAAGTAGGGGCCCTGGGTGTTTAGGACAACAAAGTTTGATGGCATCTCATAAAATATATCCAATATAAGTAAAAGTCATTTTCCGAATTTTCTTGAGAAAATCCTGGGAAGCGCGCATCAAAATGACCCATATACAAAATTGTCACTGGATCTAAGCTACCCGAAAACTATTCCAATTTTGGAAAAAGTAGGGGCCCTGGGTGTTTAGGACAACAAAGTTTGATGGCATCTCATAAAATATATCCAATATAAGTAAAAGTCATTTTCCGAATTTTCTTGAGAAAATCGTGGGAAGCGCGCATCAAAATGACCCATATACAAACTTGTCACTGGATCTAAGCTACTCGAAAAATATTCCAATTTTGGAAAAAGTAGGGGCCCTGGGTGTTTAGGACAACAAAGTTTGATGGCATCTCATAAAATATATCCAATATAAGTAAAAGTCATTTTCCGAATTTTCTTGAGAAAATCCTGGGAAGCGCGCATCAAAATGACCCATATACAAACTTGTCACTGGATCTAAGCTACCCGAAAACTATCCCAATTTTGGAAAAAGTAGGGGCCCTGGGTGTTTAGGACAACAAAGTTTGATGGCATCTCATAAAATATATCCAATATAAGTAAAAGTCATTTTCCGAATTTTCTTGAGAAAATCCTGGGAAGCGCGCATCAAAATGACCCATACCCAAAATTGTCACTGGATCTAAGCTACCCGAAAAATATTCCAATTTTGGAAAAAGTAGGGGCCCTGGGTGTTTAGGACAACAAAGTTTGATGGCATCTCATAAAATATATCCAATATAAGTAAAAGTCATTTTCCGAATTTTCTTGAGAAAATCCTGGGAAGCGTGCATCAAAATGACCCATATACAAACTTGTCACTGGATCTAAGCTACCCGAAAACTATCCCAATTTTGGAAAAAGTAGGGGCCCTGGGTGTTTAGGACAACAAAGTTTGATGGCATCTCATAAAATATATCCAATATAAGTAAAAGTCATTTTCCGAATTTTCTTGAGAAAATCCTGGGAAGCGCGCATCAAAATGACCCATACCCAAAATTGTCACTGGATCTAAGCTACCCGAAAAATATTCCAATTTTGGAAAAAGTAGGGGCCCTGGGTGTTTAGGACAACAAAGTTTGATGGCATCTCATAAAATATATCCAATATAAGTAAAAGTCATTTTCCGAATTTTCTTGAGAAAATCCTGGGAAACGCGCATCAAAATGACCAATATACAAAAATGTCACTGGATCTAAGCTACCCGAAAACTATCCCAATTTTGGAAAAAGTAGGGGCCCTGGGTGTTTAGGGCAACAAAGTTTGATGGCATCTCATAAAATATATCCAATATAAGTAAAAGTCATCTTCCGAATTTTCTTGAGAAAATCCTGGGAAGCGCGCATCAAAATGACCCATACCCAAAATTGTCACTGGATCTAAGCTACCCGAAAACTATCCCAATTTTGGAAAAAGTAGGGGCCCTGGGTGTTTAGGACAACAAAGTTTGATGGCATCTCATAAAATATATCCAATATAAGTAAAAGTCATTTTCCGAATTTTCTTGAGAAAATCGTGGGAAGCGCGCATCAAAATGACCCATATACAAACTTGTCACTGGATCTAAGCTACCCGAAAAATATTCCAATTTTGGAAAAAGTAGGGGCCCTGGGTATTTAGGACAACAAAGTTTGATGGCATCTCATAAAATATATCCAATATAAGTAAGTCATTTTCCGAATTTTCTTGAGAAAATCCTGGGAAGCGCGCATCAAAATGACCCATATACAAACTTGTCACTGGATCTAAGCTACCCGAAAAATATTCCAATTTTGGAAAAAGTAGGGGCCCTGGGTGTTTAGGACAACAAAGTTTGATGGCATCTCATAAAATATATCCAATATAAGTAAAAGTCATTTTCCGAATTTTCTTGAGAAAATCCTGGGAAGCGCGCATCAAAATGACCCATATACAAAATTGTCACTGGATCTAAGCTACCCGAAAACTATTCCAATTTTGGAAAAAGTAGGGGCCCTGGGTATTTAGGACAACAAAGTTTGATGGCATCTCATAAAATATATCCAATATAAGTAAAAGTCATTTTCCGAATTTTCTTGAGAAAATCGTGGGAAGCGCGCATCAAAATGACCCATATACAAACTTGTCACTGGATCTAAGCTACTCGAAAAATATTCCAATTTTGGAAAAAGTAGGGGCCCTGGGTGTTTAGGACAACAAAGTTTGATGGCATCTCATAAAATATATCCAATATAAGTAAAAGTCATTTTCCGAATTTTCTTGAGAAAATCCTGGGAAGCGCGCATCAAAATGACCCATATACAAAATTGTCACTGGATCTAAGCTACCCGAAAAATATTCCAATTTTGGAAAAAGTAGGGGCCCTGGGTGTTTAGGACAACAAAGTTTGATGGCATCTCATAAAATATATCCAATATAAGTAAAAGTCATTTTCCGAATTTTCTTGAGAAAATCCTGGGAAGCGCGCATCAAAATGACCCATATACAAACTTGTCACTGGATCTAAGCTACCCGAAAACTATCCAAATTTTGGAAAAAGTAGGGGCCCTGGGTGTTTAGGACAACAAAGTTTGATTCCATCTCATAAAATATATCCAATATAAGTAAAAGTCATTTTCCGAATTTTCTTGAGAAAATCCTGGGAAGCGCGCATCAAAATGACCCATATACAAAATTGTCACTGGATCTAAGCTACCCGAAAAATATTCCAATTTTGGAAAAAGTAGGGGCCCTGGGTGTTTAGGACAACAAAGTTTGATGGCATCTCATAAAATATATCCAATATAAGTAAAAGTCATTTTTCGAATTTTCTTGAGAAAATCCTGGGAAGCGCGCATCAAAATGACCCATATACAAACTTGTCACTGGATCTAAGCTACCCGAAAAATATTCCAATTTTGGAAAAAGTAGGGGCCCTGGGTGTTTAGGACAACAAAGTTTGATGGCATCTCATAAAATATATCCAATATAAGTAAAAGTCATTTTCCGAATTTTCTTGAGAAAATCCTGGGAAGCGCGCATCAAAATGACCCATATACAAAATTGTCACTGGATCTAAGCTACCCGAAAACTATCCCAATTTTGGAAAAAGTAGGGGCCCTGGGTGTTTAGGACAACAAAGTTTGATGGCATCTCATAAAATATATCCAATATAAGTAAAAGTCATTTTCCGAATTTTCTTGAGAAAATCCTGGGAAGCGCGCATCAAAATGACCCATACCCAAAATTGTCACTGGATCTAAGCTACCCGAAAAATATTCCAATTTTGGAAAAAGTAGGGGCCCTGGGTGTTTAGGACAACAAAGTTTGATGGCATCTCATAAAATATATCCAATATAAGTAAAAGTCATTTTCCGAATTTTCTTGAGAAAATCCTGGAAAGCGCGCATCAAAATGACCCATATACAAAATTGTCACTGGATCTAAGCTACCCGAAAACTATCCCAATTTTGGAAAAAGTAGGGGCCCTGGGTGTTTAGGACAACAAAGTTTGATGGCATCTCATAAAATATATCCAATATAAGTAAAAGTCATTTTCCGAATTTTCTTGAGAAAATCCTGGGAAGCGCGCATCAAAATGACCCATATACAAAATTGTCACTGGATCTAAGCTACCCGAAAAATATTCCAATTTTGGAAAAAGTAGGGGCCCTGGGTGTTTAGGACAACAAAGTTTGATGGCATCTCATAAAATATATCCAATATAAGTAAAAGTCATTTTTCGAATTTTCTTGAGAAAATTCTGGGAAGCGGGCATCAAAATGACCAATATACAAAAATGTAACTGGACCTTTGCTTTTTAAAATTAATATAAATGGTTTAGTGTCAAAATTACTGTTTGAAAAATGCATTGCTTTTTTTGGTTTATATTGGCCGGTTTTGTTTATACTTCATTGGCTTTTTACGTCAAAATGCAAAAAACTCTATATTGACAACTTTAAATTGACGTTTCTATCTTTGCTGCTGTTAGTAAACAAGTTGAAATTTATCAAAAAATGTACACTTCATAAAATTGATGTAAATCAAAAAACTGTGAAATTTTTTTGAAGAAAATAGCGCAGTTTTCGATATACATCAATTTTTTTGGATGGTTTTGGTGAAAAGAATTCGACATAAGTAAACTTCAAGCAATTTTCGTAAAATTTCTTTATTTTTCAAACAAGGAAATTAACTCAAATATTCAAACACAATTAACTCAAACTTTCAAACATGGATTTTACACTCTTCCTGTTATAACGGGTTGCTATTGGGTGTTAAACATTTAATTTCTTCCTTCTTAGGGTTTAGGGATTGCCATATTTGGCGTGACCTCAGATATCATCCTCAACAATAAATTTAAAACTCAATTACATATTAATATCACAAATTTTATTGTTTTTAAATCATAATTAATTTGAATATGAACAAAATATACACTCATTATTTGTTATTGTTATTTCCCCTTCGCATTTAACATGGATAAAGCGATTACATGACTTACATTCGACAGTGGGTGTCGCACTTATTAACTCCCCAAAACAATACATACAATTCCGTGTCATTGTCTCTGAGTTTTCGGAAATAATATTTTTAAGGTATAAGCGATAATCCATTAATGCAGCACTATTCGTCTGTGGATTTTCAGAATGTAGGCCTTCAATTTGGTTACCGGTAATTAAAACACCAGCTGCATAAATTACTAATGGCCCACAGTTAAATCCGTCGCTCTGATGTGGTAAGGTACTTTTTGAAATAATTTTGAAATTTTTTAGAGGTTTCCCAAAATAGCTCAAAACTTCTCTCGCAAAATGTTCCAGTTTTTTTCCAGTTTCAAAAAGACGTTGAAAAGGATTCAACGGATCATATGTAATTATGTGAAATTCATCGAAGTCTATCACTGCTAATGTCCAGTGACTCGCTTTGCAGATGGGAAGAATAGCGTATCTCTTGTTATTGCATAGATGAACCTCATTCTGACGTTTTAAGTCAACGACTTTATAGCCAAATTCTAAAATTTTGGAAACTTGATAGGGATCCCTGATAGGGCCCCTACTTTTTCCAAAATTGGGATAGTTTTCGGGTAGCTTAGATCCAGTGACAATTTTTGGTATGGGTCATTTTGATGCGCGCTTCCCAGGATTTTCTCAAGAAAATTCGGAAAATGACTTTTACTTATATTGGATATATTTTATGAGATGCCATCAAACTTTGTTGTCCTAAACACCCAGGGCCCCTACTTTTTCCAAAATTGGGATAGTTTTCGGGTAGCTTAGATCCAGTGACAATTTTGTATATGGGTCATTTTGATGCGCGCTTCCCAGGATTTTCTCAAGAAAATTCGGAAAATGGCTTTTACTTATATTGGATATATTTTATGAGATGCCATCAAACTTTGTTGTCCTAAACACCCAGGACCCCTAC
This sequence comes from Tipula vernalis, assembly GCA_958295665.1. NCBI lineage: Eukaryota > Metazoa > Arthropoda > Insecta > Diptera > Tipulidae > Tipula > Tipula vernalis. Next base: position 304,314,760 of record OY282560.1, on the reverse strand, counting down.
TTTTTCCAAAATTGTAATGTTTTTCGGGTAGCTTAGATCCAGTGACAAGTTTGAATATGGGTCATTTTGATGCGCGCTTCCCAGGATTTTCTCAAGAAAATTCGGAAAATGACTTTTACTTATATTGGATATGTTTTATGAGATGCCATCAAACTTTGTTGTCCTTAACACCCAGGACCCCTACTTTTTCCAAAATTGGGATAGTTTTCGGGTAGCTTAGATCCAGTGACAATTTTGGGTATGGGTCATTTTGATGCGCGCTTCCCAGGATTTTCTCAAGAAAATTCGGAAAATGACTTTTACTTATATTGGATATATTTTATGAGATGCCATCAAACTTTGTTGTCCTAAACACCCAGGGCCCCTACTTTTTCCAAAATTGGGATAGTTTTCGGGTAGCTTAGATCCAGTGACAATTTTGGGTATGGGTCATTTTGATGCGCGCTTCCCAGGATTTTCTCAAGAAAATTCGAAAAATGACTTTTACTTATATTGGATATATTTTATGAGATGCCATCAAACTTTGTTGTCCTAAACACCCAGGACCCCTACTTTTTCCAAAATTGGAATATTTTTCTGGTAGCTTAGATCCAGTGACAAGTTTGTATATGAGTCAGGACCCCTACTTTTTCCAAAATTGGAATATTTTTCGGGTAGCTTAGATCCAGTGACAAGTTTGTATATGGGTCATTTTGATGCGCGCTTCCCAGGATTTTCTCAAGAAAATTCGAAAAATGACTTTTACTTATATTGGATATATTTTATGAGATGCCATCAAACTTTGTTGTCCTAAACACCCAGGGCCCCTACTTTTTCCAAAATTGGGATAGTTTTCGGGTAGCTTAGATCCAGTGACAATTTTTGGTATGGGTCATTTTGATGCGCGCTTCCCAGGATTTTCTCAAGAAAATTCGGAAAATGACTTTTACTTATATTGGATATATTTTATGAGATGCCATCAAACTTTGTTGTCCTAAACACCCAGGGCCCCTACTTTTTCCAAAATTGGAATATTTTTCGGGTAGCTTAGATCCAGTGACAAGTTTGTATATGGGTCATTTTGATGCGCGCTTCCCAGGATTTTCTCAAGAAAATTCGGAAAATGACTTTTACTTATATTGGATATATTTTATGAGATGCCATCAAACTTTGTTGTCCTAAACACCCAGGGCTTCTACTTTTTCCAAAATTGGAATATTTTTCGGGTAGCTTAGATCCAGTGACAAGTTTGTATATGGGTCATTTTGATGCGCGCTTCCCAGGATTTTCTCAAGAAAATTCGGAAAATGACTTTTACTTATATTGGATATATTTTATGAGATGCCATCAAACTTTGTTGTCCTAAACACCCAGGGCCCCTACTTTTTCCAAAATTGGGATAGTTTTCGGGTAGCTTAGATCCAGTGACAATTTTGGGTATGGGTCATTTTGATGCGCGCTTCCCAGGATTTTCTCAAGAAAATTCGGAAAATGACTTTTACTTATATTGGATATATTTTATGAGATGCCATCAAACTTTGTTGTCCTAAACACCCAGGGCCCCTACTTTTTCCAAAATTAGTATAGTTTTCGGGTAGCTTAGATCCAGTGACAATTTTGTATATGGGTCATTTTGATGCGCGCTTCCCAGGATTTTCTCAAGAAAATTCGGAAAATGACTTTTACTTATATTGGATATATTTTATGAGATGCCATCAAACTTTGTTGTCCTAAACACCCAGGGCCCCTACTTTTTCCAAAATTGGAATATTTTTCGGGTAGCTTAGATCCAGTGACAAGTTTGTATATGGGTCATTTTGATGCGCGCTTCCCAGGATTTTCTCAAGAAAATTCGGAAAATGACTTTTACTTATATTGGATATATTTTATGAGATGGAATCAAACTTTGTTGTCCTAAACACCCAGGACCCCTACTTTTTCCAAAATTGGAATATTTTTCGGGTAGCTTAGATCCAGTGACAAGTTTGGTATGGGTCATTTTGATGCGCGCTTCCCAGGATTTTCTCAAGAAAATTCGAAAAATGACTTTTACTTATATTGGATATATTTTATGAGATGCCATCAAACTTTGTTGTCCTAAACACCCAGGGCCCCTACTTTTTCCAAAATTGGAATATTTTTCGGGTAGCTTAGATCCAGTGACAAGTTTGTATATGGGTCATTTTGATGCGCGCTTCCCAGGATTTTCTCAAGAAAATTCGAAAAATGACTTTTACTTATATTGGATATATTTTATGAGATGCCATCAAACTTTGTTGTCCTAAACACCCAGGGCCCCTACTTTTTCCAAAATTGGGATAGTTTTCGGGTAGCTTAGATCCAGTGACAATTTTTGGTATGGGTCATTTTGATGCGCGCTTCCCAGGATTTTCTCAAGAAAATTCGGAAAATGACTTTTACTTATATTGGATATATTTTATGAGATGCCATCAAACTTTGTTGTCCTAAACACCCAGGACCCCTACTTTTTCCAAAATTGGAATATTTTTCGGGTAGCTTAGATCCAGTGACAAGTTTGTATATGGGTCATTTTGATGCGCGCTTCCCAGGATTTTCTCAAGAAAATTCGAAAAATGACTTTTACTTATATTGGATATATTTTATGAGATGCCATCAAACTTTGTTGTCCTAAACACCCAGGGCCCCTACTTTTTCCAAAATTGGGATAGTTTTCGGGTAGCTTAGATCCAGTGACAATTTTTGGTATGGGTCATTTTGATGCGCGCTTCCCAGGATTTTCTCAAGAAAATTCGGAAAATGACTTTTACTTATATTGGATATATTTTATGAGATGCCATCAAACTTTGTTGTCCTAAACACCCAGGGCCCCTACTTTTTCCAAAATTGGGATATTTTTCGGGTAGCTTAGATCCAGTGACAATTTTGTATATGGGTCATTTTGATGCGCGCTTCCCAGGATTTTCTCAAGAAAATTCGGAAAATGGCTTTTACTTATATTGGATATATTTTATGAGATGCCATCAAACTTTGTTGTCCTAAACACCCAGGACCCCTACTTTTTCCAAAATTGTAATGTTTTTCGGGTAGCTTAGATCCAGTGACAAGTTTGAATATGGGTCATTTTGATGCGCGCTTCCCAGGATTTTCTCAAGAAAATTCGGAAAATGACTTTTACTTATATTGGATATAATTTATGAGATGCCATCAAACTTTGTTGTCCTAAACACCCAGGGCCCCTACTTTTTCCAAAATTGGGATATTTTTCGGGTAGCTTAGATCCAGTGACAATTTTGTATATGGGTCATTTTGATGCGCGCTTCCCAGGATTTTCTCAAGAAAATTCGGAAAATGGCTTTTACTTATATTGGATATATTTTATGAGATGCCATCAAACTTTGTTGTCCTAAACACCCAGGACCCCTACTTTTTCCAAAATTGGAATATTTTTCGGGTAGCTTAGATCCAGTGACAATTTTGTATATGGCTCATTTTGATGCGCGCTTCCCAGGATTTTCTCAAGAAAATTCGAAAAATGACTTTTACTCATATTGGATATATTTTATGAGATGCCATCAAACTTTGTTGTCCTAAACTCGAATATTTTTTGGATAGCTTAGGTCCAGTGACATTTTTGTCTAAAGGTCGTTTTGATGCGCGCTTCCCAGAATTTTCTCAAGAAAATTTGGAAAATGAATTTTACCTATAGTCCTTAATTTATATGAAATGTCATTAACTTTGTTTTCCTAAAGACCCTAATCCCCAAATTTTGTAAAACATAGTCTTATTTCGGATTGCCTATCTATTATGCCAACTTAGCATAAAGACTAGTTTGGTGTCAGCTTCTTAGAATTTTCTTTAGAAATCGGGAAATTCATTTTTTCATAATATTTGGTATAATTATTGGGTGAGATCGTATCAAACATCGTTGTCCTAAATACCCTATTCCCCTATTTTTTTGAAAACTGAAAACTGGTTTCGGATAGCCTAGATCCTATGCCAACTTTGCATATAGGTCACTTTGGTGTCAGCTTCCTAGGATTTTCTCAAGAAAATTGGGAAAATCATTTTTTAATAATATTTGGTATAATAATTTGGTGAGATCGTATCAAACATCGTTGTCCTAAATACCCTAATCCCATATTTTTAAAAAACTGAAACTGGTTTCGGATAGCCTAGATCCTATGCCAACTTTGCATATAGGTCACTTTGGTGTCAGCTTTCTAGGATTTTTTCAAGAAAATTGGGAAAATCATTTTTTCATATTATTTGGTATAATTATTGGGTGAGATCGTATCAAACATCGTTGTCCTAAATACCCTAATCCCATATTTTTATCAAAACTGAAAATAATTTCGGATAGCCTAGATCCTATGCCAACTTTGCATATAGGTCACTTTGGTGTCAGCTTCCTAGGATTTTCTCAAGAAAATTGGGAAAAACATTTTTTCATAATATTTGGTATAATTATTGGCTGAGATCGTATCAAACATCGTTGTCCTAAATACCCTAATCCCCTATTTTTTTTCAAAACTGAAACTGGTTTCGGATAGCCTAGATCCTATGCCAATTTTGCATATAGGACACTTTGATGTCAGCTTCCTAGGATTTTCTCAAGAAAATTGGGAAAATCATTTTTTCATAATATTTGGTATAATTATTGGGTGAGATCGTATCAAACATCGTTGTCCTAAATACCCTAATCCCATATTTTTATCAAAACTGAAAATAATTTCGGATAGCCTAGATCCTATGCCAACTTTGCATATAGGTCACTTTGGTGTCAGCTTCCTAGGATTTTCTCAAGAAAATGGGGAAAATCATTTTTTCATAATATTTGGTATAATTATTGGGTGAGATCGTATCAAACATCGTTGTCCTAAATACCCTAATCCCCTATTTTTTTTAAAACTGAAACTGGTTTCGGATAGTTTAGATCCTATGCCAACTTTGCATATAGGTCACTTTGGTGTCAGCTTCCTAGGATTTTCTCAAGAAAATTGGGAAAAACATTTTTTCATAATATTTGGTATAATTATTGGCTGAGATCGTATCAAACATCGTTGTCCTAAATACCCTAATCCCCTATTTTTTTCAAAACTGAAACTGGTTTCGGATAGCCTAGATCCTATGCCAATTTTGCATATAGGTCACTTTGGTGTCAGCTTCCTAGGATTTTCTCAAGAAAATTGGGGAAATCATTTTTTCATAATATTTGGTATAATTATTGGGTGAGATCGTATCAAACATCGTTGTCCTAAATACCCTAATCCCCTATTTTTTTCAAAACTGAAACTGGTTTCGGATAGTTTAGATCCTATGCCAACTTTGCATGTAGGTCACTTTGGTGTCAGCTTCCTAGGATTTTCTCAAGAAAATTGGGAATGTCATTTTTTCATAATATTTGGTATAATTATTGGGTGAGATCATATCAAACATCGTTATCCTAAATACCCTGATCCCCTATTTTTTTCAAAACTGAAAATGGTTTCGGATAGCCTAGATCCTATGCCAACTTTGCATATAGGTCACTTTGGTGTCAGCTTCCTAGGATTTTCTCAAGAAAATTGGGGAAATCATTTTTTCATAATATTTGGTATAATTATTGGGTGAGATCATATCAAACATCGTTATCCTAAATACCCTGATCCCCTATTTTTTTCAAAACTGAAAATGGTTTCGGATAGCCTAGATCCTATGCCAACTTTGCATATAGGTCACTTTGGTGTCAGCTTCCTAGGATTTTCTCAAGAAAATTGGGGAAATCATTTTTTCATAATATTTGGTATAATTATTGGATGAGATCGTATCAAACATCGTTGTCCTAAATACCCTAATCCCCTATTTTTTTCAAAACTGAAATTGGTTTCAGATAGCCTAGATCCTATGTCAACTTTGCATATAGGTCACTTTGGTGTCAGCTTCCTAGGATTTTCTCAAGAAAATTGGGAAAATCATTTTTTCATAATATTTGGTATAATTATTGGGTGAGATCGTATCAAACATCGTTGTCCTAAATACCCTAATACCATATTTTTATCAAAACTGAAAATAATTTCGGATAGCCTAGATCCTATGCCAACTTTGCATATAGGTCACTTTGGTGTCAGCTTCCTAGGATTTTCTCAAGAAAATGGGGAAAATCATTTTTTCATAATATTTGGTATAATTATTGGGTGAGATCGTATCAAACATCGTTGTCCTAAATACCCTAATCCCCTATTTTTTTTAAAACTGAAACTGGTTTCGGATAGTTTAGATCCTATGCCAACTTTGCATGTAGATCACTTTGGTGTCAGCTTCCTAGGATTTTCTCAAGAAAATTGGGAATGTCATTTTTTCATAATATTTGGTATAATTATTGGGTGAGATCATATCAAACATCGTTATCCTAAATACCCTGATCCCCTATTTTTTTCAAAACTGAAAATGTTTTCGGATAGCCTAGATCCTATGCCAACTTTGCATATAGGTCACTTTGGTGTCAGCTTCCTAGGATTTTCTCAAGAAAATTGGGGAAATCATTTTTTCATAATATTTGGTATAATTATTGGGTGAGATCGTATCAAACATCGTTGTCCTAAATACCCTAATCCCCTATTTTTTTCAAAACTGAAATTGGTTTCAGATAGCCTAGATCCTATGTCAACTTTGCATATAGGTCACTTTGGTGTCAGCTTCCTAGGATTTTCTCAAGAAAATTGGGAAAATCATTTTTTCATAATATTTGGTATAATTATTGGGTGAGATAGTATCAAACATCGTTGTCCTAAATACCCTAATCCCCTATTTTTTCCAAAACGCAAACTGGTTTCGGATAGCCTACATCCTATGCCAACTTTGCATATAGGCCATTTTGGTCAAGAAAATTCGAAATTTCATTTATTCATATTATTCGCTACATTAATTTATAAAGAAAATATAAGAGGTAATATCTTACTTCCATCGTTTTTATGTATTACGTATAATTCGTAAATAATTTTTATTATTCTTATTAAAGAAATTCGTTATAACGAGAGTTTCTGCTTTTACACTAATACATGTAAATAATAATTTTTATTAACGATTTTTAGGACAAATTTAGGACAAACTTCACTTATGTATTTAGATTCGTGAAGTTTGTCCTAAAAAAAAATCCTAATTATTTTTTTTTTTTTTTAGGACAGATTTAGGACAAAGTTCACGCGAATAAATAAAATAATTAAAAGAGCATTAAACCTCTTACAATGGGGAGCCAACCTAAATGCAATAGTACATCAGAAGCCAATACAACTGTATAATTCATATCAGAGGATAAGTTATTGATAAATAACGCAAAAAACGCAGAGCTATCATCTAACTGTGGAGCCGATAGCCGAACGTTAACAGGAAACTTTGTCATAACATTCTGGAATTGTACAGTTACAGTCAACTTTGAAGAATTTCAATCATACGAGTGGAAAATTATGGATGAGGAAATTACGCCATATGATAACAACCCCAGACAATGCAACAATCTACCAAGAAAACATCCAGAACAGGAAACGGTTGAATAATGTTTATCTAAGGCAAATCAACCAACAAGCTTAGATATGGACGCTTTCCGGAGGAATATCATTCTCCACTATTTATCATATTAATCCTATACATTTGTATCCAAAGTAACAAAACCACAGTACAAATAAATAACCCAAATGGAACTATTTCAAAGACCCCATCTGTACAGCAGAATAACCATAGTACATCACATTAAACATACTTAGAAAAGTAGGTGTTACATCAAAGGTCGAGGACGGCCTTTCTCCACCCCCAGGAGGAGTTATAGTTAAAAGTTATATATTAGATTTATTCGTGATACATACCCATAGCGAATATTTTCAATTTACTATAAAAAAAAATATCATTATTCAATCAAATTTTAAAGCTAGTCATTCATTTTTATTTAAGTGCGTTGAGTTTGAGTTTTTATATGATCCTCAATCTAAAAAGTCATAAAAAAGGTAAACATATACACTATCCTGAAGAAATCGACACAGATAAACCGATTAAAAATGGAATACTCATAAAATGATCGTTTCAATTGGGAAAAGCTAAAACAAAGTAGAAAATATTGAAGGCATTTGAAAAAATAACAGAAAAATTATCAACATTTAAAAAAACGGTTGAAACTAATTTTAATTAAAATATCAGTCAACAACAGCAACATAATTTAGAAAATGAAGTCTCATCAACAGATCGTCCAATATCACCGGGGTTATATAAAACACCCATTCAATCATCAATATACATAATTAATTATTCAGGCCAGGTGGATAATAATACTACAGACGAAAAAAGCTCTTTTTTTCTAATGTTAGTGCAATCAATGATGAGTGTGTTAGTACTCAGTACAAGTGATCCAATTGATGCACGTGATTAGGACAACTAAATATTATAGTTCCAGTTACAAAAATTGCAGACGACTAAATTGAAAATACCGATGTCGAATGTGGGGAATATTGATATTAGGGACTTGACGTCTGTTTAAGATCATATTTAGTTAATCTTAAAGAAACTATTTCAATCTCAGAAGTTCAAAAGCAGAATTTTGGTCTATTCTTTTTAATATATATACGAAATATCAAAAATTAACCTATGGTAATTGGAGTATTTCATGGAATTACTAAACCTACAAAAAGTAGAAGAATTTCTAACTCTTTCCGTGGATGAAATAATTTCAATTATTGATAATGGATTAGAAATAAGTGATCACAAACTTAATGCGAAATACGATGTTTTATATGTGACACACCGGCACGATCATTTACAAAAGGAACTACATTACAATCAAAATGCCCCCCTTAAGACAAATGAAGGCTTTCGACCCAGAATTTATGAATTACATACATCACAATAATTATAAAATAAAAGTATTCGAAAAACGTATTTGTTGTACAAAATTGGAACCAATTATAACACCGTTGCTACGAATTCAATCATTAGATATGATTAAAGAGAAAATAGTTGGAGATTCATTAAAGATGGGAGTTTAGGGTACGAGACGAAATAGGATTCCAAAACAATACATTAAAAATGAAAAGTTGTTAAACATGAAACTGTCTGATGAAATACATCGCTATAGCCAGAGATCAGTATACATATAATAGAGATGAATCATATGGAGTATGAAATTGTTACACGAAATGATAACTGTAAATAAAAAAAAAAATAAAAACTCGATTTTGTTTCCTTCATACACTCCCAATTATTACTATTGTAAACATATACACGCGCAGTAATTTTTCTCCGTTTGGATTTTAAATACGCACACTATTCCATCTAAATTTATTACATTTTTTTTATTTCTATAGTCAAGGACTCAAAACCAACAAAAAAGTTTATACAAGCCGTCTCGTTCGCTCTTTACACAGATCCTATCAATAAAATACTGTATTATTTATTGGTTTTGTCATATAATATTTAAACAACAACAAAAACAGATTTGTTCAGTTTTGTGTAGTCTACAGACGGTGGACAAAATTTTGCAAACACTTTGGAAAAATCATATATTTTAGTTTTGTCGCGCTTTTTCTAATCAGTTATCGATTAAAAAAAAAACTTTTTATACTTTTTAAATAGAGAATTTTATTTAAAACATAAAGTAAAAATTACAGAAATCTATGCCTAATATGTAATTGTACCCCCTTTGTTTTTGACAAGGGCAGCAACTCTAATGGGCATACTCGCTATACAAGACTCGATAGATTTTTTTTAAATCTTCGTCCCCATACCACACATCCCTTATATTTTTGTTTAGCGATTGAGGTTAGGAAGTTTATTTATTTTGACTTTTAATATTCCCAGGAGAATTCCCTGGCCAGGGTAGCAATGGAATGTTTTCTGCAGCTTTGAAATTTTTAACCTTTTTGGCTGTGTGGCATGGGGCATTGTTTTGCATAAAATAATAGTGAGAAGCAGAATCCCGAATATCTTGAATGGATGCAAAAAACAATTTTTCAAGATATTTTGGTACTGGTCTTGCCGCACTGTCCCTTCTACGAAAAAAGCGGCCTGGCCCCGACGCGCTTATCGATCCCCATATCATCACACCCGGTGGGTGTTTAACTGTTCGGATGAGGCAATCGGCTTTACGCGCCTCTCCAGGCCTTCTTCGAATGAATTGCTTTATTTCCGGAGTAATTACAACAGTCGACTCTTCCGAGAAATGCACGTAAAAAAATTGGCCAAGTGCAAACAAATTGTTTTAGGACAAAATTATAAACACAAATATAAAAAATTATCAAAAATCGAGGTGTTTGCAACATTTTTTCCAACGTCTGTACTTTTTTAAACATTAAGTGTTTGTACTGTATGGCTTGTATTGACGATTGGAGCATCACAGATTCCACCTAGTGGAAAATTTTTAAACGGAGGTAGCTGCTAATTTGACGTTCGAAATTGTTGTAAACAATTCCAATTTTGAGCTGTAAACACAATTTTTACCTACCAGATTAATAATAATTGTAAATAATTCCAATTTTGGATTATAAAAACAATTTTTAATTACCGGATTTCAAAAATTTCTTTCGTCGCATTTATGAGAAATGTCATTTTGCCGGTTGCCTCATTTTAACTTTTTTCCTCGAGAGGCACTTTCTCTACTTTTACAATCGTCAATAGACTTTTTTGTTGGTTTAGCTATAGTCCCTCCCTCTATTAACAAATATAAAATTTAAAGACAATAAAAACGTTTAAAAACACGAACGTCTGTTTGGTTGGATGTGTATTCATATTTCAGACGTTTGTTTTTCGACGTTTCAATTTCAATATTTGTCAGCCAGTTTGATTTCATAATTCATGCTATAAAAATTGTTATGTACATTAGGTCTTACCGAGCCAAGGGCGCACTGGTTAAAGCTGCGGCGGTTGGATCGGGAGGTACCGGGTTCGAATCCCTATAAGGGCGGGATGCAAAAGGGATTTTTCATCATCTGATTACGATCGGTGATGAAGATGAACACATCTATGACCCCCTGTTAAGAGTGCAGAATCCATGGGCCGACCCACCTTTCATGTCAGCACTACGAGTCTGTAGCCGCCCGTCCTCGATTTGGCTACTCAAGGCGTAAAGTAGGACGGTAAAAAATAAATCAATAACAAACAACAACAACAACATTTGGTCTTGTTTTATTTTTCTACTTAAAATAAACCTTAAATTAAATTTTTGGATTTACAATCGTTAAGTGTTACAGTACAATATTTAAGTATAATATTAGTAACAATATCAAATCAGGTGTTACTTGTATAATTGATAATTGTGAAGCTTCTAGAAGAAATTCACATTTAAGACTTTTTCACTTTCCGAAAAATGTAGAGCAAGCTAAAGAATGGTTGATTGCTTGCAAAATACAACTAAAACCAATATTAATCGACAATCTCAGTAAAAAAGGCATGTGCAGCCGTAGAAATTGGTGTTAGCTGAGTCGGAGCGGCAAAATACCAAGCAAAAAGAGGATGAACAATTATCTCTTTAACAATTATCGTATAATATGATACGAGAAAAAAATCGTGTGCGTGAGGATGATGAAGATAGTTTAGACGAGATAACGAAACGGCGGTATGGTAGAATTAAGTTACGTAAAATGGTAGCATCATTTAAGGGAATTGAAGGTGAATCGTTCGAGCTATTTGCCGAAACAATTCGAACAATAAAGAACAAGTACGAGGTTGATGAAGATGAGATGCGATTGAAACTTGCAGATTGCTTAGAGGACCGTGCTCGTAATTGGTTTTTATGTGATCCAAATAATTTAAAATTGAGTGTCGACGAAATACTATATCGGAGTTGAATGATTTATTCAACACCAGAAATAGTAAATCCAAACAACGCAAGTTATTCGAGGAAAGAGTTTGGAAACATTCAGAAGATTTTTACGCCTCTTACACCGACAAGATGATTTTGGCGGTACCATTGAAGTTCGAGGACGACGAATTGGTAGATGGTATTATCGATGGTATCCAAAATATTGGATTACAAAATCAAGCACGATTACAGTGCTACCAAAAGCCAAAACAGTTATTGTTGGCATTCATAAAAATTGTAAAACCGTCGAATACAACGGTGAGAAGTAAATTTGAACAGTTCGATGATAAATCAAAGAGTGAAAAACAAGCCAGTAGTGGTTTCAAATCAGAACAACGTGAAGGTGGTAGTGTTAAGCAGTCAACTAGTTGGGGAATACGATGTTATAATTGCGGTGAGCGAGGACATCTTTCGAAAAAGTGTGAAAAACCGAAACGCGCGAACAATTCATGTTTTCGATGCGGAGAAATAGGACACAAATTAGGGGAATGTTAAAACGAAAGGAAAAAACAAGTGAATAACATGAATGAGGGTGAAGAAATTGGTGTAACGCAAAACTATTTCGTATTTGCGGATGAACATCCAATTCAAATGACGGCATTGATCGATTCTGGAAGCCTGGTAACTTTAGTTAAGGTATGTAAAATAGCGAAACCTGTATTAATTAAACCAATAGGAGATAAAAAAGATTTAACGGGTATTAATAATAATAAAGTCAAGTGTATTGGTATTATAAATGTCAATTTTCTAATATTTGGGAATTTATATAATATTGATTGTATTGTGGTTGAGAATAATACTATGATGGTAGAATGGTTTTTGGGAAGAGATTTTCTTCGAATCGCAAAAGCTGAACTAAAAATTGAGGATCACAAAATTAATTTTGAAGCAGAATTTTGTCAAGAGCTAATGCATATAGATTTAATTGAAAATCCATTAGAAAATCAAATAAAAATAAATGATTCCCTAGATATTGATACGAAATCTGAAATATATCAAATGATAAATTATAACTATTTCTGTACCAAGAAACCAATTGTTCCTGAAGTCAAATTTGAAATGACATAGAATTAGCGCACGATAAGCTAATTACAGCAGCACCAAGGCGATTATCATATGCGGAACGAGATATTGTTGCTAAAATGTTGGATGAATTATTGGAAAAGGGATTCATACGAGTCAGCGAATCTAAATATTGTTCGCCGAAAGTGCTTATAAAAAAGAAAATAAAGAAGAATATCGCTTATGTGTAGACTATCGAGCTCTCAATAAAATAACGGTGAATGGTAATTATCCTTTACCAATTATCGAGGATATCTTGGAATTTTTACATAACAAAAGATTTTTTACATCACTGGACCTGAAATCAGGATTCCATCACGTAACAATTGCTCCAGATTCGATACCATACACATCATTTGTCACCCCTTTTGACTAGTATTAATATTTACGATTACCATTTGGATTAAATAATGAGCCAGCAGAGTTCCAGAAATATGTCAATAAAATTTTTGCTAAATTGATTGCAGAACATAAAGTGGTCGTATATATCGATGACATTTTCATCGCAACGAAAGAGATTGGTGAACCTTGGAAATCTTGTACCAAGTATTAAAATTGCTTTCCGCAAATTTGTTGGAATTAAGATTAAATAAATGTGAGTTCCTGTATACACAAATTGATTATCTGGGATATTCTATTAATGAAAGGGGTATTCGTCCCAATCACCGTAACATCAGTGCTATTGAAGAGTATCCGGTGCCAAGAAACAACAAGGAGATCCAGAGTTTTTTGGGTTTATGCTCGTACTTCCGGAAATTTATAGAAGGGTTTGCATTGATTGTCAAACCATTACAAGATTTGTTGCGCAGGAATGCGGAATATACATTTGGACAGGATGAAATGAACTCATTTACTGCCCGATACTTGCGATATATTCACCTAACGACGACAGAGAGCTGCATTGCGATGCCAGCAGTATAGGATTCGGTGCAATTCTACTACAAAAGAAAAAGATGGAAAGTGGCATCCAATTAGGTATTTCTCAAGACGCACAACAGAGATTGAATCGAGGTTACACTCTTATGAATTATGATGCTTAGCAATCATATACGCATTCCGAAGATTTCGGATTTTTTTGCTTGGTCGAGAATTTAAGGTGTACACAGATTGCGATGCAATTACTCTGACATTAAATAAAAAGGCTATTCCTCCAAAAATTGCACGGTGGGCCTTGGAAATGCAAGAGTATAACTATACGATTCATCATCGAAAGGGAGATCAGATGAAACACGCTGATGCATTGAGTCGAATTCAGAGTGTCTTAGTAATTCACGATAACCCTTTTGAGCAATCATTGGCCTTATTGCAACCGCAAGATCCAAAGCTTGAAGAATTACGAAAGCCACTTGAGTTAGCTGAAAGTTCGCTTTTTGAGCTACGAGCTGGATTGATCTACAAAAAGATCAATAAAAATAAAATACGTTTTTTTGTGCCAGAGTCGATGCAAAATCAAGTGATTAAAAACTCTCACGATCTCATGGCGCATATTGGATTGAAGAAGACGATGGAGGTAATAGGAAGACATTATTGGTTTCCCAATATATCCAGCATCGTAAAACAATATATCCAGAATTGCTTGAAATGTATTAAGTACAATTTACCAACGGGGAAGGTAGAAGATTTTCTTCATAGCATTCCTAAAGGAGATCAACCTTTTGAAATCGTACATGCCGATTTTTATGGTCCGTTGGGCATGACTAAGCAAAATAAGCGGTTTATATTGGGTATCATTGACGGTTTTCCGAAACATATTCGATTGTTTGCAACCAAAACCACGAGTGCTAAAGATACCATCGAGTGTTTACAGCAATATTTTAGAGTTTAGTCGTCCCGATGAAGTAATTACGGACAGAGGCAGTAATTTTACTTCGGATGAGTTTAAGAACTACTTAAAGCAAAATTGTGTACAACATATTTTGGTTGCTAGTGCCGCGCCACATGTAAATTGAACACAAACAAATTGATTGACAAATTGAACGATTTAATCGCACGTTAACGCCTATGATAGCAAAGTTGGTCAATGCCGAACGAAAAATGAGTGGGACCAAGTCCTGGAACAAGTAGAGTTTGCGTACAACACTAGTGAGCATAGTACGACGAAATTGACACCATCCTCGATATTATTTGGAAGAAATCTGAGGGGTCCCGTAAATGATAAGCTTCGTGAATTTCTCGAAAGAGAAAACAAATTAGATGATGTTCCGGAAAACATTAACGCAATTCGGGAAACTGCCCGTATTAACATTGGAGCACCATAAGCGTATTGTCGAGAATATGTGAATAGTCATCGAAAGGAAGCTGTTACGTTTAATGAAGGTGATTTAATCGTCGTGAATAATGTGGACACTACTCCAGGTATTAACAAAAAACTAATTCTAAAATACAGAGGGCCATATCAAGTTAAGAAAATATTGGGTAATGATCGATATCTAATTGGGGATGTCGCTGGATTCAGCATTACAAGCCGGCCGTTTGAAGGTGTATATTACATTACTCGCATGAAACCATTTATTAAATTGTCAGGCTAACATTAATTGGTCGTTATTAATTATTAAAACCGAGACGGTTTCAGTCAGGTTGGCCGAATTGTTAGGTTAAACAACCCTGATTTATATTAAGGTGTACCAACCAAACGTAAGACAGACGTTTTATTGTTTTAATTGAAAAACGGGTCTAGTGTTATAACATATCCGCTATCAGCATGCAATCCCTAATCCATATACCTCACTCACAACTTTATTCTCATTCCTCCCTCAGGATTCAAACATTCCTACAATTTCCGTACTCATCTATGGATAAACTTCTCCAAAATCACAGCCTTGACGTGGCGGAGCAGCTTGCGCGTAGTAATGATAAAATTAGCAATACCAGATTGGGTTACCCATATTCGACTGATAATTTTAAGAACTACCAGACTTCCATATTAAAACATGTTTCAGATAAAGCACAGAAAAAGTTCATGAGCATAAATGAACTTTAATAATTTTTCATGACTCTGAAGTGATGAACACCACAATGAATAAACTGTTCTGAATCTCACAAATATTTATTGGAAAATCGCTTAATTAAACTGTCTCGGTTTGGAAGGGTTTGTCAATGTTTTGACATGGTGTTAGTAGTAATAATGATAATAATTTGGCATTAAAAAGAGATAAATTACGGCACTACTTTCAGGGTTCGTTGCATCATTCGCTTTGGATCACCACTCGCATAACAAATCGGAGCCAGCGTGGCTTTATTTCGTGTACGAGGCTGCATTAGACCCCTGATTTCGAAGTTAACAAGGACTCGGTATATGCCATCATCATTGCGTATGGCCCGTAAATCAGAAGCATGATTGTCGAATAAATATTTCTAACAGAGTAGGCTTTCAGTTGGCTGAACAAATCATAATTTCAGTCGTTAATACTAAAAAGTATAAAGCATTAAAAATGGTTAGTATTGTACTAACATAAAAGATTTAAAAACCAAAAATGTAAAATTAAAAATCGTAAGCTATAAAAACAATAACAAAATAAATTTACTATATACATTCCATACCAAAATAAAATAAGTTACCACTACATAGAACGAAATAAATGGAAGAGAAAAAAATTATTCACATGCAAACGAAAGTATAAATAAGCAACAAAAACACAAATACGTGTGTCTCGGGAACCCAGTATTGAAATTCGGGAACCCAATTTTTATTTTTACATTTTACACTGAATGAGTTATCTCTATTATATCCTAATCTCTGCTATAGCTAAGCAAGCTAGAATATATCAGGACCTTATAAACTACATTAAATTATAATCACATCGAGCAAAACAACCGCAGATCGAAAACTGTATTTAAAAAAAATGGGAAACAAAAATGTTGTATCATAGTTTCATTGAAATCCCTTTGAATTTTTATACAAAACGTTAAAACGATAATTGACGATTGAAAGTCAATTGTTTCCTATTTTTTTTATATGAGACGTATAAATGCAAAGCCAACTATATGCATTTTTCAAAAATTTTGCATGATGTATCTCATTTGATTCGTCTTTCACTACCGTACTAAGCAAAAAAAATATTTCAAAGTTGTTTACGGCTATACACATATTAAGTAATTCTCAAAGAGTTTCAGCTACATAAAAATAATTTGTTTCCAAACAGGTTATTTACAATAGTAAAAAGGAAACAGAAAATGCAAAACTCGATATTTTTTGGAGATATATTTTAAAACTCGTTGTTAGGTATAAGCAAAAACCACCACCGGTAATTCCTAAATGCACGCACAAAAAAAACTCTGGAGCTTTTCAGTGCAATTCCAGTAAAGGAAGAGATGCAATGTGCTTCGCTAAAGCATTCTACTCGACCTCAAACAAAATTACTCAGCACGCTTTCATATTAAACTATGTCAGTGGTATCAACTCCAATCCAAGATGCCTTAACTCATTTTAGAAAAGAGCTATTTCGCTAGTGTATTATGTGCGAAAAGATGATAACTCTCACTCGAGTTGTAAGGCTTGTTAAGATGCATGATGAGACCCGGTTAGGTCCTGTAGAACGTTTGGGGGGAGATAGGATTGGTTCGAAAAACAGCAAGAAAATAAATAAATGCAAGGCGCTGATGATAAATCCTATCTGAATCTTATCATGTTATTGAGGGGATCCACTTTGATCTGAAGTATATATGTACTAACCAAATAAAAAAAATTGCAAAATAATATCCCGGTGAACGATATAACACCAACTCAAAATAATTTTCTTAAAGAACTATGAGGTCAATACGCCGATCAGTTCAGTGAAAACCTGAAAATTGGGCGTATATGAGAAAATTCCAGAAACTAATGATAAAATAAATAACGGGGTAAGTAAGTTAACGATGTGATATGAGGATGCATTAATTAATTTGTCACCATCGAACAAGAACCAGAGAATCCAACCGAAATAGTGGAAAAACCGGAATTGCAAACAATTGTTCAACTTCAGCAACCGTTATTCCGGGGAACAACAGCCAGCACGTGAAATGTAAATTTGTTTGAAGATACAATACCCGAGTTGAACGATTCTTTAAGCTTTTCCCCTATATCAAGACCTTTGGCGATACAACTGGAGACCTTTGGCGATACAACTGGAACCTGCGAAAACTGTGACAAAATCAGTTAACGTTTATTCTGATAGTTATAACAGCCACTACAGTTGAACGACCCGTGTCGACAGTACGAACGAAAAACGCAAACCTTTTCGACAGTGATCCGAGTTTATCTTTCGACTCGACAAGGAAAAAAAAATCGACGCTCTGTAGCACTTCTAAGTGAAATAGTCGAACAAAAACAAAACAGTTTGGGAATAGTGAAAAACTCCAATGATAATATTGCAAAGGGAATATTTCAAAGGATGTAAATATATTTAAATCTAACTAACAGAAATGCAAACGATAAAATTAAAATCAGTGATAATGAAAATGGAACTATTGGTAATGGAACCGATAACAATAGTTAATGTGAAGAATTTAGAAGATGATAACAACCACAATGAAAATAGCGAAATGAAGTTACCATTATCATGTAAATCTTCAACTGAAAATGATGACAAAAAAGGTACATTAGCGACAGTTGTACTTCATTACGGTGCATCATTAACATCCGGTATATCTCCGGTATTATCCGGTATATCTACGGTAACGTGAGCAACTTATATAAAACCATTATTCTCACAATATAATAAAGTGATGGGCAGCAAAATTTGTCACTGATACACTAAACCCGGACATAATATGTTACGGCAATGTTACAGCGAGTTCATATAATAATGCTGCAAAATGTATTAAACGTCTGGATTACATCACTCGAACGAGGAAAGTCAGATTTGGGAATAATAAGTTCAGTTGTTTTAACTTTTACTATATCTCCGAGATCAATGAAAATCCTTACGGTGTCATCAATTAAAATCCGCGAGAAAAATAAACAAAAAATTAACTCATTTGCAAAAGATTGCGATCGTTTAAAATATCGTTCATCAATAAGCCCGGCCTGCATTTCTGTATAATGTTATATCCCATCCAAGGCTTCTGTTTTTGATAAATATGGATAATCTAATATGGGTTATAATTTTATCCATAAGATAATTGTCGCTTTTAACAGTGCGTTTGAAGACAACACCATAATGTTCATCAATAATTTATCCGTGTATCCCTTCTCTGTGCTTTAGCACAATACTACAGTATTTTTCCCATTGCCGTTCCCGATGTCATGTAAGCAGTTTTAAAGTTTGTTTGCATGGAAAATATTTATCATACGAACTATATTTATTACTTCAAGTTGGAGCAGTCTTAAATAAAAATGTTCTTTAATTCTATAAACATCATTTTAACTCCAAATAGTGTTAAAAAGTTAAATTGTTAAGAAAAATTATAATATGCCACCTTTAACGATTTGCTACGTGATAAACTCTATTCCGAAGTGATGGTGCAACATGTACAGATATCACACTAAAAATCGTGAAAGACGAGTTGCGGTCGTTTAAAATCATAACCGTTATTTTTTTGTGGTTGGTGTCCATGATATTGCTACGGTGAAACCCGGCTATAAGTTAGGCACAATAATGGCGTAAAGTTTTACTGCACTAACATGAAATTTTCCATAATAAAACTGTTTTAAATGATTCTAGACTATTCTTACTGAAAAAGTCATGCAATTACTAGAAGTTTTGGTTTGAGTATATAAGGACCGAACAAGATCGAATTAGATTCAATAGTATTTGGTAAGCAATAGTGTATAAAGATTAAAAAGGAATTTAAAAGTGTTGTAGTGCGATTTAAAAATTATAAGTGATCAGTAAAATTTGTCCAAATATTATAAAAAGAGATTTTGGAATTATTCTTAATGTGTAATCTCTTTGTGTTATATTGATTTTTGTGTTCAATACTTAAATTCGTTTGTATTGAACTGAAGTGTTTTGTTTTATTCATAATCCAGTGATACGAATCTTGATTGACAAGGCGTAACAAAACATATTGTTACAAGGGTACCTAGGATGTAATAGAATAAGTTAAATTAATAGTTCCATGTTTTACTGTACTACAATGGAATTTGCCATAGTAACACTGTTCGAAATGTTTCTACACTATTCTTACTCGAAAAGTCCGGAACTTTCTAGAAGTTTGGTATGTGTATATAAAAATGCGAACGAGATCGAATTGGAATTCATTAGTTTTTGGTAAGCGAAAGAATAAGGATTAAAAAGTGAATTAAATGAGATTTAAAAAGTGAATTAGTGAGATATAAAAAGTAAAAGTGATCAATAAACTGATAGAAAATGGCGAAGTGATTTTTGCGAATTATTATTGTTATAATTTTGTTGAATTAATTTTTGGTGTTAAATACAAAATTAATTTGTGTTAAACTGAGGCGTTTTGTTTTATTCACAAGCCAGTGTTACGAACCTTGTTTGACATCGTCCCTCAAATTGAATTACGATCAGATAATAGTGAAACGGTCATGGGTTGGTACAACCAAATTAATATTTTGAAGCGTCAATTGAAATATTTCTGTGCCTACAAGTCATAATGGCTTAAGTCGAGTTACGCCATTTTACGTTTTCAAATTCGAAATCGCCGTAATCGATTTGATATCATTATGACTTTTGACCATTGATTTGTAATCGACAGCTAGAATCCCTTAGAAAAAACTTTCTATAGTGCAAGTTCTTTAAAGCTCTATTTCACATAAAATTTTATAAAGTAAATCTCAAGTAATCCCAATCGATTAATTTTAACTCATTAAAATGAGAAAAAAAAATTCAATAACATTTCCATTCGTACAATTTCCAAAAAAAAATAAAAATATTTTTTCAACTTTCATATTATTTCGGTACAACACAAAAAGGATAATTTATAATGATATGGAAAAACTCCCACGACGCCTATGTATTATTATAATAAATAATTTTTCATATAAATCATATTTTCAAACAATAAGATTTTCCAGTATAAAGTTTCTAGTTTTTCTCTAACTTTCCAAAACTAGAAAATTTGTATTTTTGTAGGTTTCTATAAAAAAAAAAAAAAAACAATGGGAAAGCTTAGAAAAGTTTTATTTTTTTTTTGCATGCTGGAACATAAACCAAAAGTGAATTATCAAAAGGGATACGATGAGAGAGAAAGAAAATTAAGGAAATAATGACAATAATTTAAATAAAAAAAAAAAAAAATGTTAATGGTTTCTGGCATGGACATAAGAATAAGGAATTAAATTGTACCAGATGTAGTGATTATTTACGATTTTGTAACTAGTATGTGTTTGTGTTTATATCGAGAGCATGAATTCTTAATTTGGACCATATAATATAGAAGTTGCATATTATAACGAAAACGAGCACACCAAAGTTTTATACAAAATCACGTTTTTGGATAAATTGAAATGTATATTTTATACACAAACAAATAATTAAATTAAACAAAAATAAAAAATAAAATCTGGATACATAAATAAAATTAAAATCATAAAATTGGCAAAAAGAATTAAAATGAAATGAGAGCACTCACTTCACATACGAGTATATGTAGTACAAACAAAAAATGGGTTTCGTTTGTGTTTATTTCAATTTTATAGTCATTTGAATAATTATTTGAGGTTTTAAATAAAAAAAATATTTTGTGAAACCTATAAAACAAAATAAATTTTTATATTTTTATGTTTAATCAAATAAATATACAAACACAATTAATAAAAATAAATTATAATCAGAACATAATCAAATTTTATTTTATTGGAAGTTTGAATAACATAATATAGGAATTCATCGGTTTTGGTGAAGTGTATGTACATATTGCGATATTGACACAAAATGTGATAAATCGAAACCACTTTTCTGTTTTGCCGCTGTAATTATGAAAAATTAAGAAATTCTACCTTTCGCTTGACCGACCGAAAATTTCAATTTAAAAGGGAACTCGGAATTGATTATTTAGCAGTGAGGATATTGAGATCAATTTATTTTTTGGTTTTATTTTGTGAACAATATTATGTGCTTACTTGTGGTTTCAATTTTTCCAAATGCTTTACGCTCAAAAGAATAAAACGAAGCATGTGATATTTGGGAAAGGTTTAAGTTAGTGAAGATACAAAAAAAGGCAGGTAAAGGTAAGTGGCTGTAGCGTCAAATTAAGAGAAAAACTAATAAAAGTAATTTGATTTGTTCAGGACATGTATTTCAGTCCAAAAAATGTGCTATGTGCGATGTGCGTTTCGTATACGTACACGATGTATAATATACTTTTTGCGATTGTGTTGTGTCAAATATTTTATTGTGTTAGAGCATTTTTTGTGAACGCAAGTATCAAAAATAATTGAATCGGGCGAAATCGGTTCAAATTTTTGATGGGTACATTCCCAAATTACACAAGTCGCACATGCTTTTTCCATGCTGCCTTATGATTTGTTTTTTTGGTATTAGTCAACTATCGAAGAACCTTCACAATGGTAAGTGTTTAGTGTTTAATGGATTTAATATAAATTTTTAAATTAAATTATTTTATTTAGTATATTTTAATTATAAAACGTTAATAAAATAATTTAAAAATTTTTATGTGTATATGTATGGATATGTAAAATTGTATATATGTACATATATATAAATAATTTTTAAATTGAAAATTAAAATTATTACAGTTAGACCATTTAATTTTTTCTTGAATTTTTATTTTTGTGTTTTTTTTTTGTTTTACATCAAAAACAGCAAAGATGGTTTTTTGTTCTCTGATTGCGGACAAAAACACAGAACAAACCTTTTTGGTGTTCCCATCTGAAGAAATTAAGGAAGGCTGCTAGAAGGCTGAAGTGTAAGACCAAAAGAACTCATCTTTTGCCTGATCGGACATGTTTCCTTGATGCTGGGAAATACAATAAAAAAACTTTTAGATACCCTCACAGAACTTCATGGATTAACTTCTGTCAGGAACCATGGCTAAAAATGATGCTTATCGACTTGATGTCCTTCGTCTTCCTAAAAGGTTTTCCTCTCATTCAGAATTATTTGCGCCAACGTTTGTATTCCGAAAGCTGGCGGGTCAGATAGTATCATACCCCTCAGTAACATGCAGCATTGTGTGGGTAATGTGAAACTAAATAGTAATGAGCTTCGAGTGGGTACTTTCTTGGATATTACAAGAGGTTCTGATAGCACATCCTTTTATGCGATTACTGATGCTTGCACTACGTTTAGCTTTGATGAAAGCCTGGTCGTTTGGATCGATTCTGTTCTTAGATCTCAATTGTTGAGACTCAGTGGGATAACCTCTCAATATTCGTCAAAGTTGACAAGAGTTGTCCCAAGGGATTGTGATCAAATCATTTTTGGTAAGCATATAAATGTCTTATCTAAATTAACGATGAGAAAAATTTGCACATCAATCCGTCTGAAACTGATTTGGTTGTCTTTACTAAACGAAAAATAGTTGTTGAATTATTATCTATATACCCTTTCTGTTCGGTGAGTTGATTACAAAATTAACCTACGTTTCTCTGGTTTTGTAGACTATAGTTAATCTAAAATCCTCAATAGCTAAACGTAATATTTTACAGGTTATTGGTTGTACGACTATTATGTTCCAGCTCCAATTGCCGTCCTTACTTCTGGATGCTGCTTGTTCTGCTTGATCAACTGTGCGGCACAGAAAAAATTGCAATTCTTACAGCTCGTTTATACCAGAAATCTATATATTTATTGCTAGAGCGATACCCGCAGTTGACTTCACATTTTCTTTCTCTATGATTTATCCTTCGGGGATTTTATAGTTCTCGCCAGCCTTGCTTAACTGGATGGCTCGTTAGTCTATCACCCACGCCTTAGTCCAAATTCGTTCAGTTTACTAGCTAAGGATGCAGTACACTTATGTCAATTAGATTAGAATCACTTGCTTGCGCCAGTGAGTGCGGAACCTTTGTGAGATCCAGCCAATCGTTCTGTTGTAAATTTTTGTAAATTTAGAAAAGTAATCCTGCAACGAGACTTGCGTTAACCAAATATTCCTTAACGCAATCCGAACTCTAACATAGCGTTATCTGCTCTAAAATCTCTAAACAACAAACAATACAAATTGATAAATTAAAGAAATATTCGGTACTCTTCTATTCGAAATAAGAAAGTAAGAGAATTTGCAACTATCTAGGAATAATAAATTATAATAAAATTCACGCTGATCCACAGGTTACCTGTGTGTTGATCGCACAAATTACCTGTGCTTGATATCCAATGAGTTAAAGTAACTTTTATTCAACAAAAGCCACAAAGCTGGCGTTTATTTAACGAGATAATTGATTAAAATAAAACTTGCATAATTGTAAATAAAACTTGCTTCGGGATTTGAGAATCTAAGAATTATGCGTCTAGATTGGCTCACGGTAATCAGATTTTTGCTCAAAATAAAAACAAAAACAAAAAAAAATTCAAAATTATTACTAAAATAGTTCTATACCAACAAAAACTTGGTTTGGAACTATTCATTCCGGAATGAAAATTTGCGGCATCGTTGTCGTAAATATTTTTGCTCGCATACACGTATATTTTACGAATACTATTACTTTCCGGTTCGCACTCGCACATGGCACATTTTTGGACTGAAATTCGCATCCAGGTCTATGATTGATTGATTGATTGATTAGGATGTACGGCCGCCAATCATTGAGCAGAAACTCCCGGGCTCCAAGGCACACACCTTACAGCTGTTTTACATACAGCAAAACCGACGGAGAGAGACATCTAAGCTATCAATAGTTAGTAAATTGTTAGTATATTCTATTATACATTAATTACCACAAGACAACACAATTTAAGCTACCTTATTGGATGGCTGGGTACTCATGTATCTCTAAAAATCCAAATCAATAACACACACCTCAATTTATTTAAATTTGAATTTCAACTCTGAAACGTATTATTATAGGTTATGAAACATATTAATAAGGTAAGTTTACACAAGCCTACAAACTCCCATCTCAGCGCTCATACGCGCAACTTCTGGAACACCGTCCGGCTCCTCAAGTACCTCTGAATGTGACATAAGTCGAAATACATCACCAACCAATTATTTAGGTACTGCCTTATCATTAGCCCATTTTAAACTACTATTCCAAACTGCATTAAATACACTGCATTGTTGTTGTAAAAATTCCCAAAGTGCGACTATTATAGCATTACCTACAAAATATCATAGCCTCTTCCATCACAAGAATTCATTCCAATGATTTCTAAAAACATTAATTTTTGCTATAATTAATTAAATTCATCATCATTAATATCGCTACTACTAAGATAGTAATCATCATTAATTTAAAGCAGCATTTTTTCAACTTGTATAGCTCCAGTTCAGAGACGACCTTATAAACCAATTCAATTAGTATCGGCCACATCTTTAATTATCCCCGCCATCCCGGTCCACTTCACCCTTCAGAGTAAAGTTTTCAACCTTCAAATAAATAAATCATATACACATAATTATGGTAAAGCTAACCCGAATTATTTTCTGTAGTCATTTCTGATTTGCCTTCAGCCACTTCCATGGCATTCACAATCTTGAACTATGAAACTGTAAAACCAAAACCAATAAATCCGCCAATTTACTTTGATAACTAAGATAGTATTTGGCATAAAATAAATAGCGTGCAATTTATCATGTCTAAATGCTGCTATTGAAATTAAATTAAAAATTATTAAAGCTCTAAAACCTTCCTGTAGATCAGAGATGACCCAACATAAGAAATATAATTACCATCAGCTTAAAATTATTAAACTCTGAAATCCTCCTGAACCTCCTGGGTTTGTTTGTTTTTAATCTTTTAAAGATGACCTAAATAAATAAATATATAAAGAAAAATTAATTTTATAAAACCCAAGTCATTTTATTGATACAGCTCTCGCCATCCGTCATGCTCGCACCAAAGATAAAATCTAAAATGCAAAACAACGTCCCGACCTACCTTATTACGAGGAATCTCAATTAAAGTTATTTAATAACACGAATACAGAAACTCAAAGAATTTATTGATCTAAAATACACAATACAACACCAAACAAGATACGGAAATACAATTCAAAAATTTAACACAAATGTAGCGATCTACCTCAGTGCTGTCGAAGTGAGTACAATCGGAGTATTTGTACTACTTTCGCTTAGTGCTTACTCCTGTACTCCGCTATTTCATTTTGTACTCCCCTGTTCTAATAACTGATATTATAATAATACTTTTACATAATATTTTAAGTTATCGGCTTTTGCTTGCAATAATTATAATATTCTGGAAGATATCTAGCTTTTTCATAAAGCATTTTTTAAAGCCAATTTATAATGGTTCCTATCATTTTCAGGCAAAATCCATAAAACCTTTCTCTTGCAGTAATGAATCAGTCATTTTAGCAAACAATATCAATTCAAACATGTAAAATTTGCGAACTAAATTACTTCTACTTCACACGGCTATTTTTTCAGAATCTGAATGTTAGCTGGTAAAACTTATAAACAGATAATTTCGAGTTTTTACAACTTACAACTTTAAAACTTCAGATACACTCAAACATGACAGACGTCACCTGATTTTACCAAAAAAAAAATATA
Organism: Tipula vernalis; assembly: GCA_958295665.1. NCBI lineage: Eukaryota > Metazoa > Arthropoda > Insecta > Diptera > Tipulidae > Tipula > Tipula vernalis. The sequence continues at coordinate 304,288,335 of OY282560.1, read as the reverse complement.
TCAGCTTTGACTAAACATTTAGATTAGAACCTCCTGAATACAAAAATTACCACACAAAAACGATGTACGGAAAATAAAATTCTTTAAGCTTAGATTAGCACTTCTATATAAAAATAATACTGTAAAATAATGTCTGCAGTCATTTAAGCTTTCCAGACTGGAAAGTTGTATGGAAGTCTGAATTTATGGAGTGTGCTGTGGGAAATTTCATTCGTCTCGTGTGATATAATATGTTTAAGGTTAGGAACTATTTATGGCTACGGTCTTTGTGGACCGCCACCCAAACCTAACCTAGGAACAATTTATATAGAATCGGCTTAACATCTCCGATATAAAATTTCACTAAAACACAACGACAAATGTGTGTATTCCATTCGGTGCCGGAGGGGCTGGCTGTGTATGGAAAACCAAAATTGGTAATTCTAATTTGTGATTTATGGTATTGGTCATAATACCATTAGTATGAGTACTTATAGTTACTATCAGAAATCTATATATTATGTCGGTATTCGGAGAATCGCGTTAGGCTTAAATAAACCATCTTAGAATTCGCCATTTACTATCAGAATTCGATCTATCATCTCAGAGTTCGACATATCATTTCCAAATTCGTCATATGTATCTTATTCATGTCAGAATTCGATATATCATCACAGAATTCAACATAACATATCCGAATTCTATTCGAGTATATCATGTAAAAATTCGAAATATAATGTCATAATTCGATATATCATCTCAGAATTCGCGTTATACATATGTACTATCAGAATTCAATATTTTTGTCAGAATTATATCAAAATACGACACATGATGTCAAAATCCGTTGTGTCGTCTCAGAATTCGACCCAATATCCATTTTCTATACATCATGTAAGAATTCGAAACATATATCAGAGTTCGATATATCAACTCAGAATTCGATACAAACTGTAAGATTCATTATATTTCATATGTAATGTAAGGATTCTACAAATTATGTCAGAATTCGCTATTCCATCTCAAAGTTCGTTATATATTGTCAGAATTCGATAAATATTTTAGAAGTTGGTATACCTATCATGCCAGTATTCCATATAATACGTCTGAATTCGATATACATCGCACGTGACAAAGAATATTGACAACTCAAAATGCCAAATTTTCCAGGAGAGCAAAATAAAACACGCTAATTTCGATTATACCGTACTATTCTCTATGAGCATCAAAAAAAAAGATCGGAAAATTAAGCCGCCTCCCGCTTTGTAAAATAACTATGACCACTTTTGACGAAATACCTTAAAAAGTCAATTTTTGAGTTGTGTCACTTTTTTATGTCATGTTCGATATGTCAGAATTCGACATACTATCTCAAAATTCGTTGTATACTGTAAGAATTCGATAAATCTTTTAGAATTTGATATACCTATCATGTCAATTCTATATACATAATATGACATATATGTCAGAATTCGGATATATCATCTCAGAATTCGACATACCATTTCAGAACTCTATATATCATGTAATAATTCGAAACATAATGTTGTAATTCGATATTTCATCTCAGAATTTACTATATTCTATCAGAATTCAATGTTTTTGTCAGAATTATGTTGAAATTTGACACATGATGTCAAAATTCATTATGTTGTCTTAGAATTCGATTTAATATCCGGTTTCTTTACATCAAGTAAGAATTCGAAACATCATATGTCAGAATTCGATATACTATCTCAAAATTCGTTATGTACGATAAATCTTTTAGAATTTTGTATACCTATCATATCAGTATTCTATATAATATTTCAGAATTCGGATATATTATCTCAGAATTCGGCGTAACATATCAGATTTCGATATATCATCTCACAATTCGCTATATACTATCAGAATTCAATATATCTGTCAGAATTTAGTAGAAATTCGACACATGATGTCAAAATTAAATATGTCGTCTCAGAATTTGACTTAATATCCGGATTCTATACATCATGTAGGAATTCGAAATATCATATGTTAGAATTTGATATATCATTTCAAAATTCGCTTTATACTTTCAGAATTCGATAAATCTTTAAGAATTTGGTATACCTATCATGTCAGAATTCCACGTATTATGTCGGAATTCACAATATTTCATCAGAATTCTTTAAACCATCTCAGAATTCGTCAGATACTGTCAGAATTTTATATTACTGTCAGAGTTTGATATATCTTGTCAAAATCCCATTATCTCATCTCAACAAATGTGTTTGTTCCATCCATTTGATGCTGGAAACTAAGTAGTCTGAATTAGCTAAGTATATACAAATAAATTTGGTGAATATCTTTTTTTAATTTAAATTTCAACTCAAATATATTCTGTATTTGAACCATGGTTTAATTAAGAAGTCCGACTTCGGATGATATGGCCAAAGGAATTTTCCAGAGCCGGAATTAATAAATGTTATATTAGGAACTACTTAAAGAATCGATTTAATATCTCAAATCTTAGATATATATTATATTAAAATCCATCCACAAACGTGCCACCTAAAAAAAAGGGAAACAATGTTTCTGATAAATGGCATCAACCAAAGTATCATAAGCGGTGTTCCGCAATATTTATTAAATTTGGCTCCTATTTTATTAAAACAAATGCGACCCCAAATAAGGTGACCCAAGAAATTTTCAGAGCGTCAATAATTCTATTTTATATTAGATTTTATTAAAATTTCACTAAAAACGTAAAATTTAGGTAAAAATTGTTAAAAATTAAAAATTTCACTTACGGTTTCGCTGGTCGGTATTCTTCTCTACGAAAAAATTAAAACTCCCAAAACGATAATCTAAAAATATCTGTGATCTCGTGAAGAGTTGTAACCGGGTTAAAAACTATTTAGCTCTAGCAGTATACAGAGCTAAACGCTTTAATATTAAAATAGATAAAGAGCTAACAAAATTTATGGCTAAGGTCTAATTATCTTATTTCGTGTACACTCCCTTCTGTCTAGAAATACTCCCATGAAAATGTGAAAGTACTTCGTTTAAAATTTTCAGAACGACAGCACTGATCTACCCTAAGTTTTCGCTTTAACCCATAAACGTATGGACATCCAAATCTTACGCTCCCATTGATAAAACTAGCAAACGTACTAACCCGACTTTCCACTTAATTTTTTAAATTTTATGATTTTAAATTTAAAAATGTTTACTTAAATTTTTCGAACAGGCGATTAAAATTATTCGATACAGGAAATAAATTATCAAAAAAAAAAAAAAAAAAAAAAATCCCACACATATTTAAACGTAAAATTTGGAGAGGATTTTTGGCCTAGAGGATGCCCAATTAGAGCCCGATTGTAGAAGCACTCGCGCACCGGACACCCTCCTTTTTTCCACCCATAAACTAATCCTAGTTATACTCTAAATAATCCTGCATATCAGCTTTGTCCCCCTTTCTCACCCCTCCTCACACAAACCAAAATGAGTATAAAGGTAAACGGGAGAGAAACAAAAAAAATATCCGGTGCACGAATACTCGTCTAATTAGTCTAAATAAATTCTCAGTTGATCAATGAAAGGAATCTTTTGATTGTACGACCAAGCCTAAGACAAGTTCCCCGGATTACGCCGGGCCAACCATGCACCCTTTTACGAACAACAAAATCGAGCGAAAGGAAAAGTATCTAAGTAACAAAGAATCAATCCGGTTCGAGACACCTGAGTATAGTTGATAGTTAGTAAATAAGACAGCACAAGACAACACAATTTTTTAAACTGCATGATTGTTAACTGCTTTTTTTTCTTTGAGAGATAAGTCAGACTATAACTTTATTTCTGAATTTAATATTAAATTTAATCCTTGTAAGAATGATTTAATCTGAAACTATCTTAGATTCTGAAACCTTACAAAATTATGCCCTTCAAACGCTATAAAAACCCACATATGTTCATATTGATCTAAGTATACTTAAAATTACATCCGCATCAATCCTAGTTAACCTAAATAATTAAATAACAATTTAAAATGTCTCTAGTTTACACCTCTAAAATTTTTTACATTTAATTAAGACAATTGGCAACCTAGCTTTCTTCTGGAACTCGTCCACTAGTCACCAAACAAGGTTTCAGGGATATTTGCCTCAACCCAATGAGTCACTTAACATCCATTAACACACCATTCAGTAAAAATTCTCCAAAAATACCCATAGCTCATGGGTTATAAATTTTACCATAGCTTCAATTAATAATTTAAATCCCAAACCAATTCAACTCACAGTTTCTGGAAACCTGCAATGGGTTTAAATTAGTTAATTAACCCAAAATACTATTTTTCTAAAAATAACTAAAAATTATTAAACTCTGAAATCCTCTTGGTTTAGTTGTTAAAATTGCTGTATTAAAAGTAATTACTTAAATTCATCAACATGGTCGACAATTTAAATCAAACTAATCAGGTATTCGTTATTTCTAAGAAAGTTATTACCATTAAGAATATCAAAATATAAAATAAAAAAATTATAAATAATTATTTAACAGTAAAATTAAACTTAAACTAATCAGCAGGAGCAATGATTATTATCTCCCTAGCCTTCCCTCTTAACTACTAATCATCCATAAGCCCATAAATATAGTTATAATAAAATATATATAGTTGAACCAATTAAATGAATTAACATTTATTATTTCTAGTTTATTATTTATCAAATTTCATATAAGTTCATCAATTTTGTTAAACACTGTATATGGGTTATTTTTAAATAAAACTCGAACGAATCCGATAAGACGTAGTATAAGAATCCCATTTAAACCAAACCCATACAGGTACCCATATTTCACCTTGTACATTATTGCATATACTTATTATTATTGTCTCAAGAATACGATCCCAACCACAAGTTAAGGAATCTTCTACCAATGCAATTTGCTAAGATACTAGAATCATACTTGAAAGATAGGTTCTTCAGGATTAAATTAGATGATACATTTTCTGAATTGAAAGAAATCAATGCAGGAGTTCCACAGGGCAGTGTATTAGGGCCGGTTTTATACCTACTATATACTTATGATCTTCCTACATTAGAAAACAACACAGTGGCAACTTTTTCAGATGATACGGCGATCTTAGCTGTTGGAAAAAGCAACGAAGAATCAACACAGAAGTTACAATCAGCTATAACTCAAATATATAAATGGACAAAAAGATGGAGAATACAACTAAATGAAGCTAAATCAGTTCACATCAACTTTACAAACAGACGAATCGAACATATTCCGATTACCATAAATCGGGAAATAATACCGCATGCGAACACAGCTAAGTATCTTGGCATGACCCTGGATGCTAAACTACGATGGAAAGCACACGTCAAGAAGAAAAGTGAAGAATTAAGACTTAAATACAGAAAAATGTATTGGCTGATGGGAAGGAACTCTTCTTTATCAACATACAACAAGCTTCTACTTTATAAGCAAATATTGAAACCGATTTGGACTTATGGTATTCAGCTTTGGGGTTGTACCAAACAGAGCAACGTAAATATCATCCAAAGATTTCAGAATATGGTATTAAGGAACATCGTTGATGCACCTTGGTATGTTAGGAACAATGACCTTCATAGGGACCTTAAAATGAACCTCATCTTAAATGAAATCCAGGAAAAAGCACGGAGACATGAAGAAAGGCTCCGCCAACATGTGAACATTGAGGCAACTCAGCTCCTAAGCATCACGAATTTAGTTCGCAGACTTAAAAGAACCAAACCTTTTGAGCTGGTGTGATTGTCAGTTTAAGCAGCATTATGCTGATCTAAAATCCACAACAAAGATGTGGTTTACATCAATTTACCAAACACTATGGAATGCCAATGGGAAGAAGCCATAGATTAATTTAAGTTAGTAAATTAAGTCAGAAACAAATTGCTAATTAGTCCAGGAGACTAGATTGTAATTACATAAAATAAATAAATACAATTTATTTTAAATTAAAAAAAAAAAAAAAAAAAAAAAAAAAAAAAAAGAATACGATCATCATTTTAAAATTGATACCGAATATTTGTATAAAAATGAAAAAAACAAGCGTTTTTGGGTTCCGAGAGATAATCAAAGATTGTGACTATTGTGCAAACATATTTTGATAACGCTAATCTCTAAAATTTGCTAAAACTGTGTTTTGTGCCAGAGGAATATTCCGTACGCCAATTTAGCGTTTACGTTTACTTGGCTACATCAGAGCACTTTATAACTCGTAGTTCATAAATAAACTAAAAAATTATAAATATATACACTTGTCCCTCAATTAACACGATAATTAAATTCCGCCAAATTACCGTGTTACTCAAAACCGTATTAATCGCGACTAATAAATACAAAAGTACATTTTTTTTTTACTTATGTATTTATTAGTCGCGATTTTAATTAATAATAATTAAATGTCGCGATTATAATTATAATTATTGATAATTTAATTACCGTGGTTATTGAGGGACAACTGCATGAAGTTAGGTAAAATTTTAGTTTTTGTTTAGGCAATTAGCTTTGCACAGAAGTTTTATTATATTTTGGCCACACTTGACGAATAAACACAACAACAAAATATGTACGATTGGCAAATAAACTTGCACAAAATTTGGTAGCTTGCAAATAACAAAATTAACCAAACTTTTAAATATATTTATTTTGGATTAATTTTTTATTTAAATTTAAAATTTTTGTTGTTCACTCGTTGCTGGCTGGTAAATAAGAGAGCGAAGTTTTATTTTTATTACAATGATTAAGCAATTGAATTTTGAAACACTGGATTTAGTTTTTTCTGCTTAGTAAATGGCAAAAACTACACACAACATCATTTCCAAATTTAAATTTAAACATGTATGTTACAATGGGTTTAGTTTTGTGGTTAAATGGCCCAAGTTCTACACAACATTTGTAGAGATATTAAGTACACAATTAATGTTATTAAGTTTATAAATGGGAATGAATTATGAATTGTAATGAATTATATAAAAAAAAATAAATAAAACCTATTGAATTATTGAAATGAAAGGTTTAAGTAAAGTAATGCCGTTTTACTAAGACAATACAAATTTCAAATGAAATTCCCATACAGAGGAACATATGTTTTCAGTGATTTGGCTAGGTAGTGTCCGAAGAAACCAAGGGAGAATCCAAGAAGTATGCAAACAAATAAAACAAATAGTTATAAAATTCATTTTGATAGGTACAAATAATAAAATAAACAAAAAATTAATAAACATAATTCACAGGTAATAAATTAAAAAAATTATTTAATTACTTTCTTTTACTCTAGTAAAATAAAGTATAGTAATCATGAAAATTTTGGACCTTGAGATTTTTAGAGATTTATTTGTTTTGAGGTCCCCTGAGTCCGAAAAAGTGGGTTTCGAAATGGTGTCTGTCTGTCTGTCTGTCAGTCTGTCAGTCTGTCAGTCTGTCAGTCTGTCAGTCTGTCAGTCTGTCTGTGTCCTCTCTACAGCCCAGATGGTTTAACCAATCGAACTGAAACTTCAGATTTAAGGTTTTTTGATAAATTGGGAGGTCCCAGTGAATTTTACTCCAAATCGGCAAACCGGAAGTGGCCACTCCCTTGGTCCAGAAAATTTATTTTGCAAATATCTAGAAAAGTATAAGGTTTACAAAAAACTACTTAATACTAAATGTTTCCAAAAATTAAAAACAAATTAAAATTAAAAATAAAAAATTAAAAAAAAAAATTTAAAAATTTAAAAATTAAAAAAAAAAAAATTAAAAAAAAAATTAAATTTCTCAAAATTTCGTAAAACAAAGTCGTGTGTTGGCCACACCTCCATTTTTTTTTTATAGGATGATAATCTAACATTGTTTCATCGGCTAGATTCTATAAAAATCATGGAATATAAGATCGATTAAGGGTCAAACCGATAAAAGATCCTTCTTTTTCTCTTTGCTTGTTTTAATTGAATTTACCCCTACGTCGTTTGACGTTTAAGCTTCTCATCGTCATTATCTAGAGCGTTTTTGTATCGTAGATACCGTGTTCCTTCATATATCTCAACCGTACTGTCCTCCATGAAAATTTGTTACTCTCAGTGTCCGTGGTCCGCCATAAAATTTTATTTTTAGATACGCTTCCAAAGTTTAATATGTCGGCTTGATTCATCTCGTGTACAATAAAATTAGATGTTGTTCCAATAGTTCGCACAAACTGAAACCAATCTCTTGGGCAATGACTTTTCAGTCTTTTTCACCGAATTTTTACTCTCACTTTGCAGAAAGCGCATGAGCATTGATGAAACGAATGTATTTTTATTTTGTCCGGGGCAATTGTCGCTGTATAAGACCACATGTTTTGTAGTAGTCGGTTCCATTTGTAATTTCTTCAAAATAAATCAGACTATTTCATTGCCCCATTGGATCGTTTATAGAAGGATATATTATTGTTTAGGTACGGGTACGGTGTCGGTAAAAACTGCCGTAAATCAAAACTGTATACTTTAAGTGTGTGGTCATCCTTTGCAGTAATTTTGTTGGCTTACTTACATTTGTAAGCTTTGTCGGCATTAAAGTGACGGTTTTGTTGATCGATTTTTAAAGCGGATTTAGTTTCTTCGTCAGCAACGTCAATTTTAAACTTTAAAAGTTCAAAAGTGTTGCACGTGTCGAGCTTAGGTGATTTAAATTTTAGATTCATCGAATAGAACACTTCAGTAAATTTAGTAATCGAAACTGGGTTTGATATATTTAAGTATCTCGCCGCGTATAGTGATTTTAACTAATATGAGCTTTTATGCCATTAATTACTGCTTGTGATATTTTATTTGCCAGCTTGTCCCGAATTACGCTTTATTTGTATCGTTTTACGTTTCCCAACCAAATTTTCCTCAATTTGTAATCATTGCGTGTTTCTTGCATATTTTCTTTCTCAGAATCTGAATCATCTGACGGAACAAAATTTTTGGTGAGCAATACTATCATCAAAACTAGATTCTGGCTCGTGATCTGCAAAACCATTATAAAATTATTAATAAATTTTATCATACCGTTAGCCAAGGAACTTGAGGAAATGGTGTCGTTTTGTCAGCACTCCGAGCTAAATTTTGATTCGTTTACTATAGAAGAAGCTGTCTCCACTGCACCCGAACATTGCAACCATCGTGAGTATTTTATACCCTTAAAATGCTGGAATTCACCTCGAATCTTAATTTAACTCCTTTGAATGTTTCAGGTAACTGATCGTCCTAACTTAATTTCTGGAATTATAACTGTTGAAATAAGATTTTTACCAGGATTATTGAAGGAGAGCGATACTCCTGTTGAACTTTTTCAGGAACCGTCAAATACTACTCGAATCTTAGTAGTAGTGCTGCTTGATTTAACTACAGCAAGATGAGGAAGATAGAAACCTTCATCACTAGCAATATCCTTTGGTGGTATTTCCATCATATGATTCAATTGCAAGTATTCTGCCACAAATTGCTTGTAGTTACTAGTCAGATTATTGTTCGAATGAAACTTTTTCCCCAAGTAGTCGAACCTCTTTATAGCAATATGTAGTGAATTTCCTAATTTAGTTTTATTGTGCTTGAACGGAAGCCCCATGACTAATCTATTTCCCAACATCTTCTAAGGGCTTAACTCCTTCCGGACCCGATGTAACCAAATATGGTGTTTTGCGCGATACTAGTGGAATCTCTGCTCGTCAGCCTTCCTTCTCGCAAAACATAATAAAAATATCAGCTCCCAACAACATATCAATTTTTCCAACGTTATAAAAATTAGCCAATTCTAAATTTTGAATATGTTGAATTTTATCACATTCAATTGATTCTGAAGGTAAAACTAGCAGAAGCCTCTATGAAATAAACAATTCTGATGATGCTTATTGCAATATTTGCACCCTTTTTCTTCAAATGAAGCTGATCGAAAAATCGTCCATCTACAAACGAAGCTTGTGACCCGCTATCTAGAAGAACTCTAGCTGACCGCATTTTCCCTAAACCATCGTTTACCTTTATAACAGCTGTAGGTAAAGTCGCTTGAATCTTCACTTTGGCTAAACAGTTTAATGTGACTTCGATATTTGAGTTGCTCTTTTACTACACGATCTTTTTTCTAGCACTGCTTGTGCTGGTTTATTGGTATCATCGATATGAAGCAACATGTGATGCTTTCGATTACATTTGGTCCACCTTATTTTTAGCGTACAATTTTGAAATCGGTGATTGCTTCTCATACAGGTAAAGCATAACTTTTTTTCTGCTATTAAGCCACGACGAGTGGATACGTTTAACGCAAGGAATCGATCGCATTTATGTAACGAGTGCTGGTCAATTACATAATGGATAAGTTGTGGCTACCGAGATGTTTGTCGAAATGTTTACGTTTCCCTTTAAAATTTTCCGTTGGGTTGGCTCTGCTCCCTCTAATGCTACACTATAACCGTTTAAAAACTCAATGAAATTGTCTACTGTAGGCAATTCCGGTTTATTCGGCTTCAGTGCCCAAGCATTTTTGGTCTCGTCATCGCATTTTTCTATCAACAGATAAATTAACCATCTCCATAGCGTGTTTTTGCCTTATCGCTTAAAGCTGACAATCCTCTTAATACCTCATTACTTGTGTCAGCCATGTATCTGATTTCCTTTGAACTTCCGTGAATACGAGGTTGTGTCGCAAATTGAAGAATTAAATTTCCCATTATGTTATCTACATGGTTATAGCGTTTTACAAATTTTTCCCACATAGTATCATAAGGAATGAAGGAAACTTAGCATAGTTTCCAGAAAATGGCAGTATTGTAATTTTTGGTAACTTTATTTCGTCACTTTTCGAAGTTACCGCAAAACTTTTCTCTTGTAGCGCATCGAAATAGTCCCGTTGCTATTGAACAAATGATTGCATCGTAGAGCTAAACTGTTCTTGCAACTCACGAAGTTTTGCTTTCATCACGCAATACCTATCTTCAAACTCTCCTAGCTCTAAAGTTTGCTGAGCATACATTGTGGCATCTCCAACATTTCTAAACGGATGGAGATATTTTCAGAACTAGTTTCTGTCGTAATATTTGAGTAATAAACCTCTTTCGCAGTAGCGACTCGATAGTTATTGCTCTTCAGACATTTTTTGTTAACTACTCGCCTTTATGCGCTTAATTGATGAGTTAAGTTGAGTCACGCTAATATAATTTAAGTATTTTTCAAAATATCGATTCGCATACAAATGAACCAAACTAACTATACACTAAACTAAATTCTATGTAGGTAACTGCAGCAGGGAAACTTTCGAATTTTGAAATGAAACTTCCCACATCGGTAGAGCCGAAATTCTGCTAATTAGTGCTCAGAGGAAAAAGTTAGTGCTAGTCCAGGAACCGAGAAAACAGCAAACAAAAATTCAAGATTTCGCCTGAAAGACGATAAATAAAATCTAAAACTAAACCCGAGTTACAGCAAAAAACGGTAAACATCAGTAAAAAATAGTAATATTTTCAAAAGGTAGGTTAATTCAGGAAATTTATGCTTGGCATAGAAAAACTAAATTTTAATATTTTCATTCATAAACTAAAGAAAATCGAAATTACCCTAAATGACACTATATTGAAAAGAAAAGTATTTAGTTGTTCAATAATATTTTAATTGAACAATATTAAATAAGTAGATAATATAAAATATCCAAAAAAATGTTTAGAAATTATTGAAAAATTCCCTTTCTATCACATAATCGATTCAACATCTTCATAAATATATAAAAAATAGGCTGAATTTCTAATTCAGATTTGGCCCAGTTAAATTGAACATGACGAACGGCGAATTAAACAAATTTCTGACACAAAATGATCTACAAATCAACGAACTTAGCATTTCCAATGATATACTCCGATCGGGAATATTCATAAACATCCGAAAAATATGGTGGCTGAATTTGTGCTAATCCAGATTTGGCCCAATTCCATTGAACATGAAAAATGGTTGATTGAGCGAGTTTCTAACACAAAATGTTCTACAAACCAACAAACTTAGCAGTTATAATGATTTACTTCTATTGGGAATATTCCTTACCATCCGAAAAATATGGTGGCTGAATTTGTGCTAATCCAGATTTGACCCAATTCCATTGAACATGAAAAATGGTTGATTGAACGAATTTCTGATACAAAATGTTCTACAAATCAACGAACTTGGCAGTTCTAATAATATACTCCGATCGGAAGCATTCATAAACATCCGAAAAATATGGTGGCTGAATTTGTGCTAATCCAGATTTGGCCAATTCCATTGAACATGAAGAATGGGTGATTGAACGAATTTCTGGCACAAAATGTTCTACAAACCAAAGAACTTAGCGGTTCTAATGATATTCCTCGATCGGAAATATTCATAACCAGCCGAAAAATATTGTCGCTGAATTTGTGCTAATCCAGATTTGGCCTAATTCCATTGAACATGCAAAATGGTTGATTGAACAAATTTCTGACACAAAATAATCTACAAATCAAAGAACTTGGCAGTTCTAATGATATATTCTGATCACGAATATTCATAACCATCCGAAAAATATGGCGGCTGAATTTGTGCTAATCCAGATTTGGCCCAATTCCATTGAACATAAAGAATGGTTGATTGAACGAATTGCTGACACAAAATGTTCTACAAACCAACGAACTTGGCAGTTTTTATGATATACTCCGATCGGGAATATTCATAACCATTCGAAAAATATGGTGGCTGAATTTGTGCTAGTCCAGATTTGGCCCAATTTCATTGAACATGAAGATTGGTTGATTGAACGAATTTCTGATACAAAATGTTCTACAAACCAACGAACTTAGCAGTTCTAATGATATTTTCCGATCGGGAATATTCATAACCATCCGAAAAATATGGTGGCTGAATTTGTGCTAATCCAGATTTGGCCCAATTCCATTGAAAATGTAAAATGGTTGATTGAACGAATTTCTGTAACAAAATGTTCTTCAAATCAACGAACTTAGCAGTTATAATGATATACCCCGATTGGGAATATTCATGACCATCCGAAAAGTATGGTGGCTGAATTTGTGCTAATCCAGATTTGGCCTAATTCCATTGGACATGCAAAATGGTTGATTGTACGAATTTCTGACACAAAATGATCTACAAACCAAAGAACTTGGCAGTTCTAATGATATATTCTGATTAGGAATATTCATAACCATCCGAAAAATATGGTGGCTGAATTTGTGCTATCCAGATTTGGCCCAATTCCATTGAACATGAAGAATGGTTGATTGAACCAACGAACTTAGCAGTTCTAATGATATTCTCCGATCGGGAATATTCATAACCATCCGAAAAATATGGTGGCTGAATTTGTGCTAATCCAAATTTGGCCCAATTCCATTGAACATGAAGAATGGTTGATTGAGCGAATTTCTGACACAAATTGATTTACAAACCAACGAACTTGGCAGTTCTAATGATATACTCCGATCGGGAATATTACTAGCCATCCGAAAAATATGGTGGCTGAATTTGTGCTAATCCAGATTTGGCCCAATTCCATTGAACATAAAAAATGTTTGATTGGGCAAGTTTCTGACACAAAATGTTCTACAAACCAACGAACTTAGCAGTTCTATTGATATACTCCGATCGGGAATATTCATAACCATCCGAAAAATATGGTGACTGAATTTGTGCTAATCCAGATTTAGCCCAATTCCATTTAGTTTTTTTAGGCCAAGCACAAATTTCCTCAATTAATCTACCTTTTAAAAATATTACTGTTTTTAACTGATGTTTACCGTTTTTTGCTGTAACTCGGGTTTAGTTATAGATTTTATTTATCGTCTTTCACTCGAAATCTTGAATTTTTGTTTGCTGTTTTTTCTAGCAGCTTTGCTAGCACTAATTTTTTCCTCTGAGCAGTAATTAGCACAAATTCGGCTCTATCGATGTGGGAAGTTTCATTTCAAAATTCGAAAGTTTCCCTGCTGCAGTTACCTACATCTAATTCTCTTTCTCTTATTGTATCAAAAAAAAACTCATAATTGTTCCTTGTAGAGGAACAATGTGGCTGCAATTCCATATGAGGCTCTTTTTAACAATACTTATTCATGGTCCGGCTCGAACATGAATAAGTATTGTTAAAACGAGCCTCTGTGAGAAATGAGAAAATTTGATGTAATTTGTACAGCTCGTAGAGCGCTGGATCAAATTATAATAAAATCACGGCCGCAGCAAATAACGTACACAATTTATTTGAATTCTACAAATTATTTAATCTCGCTTTTTGTAATAGAAATCGCTAGGAAATTTGTGATAAAGTGACATCTTACAGTGAATAGATGAGTTAAACTAATTTAGTGTACATACTTTACAATTAAGCCACAACTTTTATGTAAAATTATTAAGTTACAATAAAAAGTTTAAAAGCAATTAATGCAATAAAATGTCAAAATAATAAACAGTTAGAAAGAAATACGTAAACTCTGACGTTTTACTGACATTTCATGACATTTTAATGATTGAAATATCTGGTTAAACAAAGAAGTATATAAAAATTTAAATTTTAAAGAAAAGGCTCCGATAGCGTGATATAAAAAAAACGATTTTCGACACTGTGCAGTGTATTCTGGAAACTTACCTTAGGCTTGATCGTTCACTATCAATGAATCAATCAAGGCAATTATTCGTGACTTAATATTAATGTTTCAATTGTTATACAATTTAATTTATTTATTAAGTTTTGTTTTATTAGATGCTTATGAGCTTTGGCAACCAAAGTAAAATTTTATGAATATCAACTTAAGTAAATACTTATTTTGATAGGTATGACAAGATAAATATTAAGTGTTTTACAAATTTGAGATTAAATTATTGTGACGGTGACATCTAGTGTGCAATAGAATAAGTTAAATTAATAGCTCAATGTTTAACTGTACTAAAATGGAATTTTCCATGATAAAACTATTCTAAATGTTTCTACACTATTCTAACTCAAAAAGTCGTGAGCTTTTTAGAAGTTTGGTTTGTGTATATAAAAAGGAGAACGAAGTCGAATTGGATTATTAGAATTTGGAACGCGATAGTGTAAACTTGTAAGATTATCATTAGTATTTGGCAAGCGATAGTGTGAAGATTAAAAAGGAATTAAAAAGTGATTTAAAAAGTGCTTTAGTGCGAAATAAAAATTATAAGTATACAGTAAAATTGTGTAAAAATTAAATAAAGTGATTTTTGTGAATTATTGTTTAAAAATTGAGTTGTAATAATTCTTGTGTGAAATAAATAAATTCGTTGGTGATAAATTGAATTGATTTTGTTTTGGTTTGACAAGGCAAAAACGTAACAATATCTTCCCTGAACAAGGGCACACATCTTCCAAAATAGAAATTAAATATTCCAAAATAAATAATTCTAGAAATTAGAAGGAACTTTATAGTTTTCTGAAGATGTTGGTCCTGTTCGAACAAGAAAACGAAAAAGAAACAAAAAAAAAAAATTGAAAGTTTCATTTTGATCAGATTCAATTGCGGCCATAATTGTCTAGCCAAAGAGAAGATCAAACTCCAGATATTTCATAGTTTAGTGTTTTTTCACGTGAGAAGGATGAGGAAAGCTCTCTTAATTAATAAACAGAGAAAAGGCAAAAAGCGTGACACTAAACAACTATCTTCTCTTCCACAAAGTGTAGAAAACATCAAATATAATTATCACTATCATTATTATCACAGTAATTATTTGCATCATCATTATTAACTATTATCATAATTATACGTTTTAGTATAAAAAAAACTTAGGCATTGTACAAAATTAGACACAAAAGGTCTATGTCGTTTTCTTGACAACAATACAAAACGAAAAGCCAATTTTCATTTTTCTCAACAGAAAAATTATTAAAATTACAGGAACATCCGATTATTCATGTGACGTTGTATAGAAGAACAATGGCAAACAGATCTTTTCGGTAAGATATCATTATATCCGCTTATTTCCGGAATTTTTATTTTATTTTATGAATATACATACGTATATAAAAGTTCAAACACATATCGGAAAATTATATGGAAAATCATAATTTTGCAAAATTATTACATCACACGCAACGAGAAAACGGTTTATATCGTTTAATTACACAATCTTGTCATATACTGGAGAAATGGACAAGTAAAAATTAATTGTTGGAAAAATAGTGATAAGAAGACTTTATGTACACAAAATATGTGTGTGCAAAAATTGATAGTCCCTAATGTACATAATCTGTGGAAGAATAACACAAAATTATTTCGTAAGAAAAATAAAAAAAAAAAGCTTTTTGGTTATCGACTTAATGTCATAAGTACATATTATATACAAACACTATGATAATAGTTGAACTTACTGTCCGTGTATAATTTGTCTTTTTTTTACCGTTATTTCGTCGTTTTTTTGTACCAGTTTTTCACTGTACAATATAGTAATAATAATATATGTAACGAAAGTTATGAATGCAAACATTAAGATAAGACAAAGTTGGTGGTGATTTTTTTGGGAGGATTTTTTGTATTTTTTTTTTTTTTTGTGTTTAAGTGACTTAGAGAAAAGAATACAAATGGGTTTTCACGATATCTTCGGTATGTAGCATGTATGGTATGTAACACAAATAAGACCATCGTTTAGTACGTTGGTAATTTTCTTAAATATATGTGTGGACGTAACATGATATTTGGCTGTGTTATTAATCGTTTATGCGATAAGGGAATACTATTTCGTATAACAATATAAAAAATTACATAACGTTTTTCATACAAATATTATATTAATGTAATACGGCTAAGATTTAGGAATTCATTTAAGGTTATATCTCATGAAACGCTTATGAGGTAAGTATGCGATAAAAAGATAAAACATGTAAGACACTATAATAGCATTAGATGCGAGGTGTAAAAGTGTAGATTATTCGAATTAAACCTAAAAATCACTTCTAAAAATAAACCTAAATTTCATTCATCAGCCTCGGCTTGGCCATCTCCTATACATTAGTCAACCGCCGCCAAAATAAATAAATTTGTTGTTTGTTAAGTGCGTTTGACGGGCTCTTTAGTTATTAAATTGTCACAGAAAGAGCTAGTAGTCGTTCTCATGTAAATTTCTCATACCATTAGAACCGAATTTGTGCTTGAAATTTCATATTTCGCCTGAAAGACGGTAAACAAATAAAAAAACAAAACTTGATTTTCAGCGGAAACCAGAAAAGGTTAACCAATTAACTTTATATTTTTAGATAGTAAACACAATGAAGAAATTTGTGCTTATCACAAAAATATGAATTTTGACAATTTTCATTCATTAAATTGTGAAAATGAAAATCAATCCATACCCCTGAATGATACTACACGGAATCATCCAAGACACATTTTTCGTTCAATAATTTTCAAATTGAACAACAAAAATAATTGATTTAAACTATTTCCGACATAAAATGTTTTATAAATCAATACAAATGGTATGTCTGATTACGCTGCGGTTCAATTTTTGCTAATTCAGAATTGACCAGAATGAATGTAAACTAATTTATCAAATGGCATAGTGGTTAGAATGGCTAAGTTTGGATCGAAAGGTATACCAAGTTCGAATACCACTTATAATAAGATTATGATATGTTTGCAAGATTACCTTTATGGAGTAGTGTAATGAGGAAGCTTTACAAACCCGAAATTCAGTACGGTTCATTAGCCGCTGTTGCCGATTCTAGTTGATCGATTTGTTTTAAAACAGAGGCTAACACCGCTGCTCTAATAATACCAGAAGGTAAATTTGCTCAATATCCAATGCTTAATTAACAATAAAACAATGGAAATTAGCAGAACACGAAATTGAAAAATTGTGAGTGATCATGAGAATTAGAAAGGAAGGACCAGTAAGCAGAAGCGCGAAAAACGATGCTGTGCTCGGTCGATACTGAATCCACAGCTAAACTTCAATGTCGATCCGAAAATGATTTTGGACCCAACGATTTTGGAAAATGGACTCAAATCAATTAAAGGAAAATCAACCACGTTAACGGTAAACTCGTCCGCCTTTGATGCACTCATGAAGATATTTTTAGAGGCTGTTATAGATGATGATTTAACTCCATTAGTTTACTGTTAAATTTACATAACATCACACTTCCAAAATCATATAAGAGTTGAGAAATGCTTTGCTCTCCAAGTTATTTAACAGTAATTTCTAGACTCATACTAACGGCGGAATACATAATGAAATAGACTACAGCAACCACTACTTTTAAAAATGGTCGAAAGCCTTCTAGACGATAGCTCGGAAGGTTCCCCATCAGTTGTGTTCCACATTTATCTTTCATTTCCATATTAAACCTTTTCCATTGGGTATCCAACACTGTTACCTAGTGAGTGCTAGTAGTAATGATGGTACTGCATGCTTATGTTTGCTCTTTGCGTAAATCTTGAAATGAAGTAACTGTTTAACCTTTGGATTTGGTTGGTAATTTAACGGTGTTCGTTGAAATCGCTGTTCCCAAATTCCAATTCCTAAATCCAATATGAGTTGAAAATTGTATTGCCGGATGTGTAGCAAAATCTCGTGTCCAAAGAATGTGCGTGGTCCAAAATAGTATTGCGGTATCTTCTCGTTTCCAATTTATTAATGCAGGGTCAAAATATAATATTAGCGGTATATTATCGTGTCCAAGGTAATTTCGGGTAAGTAGGTAAATAAGTTCAATAAAATGCAATCGCCGTATTTTTTATCACTGTATATATATTTTTTTTATTTTATTAGTTGAACTGTATTCGCTCGCTGTTTTTCTACTAATGATTTTATAAATTTATTATTTTTTTCTTTCTTAAATTCTTTACAAAATTGTCTTGTAGAGACATCTAACTTTTCAAATGATAACTAATATCATTTACTATAAATTTATGAACAATTTCAATTATTAGGCATAAAAACGTTGGGGATTAATAAATTATACTAATTATTTAGGCATAAATAAAAGTGTCAAAATGTCAGAATATTCGTGTTTACAATTCAATTGTGGTGAGTTATTTTTAAATTATTTATAAACTTTTAATTATAATAATACAAAAATCCAAATTTTAATTAATTTTAGATATAATAATAATGGAATGATGTCTACTTTGAAGAAGTGACAGATTAGCTGATGGCTTGTTCAGATAAGTTAAATATAAAATAATTAATCGTACTTTGTTGATTCTTTGTGTTTCTTTTAGCTAATCTTGTGGAGCTGGATCATTCTTAACATACTCCGCCACCGTTAACGATCTCATCGTTAACCAACAGGAAGCTTGCATAATTTAACAATTGGGCGTTTCAGTGTTGAATTTGTAGTTTTAATAGTTGCTACTCTTACTAAGTTATCGTCGCCGGGATGTGTGTGTAGGACTCGTCCGAGTGGCCATTTGCATACTGGAACATTTTCTTCTTTTATTAGGACTATATCACCTACTTCGATACTTGGCATCGGTTTTTGCCACTTATGTCGCTGCTGAAGATTATTTAAATAATCTCGATGATATTTTTTCCAAAAAGTTTGAATTCTGGCTTGAATTCTTTGCCACCTTGACAATGATGATTCAGCTGCTGTTGTAATCTGCGTTTCTGGTACAGACCCTGTTGAAGTGCCAATTAAGAAATGAGCCGGCGTGAGTACTTCATAATCATCGTCGACTGATGTGGTGCATAGTGGTCGAGAATTCAAAATGTTCTCGATTTGGCATAAAAGTGTTGTCATCTCTTCAAAGGTCAGATTAACGTTTTTCGTGGATTTCAACAAGTGTGTTTTCACTGACTTAACCGCTGATTCCCATAGCCCACCGAAATTAGGAGCAGCAGGTGGGATAAAATGCCACTCTATAGTATTGTCACTTAGATATTCTGAAATGATATAATTTTTATTAATATTTTGTATAAGTTTACAAGCTTCGTTCAGAATTCGCTTCGCTCCAACAAAATTTGATCCATGATCGCTGTATATCTTTTTTGGAATGCCCCGTCTTGCAGTGAAACGTTTCAATGCAGCTAAGAACGCTTCACTAGTTAGATCGCTAACTGGTTCGATATGTACAGCTTTTACCGAAAAGCAAACGAATATGCATAGATATCCTTTAATGGGATTGGTTCCCCCTCTTCCCTTCTTTGTCGCAAAATATATCGGTCCGGCAAAATCAATTCCACAATTAATGAACGGCCTGGTCGGTGTTACTCGGTCTACGGGTAGATTGCCCATCAATTGAGCGCTATTTTTATGAGCATATCTAGCACAAATCACACAATGCTTCAAGACAGCTCTTATTTTATTTCGTCCATTGACAATCCAATACTGCTGACGGATCAAATTATTTGTAAGGGTTGGACCAGCATGAAAATTTTTATGGTGAATCTCCCTTATAAGGCTCTCGGATAAAATATGATTTGATGGCAGTATCACAGGATGTTTGTTATTGTAATCACAGTCAGCATTTTCCAATCGACCGCCAACTCTTAGTACACCCTCTATGTCTATAAATGGTGCTAATGACAATAATTTCGAATTATTATTAATCGTGTTATTTTTCCGTAGATTTTTGATATCTTCACTAAATGCCTCATTTTGTACCCATATAATACACCGAGTTTTGGCATCACTGATTTCTTTGGAATTCAACTCAAAAGTATTACGATGCTTTGGATCCTTTATTTTTGAGTTTATCGTATAGCGTATTACGTATGCCACTATTCGATATATTTGTGTGAGTTTCGATTTTCTGGCAAAGAGAATACCCAACCAGTCATCGTCAATTGTAGCTTGTAATGTACGTGTATGCAACTTGGACTTATTCAGCTCCTTCTCTATCACTGCTTCGCTGGATGTGTTGTTTGGAAATGTCATAGGCCATAGGTTTTCAGGCGATTTTAGCCATTCGGGACCATGCCACCATTGAGTCAAATTTAATAATCTCTGCGGGGACACGCCTCTGGAGCCATGATCAGCTGGATTATCGGAGGATTTGACATGACCCCAATGTTGAACAGGAAACTTGTCTAATATTTGACTTGTTCGATTGGCGATAAATGTCTTCCAACGGGCAGGATACGCTGATAGCCAGGCTAAAACGATAGCTGAATCTGTCCACGCATAAAAGCTTGCAGTTGACGCTAGAGTTTCCTTGACCGTAGACATTAGCTGGGATAGCAGCTGTGCTGCACACAATTCTAATCTCGGAATTGAAATTTTCTTAATAGGCGTAACTTTAGTTTTCGAGGTCAATAAGTTTATTGTAATTTCTCCGTTCTGATTTGTGACTCTGCTATATATTACGGCACTATAAGCAACTTCACTTGCATCCGCGAATCCATGTATTTGAACGCTGCCACAGTGATTTATGAATCTAGGAATTTTAACTTGCTCAAAATAACTAAATTCTCCTCTAACCTTTCTATATTCTTTTTCAAACTCCTCGGGTAATTTATCATCCCAATCTATTTTTAAAAGCCATAATTTTTGGAATAAAATTTTTAATAATATTACGGATGGAGATAAAAAACCCAACGGATCAAAAACTCGAGACGCCTCGGATATTAACTTTCTTTTTGTTATTTGACCGTCTTGTTCAGGATTGACTTTGAATGTAAATATATCATCTTTGGGGTACCAATGGAGTCCAAGAACTGTTACTATCGATGTCTTGTCACTGTATAATTGCGTAGTAGTTGTATTATTTGCTTCATCGCATAAGACTTGGATGTTGGACCTCCATTTTCGCAATAAGAAGCCCCCTTGTTGCAATACGCGGGATATATTTTCTTTCAGCTGAATCGCGCCTTGTTCATCTTGAGACCCGGATAAAAAATCATCAACATAAAAATCGTTTACCACATGTTGATAAATGTGATCATCACCGTCGTCACGAGCCAATTGCTGCAGAGTGCGTATCGCCAAATATGCTGAACATGCAAGACCGAATGTTACTCTTGTCAACTTATAATGTCGAAGTTTCTGATTTGCATTTTCTCGCCAAAGAACTCGTTGATAATCTGCGTCATGAGAAGCGACAATTATTTGACGATACATTTTTTCTATATCGGCAATAACTGCGATACGGTGTCTTCTGAAACGTAGTAAGGTAGACCATAGAGTTGGTTGGATTGTTGGCCCCACCATCAACTTGTCGTTTAGTGATATCCCGGTGGCTGATTTGCTCGAACCATCGAAGACAACTCGTATTTTGGTTGTGTTACTCGACTCTTTACGTACTGAGTGGTGCGGCAAGTAAAATATTTTTTCTTGACTTGGAATATCACGTGTTTCGGGAATTTCAACCATGTGGCCCATTTCTATATATTCTCGCATTTGATTCGTATATTCACTTCGTAAACTCTCGTCGCTGGATAATTTGCGTTCAAGTGAAAAGAAACGTTGCCTCGCAGTGTTCAAAGAATCTCCAAGATTATTCGCTGATTTGTTGAATGGTAAATGAACCACATATCTCCCATTGTCCTGTCGCTTATGTGTTTTGAGAAAAAATTCTTCGCATTCTTGTTCTTCTGGTGATATCTCGCTTGCTTTCGGTACTTCTTCTATCTCCCAAAATTTCCGTAAAACACCATCTATGTCCATATCCAATTGTATATTGAGAGCCATGAATGTCGATACGTCTTCATTATTCGCCGATTGGGGTTGGCCAGACACAATCCAACCAAACACAGTTTTCTGCAATACTATAGAATTGAATTGTTTTTGTCCGCTTTCAAGAACTGTGAAGAATTTATCAGCACCTATTAAAATATCTATAGGAGCTGGTTTGCCATAATCGGGATCGGCTAACTGCATATTCTGGAAAAGTTTTGTATCTTCACTTATAATGTTATATCTAGGTAGTCTTGATGGCAGATGATTGACAATTAAGGCGTCTATATCAAATTGGGATGCTGAATCATACAGTGATCCAATTGTAATCACTGTTTTTCCTTTTGAAATTATTGAACTGTTGGTTACACCAGTTATACGCACATTAGCTGTGTGGCGCTTTAACTGCAATCTCTGTACGCAATTCTCGGAAACAAAAGTAGCTTGGGATCCCGAATCAAGTAATGCTCGACATCTCTGTAATTTTCCAAATTTGTCTTTGATCAAAACCATTGCAGTTGGCAAAATTGCTTGTAACTTATTATTAGTTTGTGGTGATTCCATTTTTAACAACGCGCTGCAATTGGTTGACTCTTCTGTGCTACTTGAACCAACCTTCGATGACCCTGTTTCCTTACTAGCATCTGCCGCAGACTCTGGATGTAGAGTAATATGATGTCTTCGCTTACATATCTTACAGTTGAATCTTGATCTGCACACTGTAGCTTGATGGTTCGATGATAAACAGTTAAAACACAATTTCTTCTCTGCTGCTAATTGTTTTCGTCCAGAAATTGTCAGGTTAAGAAATTGCTCACATTTTCCCAAATAATGTTCTTCTGAACATAACGGGCATATTACACTAATGGAATGTGATATCAATGAATTAATTCGCTTAGCCGGAATACCTTTCGACTTCTGCATCGAATTTAGATTTTCTAATGCGTCGCTTCTCTTATTCAGAAAGGCAAACAGTTGATCCAATGTAGGGAAATCGTTTTCTGCGGTCTCATGAGCCCAGGCCTCTTTAGAGTCGTTGTCCAATTTATTTGTAAGAATATAAATTATCCATGGATCACGACTTTCCGCTTGTTCACCAAGTACCTTGAGCCCACGCATAACCTCATCGGACACCTCAGATAGCTGACGAAGAGCCTTTGAGCAACTTTGATGTAGGTTTGGCTGCTCCATAAATTGCTTGAGTAATGTATGAACCACGTGTTTGCGTTTATCATATCTGATCTTAATTTTGTCCCAAGCCTCGTCATAATTAGCATCAGTAACCGTTATATGATTGATTAATGCGTACGCTTCTCCTTTAAGCAAGCCTTTTAAATATTGCAGCTTGTGTACCTTTGAAATGTTATTATTTTTATGGATGGAGGCTTCAAACAGGTCGCGGAATGACGGAAACTCAGAATATTTACCGCTAAATGGTGGAATATTAACGCGTGGCAATCGTACCTCACTATCACGTTTACCTAATACAGACATTTGCTGTATAAAATTGCTTTGATTAAGCAATAAATCATCCATTGAATAGTTACCCCGGTAAGCGTGGTTTTCTTCATATAATTTTTCAAACTTGGTCAATTTATGTTTTAACTCAAAATGGGTTGACTCTATTTTGTCAACGGAAATCTCATGCGCGTCATCAAATTTACCTTTCACTGTTTTTTCTAACGTTTGAAAATCTCTCCACTCATCAGCTAGCAAAGCTGAATACGTTTTAATATCACTTATTTGAGTTTCAACGGTAAATGTATTCACTTGGGCTTTAATGTTTTCTAAAGCCTTTAATAACCGTTTAATAGCTCTAGATTCAGCCATTTTAGGTATTCACTGAACAATTTTCTTCACGTTTATATTCACTTATATAATAAATCGTAAAATAACTGGACTTCTACTCACGGTTTTATCCAAGCTTGTTTTTTACGCCAAATCCGGCTCGAAGGACCAATGTTTAACCTTTGGATTTGGTTGGTAATTTAACGGTGTTCGTTGAAATCGCTGTTCCCAAATTCCAATTCCTAAATCCAATATGAGTTGAAAATTGTATTGCCGGATGTGTAGCAAAATCTCGTGTCCAAAGAATGTGCGTGGTCCAAAATAGTATTGCGGTATCTTCTCGTTTCCAATTTATTAATGCAGGGTCAAAATATAATATTAGCGGTATATTATCGTGTCCAAGGTAATTTCGGGTAAGTAGGTAAATAAGTTCAATAAAATGCAATCGCCGTATTTTTTATCACTGTATATATATTTTTTTTATTTTATTAGTTGAACTGTATTCGCTCGCTGTTTTTCTACTAATGATTTTATAAATTTATTATTTTTTTCTTTCTTAAATTCTTTACAAAATTGTCTTGTAGAGACATCTAACTTTTCAAATGATAACTAATATCATTTACTATAAATTTATGAACAATTTCAATTATTAGGCATAAAAACGTTGGGGATTAATAAATTATACTAATTATTTAGGCATAAATAAAAGTGTCAAAATGTCAGAATATTCGTGTTTACAATTCAATTGTGGTGAGTTATTTTTAAATTATTTATAAACTTTTAATTATAATAATACAAAAATCCAAATTTTAATTAATTTTAGATATAATAATAATGGAATGATGTCTACTTTGAAGAAGTGACAGATTAGCTGATGGCTTGTTCAGATAAGTTAAATATAAAATAATTAATCGTACTTTGTTGATTCTTTGTGTTTCTTTTAGCTAATCTTGTGGAGCTGGATCATTCTTAACAGTAACGACTGACTTTGAGGAGATTATTATCGGGTGCTTTGTGGAAAACTGGGCATTGCAGCTTCCTAATCTGCCACCCACTCTAAGTAGTCCAAATTCATCGATGAAGGGATTGAGAGTGTCTGCATCCGTGCAGATCAACAAATTTTGTCATCTAAATTTAAAATTAAAATTAATTTCTACAAACCATTGTAACTAGTATAATCTAAATAAATTTAATTTACGATATATGTACGTACAGCAAATGATCTGAAACCAAATGAAATCGAGTTATTAATTTGTTAAATAATTAGGTAATCAAGTTTATACTTATCTTATAATCTGCTGTTAACATTATTTTGTTTATATTTTGAATCGTTTGACATTTCATCAGCTGTTACGTTAAACACTAAAATTATTCTTAAAATAATTTAATGCTACCATCTATTGTTGAAAGCATTATAGACATTAAGTTTAAATTACCCGATGTAACTTACCATAAACCAAATGGATTAACCAATCAAAAACTGCCACCATGACCGCGAATGGTTATATTATTATATTTTTTATGGTTCACCAACTTGGGTGGACCCTTTCTTATAGTAAGTCAAGTTAAGTAAGGTATTTTGTGGTCAGTTCAATTTGGTATTTTGAAGAGAAAATAAAGCGAATGAAATTAAAAAATTGTAAAAAACCCAGAATAAATAAGATATTAAACCACCTGCGAAAATAAAACCGTTTACCACCAGCGTTTTATTAATTGATTATTCATCAAGGGGCTTTTGCTAATACGTGAAGATACAAATACCGGAGAAAGTTGTTTGAGGAAAATACACCAGCCATCCACCTTACCAAACAGTCACCGTCGTTCAGAGAGAGTTTAGAGTACTGGATGGTTCGACTGATTTTGAATTTTTCAATTCTTATATTGGTCAAGATTACAGATCTTAAACAGTGTCTGGTTGCTTTAGGCTTCCTCTAGTTAGTAACAAACCTCAATACACTAACCTTTGCAGATTATGAAATGAAGAAGCAATTAAATGCTCAAGAAAATCATGATCAATCATCTTAGTGTATGTAATAGGTTTACTATTTGATGACAATCTGATGACAATTGTTAAATCCGTCCTCAGACAGATTTGTTCTGAACATATATTAGTCACCTTTTTTACATAAGGTCTTTATGCTGGCACCACAAAGTGCAAAACGGGGTATGCTTCATTGCTTGATTGGGGCCACCTTAGTTTTTGCCGTCATTAAATTGATGTATGATTCTCCGGTCTCTGTGTTAACTTTATAGTAGCTTACTGCTACGTAAGCTAGATGACTGGCGTCGCAAAACCCATGCAGTTCAATTCGAGCACTGGGGGATGTATTAACAAATCGTGAAATGAAAATTTTTTCTAGTCCTGGGAGAGTGGATCGAAGGTGCTCCCATTGGAATGACTCTTTCTCCGGCAAGGGATCGTCCCAATCCACGCTCAATATTCGTAATTGCTGAATAAACACTGTCACTTTTAAAGGCCTCGAGCAGTATTCCCCGTTTGGTATTTTCCCACTTTTTTGGTAATTTTACCCGGAATCGAAATTCATCTTCGCCAGGATCATATTGGATGCTCAAAAATTTCATTGCTTGGTCCGGCTTTTCTTCGAATTCCTTATTTTTTTATTCATGGTCAATTAGGGGTACATCCGCTAATATCTCTCAAGAATTTGATACCCACTTTCGTAATTTTAACCAATATGACGCCATAATGGTTGTTACAGATGATTTTAGATTCTGTGCCTAAGATATTGTGTCTCCCTTGATATTAGGTCATCGACGGCTAGAGCAGTCTCGATTCTTGGTTAGGGTTTCCACAAAGGTTCTTTCGCATATTTCTTCCTGAGGAGACAAGATCTTTGCTTCATTCGGAATAGATTCGATTTTTCAAAATCTTCTTATCCAATCTTCTTTGTCCGCTTTGTAGTCAACAATGCCAGCCTTAACCCATCAATTGCGATGTTGAAAAAGTGGTCGATACCTATGTCGAATATCCACCTCATTCGATTTGTAAAAATCTGGATCTGCATCCTGTATTTGCTCACAATTATTCAGTTATAAAGGGTGGTTAAATTTTAAGGGCCGACGTTGAATGTGAACCACACCTAAACGTCAAGTCTTTTTCTGCATTTCATTTGACATTTCTTAATTTCAGACTAACTCAATTTGAACCATGAAAAGATACACAATCGAGCAACGCAATCGGAAAAATCGTGCAAAAACTTGAGCAAACCGGGTATGTAGGAGATTTTAAAACACCAGTGCATGCTCGTACAGCTCGTACTGCAGAAAATATTGCTGCTGTTCGCGATAGTGTGGCTGAAGAGCCGTCCACCTCAACTCGTCGTCGTGCCCAACAATTGCACCTCTCACGCTCATCGTTGATGAACATTATGCATACAGACTTGCATTTACACGCTTATAAGGTGCAATTGACTCAAGAACTAAAGCCTCTTGACCATTCCAAACGTCGTCAATGGTCAGAATGGTGGCAAGAAATGGCAACAGTGGATCATCAATTTCCGAAGAAAATCATCTTCAGTGATGAGGCACATTTTCACCTCAGTGGATTCGTCAATAAGCAGAATTGCCGCATTTGGGCGAATTATAATCCAAGAGTGATTGTCGAAAAACCAATGCACCCACAAAGAGTGACTGTTTGGTGCGGTTTATGGGCTGGCGGCATCATCGGGCCGTATTTTTTCCAAAATGAGGCCGGTCAGGCAGTTACTGTGAATGGTGTTCGCTATCGTGAGATGATAACGAACTTTGTATGGCCCGAATTGGAAGATATGGATGTGGACGATATGTGGTTTCAACAGGACGGTGCCACTTGCCACACAGTTAACGAAACAATGGCTCTTTTGCGCGACAAATTCAATGGCCATGTTATCTCACGTGGTGGCGATGTCAATTGGCCGCCAAGATCATGTGATTTGACACCGTTGGACTTCTTTCTTTGGGGTTATTTGAAAGAAAAGGTGTACGTCGATAAACCAGCAACAATTCAAGAGCTAAAGGATGAGATAATTCGGCACATTAACGGCATAGAACCTCAATTATGCCTAAGCGTCATCGAAAATTTGGACCATCGGGTGGAGGTGTGCCGCTGAGGTCGCGGCGGCCATTTGGCCGATATTTTGTTCCATACATAATTGAACCATACCATATTATCATAATAAAAAGAATTGACAATAATTTCCTAAATAATTTGTGTTTTATTCAAAATCAACATCGGCCCTTAAAATTTAACCACCCTTTACAATGTTAGGTCCATAGTTGGGTATCTTCGAAGTAACTCGATTCGGGTTGGGCCCATTCTTGGTTGAACTTGAGTTGAGGCTATTCGATTAGTTGTACCGTAATCCTTACTTCTTTTCATGTAATTCCCAAATGCTGAAGAGACGACTCAGTTATAAAGCTCGCTTGTGATCCTGAGTCTAGCAGAGCACGGTAGTCTAACATTTTACCCGACGTACGTAATACCCTTGTTATCGCAGTTGGTAATATGGATTAAGTCTTAGGCGCCAAACTATAATTTGTGCAAAGTGAGCTTGTTGAGGCTACAGGCTGTGGATGTTGTATAATTTATTAGTTGGTTGTGTTGTCTGAGTCAGTTTCTGATATATGTAACAGTGTATGATGTTTCCTTTTACAAGTTAAAGAGACAACGTGTCGGGCACCTAAGCAGTTGAAACATCTGCTATTTTATCTTATCCACTCAAGCCTTTCCTGAACTTTCATTTCAATAAAACTTTCACAGTGATGAATTAGAAAATCAGCAGATTGACAAAATTGGCATTTGATGATAGTAGTAACAGCATGATCCTGAATTGATGGTTGACAATTTATTCAGCAACAAATAAATTAACCACGGGTCTAGCTTTACCTTGTTCGTTCATTGCTTTTAACCCTCTGGGAACCTCATCGGACATATACAGGGACGAAACAGGGACGAACACACAGGGTGGTCTAGAAAGGTAGGTCCTAATAAAGCCATTAATTGTTTGCCGCTTTCAATCGTACCTTTGTCTAAATTTTTGAAATGCTTCTACTTAGTTCGATTCGGTGATGCTGAAATGGCATATTAAGCTGGCAGCTTCCCCAAATACTGAAACTTTTGTACTGCTGTGAGTGATGTTGAGTTGAATTGAAGCCACGTATAAATCAAGAAAGGATTGCCACTCCATATGCCAGCAAATGATGGTATCGAAATGTTAATGGCCTCCGCTAATACCCATTTTCCGAATAACTCTCTTCGTAATCTGCGTCCACTTCTTGAGTTTGGTCTAGCTCGAAAATCTTAGCCTCGATGGCGATGAATCCTTCCATCAACTTATCTACTCTGTTTAACTTTGCTCGACACTCTTCTAACGACATTGCAGTGGCTGTTTTTTTAAGAGAATTTAAAATTAAAGATAATTTGCCTGCGTTGGCTGCTTTCTGTCTCCTTAGTATATCACACATTTTTAATCTATAAATAAAGCAGGTCTATGGTAATTGATTATATACTTTTTGAACGTTGTCGCACTGAGCTCAGTTCAACTGAATAAAGCCCGGTTCAATATCGCAATATGAAGCTTTGAAGCGAATTTCTGCTTAATCATATGAAACGATGGTTCCAGTTTTAATTTTCACGACAGAAACACTTCTCCAATTAAAGTAACTTTGGATCGATTTGTAAATTTCAACAAAAAAAATTGTAATTTCCACATTTTAGAATCTCATTTCCAACGCACATGTCAGTCAATACATCAAAATCGGTTAAGGAATAGCCAAGGTCGATCCTAATGGGGCGACATGACATGATGGTATGATGGTATGCTAGTTTGATGGTATTATGGTATATTGGTATGGTGGTATGATGGTTTGATGGTATGAAGATATTAGGGTGAGGGTATGATAATGATGGTATGATGTTATGAACGTATGCCGATATGATCATATGATTGTACGATGATGTAATGGCATGATGGTATGACGGTACGATGGTATGATGGTATGATGGTATCGTGGAAAGATGGTATATATGATGGTATGATTGTGTGATGTAATAATGATATAGTGGTATGATGGATTGATGTTATTGTAGAATGGTGTGATGGTATGATTATATGTATGATAAAACGTGCGATTTCATGACGATTTTTATTCAATTATTGTATGATAGTATGAGGGTATGATGGTATGACGGTATAATAGTATGACAGTTGGATGGTATGATGATATCATGGCCTGACAGTAGGATTTTATGATTATATGATGGTATGACGGTACGATTATATGATGGTATGACTATAGGACGGTATAATTTTATGATGGTATGACTATATGGTGGTATAATGGTATGACGGTACGATGTTGGTTTTATGGTAAGATATACATACATCATGATGTGATCTATCATGGTGATAATGATCATGGTGGTAGTATATATGTACATCATGCTGTGAATAGATAACGATGTAGAAATTAACGATTTGTTAACAGAAAAAGATCAATTTAACTCATATTGCGAGCGAGAGTACAAGAACTGTGACATTAGTTTTATTAAAAATTATAATCCTCAAAAGCCCAAAAACACGAAATTAAGATGAAGGTCACAATCGAAAATTCAAATCGAAGCTATAACTTATAACTTGACTTATTTATTTATTTATTATAATTTTGGCACACTCTATTTTGAGCATAAGCACATTCACAATAGAGTGCGCAGTGATTTGCCAACATATAATATTTGATATAAAATAAAAATTCGTCCAATGCCATACAGGTTAAGTACTAACCACTCCGATTCTACTCCACAAAATACCATGGGTCACGTCTGGGGTGTTTTGTCTTTGTAACCAATATTCACTTAGACAGCTTACCAGGATAAGTACTAACCACTCCGATTCCATTCCTCAATATACTGGTTTACGAGTGGGCCGTATTTCCTTTATTACCAATAATAATATAATTTATAAAATAAGTTTAATATAGAAAAATTTTACGGAAAATAAAAAAATAAATACAACTGGTTGACTCGAAAGTCAAAGCCTAGGAAAGTTAAGCAACCAGCTGCAGATTTGCTCGAAAAAGGCATCATTCAACCCAGAATCTCAGATTTTTCCAGTGGAGCGGTTGTAGTTAGCAAAAGAGACGGGTCCAAAAAATAATCAGACAGATTTCCTATTTTCAATTTGAAACATCAGCTGAACCAGCTTCAAGACGTATACTACCATCACAATATTAGATCTCAAGAATGAATTTTTCCATGCATTTGTTGAACCAGAAAGCAGGAAGCTTACTTCTTGTCTTGTAGCTGATGGTACAACCGAATTTTCAAAAGTTCCGTTCGGCCTATGCAGCTCGCCTTCAGTATTCCAGTGTTTATTAATTGAAGCGGTGATATAACTAAAACTTGAACTGACGGTTACTGGAGGGAAGGTTTAGTTATAAACTGGAAGAAGAGGAAGAAGTGTCAGTTTCTTAAGAAGAAAATAAGTTTCCTTGATCATATTGTAGTTGGCGGCACCATCGACAAGTGAGACTGAAGTAACGACGAAAGCTATCGTTAAATTTTCAGAACCGAAAACTTTGAAGGAAATTTAAAGTTTTTTCGGCCTGGCGAAATATTATAAGAAATCTCTCAGCGCGAAAAATATAACAAAGTAAATTACATTTACATCTAAATGAATAAGAGACTCTTAAAAATATTTATGATAACACTATTACAATAATGAAATAAAAAAAAATATCACAACTTTCCAAAAAGATCGCTAGAGATATTGCAATAGCAGATTGAACGGTCCATTGCATTTTACAGATATTGCTATATATATTGGTATATGACACTGGCTTGGTAAGTCCACTGCCAAGTTAAAACCTTTATCCCATTACGAGATTCAAACAATAATTTTCATTAAAACTGTTTTAATGAAAATCATTGGTTGAATCTTAGGCCAGAAGGTACCAGTTACATAATATGACTGGAACGAAACCAGCTAGAACTATTTTCGGAGGTGTTCTATAATTATCTATTTTAACGAAATAGTTTTATTAATTTTAATTGGTTCTCTTTTTAATTCACAATCCATCACTACGCAGGCAAAAAAATGACGTATGCAAATACGATTATCACCCAATAGATATTTTTGCATAAAAATCTGCACGTAAAAATTTAAAACAACAAATTTACTATTTAACCGAAACAAGTAAAATATACAGTTTATACTCAAATAGACTAACAATTTAACAAGATCAACAATACCAAACCACTTTTCCAATAAACAAGTAAAAGTAGATTCTGTTTTCCTGTAGATAATTTTCCAATTTTTTCTTCTATTATTATCAATGTTTTCTCGTCGAAACAAGCTTACAAAAAAAAAAAAAAAAATTAAAAAAATCAAGAATTTTTCCATTATTATCTTGGTACCGGGGATGCTGCTGTTGTTTTTCTGACGGGAGATAAACAGAAATGCAATTACTTCTTCTTCTTCTTGTTATATCTTATTATATTATATAGTATTGTAAGGTTTCTTGATTACAGTTTTATTATTTTCTAATTTCTGGTTCAATTCATTGCGTTTCTTAATTATGTACGTACATATGTATATACCGATTGCGGCGAGTTTTGACATTAAATTGTTGTGCAATGGATATAAACATTTTCTGCTATTTAAACAAATTCCAAAATTGTTTAATAGTTTTTTTCGACCTGTAATTATACCGATTAATTCCGTTTTATTAAATTCATTAATGTTTTGTTTGTTTTTTGGGTGCCCATAGTCGTTTGTGTTATTCAATTTTAATATCACAAGCACAACAAGCATTGGATAATTTTTAATTTATCACATTTAAATTTTACAACCGATTTAACATCAACAGATAAAAGCATATATGTACGTCGGGTGAATAATTATTATTAATTGTAGATATAATGATTTTACACGCGTGAGTTATTTTTCGGGGTGGTAAATATTCGATTATTTAATTAGCTCCAAAAAATTTTGTGAAATTCTGTTTTGTGTAAAATTCGCCCGAATAATATTTTGTTTACATTTTTTAAATGGTCGATTTTCCTTTGGTATATAGTATGTGCCATGTCATATATGCGTATGCCAGATGAGAGGATTGATTTTTTTCAGAATCATAGGCGTATAAGTGCGAAACTGGATTCAGTTCTCTCAAAATTTTCGGAATATATTAACTTAAAAAAAAATTATATCTTTCGTTTTATAAACATAGCATGCTTTATACTTCTGTGGTCAAAAGGGAAAACGGCATAACGGGAGTTATGGGGGAACCAGCGAGTCAGTAACAACTTTAAGTAAGAATGCGATACACAGAAAGTGCATGTTACTGACCAGCGAATCTTTAAGAACGTTTCGTTCAGTTCAGCCGTCACTTAACAGAGCGAAAATTAACGCGCAAACTGAAGGATATGTCAGAAAACATCAAAATTTTCACAGCACACTTTTCTTAGAAATAATAAATTTGCCTATTCATATTACAATGTTAATACTGTATTTGTCGGTTGTTATGGATTCGGTGGCCGATATGTCAAATATTATGTAAGTAAATAATTTCGTCAAATTATTTAAGGATTCTTACTGATTCGCTGGTTAGCCCTTTATCCTGAGAATAGATGGAAGATTTTGGGGTTTATGATTTTAGGTTTTAGTCATCTACATCATATCGATACTGATTAAATGCCGTATGTATTTGATGCACTGTAAGGTTGCCGCTTGCTTTTTGTGTTAATGGATTGTTGGTATTTTCAATTCAATAAAATTACAGATTTTGTTTAATGCTACCGTTAACAAAAGAACATTTTTTTTAAACACAATTAACAAATTAATCATTTAATACATATGTATATTAACCGAACCGAAATTAATTTATTTAATTTTTGCTGTTTTATCGAACCACATTGACTTTCCGACTGACTTTTCTTCTTATGTACATTAAAATTTTTATTTTTATTTTGTAAATTTTTTTAAAGGGTGGTTTAAAAGAAAATATTGAATATAATTCTAATGATAAGTTACAGAATAAAATTAAGTTTAAAGTTTTTCAGAAAATCCTTTTCTTTCAGCTGGTTCAACATTCTCCCCTCCATTAAGGGAATCCTTAACCATTATTTCATCATCTTCATCTGCACTTTGAACCTTAATCAATTTGGAAATGGACCGTTTGTATGTTCCTTTGGATGTTTTTGTATCCACCACTCTAACGTAGTTGTCTTCTCCTGGATAACATTTTGCCACTTGAGCGATTATCCAAGCACCTGCAGGTACCCCATCTTCTTTCACAATTACCAGGTCGCCCTCTTTCAAATTTTGTTCTTGCCATTTCCATTTGGCACGATGTTGTAAACTGTTTAAGTCTGCCTTGTGCCAATGACGCCAAAATGATTGCTTCATCTTGGTTACCTACTGGAATCGAGACAGTCTATGCATTGGGATAACTTCCAAGGATTCTTCTGGAATGCTCGTAAATGTTTCGCCGATTAAAAAGTGTGCCGGAGTCAACACCTCAAATTCTTCTGGCTGCTGACTTAAACGACACAACGGTCTTGAGTTGAGAAGTGACTCATTCTGCAAGAGGAATGTAATTAATTGATCATAATTCAATAATTGATCTTTAAAAATCCTTTTAATATGAAACTTTATTGATCGCACGCTAGCTTCCCACATCCCGCCAATATGTGGAGATAACGGAGGTATAAAATGCCAAGTTATGCCCTTACTGGATAAATACGATAATATGGGGTCAAATGACTGCCGCAAGTTAAACATTTGCCCTAATTGTTTATTAGCTCCAACAAATGTACTGGAATTGTCACTGTGCAAGTGAAATGGAATTGCGATAAAAGCTTCTGAAGTTAGATCGGTAACCAAATCTACTGTCAGAACTTTCGCAGCTAAACAAACATAAACTAAGATATACTATTAGTATGCCTTGTATGTGATCTTGCTTCTCCCTCTGCACATTTTCAAATTTACTGGACCCCCATAATCTAGCCCAGTATGAATGAAAGGTCGAATTTGTGCTTCAACCCAAGGTTTTTGGCACATTACCCATCAGTTGCTGCGCCGTTTTTTGTTTATACTTAAAACATATCAGACATCGGTTAACAATCAGTTTTGCCACATCCCGACAACGAACAATCCAAAATTTGCCTCTGATGATGGATGTTAACAATGTAGGCCCAGCGTTTAAGTATTTTTCATGATAATGTAACATCAGTAGTTTAGAAAATTTATAAGTTTGAGGTAGCAATAATGGATGTTTTTGATCGAATGATAGCGTAGACCTTGCTAATCTTCCTCCGACACGTAACAATTCTTCAGAATCAATTAATGGATGGAGTGACAATATTTTACTTTTATTGTGAACTGGTTTATCTTGCTTCAAATCATTGATTTCTTGAAAAAAGACGGACATATGACATCTCTTAATACAAAATTTTTCCGCTCCAATCAATTCCGACGTAGAAAATATACCTACGCGAAAATTTATCCTTTTGTTTTAGATATTTGATAATTCGATCCCAAGCTGCAGCGAATTTGATTAATTTATTATACGATGAAAATTTTCCACATATTTCATTAAAAAATAATTCATGATTTTTTGTATTTGCAAGGAAAACCTTTACTCGTTTGCGGATCTCCTGTTCTACGTTTAAATGGTTAGATGGAGCATGAATGTTTGGCTATTCAGTTGAATTTTTGTTTAAGCCACTCCGAACCATGCCACCATCTATTTAGATCTAACAATTCTTTTGCTTGAACACCACGTGAAACATAACCGGCCGGATTTTCTTGTGATTTTATGTATCGCCATCTTTGTAGTGGAATTCGCGAACAAATTTCTTCAATTCTGTTAGCGACATAAGGTTTTAACTTGTAAGGTTCGTGAGCTAGCCATGACAAAACTGTTGTAGAATCACTATACGCAAACGATTCAATGTTATCGAGTTTCAACACATCTTTTACAAATATGAGTAACCGACTAATTAGAACTGTTGCATTCAGTTTGGATGAGGTATTGACATTGCTTTTAGTGGAGCTACACGTGACTTTTATAAGACTAGTTGAATTTTTGAATTATCCTAATTATCAATGGATTTTAAATAAACTGCAGCACCGTAAGCCTTTTCGGAAGCACCACTAAATCCAACTAGTTGGTATTTTAAGGCATCTTTGATTTTTTAGCAACATGGTATTTTGCATTTCTCGATTTCACATAATTGATTTTTGGTTTCGTTCCATACTGTTAAAATGTTGGTAGGAATCGGGTCATCCCAATCTGATTTTTCAATCCATAACACTTGTAATACAATTTTAAATTTAATCACCACGGGTGACACCAATCCTATTGGATTGAATAGACGTGACACTTCCGACAAAATTGTACGATTTGTTACCTTACTACCTCGAAGCACAATTTCTTGATGCTCATTAGGAATACGTGTAAGCAGTTCAAGTGAATTTGATTTCCACTTCCGTAACCGAAGACCGTAAGCTTCGAGAGTATTGATCAAATTTTCGTATACGTAAATTGCATCATTAATACAATCTGTGCCACTAAGCAGGTCATCTACATAAAAATGCTCTTCGATTATCTTTGATATTTCCGGCTGTTTAACTTTGCAGTCAGTATCAATTTGCTTCAAAGATCTAGTTGCTTGATACAGCGCACATGAGAGCCCGTAAGTCACCGTTTTTAATTTGCAATGGTGTATGGGTTCACCTTCCGACTCACGCCATAAAATCCTTTTGAAATTTGTTTCACTCTACTGAATTAGCATTTGGCGGTACATCTGTTGCCATTAGATGAAGTCGAAATTACAACAATATATCTATCATGTTTGGTTGGATGACTGGACCGACCATTATAGCGTATCATTCAATGAAATGCCGTTTGAACTATACGCAGAACCATCAAAAACCACTCTGGTTTTTGTTGTCGTTGACTCTTTGGTGGCCGCATGGTGTGGCAAATAAAAACAAGAAGATGAGTTGATTTGGATATCATTTAGTTTGATTTTCTCCATGTGGCCAAGAGATTCATATTCCCGCATGAATGCCACATAATCATTGTGTAACTGTTTATTACCTTTGAATCTTCGTTCCATCGCATTAAGCCGTATAATTGATTGCTGCTGAGAATTAATTTTTTAAATGGTAATCTTAGCACAAAACGACCAGTGTGATCACCATTATATGTCCGTGGGGAAATTTCCTCAATTTCCCTGAATTTACATAATAAATTCGACAAATCTAATTGACCGGTACAACTTGTAACATTTTGATTTTTGTTAACTTCAATATTCGGTATTTCCAGCTATTACATAGCCAAACACTGTGTTATGTGCACAAAGTTTACAGTTGTTATCGAGGACCCTTCCATTTTGTAATAATTCAAAAAACTTTAGTGCTCCAATAATGACGTCAATTGATGAAATGTTAAACTGTGGATCAGCTAACATTATATGTTTTAAATAGCTTAACTTTTCAACTGAAAATGATAGTGATGGCATTGTGGATGTCAATCTGGGTAGAATAAGTGGCGAATGGTATCATTAAACCGATTTGCCAATTGGCGGTGAACCATACCATTTGAAGTTCCAGCTCCCGATGACGCTATTCCATCTATTGGTATTCAAACACTGACCCTTGAAGTCGTTGGACACATGCTTCCGAAATAAAATTTGTCTGGGAACCCGAATCTAATAAATCCCTGCACATTTGCAAGGTGCCGAACCGATCTTTCACTCGGTTTAGTGTAGTAGGTAGAACAGCGCTACATTGTTTGATTATTACATCCATTGGATCAGAATACACCGCCGATAAAACAGCACTTGAAATATTTGGTTGTTGAGGGTTGAATGGCAATATTGTATTAAACGTATTGTTTGTTGATGATTCTCCTTTTTGATAAATTCTGGTTTCATTTCTTTGAACCTAGTTAGCAGTTGCAGGTAAAACTTCATTCGTGTTCTTCCGGTTTAATTCACAATATTAGTTATTTGAAACACTGCTAAATAATATATCGCTTCTGATCATACCGATTCAATACCTTTTCCCATGCTTCTGGCTTAATCAATTCTTTAGATGTTGTAATTTTTGTGCATCAGATAATTGTGTGTTATGAATTGCAGTCATGTACATATCTTTAAAGGTAGGCCATTCTTTATAATTGCCATAAAACGGATCTAACTTCAATTTAGGCAAATGAATATCATGTGAATGTTTGTTAAATTCCGAAACTTCTTCGATAAATGATTTTTGTTGCTCCGCAAGCGCTTCTAATGATGATAGACCTGCAACCTTGGTTCTAAATTCCTTCAATTTTCGTTCCTCAAACCGTAATTTTGATTTAATATTGAAGTAGTCAATTTCAAATTTTTTTATTGATGTGTTAAACTCAGCAAAAGTTGACATTTCGTCTTCGACCTCGTGAAATTCTGACCATAAGGTTCGTCTAATTTTTCAATACGCGTTTGAATTTCAACGACCGTAGTTTCCTCATGTAAGGCCATGTTTGAAATTCTTGTTAATGATCCATTGACTCTCGCCCGCTTATTATTTAATACTTGGTAGTTGTTAGCCATCTTATAACACTTAAATCGCTTTATCACTTGTAACTGGGCCAATCAGTTGTAGCAAATGAAAATTCAGAAATTTATTGTAACACCCAACTACAGTTGAAACTGCTCAATTTTCTCACTAAAATACACTTCGAAAGTTAGAAACTTTTCATAATTTTAATAACTGTAATATGTGTGACCATATTTTGAATTTCCACAACAATATTGTAACGACTCTCTATTTTGATTCGATTACATCCCTGGTATACATACGTCTTGCAAAATACGATAAGCAACAGTTCAATTAACATTATTTTTTTTACGTTATTGCCGTGTTGGGTAATCAATGAAAACAATACCAAAAATAAATGAATAAATAAAAAAAAAAATAAAATAAAAAACGGGATGAGTTGGATGATGAAAAGATCGTACGAGAATTTTGGATGGTCAGTCGAGGAATTTTTTAGTTGGAAGTTAATCAAAATATTATAAAAAAAAAAAAAAAAAATTAATCGGTTAAAAATTAATGCTTGAAATAGGATTTAAAAATTAAGCCTATAAGTACTACCTCATTATCATTTGTATTCTGAAATTTTTGTAAAATATAAATTAAATATAAAAAAGAAAAATACATTTAAAAATTTATGATTTGTGTTTAAATTAAAATTAATTAACAAGTGGGTGGTCAAGGAACCATTTCCATCTGTCCAGCGCCGTTTCGCGTGCTTTACATTTGTTAATTCAGTGCTAATTATCAACCATAGAAAAATAAACAAAGTGTACTGTCGCTCATTAATTAATTAATTTGAGTCAAATAATTTGAATTGGCCGGTGCAAGTGTAAATAATTTCGCTGGTGAAAATAAATTAGTGCTACGTAAGAGGATTCGCATGCGGGTGGCGAATTCTCGGAAATCTGAATTTAATTAAAAACCCGTACACCGAGGGAATTCAAGGTTCGTTAACGGTGTGGCGAACTACGGAGTACACACACCCGTACACCGTGGGAGGGCATGTAAGTTGACGAGCGGAGATTAATTTCATATCATCATTTGGTTTAGACATTTTTCTCTAGTTACATATTATAATTAATTGAGTTAATTTAAGTTTAATATAATGTATATGTTCTAAAGCGATAGATAGTGTGGGACGATTGGATGTGTGATCAGTGCTTAAATGAAATCATAGCACAGCAAATTAAGTTTGGTATGAGTCTGGATTAACCCCCCCCCCATATGCCGTGAGTCAGTAGCCGGAAATGCTGTGCCCAGATTGCTCATACCGAATGATTATTGTGCCCAACCAGTAATATTAACTGGAATGTCACAATATCTCTAAATTCGAAAATATTTGAATTTTCATTCAATGTTCTTTTTAATGTTGGCTCAATGTCTTTGGAAATAGTGTTCTAAAAGACTGTAGGACCATAAAACTGAACTATAAATGTTAAAGAATACCTTTCGGACATCTTTATTTTGTATTTACCACAAACTGTAAAAGCGGACATAGCACTTGTGTGCTTTAAGGTATCGAATCGATATGCTAACAACATATAACAGTTTTAGTCGAAATCGCAATGTAATGGTCAAGATTAAGTTATTCGTGACGGACCATTTATCAGTTTCAGTTACAATCTTAATTGGTACCTAAAGTTTCCAGAATATAATAGTTTATATAGTTATATAGTTTATAATTATTTTATATAGTATATAGTTTATAATATAAACTATAGTTTATTCCCCTGGATAGTGGGTAGTTTTTGGGCTCGTTGGTTGGAGTAGTAGGTCAGCTACTACATATACTACTATCAGAAAGTGAATTAAAATCATTGGCAAGTGGTGCTAAGGCTCATTCATCAGTTTCAGCCTAGATACGATAGTGATAATCGTAACATGGATTATGCAGATGAAGGAGGTGATGAGTAATTATCTCTCATTCAAGTTGGAAAAAATGGGAATAGGCGAAAATAATATCAAATAATAAAATCGATGATAATGTTAATCTAAATAAAAGTGATAACTCTACAAATAAAACCATAATAAATAATAATATTATAAATACAAATAAAAAACGTGATAATAACATTGATAATGTACAAATTAAAACAAAAAATATAAGTGACGCAGCGACAGGGAGCAATAATAAAACAGAAAAATTCCACCAATTGTGGCATATAACATAACAACAAAACAAACAATGCAAAAATTAAGTGATTAAATTAGAAAACATAATTTCTCGCTTAAAAAAATCAATAATCATGTAACACGCTTAATTACTACCAGCATGAATGGTTTTGTTAAAGCTATGGAAATAGTCAAAAACGAAAACAGAAACTTCTATACATTCATCCCAAAATCGTTAAAAAGACACACGGTGCTCCTGAAGGGGATCGATGGCAGCTTTACTGAGGAGGGCGTCATAGATGTATTCAAGGAATTAAAGGT
This sequence comes from Tipula vernalis, assembly GCA_958295665.1. Classification (NCBI taxonomy): domain Eukaryota; kingdom Metazoa; phylum Arthropoda; class Insecta; order Diptera; family Tipulidae; genus Tipula; species Tipula vernalis. Next base: position 304,246,960 of record OY282560.1, on the reverse strand, counting down.
AAGTCAGCATATAATCAAGATCTCCAAATATGAAACTAGAAAATCAGTTAGGGAACGAGAACTTAACATCTGGCTTCTCCAGCTATCACCTGACACTGACTTAGCGTTATTCATTTACATTAAATACATATTACATCAATCGGTGACGTTCCAAAAATTAATTAACACAGAGACAATCGAGGGCAGAAATTGCCAGAGATACGGACACGCGAACTGCAACATGACATATAGATGCGTAGAATACACTGGAGAACATCTGCCGGAAGACTGTGAAAAACAAGACAAATCACTCGAACCTTACTGTATCAATTGTAAATCCTCCGGTCACCCTGCTAACTATATGCAATGCCCCAAATATCAGGAGCTAGCACAAAGACGGGAAAAGGTGTACGCTTAGCTCAAGAAGAGCATTGAATTGGAAAAAAAAAACAAATGTGTAATAGTTACTCTAAACCAGGTTTATCATATTCAGGAGTGTTAGTGAATAGTCGATGGGTCCCTGTTCCTAATCTCAATAGAAATATCGGACAATCGGTTGATAGGAATTTTAACCCCAATCAGAAAAAGGCCTCAGCATGGGACCAAGAATGTAGCAATTAATTTTGTCTGGATTTTACCAGTACCTTAAGACAGTTCTACGATTTCACTCCAGCATATAATGAAATCAAAGATCCAATACATCCAATAGAAAAAAAGATAGCATTATTCCAGTTTTTTTGCTAATCTCACTAACCCATGAACTCCAATTGCCTTACAGAGAATTTGAGAATGCTTAGATCAGATAAACCCTCACACCACACTCGAGACGTAGGCACAAATATAGATATTTTTTTTTATATCAGACAATATAACTTATGACAATTAAATTATGATCCTCCATATTTCACTAATTTAAAATTGCTTGACTTTGAGTCCGACCACTCTGCAATAGAGCTGAGGGTGTCAGTGAATTTTAGAGTCCCTCGGCAGGACCCTATTCAATTCTTAAATTTTAACGCAGTCGATTGGTGTGAATTAAATGAGAATTTGAATAAAGAACTTGATAACGTTAGTATCCTATTGGACAGAGCACTTAAGTCGGCCGAACTTGAGAACGTTATTGTAGGAATCGAAAACCTTCTCGATAAAGTTATGCAAAGGCATACATATTACTATCTCAACATTGAACTCTAACACGCAAATACAGTTGGCAACTAACATATTAAAATTCATAAAATATAAAAACATTGTAGAAACCAGGATTTTTCGTTGAACTTAGCCAGGCCCTTAGATGTGAAATCATACATAAAATCTAGAAATAGCCAAAAATCTTTTGGAAATGACAAGATAGGTATCTTCGATAACTTCGTTCTAAAAAAATTATCATTTAAATTTACAGAATATCTGACACACATAATTAGGCACCGCTGTAATATAGGGTATTTTCCTGATCGACGGAAAACGGCAATGGTAGCACCCATACAAAAGAAGGGAAAGCCGCCTTATAACCCCAGAAGTTATATACCAATATCGTTATGATCCACGGAGGTTACTGGCGCTATCCCCGATAACCAGTTCGGATTTCGCTCCCATCATCCGATATCTCACTGAAATTGAACCAAAAAATCCTCACGATGGCACGTTTGATATATATAGAGAAGGCATTTGACACAGCTTGTATCGAGGGTGTTGTCTACAAGATGGTCATGCTTGAGTTTCACCCACATTTAGTAAAAAAATTTAAAGTTTCCTGACTTGTAGTCGTTTTCATGTTAGAGTGAACAGTGTCCAGTTTAGAACATTTAACGCTAAGGCAAGGGTTCCACAGGGGTCTCTACTCTCACCAGTACACTGTACATTCTATGTCTTCAAGGGTACCAAAGTGCTAACTAAGCGATAAAGGCAGCAATGTAAACACATCCAGCTGAAATATAAGAATACACACATCGTCAATACAACAGAAATAAAATACTTGGGAATCATCACGCTCTATACAAAATCCGGTAATTGCCTACTTGATTATCTGGTTTTGCAAATTCTAGTGAAAATCCAGTGAATTTCTAGTTAAAAATCAAGAAAAATGAATTTTCTAGTTAAATTTAAAAATAGATTTAACCGATTTCCAGTGAAATTGCAATCAAAACCAGATTTTGACTTTTCTAGTGAATTTCCAATAATATTTTTAATTATACTGGAATTCTAGTGATTATCTAGCACAACAAATTACTAGAAAAATACTAAATGAAAATACGAAATGTTGAAATGAGTTTCACTCTATAAAATGGAATATCTAGTAAATTTAACGAAAATCTGGTAAATTTTATTCCCGAGAATTCCAGTTCCATTTTTGCAACGGTTTATTTTTTAATGTAGTTACCTGAAATCTAGTAAAATACTAGTTAAATTAAATTAAATACAAGATAATTCCTGTTCGCAAGTGCAAGGAATTTCTAGTAAATTTAATAGATTCTAGTAATATTCTGGTTAATTTAAACCTTCTATTAGAATTTACTATAATTCTAGTAAATTTAGACTTTCGCTCGCATATTAATTTCAATTTCGTCGTCATAGTCAGTATCAGTAATACGTTGAATTTCTTGCTGTGGTATAGTGAAATGAAGAACAGGTGAAAAAATAAAAGTTTAAGTATATAAAGTGTGAGTGCTAATATAAAATAAGTATAGTGAAATATTACACATAATTATTGAACAGATGCATCAAGCAAATGCGGATTTATATACACGTGGTTTTAATATTTTATGCAATAGCTACTGCTGTACATATTTTAACATTTGGTCGGCGGCAGAATTTGCGATTAAACTTGGGCTCCGCGACGGCACTCATCCAAAATTTTTTCAATGTGAAGGATTTTAACGGTGAATGTGTAAGTTTTGACAAATATTTACATAAAATGATCTCTTGTAGAAACAGGGGAATGAAACAAAGAACAATTTACATATAAGTGTATATTTAATATTTATTCGCTCGTTGCATGCAAAAAACGATGTCAAAACCGTCATTTTCGGGAGAAGGTTTGGAAATTTGAAATTTTGAAGGAGGTTCCTTGTAAAAACGTTTCCTTAAAGTTCAACATCCTGTGCAGGAGTATATAAAGAAAAAGATCAAAACACCAGACATCGAGTAACTTTACTTAAAGCGACTGCTGCTTCGTTGGATAATCTACAATTTGTTTTAACCTGCATATCCGGCGAGTGCATTTGGGCTAAGGTACTTAGTTACTTATTGATATGACTCTAATTATTAATGCTTTTTAATAGTCTGGTTTCATTTACAAATGTCAACGTTGGCTTTCTTATAGAAAATTTAACTAAATTAAATTAAACCATGTAGATTATATTCATCATTTTTTTCCAGGCCACGGAGCCGGCGTACAGGTCTAACAAGGCATTTCAGTTAAAAAACTAACTAAATCTATTTAGTCTTTTCTAGTTTTTTGATTGAACTTCTTTTTAAAAAGGCATTTCGTCTAAAACTATTTTCACTGAGTTGCCTTTTAATTTTTGTCTAGAATTCCCGGAGCCAACAATTTTAATATAAGATTATGTTATGTTAAATATGGACGTTACAATAAAAAATACTTAGTCCGTAACTTTCATTACCTATCAACTAATGAACATATATATAAGTACATTTGAATTTTATAGCTTGTTCATTATTGGACTCTATAATACTACTCTACAATACTAATAATACTCTATAAAATATAGATATCAATATATACAGAGTACGACCATGTACAAGTTATAAAATTCAAATGTACTTTTATGTTCGTTAGCTGACAGGTAACGAAAGTAACGTACTAAGTATTTTTTATCGAAACGTCCATATTTAACATAACGTAATTTTATAATAAAATTGTTACCCTGATGATCACCCGAAAAGTACAAAATTGGGGAAAATGCTGAAAACAATCTACATGGTTATCTGTAAGAAAGCCAACGTTTGAATTTTGATATAATATAGTTCATATTATTACTCTTGTTATTAAACCAAAACTTTTATTTTTTGCAGGTAGATGAATCAATAAAAGATCTCACACAAAAAAGTAAGCTGTCGCAGCCGTATCTGGTATGTTTGTCGGAGAATGGTTTACGCCACGAAGAAATCGCCCATTCCAACCTTCCTTTTTATCCACCTTCGACCAACTTTTTAAAATTTTTTATGTTTTTTGATTGAAATTTCCCCAAAGTTTTTATATTTCTACAATTTTATGGAAGTTTTTTTCTTTTGAATTAAAGGTGTGATTCCGACGCCTCGTGTGTCGAAATTATATTTTAAAATGTGTGCAAAATATTCAGACAACTATTTTAAAGCTTTGTTAATTATATAATTGTTGAAATAAAAAATATTTAATTAAAACAAAATCCAAAAAGATTTTTTTATTATTTGAAATTTTTTTACACGGCAATCTAGTATAATCAAGGGATAATCTAGTAAAAAATGATGACGTAGGAATAACTGGAATTCTGCTAAAGAATATAGTTTTTCCCGGTTATTTTACTAGTACTTTAGTAGAATAAATGAAAGAAATCTAATAGTTTTACAAGAAAACCTAGTATTCGATTTTTCTTGAAATCTAATTAAAAATTAGTATTTCTCATAATTTTACCAGAAAACCAGTCGCAAAATCAAGTGGTATTGTTTACTTGATTTTCAGTACTAAATATTTGTATTTCAAGTAAAATTACCAGATTTTATTACAACCAGAAATCTAGTATTATTAATTTTACTTGATTCAGCTAGATCGTCTAGTATGCTCACATCTAGTGAATTTTTATTTACCGTGTACTCACGGATAATCTAAAACCTTATAAATATATAAAGGTTATTGTAGGTATGGCCTTTGAGAGGGCGTACAACAGAATCAAACCCATTCTGCAGTATTGAAGCAGCCTCAGAAAGAGAAATTAAAATGTTGTGTTACAAGCAACTGATTTGGCCAATAATAAAATGAAACTGAAATAGAAACACAACAGAACTTACTAGGAGTGATAAGTACTCCATCAATAATTGTATAAAATTCTTCGAAAGAGTAGCTAACTCAACTAACCCTTTAATAAAAAGTAGTGTCAATATAGCTGAAAATATTATTGACGATGAAGCAAGATTTACGCCTCCTTGTACAATTCTACATCTACATAACGAAAACAAACTATTCAACAACGAAAATCAATTGATACACTATCATAAACCTCTGAGGACATCCACGCAGCTAATCTAACCTATCTATAATTCCATAATCTATCATCTCTCCTCTGTATATTATACTACCACCCCCAAAATTTTTTTGTTCCATTTACTTTGTTTCCATGTGTGCCTTTCCTTTTAATACTAAATAATTAGTAAAATACTGTAAATAATTAAATAAATATCAAATATAAATTAAATCAAATTGATTACAGAAATGTTGTCCCAATTTTACACAAAAGTCTAGTTTCGAACTATAACTTCTACGAAACCATACGGAATTTAATTTAAATTGAGTTACTAACCTGTCTTAAATGATAGTTAATCGGTCACTTTGTGGGTTTTGTAATAATGGAACACGCATTAAAAAAACCATCACACAAAACCAAAATTAATCGAAACCTAAATATAAACAATCAAATATCAAACTTTCGCAATAATTGTCAAACAAAAGCTTAACTTTTGCAAATTAAAAACAAAAAAACAACAAAAAGTTTGTTTGTTTGATTTTTCATTTGTGTCGTTATTACAGCTATTACCATTGCTTTTATATTTACTCTCATTTCAGTACATAACCTGAGACCAAAAAGTTGAATTGTTGCATTTAGAGCATTTGATAACAAACAAACGAACAAATTCGAGTAAATAACAAAAACAAACAAACCTCAAACAAAACAAAAAAACGAAAAATCAAACCAAAACTGTTGTGACATTATTTTCCCTATTCTGTAATTAAGAAATTTTTCTGCTGCTTCTCGTTCATCTCTTTTTTTTTGCAGATACGCTGTACATTGGCATTGGGAACTTTTCGTTTCTATATTATATATTCGTATATGCTTTTTAGAATGAACTTGTTTTGTAGTTTCTGAATGCTTTTTCTAGTCTATAAGTTTTAAAATTAAAAATCCAGAACAAAATAGAAAAGTTGGCATAATAATAATAAAAATAATAATAAAAAAAAGTAAGTTTAGTAATAATAATAACAATAGTAATAATAATGAGAATAATAACAATAATCATCATGAAAATGTTCAAAGGTTTTTATTGTTTACGGTTTTTGTGCGCGAGGAAATTATTTTCCTCAATTCTTGGAAATTATTTGGCTAGAAAAATTGCTACGTGAAATTTGGACCAAATAATATACGTATTAGTATATACACAGGTAATATACAAATAGAAACGGAAAAATTTATTGCAGGTCGGTTGATTTCTATAATTTGTTGCTCATATTAAAACCATTTCGGTTCTGGTCTCATTAATTCCATAGAATACTAAATTGCGTAAATAATCGAACACTGATTGATTTATCTCTATTCAAAACACAAAATTGTAACTGTTCAATGTTTATGTACAGATATTCTACTTATCATTATAAATCAAAATTAATATAAAAACTCTGTTAAGTGCCTTAAATATTCTTGTAATAGCTGGAAAACAAAACAAACCAGCAAAAAAAAAAAAAATTTGTAAATACCCATAGAAATCAAAACATTAAAACAACATTGCTTTATGCTTTTTCATGATAAAAAGCATAAATTATGTATTTTTTTTTAGTCATGTTTTGTGTTTTTTGGTACATAATTGTATCATTGAGTGTTTCAATGAAGATATAATTTAATTACAACCTATATGTATATACACAAATAGTTATCGTTTATAATACAGCAACAATAAAAAATCCACAATTTTGGTCGTGCAATAAAAAGTGGCTTTATTTATGCGAAACTAACTAGATATAAATAAACACCTACCACACAAGCCACCCCAATACGCATAAGTAGTGCGACATTTTATTTTATTTTATTGGAGGTTTATATAGTTTATTGCGTTTTCATCTGATATTTAATTTATAAATAATAATTAAATTATTTTTTAATTAAAAGTCATATATCACGATGGAAATAATATGAAAAAAAATTTATATTAAAACAGTGCATATATTTTGACGGCCATATTATGATTGGGGTAATAAAATTTATATCGGTTTCAGCGAACACACATTAGTGTTGTCGTATTATTTATTACTTTTAGACTTTATGGGTGATGAATTATATCGAAAGGAATGACAAACGGAGTTTTATTTTTATTTCACTTCGGCCCGCCCTAAAAAACGATTTTCACGATGTTTTGAAAGTCCCTAAGCCCGAAAAACCAAAAAAAAAAAAAAAACATTCGTCAGTCGGTCTGGATGTCTTTATAAAAAGGATACCTTCAGAATGGGTTTTACGATTTAGATTAAGACAGAGTATTTTGGAAAGCTTTTGGAACTTCGAATATCTGCTTTACGAATTGACCCAAAACCATATCTATCTATCTAAAAATAAATGTTTGTCTGTATATCCTTTATAGAATCGTAAACTATGCATTTGATCATGTGATGATCTTTAGCAAAGTTGTTGTGCATGAGCCCACAAAGGTTTCTGAGTTGGTACGACCAATTTTCTACAGATGGCGCCACTGTCATTCCAATGAATTTCATATATTGCCGTGACAGTTCATGCTGAATTGAAACGAAAACAGCGAACGAATGATGACGTTTCGAGTTGTGGATGACATAAGAATTTATGTAAATTGTGAAATTCATGTCCGGTTCACATTGAACAGACAATATTGTGCGTATTTTTATATTTGGGAGCGTTTTTCGAATAGTTTTTCATTGTGAGTTAAATTAATAATTTAGATAAATAATTCAATCAAATTGAATTTTCGTAGTTTCCGTGAGCTAATTTTATTCATTCTCTACAGTGAATTCTCGAAGATCATCGAATGTGTATGTGAAGGATCTGACTGCTGATTGACGTTCTGAACGCGCATTTGCTGTGCAGTTTTTTTCGGATATCATCGTGAGTGGAATTAAAATCGATTTCAACAATTCTCGAATGTTGATTTTTTTCACTTCAAATTTTCGTCAGCGAACTGATGATCACCGTCAATATTAACATTTCCATCCGTGTGTGAACAGTCGGTTAAATTGGATTGGATACATTGTGAGATTCGGATTGCTGATTGACATCTAATAAATTCAAACGCAATTTTCACGTAGTTCCCGTACAAGTATGCCTCCAAAGCGACAAGCAATTGGCTGATCTACACCTCAAGCACGGAAGAAAAGAGCATTACGAGCCTCAGAATCAGACGAGCAACGAGCATTAAGGCTGGAAAATCTTCGAGTACATGCCGCTGAGACCCGTTCGTCTGAATCATCTGAACAACGAGAAGTGAGGTTAGAAACTGATCGAATACGTACTACTCAGGCCCGTTCGTCTCAGACAACTGAACAACGGGAAAGAAGGCTGAAATATGTTCGAATATGCACCGCTCGATCAAGACGAACACTGTACGCTGATTTAAATCTTGGTGCATTCTATTATGACAGTAATTGGAAAAATGGATAGAATTTGCATGTATTGTAGCGCCCTCAAATTTAAGAACGAAACGCCAGGAATGTGCTGCGCCAATAGAAAAGTTAAACTGCCAGAATTACATGATTTTTAATATGTTTCGAAGATTGTAAGAGAATTCAATCCAGTTTCGAACTGATGAGCTTATGATTTTGAAAAAATCAATCTTCTCATCAGGCCGCGGCGACTGGACTGATTATACCACAATTTACATTCTATATATACAGAATGTGCTGTGCTTTAAGTACTAGCGAATCGTACTAATACAGATGAATTCTCTTACAATTTTTTCTTCTTTACGATATGCCTGAAACGCAATTAAAATGGTCTAACCACCGGTAGCATATTAGAAATTACATGAATTAATTAACATTCAACAAAAAAAAATTAATAAAAAGTAAAAAAAAGCCAGAATTACATCCACCAACCGAACCACTATCAACGTTGCTATCAGGTGTTACACGTGAGTCGAAGCATTTCTTGGAAAACATCCGCAAATACAATTCATGTTTTCAAATGACATCGTTCGGTGCAACGAACATCGTGCGCGAAAGTTAGATGCCAACATTCAGAGTCCAAGGGCAAATTTATCATCGTGCCGGATCGCTTCTACCACTTCCGGACGCAGATCACAAGTTTCTTCAAATTTATTTCATGGAAAACAGTGATGAACAAATTGAACAACGATGTCATTATAATGCGGGCACTAGACGAGAAATCGTGGCTGCGTTACAAGCCCTTTTCGATCAATACAATGAATTAGTTCAGTTATTTAAAACCGCCATTCAACGAATGCCAGCCGATGACTACGCAGTTGTAATTCGAGCAGACAAAAAACCAAGTGGCGATCGTGATAGTTGGCGAAGGATTCGAATTGCGCGACATAATTCTTCATCGCAAAAGTGGTGATGTTCAGCGAGTCTCCGATACTCATCGCTCATACGACGGATCGCAGTATCCGATTCTGTTTTGGCGAGGAGAAGATGGATATCATTTCAACATCAAAATGAGAAATCCACAAACAGACGAGGAAACGAATAAGAAAGTCAATGCCATGAATTATTATTCGTATCGATTGATGATTCATCAAGACGCTGAGAACCACATTCTGAAATGTCGACAATTGTTCCATCAATACATCGTCGACATGTACGCGAAGATTGAAACCGAACGACTCCTATATATTCGGTTGAATCAAACCGAGTTGCGTTCTGAAGAGTACATCCATTTACGAGACGCAATCGTTAATGACGTCATAGAATGGTCATATTACCGTATACATTCACGGGGAGTCCACGGCACATGCATGAATACGCACAAGATGCGATGACATACTTTCGCGCATATGGTCGTCCAGATTTGTTCATCACATTTACATGCAATCCAACATGGGATGAAACTAAAGAACTTCTGTTAGCTGGACAATCATCTTCGGACCGCCATGACATTACCGCACGCGTATTTAAACAAAAATTGAAATCTTTGATGGATTTTATTATCAAGCATCACGTTTTTGGAGAGACACGCTGCTGGATGTATTCCATTGAATGGCAGAAAACAGGATTGCCACATGCACATATTTTGGTTTAGTTAATCAACAAAATTACACCAGATCAAATTGACCAAATCATCTCAGCAGAAATACCAGATAAGGACATTGATCCAGACTTATTCGACGTCGTTACCAAAAATATTATTCATGGTCCATGTGGCGCATTCAACAACAATTCACTATGCATGCCTGATGGGAAATGCACGAAACGATACCCAAGAAACTTGGTTTCTGATGCCATCACTGGCAATGACGGATACCCACTGTATCGTCGACGATCAGTTGAGGATGGCGGCAAATCCATCGTTCTGAAAGTACGAAACGTTGATTTCGAAGTCGATAATCGCTGGGTTGTGCCATATTTACCGTTGCTCTGAAATACCTTCAAAGCACACATTAATGTTGAGTATTGCAATTCAGTGAAGTCGTGTCGATCAATTACATTTGCAAATATGTCAACAAAGGAAGCGACATGGCAGTCTTCGGAGTAGGGAATGTGGCCGCACCGCTCGATGAAATCAACCAATACCAACTTGGACGCTACATTAGCAGCAATGAAGCAGTATGGCGCATCTTATCATTTCCAATCCATGAACGACATCCAACAGTAGTACACTTGGCGGTGCAACTCGAGAATGGCGCTGTCCATTGTGTAGTTCACAGCAGATAATGTACGTGCAAGGGCATTGGTTCCATCGACAACAACTTTAACTGCATTTTACTCATTGTGCCAAGATGATATTTTTGCAAAGACTCTACTTTATTCTGAGGTACCGAAATTCTACACATGGAATGCATCGGCTAAAAAGTTTCAACGTCGCAAACAGGGTAAAGCAGTTGAAGGACATCCCAATTTGTATTCCAGTGACGCATTGGGTCGTTTGTACACTGTTCACCCAAACAATACAGAATGCTTCTATTTGCGATTGCTATTATTCAATGTTTGGACCAACATCTTTCCAAGATTTAAGAACTGTGAACGGTCAGCTGTGCGCCACTTATCGCCAAGCTTGCCAGGAACTAAATCTTCTTGAGAATGATGCACATTGGGACACTGCACTGGCTGATGCATCGAATACTGCTCGACCACAGCAAATATGCACGTTATTTGCCATAATATGGACAACCTGCTTCCCATCTAATCCAAAAGATCTTTGGGAAAAATACAAGGACTACATGAGTGAAGATATTCTACATCGTTTGCGCGAGTTACGTCCGTTGACCTCCACGACGCAAATCTCAACAAAGCAATCATCATCATAATTTCATCAAGTTATGATAATATGTTTGTTATGTCTTAGACATAACATTTCTTTTTAAAATAAAAATTGATAAACAGAAATATGAGTAATCGATAAATCCGATTACTCTTCTTTCATTAATTATAAGAATAACAAAATCATAATAAATATATTTTTCATTAGTAAGTAGTTTTGTAGTTGTTGCAAATTATAAAGATATATCAAAAGTAAAATATAAAAATTTAGAATTATTGTAACTAGCGTTGAGTAACGATCAAAAAATAAATTTATTGTAAACCTTAAAAGTGAAACTGTTTTAATTCTACACAACTGCCAGTTTCGAGTTTATAATTGGCGCAGTTTGGTAGTGGATATTTTTAAATATCTAACACAGCTCAGTAATTAATATTAATAGTAAAAGTTAATTTTGAAATAGTGCGTTTTTCGGGAGTGATATCCACACTGACGGTTTATCAGTGGTAGTGAATAGTGCCAAATTGAACAAAATTACGAACATATTATTAGTGTTAAGTGCAAAAAGTGCAAATATCTGAGTTGCTACCTACGTTACACGATGAGAATAACATTACTACTAGTTGCCTGGTAAGTTGGAAATTTTTATATGTTCAATTCTAAAAATTCCTCACCTATCCAAAATAACAATAATTCTCAAAATCTCACGGTATATGAGAAAATTGATCATAGTAAAATCGCGGAATACGATAATACGACATTGGTTGATAAAAATAGATTAGGTCTTGATAGTGATAGTTATAGTGATAGTAATTGCTCTATTGATTCTGCGGTATACAGAACTTTAGATGCTAATGAATTAGACGAATTAGTCGAAAGTTTTAACGAAAAAATAAAAATTACAAATTATAATATTGATATTAATAAAGATAGTTATATAAAACAAATAAAAATGATGAAAGTAGAAAATATTACGGCGTTAGTAAATACATTCAAGATACCCGATTCGATAAAAGATTTACCTAAATATGAGGGAAATCGTCACACATTGTACGATTTCATAGACAATGTGGATGAAATTATCACAGAATGCGAAAAAATTGTAGGAGCAGGTAATATACCTGTTACTTTTAAAAGAGCCATCCGTAACAAAGTCACGGGAGAGGCCGACGAAGTATTGACGATGTATGGGACACCACTGTGTTGGACCTCAATTCGCGAAAACTTAATAACCCACTATGCAGATAAGAGAAATGAGACTAGTCTCATTCGCGATTTACATATGATACACCAAGGTGGAGATACATTGGAAAAATATTTTTCCAGAATTATAGATATTCAGTCTACCATATTCTCACACATAAGGTTAAACGAAGACGATGAAAATGTTAGAAAAGCAAAAGAACAGTTGTATCGAGAGATGTGCTTATCCACATTTCTGGCTGGTCTAAAGGAACCCATCGGTTCGATGATCAGGGCATGGCAGCCTAAAACAATAAATGAAGCATTCCCATTATGCATGACAGAACAGAACATGCATTATCTTAAAACTAAAACGCAGACACATGTTCCTGCAGCAACTCCTAATCGGATATTATATCGACAACCCTTTCCTAACCTTGTTAGACAACCATATATCAACCAACAACCCCGATTGCAAATGACGCATTTCGACAAACCACAAAATTATTTTAATCAAAGATCTTTCCAAAATTCACAACAATTTCCACAACCTAAACCGAATTATCAACAAAATCAAAATTATAAACCCTTCCAAAGACCACCACCCAAATTACCATACAATAAAATTGAATCAATGGACACCATATCAAATCAAAATAAATTTACTCAGCCTACACGGTTTAGCAATTTAAACTTTGGTTATAATAAACCTCAACAACAACCACAACAACACTCTTTTCAACCCACTGGCCCAAAATTCAAAAGCGAAGAACTGTTTAATATAGAAAATGACATCTTGCATTCTCACCATGATCAGGAAGTAAATAACGATCAAAATTACTTTCCAAATTTAGATTATGCGATTGAAGAGGAACCTCAAACTGAAATTCCTAATCCGGATGAGAATTACTACGAAGTAGATGACTCGGTTTTTCAGGTACCAGCCTCGGAAACCCTTTAGGGTATATACATTTGAACACCCACCAATCTTCAATGTTACCCTACATACATATTAAACTCAATCCTAAAACAATTCTTAAAATGCTCATAGATACGGGAGCAAACAAATCTTTTATAGACCCAAAGTATATACATCCTTCACGGATCCAAAAAATTCCGTCAGTAACCATCAATACATTATTCCAAAAACATCAAATAACTGATCAAGTAACAGTGAATGGTCTCATGGAGTTTAAAAGTAAGGAACCATTAGAATTCTTGGTTTTCAGGTTTCACAATTACTTTGACGGACTCTTAGGTTTAGAATTAATGCAAAAGTTGAATATTAAATTAGATTTTGAGAAATCTACTTTAACCACTAACGGTACAATCATCCCACTACTCTTCAAACCAAATCTTATATCCAAAAATTATTCGGTTCCACCCAGAAGCAAAATAACTATGCGAATACCTGTTGATAAGCAAGAGGGCGATGTTTACAATAAACCAATCCATATACACGAACTTCTAGTTATACCTGAAGGTATATATAAAGCGACAAATTGGTACGCTTTAGTTGAATGTGTTAATTGGTCAAATACAGAACAAAAATGTTTTATTGAACAACCTATAAAAGTTGAAAGGTTACAAGATAAATATAATATTGAAATTAATCATTCTTCTATAACGAGCAATGACACTAACCAATCAAAGGATATTTCTGAGCTGATTCGTACATCTCATTTGAACTCAGAAGAGACAAAAGCCTTACGCAAGTTATGTAAACAGTATGAAAATATATTTTTCAAAGAAACACACCAACTGACCTTTACCAATCAGATCAAACATGATATCAATCTTCACAATGAAAAACCTGTTTTTACGAAAAGTTATAGGTATCCGTACGTCCACAAAGAGGAAGTACGTAAACAGATTGATAAAATGTTGGATCAGGGGATAATTAGGCCAAGTTATTCACCTTGGTCTTCACCGATTTGGATCGTTCCAAAAAAAGCGGACGCAAGTGGGAAACCCAAATGGAGACTCGTTGTAGACTACCGTAAGCTCAATGAGCAAACAGTAGACGATCGCTACCCACTTCCGAATATAACGGAGATCCTGGATAAGCTTGGGAAATGTATGTATTTCTCAACGCTTGACTTGGCATCCGGATTCCACCAAATCGAGGTGAATCCTTGTGACATTCAAAAAACAGCATTTACGGTCGATAATGGACATTACGAATATATTCGTATGCCATTCGGGCTGAAAAATGCACCATCCACATTCCAAAGAGTGATGGATAACGTTCTTAAAGATTTGCAAGGTAAAAGTTGTCTTTGCTATATGGACGACATCATTGTCTTTTCCACCTCTCTTCAAGAACATATTAGTAATCTAAATCAAGTTTTCAATAAATTGGAAGAAGCTAACTTGAAAGTGCAGTTGGATAAGTCCGAATTCTTGCACAAAGAAGTGGCCTTTTTAGGACACATCGTCAGTTCAGAAGGAGTCAAGCCCAATCCCGAAAAGAATGAGGTAGTAAAGAAATTTCCTATTCCCAAAACGCCGAAACAAATAAAGTCATTTTTAGGTTTATTGGGATATTACCGGAAATTTATTAAGGACTTTGCAGATTTGACAAAGCCCATGACAGAATGCCTTCAGAAAGACAAAAAGATTACTATGAATCCGGAGTATGTAAATTGTTTTGAGAAATGCAAAACATTGCTATGCTAAAACCCCATTCTTCAATATCCGGATTTCTCTAAACCATTTGTGTTAACAACAGATGCAAGTAACGTTGCACTTGGTGCCGTACTTTCCCAAGGTGCAATTGGTTTGGACAGGCCAATCTGCTATGCAAGCAGGACATTGACTAAAACAGAGCAAAACTACTCTACCATAGAGAAGGAGCTCTTAGCCATTGTTTGGTCAGTAAGATATTTTAGGCCATATTTGTATGGGAATAAATTCCAAATAGTTACCGACCACAAGCCGTTGACT
The DNA here is from genome assembly GCA_958295665.1 of Tipula vernalis. Lineage (NCBI taxonomy): Eukaryota > Metazoa > Arthropoda > Insecta > Diptera > Tipulidae > Tipula > Tipula vernalis. The sequence goes on along the minus strand of OY282560.1, from coordinate 304,231,478 downwards.
TGGTTGTTCTCTTTAAAAGAACCCAATTCAAAACTGGTAAGATGGCGACTCAAATTGGAGGAATATGACTATGACATCGTGTATAAAAAAGGTACCAAAAACACCAATGCTGATGCATTATCTCGATTGGAACCTGAAATCATAGAAATAAATATTCATTCTGATAGTGAATCTTCCCATTCAGAAGAAATACTCGTAGATGAAGCATTGAGCAATTGCAAAAAAGACGCAATACCGACTACCAACACAGTTCTCAATGAATTCAATACACAAATAATATTAGAATTAGATAGTAGATACTTACATTTAGAAACATCCTTTAAAATCTATTACCGCAAAAAACGACGCTATCTCATTAAAAGTAATGAATTTGATGAGCAAAAACTAATGCAAGTATATAATGAATACATAATACCTGGTAAACTCATAGGAATAGCGTGTAACGAAAGTACTTTTAAGTTAATGAATAAAATTCACGAAAAACACTTTTCTAATTCAAATATAAAACTGGTGCGAAGCACAGTGCTAGTAGAAGACATCGTAGACGAACTACAACAAAGGGACGTAATAACAAAACAACACCAAGAAGGAAATCATCGTGGTATCAGTGAAAATTTAGAACAGTTAAAAAAAAAATTTTATTTCCCCAAGATGAAAAGTTTAATAAACCAAATTATAAACAAATGTCAAATATGTCAAACATTAAAATACGGTAGGAATGTCAAACCCATAAAATTAGAAGTGACTGAAAATCCAAAGAAACCATTAGACATAATCCATATAGATATATTCGCTATTAATAATAAAAAATTTCTCACAATATTAGACAAGTTTTCCAAATTTGCAGTAGCATATCATTTGGTAACTTCAGATGGATTAGAAGTAGTTAAATTAATGAAAAATTTCATATCTACCCATGGTATACCTCAAAAATTGGTAACAGACAGAGGAGTTGAATTTACCTCTATAATTTTCAAACAGTTTTGTGAAATGTACAAGATAACTTTACATCTAACAACACCCAAAGCCTCCACGGGAAACTCTCCGGTAGAAAGATTACACTCTACCCTCATAGAAATTTACAGAATTATATATGCTAAAAACCACGACAAAGATCCTGTCGAAATCATGAATGAAACTCTAATTACTTACAACAACTCGATACATTCCACAATTAAGATGACACCATTTGAACTCAAGAATGGACATGTTTCAAAACCCGAAATTTTCCCAGATAAACTTCCGGATAAAAATCCAAACGAATATTTAAAAGATCACAAAAAGAATTGTGAACAACTCTACAATTTAATTCATATGAGAAACGCTAAAGAAAAAGAAGCACTGATAACCCAGAGAAATAAAAATAGAATAGAACCGAAAATATTCCTTGAAAATGAAACCATCCATGAAAAGGATAACAGAAGGAATAAATTAAGCCCCCGATTTCAAAAACACCACGTAAAAAAAAATAACCGTGTAACACTAACAACTAACAAAAGAAAAGTGCACAAAGCTAAAGTCAAATATTTATTGCAGGTGCAGTAAACTCATTACATGCCAAGAAATGGAAATAATAGACTACGATGTGAATAAGGGTATAATTCCCATTAAATTAGGGAATGCAAGGATTATAATAGGTTATAGTAGACTTTTACATATCATCAACTTAGACAGTTACGAACATAATTTACAGATAATAAAGAATAACATAAACACAATTCAAACATTTGGTAAAGAAAGGACTGGAATAAAAGGACTCTACAGAATTAGGCTAGACATGTTACAAATGAAGTTTAAGAGATTAGAAGAAACATTAGATCATTTAAGACCGAGACTACGAAACAAAAGGGGACTAATTAATGGACTTGGATCCATAATAAAATCTATCACAGGTAATATGGACCACGATGACTATGACGAACTAGGACGAGCTATAGCTGAAATCAACAGAAACGAAGACACCTTGCAGAATAAATATAATGATCAAATTAATATCAATACGAAAATGATAACACGTTTTAATGATATTCAAAATTTTGTAAATAATCAGACGCGAAAAATCGAATTTGAACTAAAATCGGTTGAAAATATTACTCAAAGTTTGGCTAATATCCTGAAATTGGATCAAAGTTTCCATAGATCAGTATATAATATAGAACTATTAAACGATCACCTATCAGACATCATTGAAGCAATTACTATGGCAAAATTAAAAATCATATCAAGACATATTCTTAATCACAAGGAATTAGATTTCATCCAAAACCATTTTTCAAAATTTAATGTTAACCTTAAAACAGAAGAAAGTATTTATAGTTTACTATGGTTACAAGCGTATTACAATCAATCTCAGATTATATTCTCTATTCAAATACCCAATTTTCACCCTGATATCCTAACTCAATACAAAATTAAATCAATAACATTTAACGAAACATATACCATCATCCCACCTAACCCATATATTATCCTAAATGAACATATACATCAATACCCAACAAAACCTTGCAATGAAGTAGAAAGCATCCAATATTGCGAAAAACAAGATCCAGCAGACAACTCAAAAGAATGCATCCCGCAAATAATCAACAACAAACAAGCACTATGCAACTTAACCGAACAAAAATTCCAAAATGAAATAGAGCAATTATCACCCGAGTATATACTCGTCTCAACCAAAGAGGAAATATGTACCTATATCATCAACGTGTAATCAAAAACAAAAATCAATAAAAGGAATAAAGCTAATATTTTTCAAAAATTGTACGATTAATCTCAATCAAGAGGAATACAGTAATACCCTACCAATAATGTACGAAGATATTATAGCTTTGCAACCATACAACGATATCATTATCAACGATATCCAGGAACAAATAAAATTAACAACGCTACAAAACTGGACAATCCACAATAATAAAAAGATAGAAATATTACATTCAGCCACAGAAAGCCACTCATCTCAGAGGAATATCTTCATCAGCAGCATCATCATATTAACCATAATCAGTTTATTATATTTTTCAGTAAAAAGATGGCTCAACAAAAAACCCGAAAAGGAAATTCACATAGAACTGGCAATACCAAAACTAGACACTAAATCACCTGCTGTCCTTAAACGAACGTTAAGGACACCGCTTAGGGGGGAGGAGTTACGTCCGTTGACCTCCACGACGCAAATCTCAACAAAGCAATCATCATCATAATTTCATCAAGTTATGATAATATGTTTGTTATGTCTTAGACATAACATTTCTTTTTAAAATAAAAATTGATAAACAGAAATATGAGTAATCGATAAATCCGATTACTCTTCTTTCATTAATTATAAGAATAACAAAATCATAATAAATATATTTTTCATTAGTAAGTAGTTTTGTAGTTGTTGCAAATTATAAAGATATATCAAAAGTAAAATATAAAAATTTAGAATTATTGTAACTAGCGTTGAGTAACGATCAAAAAATAAATTTATTGTAAACCTTAAAAGTGAAACTGTTTTAATTCTACACAACTGCCAGTTTCGAGTTTATAATTCGCGCTGCGAATCAAAATCCGGACATTCAATTCACACCAAACGTGTATAATGAGGCATTGATTTTGATTGAAGACACATCGCTAACAAGGCACTGGTGCAACTGGGAATGCCTGCTCCGAACCGACCAGCGAACGACCTTTTCGATCGTGATTTGCAACGAGAAACACACTTTGATTCTGACGAACTGGGGACATTTGTTCAGACAAATCTTGCGCAGTTGGTTCCAGAACAACATTGAGTATGACAGAATTATGCGTGCAATCACAGAACAAATCGGTGGACTGTTTTTCACAGATGCGCCCGGTGTAACAGGCAAGACTTTTTTTCTTTCACTCATTTTGGCAACCATACGATCACAAAATAATATTGCACTGGGCATTGCATCATCTGGAATTGCGGTAACTCTTTTGGATGGTGGCCGAACAGCGCATTCAGCATTGAAACTGCCGTTGAATTTACAAAACACTAAGGCACCAACATGCAACATCAGGAAAAACTCTGGAATGGGCAAAGTACTCCAAACGTGTCAAATTATCATATGGGACGAATGTACAATGTCTCACAAGAAAGCATTGGAAGCGCTTGATCGTACACTGCGAGATTTGAGAGGAAACGCACGGATCTTCGGTGGCGCACTCATTTTATTGTCTGGTGATTTTCGACAAACACTTCCGGTTATACCACGTTCAACACCCGCTGATGAACTTAATGCATGTCTCAAATCATCAGTTTTATGGCGTCATTTACAGAAATTGACTTTGAAAACCAACATGCGTGTACAACTACAACGGGATGCATCGGCTCGAAATTTTGCAAAACAATTAATGGATATTAGAAATGGGCGAATGCAAATTGATGAATCTACGCAATGTTTCACCTTGCCAGCAAACTTCTGTAAGATCACAGAAAGCATAGACGAATTGGTGCAAAAAGTTTTCCCAAACATGGCACAGAACTACAAAAATCATCAGTGGCTCAGTACGCGTGCTATATTAGCGGCCAAAAACATAAATGTCAATACCATCAACATCACTATTCAGAATGGAATACCCGGCGAAACGACAACATATAAGTCCATCGATACTGTGGTGAACCAAGACGAAGTTGTCAAACTATCCAACTGAATTCTTGAATTCGCTTGATTTGCCAGGCATACCACCGCACGTTCTTACATTGAAAATTGGCGTACCCATCATTCTTCTTCGAAACAGAAATCCACCACGGCTTTACAACGGAACCATACTCTCAGTCAAGAAAATGATGAACAATGTTATCGAGGCAACAATTTTGACTGGAAAATTCAAAGGTGAAGACGTATTGTTGCCACGTATCCCAATGATCCTGACAGATATGCCATTCGAATTCAAACGACTCGCTTTCGCAATAACTATCAACAAAGCACAAGGACAATCGTTGCAAGTGTGTGGATTAAATTTGGAGAATCCATTCTTCTCACATGGGCAGCTCTATGTGGCCTGCTCACGCGTCGGAAAACCTTCTGATTTATTCGTTTTCGCACCAGATGGAAAAACAAGAAATATTGTGTATCCCACAGCACTTCAATAAATATCGAATTGAAACGAAACGCTGCAATGTCACAATTTTTTCGAAATGAACAAAATCAATAAAATACTAAAATTTATACAAACAATATATCCGAAAAAAAACTGCACAGCAAATGCGTTCAGAACGTCAATCAGCAATCAGATCCTTCACAGACACATTCGATGATCTTCGTGAATTCACTGTAGAGAATGAATAAAATCTATATTTATAATAAAACAACTTAAGTTATTTTTAAAATAATTTTAATTGAAAAAAATTTTCCTTATAGTAACAATATATAAAAAAATTTAAAAAAAACAATTTTTTTTTTTTTTTTTTTTTTTTTTAGAAGATCGATTTCGGATTGACTCCTTCTTCGGTTCTTTTTTAACAACTATTATTTATTCTTAAAATTACACTATATATGTTTTAGATGTGGCGTTATTTAGCTCCTCCTACTTATGAACTATATACATTTAATTTAATTGTTTATTATTTATTCCCTTCTACTTTGTTAGTATTATATATGATGAGGTCATAGATTTTATTGGTTTTTGTATTGATTTTATCATTCAACAAGTTGTTGTTGTCTTTGTTTTTATATATTTCCAATTCCTCTAGCCTATTTAGTGTTTGTCCTTTTTTAATTCTATGTAATATTTTCAGGTTTGAATTGAAATCTGTATACGTATGTTTCTCTGATTTTATGTGTTGTGCGTAATTGGATTTGGGTTTTGTTTTTCTAATATCGCTAATGTGTTCTTTGAATCTCTTTTCGAATGATCGGCCAGTTTGACCAACGTAGAATTTGGGACAATTATTGCATTTAATTTTGTATACCCCAGTATCTGTTGGTTGTCCTTGTTTATAGTATTTTAGTTTTTGTTCTATTTTATTGTTGGTTTTTGGTCAACTGATGTATAAAATTATACACAAAATATTATGGTGATCAATCTAAAAGAAAAAGAAAACAATTTATCAACAAAGAATCATGGATCAGCTCTAATATATTAAAAATACTTATCTAATTGGCACAATTCGTATCCACCAGGCGTATCCATAACATAAACGTAACATACAATTCTGAAACAAAAGAAAACGAATTACGAGATAAATGTAATTTTTATATATAGAATAATTTACTTACCTAAATTCAAATTATTATTATCACTATTAAAATTTTGTGTAAATATTATTAGAAAGTTGACAGTACTTCTTACTGTCAAAATAATCATAGTAGATTTCATTGTGAAAAATATTTTATACCATTTGAAAGAACGAATTGCAAGATGAAAATTATGAATTAGTGCATACTTCACATTTGTTTTTACGCACATAATAACGCATATGTATTGGTGCGTCTTTTTTGTTTAAAACGATAATTTTCATATTGGAATGCGTCAGTCTGGTTTTTAGTATTCGTGCATTAAAAGCAAAAAATAAATGTCGTAAATTAAATAAATTAATAAAAATTATAAATTTGTTAAAAATATAACTAGTAGTGAATCGTGTTTAATTGGATTAATGTGAACTCTGTTTGCGAACTTTGGAAATCGAGGCTTTTATATCCTCCCTAATTAGTGCGGCGTTTTGGTAATTAAAATCCAAAAATCAAAATTAATCTCGTGGAAAATAGAGTGTTCAATCCACCATATTGGTCCTTCGAGCCGGATATGTGAGTTCACATCAAAATTCTCACTAATATAACGGCATTATTTAACATTCGATAGAAGAATACTAAAAAAATTACATTTTTCGTGCAATCGCATGTTATCACGTAGAACAGGTGGTTTCGGGTGGCAAAAGACAATATAATGCCTAATCTTGTTGAAAATCGAAGTACCGTTATACTTCTCGAACATTTTAACGCGTGGTTTTGTGGTTTAATCTGAAAAAATTATTTGTGACTATTAAGTGTATGTGAATCAATCGTAATAGTAAAATTATAGTTCTACATATATTGTTTACGCTTGTTATTAAAAATCATCGAAGTGCCGTTATACTTCTCGAATATTTAAACGCGTGATTTTCTTGGTTGATCTTGAAAGTTTATTTTGTGAACATTAAGTGTATGTGCATCGATCAGTATGAGTGAAATTACGGTTCTAAAACGACAAAGAACTACTGCGAAAAATAAATTAGCGCAATTACTGACATTTGCTAGAGCAACCAATGAAAATGCTACATTAGATCAATTATCTGTTCGTCTTGAGCAAGTTCTAAAGCTGCATGATTCAATTAGAGATACTGAAAACCGTTTAGTGGCGTTGAGTGAAACCGAAGAAGTCGATCTTTCCATTGATGACTTCTATTATGAAGCTGCAGCCGCTTTAAAAACGCACATTCGACAATTAGAACTACAAGAACCGCAGCCTTCTCATTCCTTGACCTCAACATCAATCAATGCGACTCAACTAAATTCTCGCCATGCGGAATTGAAACTACCAAAGTTATACATACCGCCATTTTCTGGAGATTATGCAGAATGGCCGTCATTTTTTGATATGTTTAACACGACGATCCATGAGTCAGCATTAAGTGGGGTAGAAAAATTGCAGTATCTTAAAGGATTGCTGAGAGGCGAAGCAGCCTCATTGGTGCGGCATATACAAGTTACTGAGGGAAATTATATTGGTGCTTTCAATAAGCTAAAGGAACGGTACGACAAGAAAAAGTTTATAATAAATTCATTTATAAAATCGATTGTGGAACAACCGGCAATTCAAAATCAAAATGTTGCCAACCTAACAAAGTTGAGAGACGTATCCGATGAGGTGTTGCGGGGTTTACGCGCCCTTGTCGCTCAAGCCGAGTCACGCGATCCTTGGATACTCTACATCATCAATCAAAAATTGGATGAATCATCGAAGCTGGCATGGGCTGATTGTTCGGCAAATATTGACCAACCAACCATAAAGGACTTTTTCCAATTTTTGGATAAACGAATCGGCACGTTTGAATCATTGGTGGCTGCAACAAAGCAGAATACAGGACACAGGGTCCGCGGGCATGTGGCAGTAAATGAATCCAGTTCATCAAGTAGTCATGACAGAAAAGGTAGCAACAGTGTAACATTCAAATGTGGCGTTTGTTCAGGCCTATCTCACTCGTTTATGCAATGTAGTGAATTTCAAGCAATGCCTGCAACCAAACGGAAAGAATTTATTCAAAATGCTCATCGGTGCTTCAATTGCTTAAGCGCGAATCATCCCGTCGCTAAGTGTCCATCAAATCGCAGATGTCAGAAATGTGGGAGAAAACATCACACTCTACTGCATTTTACAGAATCAAATGAAGGTGATACCATCAAATCCAGCGGACACAATGACCCAGCAGCATCTACTCAGAAGTCCGTCGTAGCCTACGCCAGTGCTGAAAGCCGATCATCATTAATTACCCTATTACCAACTGCGCGAATTAAAGTGTTGAGTCGATACGGAGAATCAGTAAACTGCCGAGCTCTATTAGATTGTGGATCTCAAGTTAGTTTCGTGACCGAGGAATGCGTCCAAAAATTGGGCTTAAGGAAAGTCAACTCTCGTGTTATGGTTAGCGGTGTGGGGGAGATGAATCTGGGTCCAACGAAGGGAAAAGTAAGATTATCATTAAAAACGAAGGATCACATTCAATATCAAGTAGAGGCGTTGGTATTATCAAGAATTACTAGTGCTCTACCAACGTTTGATTTACAATCAGAACAAATCAATCTACCAGATGACATCAAATTGGCGGATCCTGAGTTTTGGCGGAGCGATACGATCGATATGTTAATAGGCGCGGATTATTTCTTCAGTTGCATAAAATCGGGACAAATCCACATACACAATTCAAGGATCATACTACAAGACACCATCTTTGGCTGGGTAGCTTCAGGAAAAGCCAATGAAGGCTTTAGTAATCGAGCAATGACTATGCTGGTTACCCAACAAACGCATCTAATTGATATTGACCAAACTCTCAGAAAATTCTTGGAAGTTGAGTCAATAGGAAAAGCAAATTTAAGTCTCACAGAAGAGGAAAATTTATGCGAGTCAAAATTTCTAACCACAACTCAAGTGGATGATAATGGTCGATTCATAGTCGAACTACCATTTAAGCAATCTCCCGAAAGAATTGGTCAAACGTTTCAAGCGGCAATCAAACGACTACAGGGTATAAAACGGCGATTCCACCGAGACGCCGAGTACAAACGGCTATATTGCGACTTCATGAAGGAGTACGAAATAATGGGACATATGGAAGAGATCCCGAAAGATCAAATAACTAATACGAGCTGCTATTTGCCACATCATGGGGTTTTGCGGCTAGGCAGTAGTACAACTAAGCTAAGGGTCGTATTCGACGGCTCAGCAAAATCCAGTACCGGAATTTCACTGAACGAGTGTTTGGCGGCTGGGCCAGTGGTACAGCGGAGTCTTTACTCTACAATTCTTCGATTCCGTGAATTTCCAATTGTGTTTTCGGCTGATGCAGAAAAAATGTACCGTCAGGTAAAAATATCAAGGTCTGACTCAGACTATCAAAGAATCGTGTGGAGGGCCGATATAAGCGAACCAATAAAGCACTATAGGTTATTAACCGTAACCTATGGACTGACTTCCGCTTCCTATCTCGCTACTAGGGTGCTGAGTAAAATTGGGGATGATAACGCAGACGCAGAGCCAATGGTAAGCAAAATCATAAAAAATTGTTTTTACGTAGATGATCTCATGGCTGGGGCTCAATCAGTAGAAGAGGCTAACACAATCATAAAAGGTCTGATTACATTGCTGGGCAGGCATGGATTTACTCTTCGAAAATGGAAGGCGAATAACAATGGAGTACTTGATGGAATAAAGAATTTGCCCTCAGACAAAACGGCAAAACTCATCGAAAACTCAGATTGCCGAGATGGAGTTAAAGTACTCGGATTGGGTTGGAATCCCGCAGATGATATCTTCGTATTTAATTCAAACTTACAAAGCGGATTAGATAAGCTCACCAAAAGGATGGTCCTGTCCTCAGCAGGAAAATTATTTGATCCAATGGGTTGGCTAGCGCCAACAATCGTCATTATAAAAATGTTTATGCAACTGCTATGGTGTAAGCATTTGGAGTGGGATGACACTCTACCAAAGGAATTAATGGAGCAATGGTCTAACATTTGCAATACCTTCAATGAGGTTGAGAGCATTACACTGCCTCGATTTATAGGCACGTTTCAAAATGCCGAGGTAGAGATTCATGGTTTCTGTGATGCCAGCTTACAGGCGTATGCTGCCGTTGCATACTACCAAGTAACAGACGGGGATGGGCATGTATCCGTGCAGCTAATCTCAGCAAAAACAAGGGTAGCTCCAATCAAGGCACTTTCCCTTCCCAGGCTAGAGCTGTGTGGTGCAGTGTTGCTCGTGGAATTGGTGGAGACAATAAAGCTGGAAACCAATATCAAAGTATCTAACTGCAATTACTGGACGGATTCAAAAATCGTGTTGGATTGGCTGGAAAGTCACCCAAGAAGGTGGAGCGTATTCGTGGGCAATCGCACTTCCGAAATCCAAATCCACACCAAACGAAAGCAATGGAAGCACATATCGTTCGAAGACAATCCTGCAGACTGCGCATCACGCGGAATTACACCTTCGCATTTAAAATCACATCGGTTATGGTGGCACGGACCTGAATGGTTGACAAGAAATGAGGATCTATGGCCAGCACAGAGAAAAACGTATGGAACAACGGAAGAAGAATCAAATAAAATATTTGCATTTAATGCATGCTTTCAAAACAAGTGGCTTGACGAATTCATCTCAAGGTTTTCCTCTTACCAAAAGGCACAAAAAACTTTAAGTTATATTTTGCGTTTCGTTGAAGCAGTACGAAATCCAAAATTATTTCAAAGAGATAGTAAATTGCTGATATCGATTGAATTAGCCCAAGCAAATAATATTCTTTGCCGCCACGAACAACAAAAGTTTTATTCCACGGAAATAGCTGACATCAAAATTAATACCGAGCCCAATAAGAAAAGTTCTTTAGTCAGTCTAAATCCATTCCTGGATCGATTTGGTTTATTGCGAGTCGGCGGCCGATTACATCATAGTTTGGCGCCTTATTCGATAAAGCATCCAATCATACTTCACCCAAAATCAAGATTAAGTTGGTTACTTCTCCAAGATGAGCATCAATTCAGCAAGCACGCAGGTCCAACATTACTAATGAGCTTAATCAAACAACGCTTCTGGATACCAAAAGGGAAAATCATCACAGCTAAAAAGGTAGTTGATCAATGCACAACTTGCACGAGGTATAAAGCTGAGTTGAGACAGCAGCTAATGGGAAATCTACCACCAGCAAGGGTGGATCTGGAACGACCGTTTCTACACACTGGGGTTGACTTTGCCGGCCCGTTTTCAATTCACTTAGTCAAAGGACGTGGCCAGAAGACCTATAAAGCATATGTGTGCATTTTTGTATGCATGGCTATTAAGGCCATACACTTGGAGCTTGTAAATGACCTTACGAGCGATTCATTTTTGGGGCCATTAAAGCGGTTTGTGTCCCGAAGAGGTGGTTGCAGAAAAATTTACAGTGATAATGGCACAAATTTTGTTGGTGCTAATGCCAAACTTATTAAATCGTTTAATAAATTTACAACAGCATCTAATGATATTTCAAATTTTCTCTGCAGAAATAACATTGATTGGCAGTTTAACCCTCCAAACTCACCCCATTTCGGTGGACTGTGGGAAACTGGAGTCAAATCCTTCAAATTTCATTTTAAGAGGGTCGCTGGGCGCGCTATCTTAACAATGGAAGAAATGAACACTTTATTGGCAGAAATTGAATCAATTCTAAACCATCGTCCACTGTGTCGGTCATCAGAAGAAGAAGTGGATTTTTTGACACCTGCTCATTTTTTACATGGATATCCACCTAAAACAATTCCATCGCTCGATACAGTCTACGATAATCCAAATTGCAGCAATAGATGGAGAATGGTACGTGATATGTCGCAGCACTTTTGGTCTAGATGGTACAGCGAGTATCTCACTCAGCTTCAAGGAAGAAATAAATGGAAAGAAAGTCAAAGGGACATTCAGGTTAATGATATTGTTCTTATCCAAGATAAAGGTCTTCCCATCAGTCATTGGTTAATGGGAAACGTCATAGAAATACATCCTGGAGTGGATAATAAAGTACGAGTAGTCACGTTAAAAACTAAACATGGTCAAATGAAGCGTTCAATACATCATCTTTGCTTATTGCCATGCAGTTGAACACATCGGTTCAAGGGGCGGAGTATGGTCAACTGATGTATAAAATTATACACAAAATATTATGATGATCAATCTAAAAGAAAAAGAAAACAATTTATCAACAAAGAATCATGGATCAGCTCTAATATATTAAAAATACTTATCTAATTGGCACAATTCGTATCCACCAGGCGTATCCATAACATAAACGTAACATACAATTCTGAAACAAAAGAAAACGAATTACGAGATAAATGTAATTTTTATATATAGAATAATTTACTTACCTAAATTCAAATTATTATTATCACTATTAAAATTTTGTGTAAATATTATTAGAAAGTTGACAGTACTTCTTACTGTCAAAATAATCATAGTAGATTTCATTGTGAAAAATATTTTATACCATTTGAAAGAACGAATTGCAAGATGAAAATTATGAATTAGTGCATACTTCACATTTGTTTTTACGCACATAATAACGCATATGTATTGGTGCGTCTTTTTTGTTTAAAACGATAATTTTCATATTGGAATGCGTCAGTCTGGTTTTTAGTATTCGTGCATTAAAAGCAAAAAATAAATGTCGTAAATTAAATAAATTAATAAAAATTATGAATTTGTTAAAAATATAACTAGTAGTGAATCGTGTTTAATTGGATTAATGTGAACTCTGTTTGCGAACTTTGGAAATCGAGGCTTTTATATCCTCCCTAATTAGTGCGGCGTTTTGGAAATTAAAATCCAAAAATCAAAATTAATCTCGTGGAAAATAGAGTGTTCAATCCACCAGTTTTGTAAGCAGTCTTGTATCCTTGCCTATTGAATGTTTTGTGTATTATGTTGCTTGTGATTTTGTTATATTCTACACTGACGTATTTTTTATTTTCGTTCCTGTCTAGTGGGGTTAGTGTAGTCATTGTTAGTTGGTTTAGTTTCATTTTAATTCTATTGTTAATTTTGTCTATTAAAGTTGATTTGTATCCATTTCTATTTGCTATGTGTTTAATAATGTTTAGTTCGTTATCGTAGTCGTTTTTGCACATTGGTATATTATTAAGTCTGTGTATCATGTGGTTGTAAGCTGATATTTTATGTTGGTAGGGATGGTGTGAATCGTAATGGATTGTATGGTCCGTTTGAGTCGGTTTCCTATAAATTCTGAAGAATGTTTGGAGTTATTGTTTTTTATTGTAAGATCTAAAAAGTTAATTTCTTTGTCCGTTTCAAAAAAAAAAAAATTTTTTTTTTTTGTTAATTTTTTTTAAATATTGTTACTATAATTTTTTTTAATTAAAATTATTTTAAGAATAACTTAAGTTGTTTTAATATAAATTTATAAGTGACAAAATATACACAAGCAAAATGGATATACACCATTATAACTCATATAGTGATATACCTAGTGATATTGTGAATAACTACTATTACAAATTATTAAAATCACGCAAAAATAAACTAAACCTATTTTTTAACAAAACATGCAGAAAGCTCAATTTAACACCAAACTATAATCATATCAAAATCAACGACAAATCAACAGCAGCACAAACAACAAAACAAAAAGCGCAAGTTATATGGTTAAATAAAGTAATTAAAGAACTCTACACTAAATTAAATAATCTTACTATTAAAGTTTACAATACACAATTAAAATTATCTAAATATTACCATCCTATTGAATATAATGAAATAATTAATAAAGTGAAATGTAAAATAAATAAAGAAGTGAACAAAAAACGGAAAATATTAAAAAAGAAATTAAAAAGTTTAAAATTAAATAAAGCCTTATATTTAAATTCAATAAATAATAGTGAACGTATCATTGAAAATAACAGTGATAATAATATTGATAATAATTGTGAAAATAACATTAATAGTAACAGTGAAACCCAACAAACAATCCATTAATTCAATAATAGATTAGAAAACTATACAGATATTGAACTTAGTAACCAAGAAATCAAATTATTGGAGAAAGGATTCAAACATTGTTTAAATCCAACCAACAACATCAAAAATTTCAATAAACATTTATTGAACATTGAAAATTCAATATTAAAAACTAAACACCAAGACCAACAAGAAATAAGAACATTAATCATAAACGACCTCAAGAAAAGTGAAAATAAAAATAAACAAGTGCATAATAACAAAACAGCAGAAGCAAAATTAATAAAAAACATAGTAGATAAAATAACAACCAACAACTCAATAGTAACAAAAGCTGACAAAGGCAACACGATAGTCATAATGACAACTGCAGAATGTAACAAGAAAATCCAGGAATACATCGAAAACAACAATATTCAAAAATTACAAGCTGATCCAACCAACGATTATAACGCAAAAATAAAACAAATCATAAATAAATCAACAAGCATCCTGAGTGATCGAACCATCAGATCGTGTAAAGTAATAAAACCCATTGCACCAAGCATCAAAGGATTGCCGAAAATACATACAAAAAACACACCAATGAGACCGTTAATAAATTTCACCACAGCACCGACGTACCAAATAGCCAAACATATCAACAAATTGTTAAAAGAATATATCAAATTAGAAAATAATTATTCACGAAAAAATAACTTAGAATTAATAGATAAGATAAAATTAGTTAATATTCCAAATAGTGCCAAACTAGCTTCGTTTGACATAACCAACATGTACACTAACATACCAATTAAGGAAACCATAGAAATAATAAGAAAATTACTAACAAAAAATGGGGTGAAAACAATAGATACAAACGAAATAACCAATTTATTAACTGAAATCACAAAACAAAACTATTTCACATACAATAACGAATTTTACATACAAACTGAAGGATTACCGATGGGAAGCCCAATTTCAGGAACAATAGCTGATATATACCTAAACGAATTTGAAAATAAATACGTCTTAAACGCAAACAACATATACCGTAATAGTATAATTTATTGGTACAGGTACGTCGACGATATCATCTTATTATTTAAGGGTTCATCAAGACAACTAGACAAACTACATCAGCACATAAACAATAAACAACCAACAATAAAGTTCACTTTAGAAACTGAAACGGACAAAGAAATTAACTTTTTAGATCTTGCAATAAAAAACAATAACTCCAAACATTCCTTCAGAGTTTATATACAATCCATTACGATTCACACCATCCCTACCAACATTAAATATCAGCTTACAACCACATGATACACAGACTTAATAATATACCAACGTGCAAAAACTACTACGATAACGAACTAAACATTATTAAACACATAGCAAATAGAAACGGATACAAATCAACTTTAATAGACAAAATTAACAATAGAATTAAAATGAAAGTAAACCAACTAACAATGACTACACTAACCCCACTAGACAGGAACGAAAATAAAAAATACGTCAGTGTAGAATATAACAAAATCACAAGCAACATAATACACAAAACATTCAATAGGCTAGGATACAAGACTGCTTACAAAACCAACAATAAAATAGAACCAAAACTAAAATACTATAAACAAGGACAACCAACAGATACTGGGGTATACAAAATTAAATGCAATAATTGTCCCAAATTCTACGTTGGTCAAACTGGCCGATCATTCGAAAAGAGATTCAAAGAACACATTAGCGATATTAGAAACCCAAATCCAATTACGCACAACACATAAAATCAGAGAAACATACGTATACAGATTTCAATTCAAACCTGAAAATATAACATAGAATTAAAAAAGGACAAACACTAAATAGGCTAGAGGAATTGGAAATATATAAAAACAAAGCCAACAACAACTTGTTGAATGATAAAATCAACACAAAAACCAATAAAATCTATGACCTCATCATATATAATACTAACAAAGTAGAAGGGAATAAATAATAAACAATTAAATTAAATGTATATAGTTCATAAGCAGGAGGAGCTAAATAACACCGCATCTAAAACATATATAAATAGTGTAATTTTAAGAATAAATAATAGTTGTTAAAAAAGAACCGAAGAAGGAGTCAATCCGAAATCGATCTTTAAAAAAAAAAAAAAAAAAAATTTTTTTTAAATTTTTTTAATTGTTAGCTACTATAAGGAAAATTTTTTTCAATTAAAATTATTTTAAAAATAACTTAAGTTGTTTTATTATAAATTTGGATATATGTACACCATTATAACTGAATAAAATCAGCTCACGGAAACTACGTAAATTCAATTTGTTTGAATTATTTATCTAAATTATTAATTTAACTCACAATGAAATGCACAAAACTATTCGAAAAACGCTCCCAAATATAAAAATACGCACAATATTGTCTGTTCAATGTGAACCGGACATGAATTTCACAATTTACATAAATTATTATGTCACCCACAACTCGAAACGTCATCATTCGTTCGCTGTTTTCGTTGGAAATTTGGACTAACCAATTTTTTCTATATGTTTGAAGATTGCGTTGAGTTGAGTGGAAGGTCGAATTGGGGGTCAATTTGCTTGAGTATATTTTTGGATTATGTTGATTTTTATGTTGATCTGTAAGTCTAGTTAGGGTTGAATAAGTTCTGTTGTAGTTGAGTTCTGCTTGAACGAGGGGTTTGGCTGGGGTTAATTTGTGGGTTGAAAGCAGAATTTAGCTGATATAAAATTGCCCAAATGTTTACGTCAAAATGTATTACATTTATTTCTAGTAGCAGATGCCATATAACTAAAAATCTTATTAATTTATGTAAACCTGAATTTTGTTTTTGATTTATACAATGCAATTGTTATTGTAATTTTCCTAAAGCAACACGCTTATTAAATACTAAATGTATTATGATGGTGAAAACATATACGTTAAATCACCTTTTTTGGAAGCCATATTTTAATGTAGATTTTTATCTTTTAAATGTGTAGCACTACATAAGCAAAACATTTATGGAAAATGATTTTGTTTGTTCTTGTGTTTTTTTAAGACACAGGGTGTCAAATATTTAAAAATTTCATGCACTTGGTGTTGAATTTATTGATTTAGAATAAAAAAGCTGGCTCAGTTTAAATGTAAATGAACAGGGATTCTTATTTCCACCATCTTTAATTTCTCCGCTTTCAAAATGACCGCCGAAACGTTCGTTTTGGATTTTCTCCCATGTTCATCTTTTTTTTTATCTTTTTACCTATTTAGTATATCTAATACTTAGAAACCAACCCAACATCTCATTTCGTTTTCTTGCAAAATACAACGTTTAAGTATGTTGATCAAATGTATGAGCATGCACAAAGAATTACAAAACATGTAAAATACTTTTTTATTTGAAAGTCCGGTTTAAATCTATGAAAACCATATTTTCATCTATACTTTTAAATGTTAGGTGTACAAGTCAATTTTTTTGGTTTATAAAATTGAAAAAAAAAAATTGGAATATATTTCAGATTTTAAAATTTCCTGAAACACAGCGTTTACATGAAAACAATGAAATTTAACTTCATCCGTGGGAGCTATCAAACCACCACGTTGAATAGAATCAAAATACTCATCAGATATTTCATATCCTCTAGTTTCAACAATTAAAGCTGCGCAAAGATTGCAGTGAATTCTTCTACAGATAGAGTGAGCTATTGCACCACACGCGTATTTGTTAGCGGAAAGGTCTATTTTGACGTCTTTTAAATAATCGGATTCTAATATATCGTCGAAATTATGGATGTTTTCAAGAGTGTACCTAATGCAAAGGTACAGTCTCTTCAGATTCATTGAAGTTATTCAAATTCTGAAAATTTTCCGCATTATGAACAGCTCTATGAATGTTGGTGAATAATTATTTCCAGCCATGGATCGATATAACCCAAACGTAATCTCAATTGTGTCACTTTGAAATTTTCCTAAATTTATGAGGATTTAACACTTGTAACATGGCAGATTAGATCGAAAATAGCGTAGTGTTTCCTGGACTTAATTATAAAACTATAAAATATGTATGTACTTCTTCCACACCACCATTGAGGTAGAGTACAGGCGCGTTTTTTATATGTGGTGTCCTCCGTACGCCTAATCCACAATACAAGGAAACCTGAACAAATCAAATAACAAAAAACAAAAAGTCGTCCGAGCAAGAGTTATTCGTCCCTTTTTGATAATCCATACGCCTACATATGGTAAGAAATATTACGCATATAATATAATACTGAAGTTTAGGTTGTTTTGGGAACTAAGGGTCAATAATTTCCTTATAAACAATATTTTTTGTAAATACTCAATCATTATTAGATAAATAGCCCTGATCTGCAATATCTGTAATGTAAAATCGCAATCCATCAAACAAACGAACTCTACTGGCAGCAACATACAATTGTCCAACAGAATTGCTTTAACCCCAAATAATTTTTCTCTACGCTATACCACTGAAAGGAGTTGGTATGCATGGTATTTGTAATGAATATAATTTATGAATGATTGCTTCTAGGACATATGTTTTTCCACAACCTGCATGAGCTGTCAAGCAAAATACATTGCTACCAGTATAATGAACTAATAATTCACGCAAAACCAATTTTATAACATTGCGTTGTTCATCATTGGCGCTTCTATACATCTCATGAAAAATGTTTTCTTCTTCAATAGGATCAACAAAATCGAAATAAATATTTTCATCCACATACACTGGAATTGGGAGCCCAAGTTGTTGATAGGAAAGATTGTGTGTTTGAAGAATATCATCAATAATCAAAAGAAAATCTAATTACCGAGGAGATTTAGTTTATTTTGCTTCATGCAAAACCTGGCGCTTGACATGCTTCGATAAATGTAAGATATTGAACATCTAAATACGTTCGCAAATCTCCAAATGACTTTGGGCCCCGAACATGCAACAAAAGCAACTGCAAAAGAAACAATTCAATATCTTTGGGAGACACAACATACAATCGAGATATCACTTTTTCACTTCCACGTTTTCTCAGTCCAATTTTGCTCTCTATAATTGCAAACATAATGCAATGGTATTTCACTACACAAAAGTCTATTAGATGAAGGGTCATTATTATTCAAGTTAAAAAATGTCAATAATTTTGTCGTTGATGGATTTGTAACCGCTTCATTCTCAGAACCTTCCCGAAAAAACAACATTTTGACGATTGGGTAAGTGAAAATCAAGGCGAATAATCGTATGCGATTGAAAGTGCATAGGGTACTGAAATATACGCCATGAAGCCTCAGTGGAACCAACATACCGCCTATTTAAGAAATTTTGTATCTCATCTACCTGAATTTCGTCATTTTCGTCATTTAATTCACCATTTAATTCCCCAAATTCTAACGACGCACAATCATATCCTTTATACACGTACTTGTAAATGTATTTCACACTTTTAACCGCCTTACACACTTCTACGTTTAAATGACAATTAAATTTGGCTAAAAGATATGGATTCTATGGAACGATGAATCGGTTATCAACAGAATGCCCATGAACATCATCATTCACACCATTATCACGTCGTCTATAAACGGGATATTCATTCACGCTATCACTCGTATAATCACAGAAATCTTTTGGAAAATGTTTGCTGCATTTTCCTTCTCTCATGCAGACAGAGTTTGGATTAAGTAGACCGCATGGTCCATGAATCATATGACGCCTAATAATTTCAAATAGTTGTGGATGCACTTGAATATCAGATATTTCAGCACACACAATCTTATCAATATCAACAACCCCATTATATTCTATCATCTCTATCCAAAGTGATCAAAATATGCGCATGAGGTAGACCACGTTTTTGGAACTCAATAGTATAAATTAAGGCATTTACTTTAACGAAAATTTCTCTTTTGGAAATTAAATCGATAAGTTCCTTAAGCTTACTTTTAAATACACGAACGACAATATCAAAATTAAAATTTGCACTACAACCATCAAGAGCTTCAATAATTTCTGACCATTGTGGATTGCATGTCATAGTTATAAATAATGAAGGTTTTCCGAAATGTTGCACGATTGACATTGCATCGAAATAATTTTGGTGCATATTGCGTGGAGAACCAATAAATGGGAAATGATAAATGTTTTATTTAAAATGGTATACACCGTTCAAAAGAGTATTAGACAATTTAGCTTCAGAACTAACTATTGCAAATGCTGAATTATAGGAGCGAATATTTTCAAAGTAATTTTTAGAACGATGTTTGATCGAATTATCATTATAAAAAAGTCCATCGCATTGATTTTTAAATAAGTATTCTGACCAAGAGGAGGTAAATCAATTTTGCCTTTATGGCAACATAAGGTAAACGACTGTGTGTTTCGTAAAGTGACTTCTCCCTGAAAATGTTTGGTACTACAAAATGCACAACGCAAACTCATTGAACCACAACTATAAGAATTAAAATTACGCGGGATTGAATTTAAAGCACATTTAAAATAACCATCTAAATTATCTATAGGATTATTATTTGTACCATTGTCGTTTAATGCACTTCTTTGAAATCTCTTATTAATTCTGTCACGACGCCGCTCTACTCTACCAGTAATAGTAGCACGGCGAGGCATTTTTAAATTTTAAAAAAATTTACAGCACACACAATCTTATCAATATCAACAACCCCATTATATTCTATCATCTCTATCCAAAGTGATCAAAATATGCGCATGAGGTAGACCACGTTTTTGGAACTCAATAGTATAAATTAAGGCATTTACTTTAACGAAAATTTCTCTTTTGGAAATTAAATCGATAAGTTCCTTAAGCTTACTTTTAAATACACGAACGACAATATCAAAATTAAAATTTGCACTACAACCATCAAGAGCTTCAATAATTTCTGACCATTGTGGATTGCATGTCATAGTTATAAATAATGAAGGTTTTCCGAAATGTTGCACGATTGACATTGCATCGAAATAATTTTGGTGCATATTGCGTGGAGAACCAATAAATGGGAAATAATAAATGTTTTATTTAAAATGGTATACACCGTTCAAAAGAGTATTAGACAATTTAGCTTCAGAACTAACTATTGCAAATGCTGAATTATAGGAGCGAATATTTTCAAAGTAATTTTTAGAACGATGTTTGATCGAATTATCATTATAAAAAAGTCCATCGCATTGATTTTTAAATAAGTATTCTGACCAAGAGGAGGTAAATCAATTTTGCCTTTATGGCAACATAAGGTAAACGACTGTGTGTTTCGTAAAGTGACTTCTCCCTGAAAATGTTTGGTACTACAAAATGCACAACGCAAACTCATTGAACCACAACTATAAGAATTAAAATTACGCGGGATTGAATTTAAAGCACATTTAAAATAACCATCTAAATTATCTATAGGATTATTATTTGTACCATTGTCGTTTAATGCACTTCTTTGAAATCTCTTATTAATTCTGTCACGACGCCGCTCTACTCTACCAGTAATAGTAGCACGGCGAGGCATTTTTAAATTTTAAAAAAATTTACAGCCGTACAAAAGAAAAACAATTAATCACAATTGAATATAAACTCACCCACTAGTACACAATTCACAAATCGATTTTTTAATTGACTTCTGAATAATTTGAATGCACAAAGGAATATGGAAAATGAAAGCCCATTAGCAACCGAAAAACACAGCTTCCCTTTTTATATTTAGTAATCAGATGTAATCATAAAAGTCTGGAACGTTTTTGCTAATTCTTATACTCTTTAATCCTTAAACGATCTCGTCCGCTTTTTTATATATACAAACCAAACTTCTAGAAAGTTCATGACTATTCGAGTAAGAATAGTATAGAAACATTTAGAACTGTTTTATCATGGAAAATTCCATTTTAGTACAGTTTAACATTGAGCTTATTCTATTACACACTAGATGTCACCGTCACAATACCTCTCACCTAAGCCTGTTCATCCCGAACAGGACCCGAATCACCTCCTCTGTAGAGGACCATCCTTTTCAAATGCACCACCTTCGGTTTACCTCTATGCCCTTTCTGAATCCGATAAACCACTTCATTCATCCTGGTGATGACATTGTAAGGTCCTTCCCATACTGGTTGCAGCTTCGGAGATAATCCTTTCTTTCGTAGCGGATTGTGAAGCCATACTAATTGCCCTTCCTGGAAGCCCTGGTTATTTGCTCGTATGTCATATCGAGCTTTCATCTCATCAGGTTACTTGACGTCTGCATTTTCCTCCGTACAAATTGATGAATCTCATTAGGTTCCTCTTTCATTCGGTCTACGTAATCCTGTTCGCAAAAATGCTCTGGTAGTACAGCCCCAAACTTTAGATCTCGAGATAACCGTAGGTTATCTCCAAATAACGTTTTAGCTGGTGTAATTCCGGTTGTGTCAAATATTGCTGATCGATAGGCTATCAGAAACATCGGTATATGCTGATCGCAGTTGCGTTGGTTTTTCTCAACGACCTTTGCTAGATATTTCTTCAATGTACCATTGAGTCTTTCCACCATACCATCAGACTGTGGATGCAAAGGCGTTGTTCTCGTTTTATTTATATCGAGCAACTGGCATATTTCTTGAAATACCACCGATTCAAAATTCCTTCCTTGATCGGTATGAATCTTCATCGGCACTCCAAATCTGCTAATCCAATTGTTGACTACGGCATCAGCCATTGTTGTCGTCTCCTGATTGGGAATGGGGTACACCTCCAGCCATTTGCTGAAATAATCCATTATTACTAGCACATATTTGTTGCTGCTCTCGGTGGTGGAAAATGGCTCCGCTAACGTTGTATTGTTTCATGGTTCCACGACTTTTGCGGGCGGGTCTCTTCACCGCCGCACATTGGTCACATTTGGATCTCGAATGCCATCAATGAATTCGTCAATTTTTAGCCTTTCTATATAATTGGCCGATGAAAATCCCTGTAGCGATTCTCCCCTCTTATGGTAGCTGTTTTTAAGTTCCATGTGATAGATTTCCCGCTTGTGGTCACTGACATAGTTCCGATCCAGTGCCTTCATAATTTCAAGATAGCTGTTTAGTTTGATTGGCTGCCATTTCAAATTGAAATTTGAAAATGCCGAAAGATATTGTTTCGTCGAATGTTGGTTGGTTTAACTTAATCGATTGGATGGTCTGAACCACTTGCGTCGTTCCACTTGCTTTTACAACAACTAATTCTTTCTCGAGACGTTGAACCATCGCTTGTAATTTTTGTTCAACTTGTTGAACCTCCGTTTTGACAAGTTGAACTTCCGTTTGCAGTTTCTCTATTTCGCCATGTACATTTGTAGACAGTTCTAGAATTTTCTCGTCCATTTTCTTTTAACATTCGAGAATTTCCCCCGTCTGACGCTTTATAATTTGGTTTGGTGCTTTATTTCTTATACTCATCTGTCCCATCATCTGGTTCATAGCAGCCAATAACTGCGACAAATCGAAACTTCCAGATGGTAGTTGTGTTGTTTCGACCGACGATTGTTTATCTCCGGCCTTGTCTACAGTTGCCGCATCCGTTACTTCCAAGCCAAAATCATGATGGTCAGCGTTCAACCCTTCTTTCTCCATGGCGTCAAGTAGTCGCGCTTGTAAAGCTGCTTTCATCAGTGGCCAAACCCCGTTTTTCAAATTCATTCTTTAATTCTGGAACTTTTAATTCGTTGAGAATCATTTTCTTTATCTTATTATTCATAATCCCACCGCTGTCACCAACTGTTACGTTTTTGCCTTGTCCTGACATCTAGAGTGTAATAGAATAAGTTTAGTTAATAGCTCAATGTTTTAATGTACTAAAATGGAATTTTCCATGATAAAATTGTTCTAAATGTTTCTACACTATTCTTACTAGAATAGTCATCCAGTTTCTAGAAGTTTGGTTATTGGATTGAGATTGGATTATTGGAATTGGATTATTAGTATTTGGTAAGCAATAGTGTGAAGATTAAAAAGGAATTAAAATGTGATTTAAAAAGTGTTTTAGTACAAAATAAAAAGTAAATGTGATCAGTAAAATTATGCGAATTATTTATATAAAGTTATTTTGTGAATTATCATTAATAAATTGTGTTGTAAAAATTTTTGTGTGAAATAAATAAATTCGTTACTGATAAATTGAATTGACTTTGTTTTATTCACAATCGAGTTATATGAACCTTGATTGACAAGGCAAAAACGTAACGGTATATATTTATCTCCAAACGGCATAAACGTCTAATTGAACGCGTTGAACGTTTTTTGAAGGAGAGAATTACACACCTACTTATAACCCGATTAAAATTAAATCAAAAATAATTAGTTAGTATTTCAATTTCGAATGTCCTTTGGATTTATCACACGCTAAACGAAATCGAAATTAGCATCTAGGTTTGTTCAAGCTAAAAGAAATACTAGATAATGAGTTCAAACATCAATACGTAGATCTTATGTGGTTTGTATTTTAACCAGGTATATGAATTCCGTTCAACTAAATGATTTAAAAACTCATCTCTTTGATTGTAGCATCCTTATCTACACTCCAAGCAGTCAGCCGCAAAAAACCATAATTTAACACATTTATATTCCAACTCCGAGTATCCCATACATTCAACTAAAAGTTCATCTGAAAACATTTAATGTTTATATTTCGATTCGTATAAAGATAAAAGTGTACGTGAATAACAATAAAATTGTTTAAATTATATTATTTAAAAAAAAAAAAGCAAATCTGTATAGGGTTTTTATTTTTAATGTACTCGTACATGCATCCTATATTCCATCGTCCGGCATACCGTTTGTGTTTGCTGCTGCATTCGAACAAATCTTGTATTTCTGTTTAAAAAAAAATAAAAAATTTGGTTGTTTTGTTGTGTCCCAAAAAATAATATTAAACGAGCTTTTTCTATCTGTATTTGTAGTACACACTCGTATTTAAATAGGAAATAAAATAAATACATTAAAAATATAAATAAATAAATAAATAAATTTAACAACAAAAACATGAGTCAATTTTAATTGAATTAAAAAAATAAAAAATTGTTTTTATAAAATTCTATATACACATACATATATGTGAATACAGCAAACACATTGTTGTTGGTGGTTCTTGTTGTGGGAAATAATTTTAAAATTAAAACTTTTCAAATAGAAATATCCAAATGTATCACATAAAAATGTTGAACAAGTTGTTTAAGGTGTTGTTGTCAATGAAACGTATACAAACAGTTGGAAATCGAGCTTGTAACGATAGATTTAGAATTAAAAAATAAAATGACATTACTCTTCCAATTCAGAAGCACTCCTAGCTAGATTGCCTATTATGAGTTGTGAATATTTTAGCTAATATTCACAATGTCGATAGTTGTTTCATTGATGAATGTAAAAAGTAAAAACGTCTGGGGTTTTGCCAGCATCATAAAGTCATCGTGATCGTCACTATCATCATAAATCCGAATCGCCTACATTTGACGTATACTAAAAGAATTAAAATGGATCCATGTTTAATTGACAGATTTATGTATAATTTTGTCTGTACCTTAATTACAACTGTATCACCACGATAAATTAGAAACGAGTTATAATAAATCTCATACAAAAAAAATTCATTTTTATTTTGAATTTGGGAGTGCATACAGTACCGAAAATATACCCGAAAAATAATAATTTTAATTATTTATAATACGTTAAATATAATAAATAAATTATGATATTATTAATAATTATAAATGCACATAATGTTATACAATTCATTTCATCATAATAACAACTTTTTTTTTTGGGTAGGAGTTGTTGTTGTTTGGTTTTTGGTTTAAATTTATAATCTCAAACCCCTGGAATAAAAAAATATCAACCAGTTTGTGTTTTTGTTTTGTTTTTGGGGGTTCAACGAAAATTGAGTGTTAAAATAATTTTTTTTTTGTTTTTGGTTATTACAATACAACCCAGGAAAAACTGCTATAAAAATGTATCTAAAAAATTCAGCATCTAATTTAAATATGTTATTACTTTAAATTAGTTAGAATATAAAAACAAACCGAAAACTTTTTTTTTTTTTGTATTCTGTATCAAGTAAGGTGGTATTGAATATGAGAGAACAATGGCATGAATAAAAAAGGAAAATTTAAATGAGCTTTTTGGTTTAGATTTTTTTAGTTTTTGGTTTTGTGGGCCATTTATTGATTTTATACAGGCTCTTTAATATTATTAAAAAGAAATGGTTTTGTATATCAATTTGTGGATATGTTTATTTTTATGTACCTAGGCGCTTTTCAATTATCGAATATAATTTTTATCAAGCTTAACATTGTGCGTAAGTTTCAAATATTTTTATTTTGGTAAGGATGCTATATTTGCTAAACATAGATGACATTTCAATTTCTGCTAAGCATTAACAAATACTAAATTTAACTCAGTAAAAGCTAAGTGTAACATTTGCACTGATAGGTCCGTGTAACGGATGCCGTTTACGTAAATTAAGAATAATTTACTAAGCGCTTGCAGATAATGAGAAAGCTATTTTATGCTAATTGGCAAATTTAAAATTTACAAAGCATGGTAAAGTTTAGTGAATTCAGGTTAATTAGCTCAGGCTATAGATTTATATACTCGTATATATATATATATATATATATATATATATATATATATATATATATATATATATATATATATATATATATATATATATATATATATAATATATATAAAAATATATATATATATATATATATATATATATATATATATATATATATATATATATCTGTGGTTTTTTTGGAAAACATATTAACTGCATTTTTCGTGATTTTAAGTTATGAATGAGAATGGTCATAAAATTTTGTTTACTTTAAATTCCACTTTTCGATTTTTCTTTATTTCCCTCTATTTCCAAGAAAAATTTTGGTAAAAGTGAATAACTGCTACTAAAATCCCATATTTTTTTTTAAATAAAATGATAAATCTAGTTATTGCTATAATATTTGAATTTACCTTAATTTCTATTTGATTAAACTTCGTATAGTAAGTTATATAATTTTTATAAAAAATAATATTGTTTATATAAAAAAAATTAATTTGTCAAAAATGGTTAAGTTAAGTTGTGTTATTATTATGAAACGAAAATTGCCTAAATGACGATAAACTACTAGTATTAAGTTCAGTTGCTTTGAAGATTTCGATGAGACGCAAACATCCGAAACCAGTTCTGAAGACCAAATTCAAATAGATGTAGAAACTGAAATTAGAACAGACCAGAAAACAAGAAAATCGAAACGGAATTCTGGACTAGCGTATGTATCTAAAAATAGAAAAATTATGAAAAAACGGAAATCAAAGCCATTAGGAAATTGTAAGAAGTTGTGTAGAACGAAAATAACTTCAGAATTACGAAAACAACTTTTCGAGGAGTATTGGAACTTGGGTACATACGCAAAACGTCTTGCATACGCTTCAAAGAGAATTAAAATTGATCAGAAAAGTAGAATAACTAATTTGAAATCACCAAAAAAGCAACGGAACCTTACCTGCAAATATTTTGTTTTAAACGACCAGTATAAGAACATTGATATTTGCAAAAGATGTTTTATGAATATATACGATGAAAGATGTGGATTTATTTCGTCTGTCATAAAAAAAAATAGCACCGGATTGGAATTGAATGATTTAAGGGGGCAATGTGGTAGAAAAATAACGGTAAACCAAAAATTAGAAGTAGAAACGCACATTAAATCATTTCCAGCTTACGAATCGCATTATGCTAGGTCCCATACAACCAAATTATATTTGGCAGAAGGCTTGAATTTAACAAAGATGTATGAACTTTATAAAGAAAAGTTTTACAATTCAAAAGTCTCATATTCAAAATACAGGGAAATTTTTAAATCATTAAATTTAAAATTCAAAAAGCCCCAATTGGATAGATGCTCTAAGTGTGACCGGCTCGCAATGCAAATAAAGATGGATCAATCTGAAATCAGAAAACGTGATCTAATTTCTCAACGTGATAAGCACCAAGAAAATGCGGAAATTGCTTATAAAACGAAGCAAATTGACAAGGCCGATATGGAAAAAACAGTTTTGTGTGTAGATTTGCAGCAATGTCTGCCGACACCTTATTTGAAATGTTCCGTTGCTTTCTACAAGAGAAAATTATGGACGTACAATTTAACAATTAGAAATTGCAGTGAAAATACGACACATTGTTATATTTGGAATGAAACCATAAGCGGCCGTGGTGCAAATGAGGTCGCATCTTGCATTTTAAAATACATTACCACCTCAAAGAATTTAAAATCCCATATCGTAATCTATAGTGATACCTGCACTGGACAAAACCGAAATAGCATCGTCGCTACAATGCTTCAATATCTGATGTCGATCGAACCGAAAATAAATTTGTTAGAGCATAAATTTCTCGAGCCTGGCCATACACATCTCGAATGTGATAGCGACCACAGCGTTATAGAGAGAAAAAAGAAATCGACTAACACACTTATAGCACATCCCCACGATTGGGCGCAACTAATCCGTTCTTGCGGTAAAAAAAAAAGATTCAATGTGTACGAAATGGAATTTAAAGATTTTTTTAACTTCTCGAAATATCAAAAGCAATATTTTAAGAAACCTTTAAAAAACGAAGAGAAACAAAAAATAATATGGAACGACATAAGAATATTAAGGTAAAATCATTTACAATAATATTATGGATTATATTAACTGTTTCATTTTATATTTCAGGTACACAACAGGTAACTGCTATTCCATTATGTATAAAACAAGCTACGTCGATCAAAATTTTAAAACAATGGTTACAAAAAAAACGGACAAAGCGAACTTCCACTTAGAGCAACTCAATTTCGCTTCGTTACCCATTTCGGATGAAAAATAACCCATTAACCCATTTCGGATGAAAAAAAGGCGGATTTATTAAACTTAGTGGAGTTTATTCCTGTTATATTTCATAGCTTTTATCGCGATCTGAAAACGAAATCAAATATTAAAGACCTTTCGTATATAATTGTCGATGAATCTGATTCTGATAGAAACCAAACTTAAACATTATTTTTATTTTATATATTTGTTTATTGTTTTATTTTATTATTTCTATAAAAGTGATACTATATACAATGTACCTTACTGAATTGAAATGAAGTGATATGTATTGTGAACTACAATAAATTTATTTTATACAACAATATTATGTTATGTTTATCAATAGACGTATCCAGCACGTTAAGGCCTCACTAAAAATATATTCAAATGTATTGGCAGCAATTTGAGGTCTCTCTGAAACAGTACCTACATTCCTAAATTCCTTATTTCAATTACTTTGGAAACAATTTCAGAAGATTTTCTGATTGTCATAAAAACGGGTTTTTTGTGAAAATTTTCATTTTTTTAAAACTGGTTATCTTCATTTATTTATTTACAAAAGGCTGCCATTTTTTTACATAACTGAATATCTGCAGATATTAGGTTTTAATAAATTTCAATTTTGATATAGCAAAATATGACATCTTACATTTTCTCAATTTTCAGCTAAATAAAACTATTTTTTTAAATGTTTTTGCATAAATTGATGTTTGCTATCTTATTAAATTGATAATGCAAACTAGTTTTGAAATTTTGTGAGAATTATTTGAACTATTCAATTTTTTATTTCAAATGCGATTTACTAAAAATTGACATTTTGCAGTTAACATGTTTTCCAAAAAAACCACAGATATATATATTTATTTATGCCAACAGGCATTTAGATCGCTCGATTATTTTTACACATTTCGTAGAAAATTCAATTTTATGGAAAATCACCTAAAATATAGACCACAATTGTGGCTGCAATTGTGCTCCGATTTCGATGAATGGTGTCTCTATCAATAGGTGTTGAGACCTGCAATTGTCATGGCAACTGGCATTTAGATCGCTCGATTATTTCTACACATTTCGTAGAAAATTCAATTTTATGGAAACCACCTGGACTATAGACAACTAATTCATAATAAAATAACAAAAATCTGCAATTGTGCTCCGATTTCGATGAATGATGCCTCTATCAATAGGTGTTGAGACCTGCAATTGTCATGCCAACTGGCATTGAGATCGCTCGAATATTTCTACACATTTGGTAGAAAATTCAATTTTATGGAAAATCACCTGAAATATAGACCACAATTGTGGCTGCAATTATGCTCCGATGTCGATGATTTATGTCTCTATCAATAGATGTTGAGACCTGTAATTGTCATGCTAACAGGCATTTAGATCGCTCGATTATTTCTACACATTTCGTAGAAAATTCAATTTTATGGAAAATCACCTGAAATATAGACCACAATTGTGGCTGCAATTATGCTCCGATGTCGATGATTGATATCTCTATCAATAGGTGTTGAGACCTGTAATTGTCATGCCGAGAGGCATTTAGATCGCTCAATTATTTCTACACATTTCGTAGAAAATTCAATTTTATGGAAAATCACTTGAAATATAGACCACAATTGTGGCTGCAATTGTGCTCCGATTTCGATAGATGGTGTCTCTATCAATAGATGTTGAGACCTACAATTGTCATGGCAACTGGCATTTAGATCGCTCGATTATTTCTACACATTTCGTAGAAAATTCAATTTAATATAAAATCACCTGAACTAGAGACCACAATTGTGGCTGCAATTGTGCTCCGATTTCGATGAATTGTCTCTTTATCAATAGGTGTTGAGACCTGCAATTGTCATGCCAACTGGCATTTAGATCGCTCGATTATTTCTACACATTTCGTAGAAAAATCAAATTTTATGGAAAACCACCTGGACTATAGACCACTAATTCATAATAAAAAAACAAAAATCTGCAATTGTGCTCCGATTTCGATGAATGACACCTCTGTTAATAGGTGTTGAGACCTGTAATTGTCATGCCAAGTACCATTTAGATCGCTCGATTATTTCTATCACATGGACTGTTGACCACTAATTCATAATAAAAAAACAAAAATCTGCAATTGTGCTCCGATTTCGATGAATGATGGCTCTATCAATAGGTGTTGAGACCTGTAATTGTCATGCCAACTAGCATTAAGATCTCTAGATTATGTTTACACATTTCGTAGAAAATTCAATTTTATTGAAAATCACTTGAATAATAGACCACAATTGTGGCTGCAATTGTTCCCCGATTTCGATAATTGATGTCTCTATCAATAGGTGTTGAGACCTGTAATTGTCATGCCAACTGGCATTTAGATCGCATGATTATTTCTACACATTTCGTAGAAAATTCAATTTTATGGAAAATCACCTGGACTTTAGACCACTAATTCATAATAAAAAAACAACAATCTGCAATTGTGCTCCGATTTCGATGAATGATGCCTCTATCAATAGGTGTTGAGACCTGTAATTGTCATGCCAACAGACATTTAGATCGCTCGATTATTTCTACACATTTTGTAAAAAATTCAATTTTATGGAACACCTGGTCTGTAGACCACTAATTCATAATAAAAAAACAACAATCTGCAATTGTGCTCCGATTTCGATGAATGATGCCTCTATCAATAGGTGTTGAGACCTGTAATTGTCATGCCAACTGGCATTTAGATCGCTCGATTATTTCTACACATTTGGTAGAAAATTCAATTTTATGGAAAATCACCTGGACTTTGGACCACTAATTCATAATAAAAAAAACAACAATCTGCAATTGTGCTCCGATTGCGATGGATTATGCCTCTATCAATAGGTGTTGAGACCTGTAATTGTCATGCCAACTGGCATTTAGATCGCTTGATTATTTCTACACATTTCGTAGAAAATTCAATTTTATGGAAAATCACCTGGAATTTAGACCACTAATTCATAATAAAAAAAACCAAAATCTGCAATTGAGCTCCGATTTCGATGAATGATGCCTCTATCAATAGGTGTTGAGACCTGTAATTGTCATGCCAACTGGCATTTAGATCGCTCGATTATTTCTACACATTTGGTAGAAAATTCAATTTTATGGAAAATCACCTGGACTTTGGACCACTAATTCATAATAAAAAAAACAACAATCTGCAATTGTGCTCCGATTGCGATGGATTATGCCTCTATCAATAGGTGTTGAGACCTGTAATTGTCATGCCAACTGGCATTTAGATCGCTCGATTATTTCTACACATTTCGTAGAAAATTCAATTTTATGGAAAATCACCTGGACTTTAGAACCAAATTCATAATAAAAAAAAAAAAATTGCAATTGTGCTCCGATTTCGATGAATGATGCCTCTATCAATAGGTGTTGAGACCTGTAATTGTCATGCCAACTGGCATTTAGATCGCTCGATTATTTCTACCCATTTCGTAGAAAATTCAATTTTATGGAAAATCACCTGGACTGTAGACCACTAATTCATAACAAAAAAACAAAAATCTGCAATTGTGCTCCGATTTCGATGGATTATGCCTCTATCAATAGGTGTTGAGACCTGTAATTGTCATGCCAACTGGCATTTAGATCGCTTGATTATTTCTACACATTTCGTAGAAAATTCAATTTTATGGAAAATCACCTGGAATTTAGACCACTAATTCATAATAAAAAAAACAAAAATCTGGAATTGAGCTCCGATTTCGATAAATGATGCCTCTATCAATAGGTGTTGAGACCTGTAATTGTCATGCCAACTGGCATTTAGATCGCTCGATTATTTCTACACATTTCGTAGAAAATTCAATTTTATGGAAAATCACCTGGACTTTAGAACCAAATCCATAATAAAAATAAAAAAATTGCAATTGTGCTCCGATTTCGATGAATGATGCCTCTATCAATAGGTGTTGAGACCTGTAATTGTCATGCCAACTGGCATTTAGATCGCTCGATTATTTCTACACATTTCGTAGAAAATTCAATTTTATGGAAAATCACCTGGACTGTAGACCACTAATTCATAACAAAAAAACAAAAATCTGCAATTGTGCTCCGATTTCGATGGATTATGCCTCTATCAATAGGTGTTGAGACCTGTAATTGTCATGCCAACTGGCATTTAGATCGCTCGATTATTTCTACACATTTCGTAGAAAATTCAATTTTTTGAAAATCACCTGAACTGTGGACCACAATTGTGGCTGCAATTAAGCTCCGATTTCGATAATTGATGTCTCTATCAATAGGTGTTGAGACCTGTAATTGTCATGCCAACAGACATTTATATCGCTCGATTATTTATACACATTTCGTAGAAAATTCAATTTTATGGAAAATCACCTGGACTGTAGACCACTAATTCATAATAAAAAACCAACAATCTGCAATTGTGCTCCGATTTCGATAAATGATGCCTCTATCAATAGGTGTTGAGACCTGTAATTGTTATGCCAACTGGCAGTTAGATCGCTCGATTATTTCTACACATTTCGTAGAAAATTCAATTTTATGGAAAATCACCTTGACTATAGACCACTAATTCATATTAAAAAAACAAAAATCTGCAATTGTGCTCCGATTTCGATGAATGATGCCTCTATCAATAGGTGTTGAGACCTGTAATTGTCATGCCAACTGGCACTTAGATCGCTCGATTATTTCTACACATTTCGTAGAAAATTCAATTTTATGGAAAATCACCTGAAATATAGACCACAATTGTTGCTGCAATTAAGCTCCGATTATGATAATTGATGTCTCTATCAATAGGTGTTGAGACCTGTAATTGTCATGCCAACTGGCATTTAGATCGCTCGATTATTTCTACACATTTCGTAGAAAATTCAATTTTATTGAAAATCACCTGGACTATAGACCACTAATTCATAATAAAAAAACAAAAATCTGCAATTGTGCTCCGATTTCGATGAATGATGCCTCTATCAATCGGTGTTGAGACCTGTAACTGTCATTCCAACTGGCATTTAGATCGCTCGAATATTTCTGCACATTTCGTAGAAAATTCAATTTTATGGAAAATCACCTGGACTATAGACCACTAATTCATAATAAAAAAACAAAAATCTGCAATTGTGCTCCGATTTCGATGAATGATGCCTCTGTCAATCGGTGTTGAGACCTGTAATTGTCATGCCAACTGGCATTTAGATCGCTCGATTATTTCTACACATTTCGTAGAAAATTCAATTTTATGGAAAATCACCTGAAATATAGACCACAATTGTGGCTGCAATTGGGCTCCAATTTCGATGATTGATGCCTCTATCAATTGGTGTTGAGACCTGTAATTGTCATGCCAACTGGCATTTAGATCGCTCAATTATTTCTACACATTTCGTAGAAAATTCGATTTTATGGAAAATCACCTGGACTATAGACCACTAATTCATAATAAAAAAACAAAAATCTGCAATTGTGCTCCGATTTCAATGATTGATGCCTCTATCAATAGGTGTTGAGACCTGTAATTGTCATGCCAACTGGCAACTAGATCGCTCAATTATTTCTACACATTTCGTAGAAAATTCAATTTTATGGAAAATCACCTGAACTATAGACCACAATTGTGGCTGCAATTGTGCTCCAATTTTGATGATTGATGTCTCTATCAATAGGTGTTGAGACTTGTAATTGTCATGCCAACAGGCATTTAGATCGCTCGATTATTTCTACACATTTCGTAGAAAATTCAATTTTATGGAAAATCACCTGGACTATAGACCACTAATTCATAATAAAAAAACAAAAATCTGCGATTGTGCTCCGATTTCGATGAATGATGCCTTTATCAATAGGTGTTAAGATCTGTAATTGTCATGCCAACTGGCATTTAGATCGCTCAATTATATCTACATACACATTTCGTAGAAAATTCAATTTTATGGAAAATCACCTGAACTATAGACCACAATTGTGGCTGCAATTGTGCTCCAATTTCGATGATTGATGTCTCTATCAATAGGTGTTGAGACTTGTAATTGTCATGCCAACAGGCATTTAGATCGCTCGATTATTTCTACACATTTCGTAGAAAATTCAATTTTATGGAAAATCACCTGGACTATAGACCACTAATTCATAATAAAAAAACAAAAATCTGCAATTGTGCTCCGATTTCGATGAATGATGCCTCTATCAATCGGTGTTGAGACCTGTAATTGTCATTCCAACTGGCATTTAGATCGCTCGAATATTTCTGCACTTTTCGTAGAAAATTCAATTTTATGGAAAATCACCTGGACTATAGACCACTAATTCATAATAAAAAAACAAAAATCTGCAATTGTGCTCCGATTTCAATGATTGATGCCTCTATCAATAGGTGTTGAGACCTGTAATTGTCATGCCAACTGGCAACTAGATCGCTCAATTATTTCTACACATTTCGTAGCAAATTCAATTTTATGGAAAATCTCCTGAAATATAGACCACAATTGTGGCTGCAATTGTGCTCCGATTTCGATGAATGATGCCTCTATCAATAGGTGTTGAGACCTGTAACTGTCATGCCAACTGGCATTTAGATCGCTCGATTATTTCTACACATTTCGTAGTAAATTCAATTTTATGGAAAATCACCTGGATTATAGACCACTAATTCATAATAAAAAAACAAAAATCTGCAATTGTGCTCCGATTTCGATGAATGATGCCTCTATCAATCGGTGTTGAGACCTGTAATTGTCATTCCAACTGGCATTTAGATCGCTCGAATATTTCTGCACATTTCGTAGAAAATTCAATTTTATTGAAAATCACCTGGACTATAGACCAATAATTCATAATAAAAAAACAAAAATCTGCAATTGTGCTCCGATTTCAATGATTGATGCCTCTATCAATAGGTGTTGAGACCTGTAATTGTCATGCCAACTGGCAACTAGATCGCTCAATTATTTCTACACATTTCGTAGCAAATTCAATTTTATGGAAAATCACCTGAAATATAGACCACAATTGTGGCTGCAATTGTGCTCCAATTTCGATGATTGGTGTCTCTATCAATAGGTGTTGAGACTTGTAATTGTCATGCCAACAGGCATTTAGATCGCTCAACTATTTCTACACATTTCGTAGAAAATTCAATTTTATGGAAAATCACCTGGACTATAGACCACAATTGTGGCTGCAATTGTGCTCCGATTTCGATGAATGATGCCTCTATCAATAGGTGTTGAGACCTGTAACTGTCATGCAAACTGGCATTTAGATCGCTCGATTATTTCTACACATTTCGTAGTAAATTCAATTTTATGGAAAATCACCTGGATTATAGACCACTAATTCATAATAAAAAAACAAAAATCTGCAATTGTGCTCCGATTTCAATGATTGATGCCTCTATCAATAGGTGTTGAGACCTGTAATTGTCACGCCAACTGGCAACTAGATCGCTCAATTATTTCTACACATTTCGTAGCAAATTCAATTTTATGGAAAATCACCTGAAATATAGACCACAATTGTGGCTGCAATTGTGCTCCAATTTCGATGATTGGTGTCTCTATCAATAGGTGTTGAGACTTGTAATTGTCATGCCAACAGGCATTTAGATCGCTCAATTATTTCTACACATTTCTTAGAAAATTCAATTTTATGGAAAATCACCTGGACTATAGACCACAATTGTGGCTGCAATTGTGCTCCGATTTCGATGAATGATGCCTCTATCAATAGGTGTTGAGACCTGTAACTGTCATGCAAACTGGCATTTAGATCGCTCGATTATTTCTACACATTTCGTAGTAAATTCAATTTTATGGAAAATCACCTGGATTATAGACCACTAATTCATAATAAAAAAACAAAAATCTGCAATTGTGCTCCGATTTCGATGATTGATGCCTCTATCAATAGGTGTTGAGACCTGTAATTGTCATGCCAACTGGCAACTAGATCGCTCGATTATTTCTACACATTTCGAAGAAAATTCAAATTTATGGAAAATCACCTGAAATATAGACCACAATTGTGGCTGCAATTGTGCTCCAATTTCGATGATTGATGTCTCTATCAATAGGTGTTGAGACTTGTAATTGTCATGCCAACTGGCATTTAGATCGCTCAATTATTTCTACACATTTCGTAGAAAATTCAATTTTATGGAAAATCACCTGAACTATAGACCACAATTGTGGCTGCAATTGTGCTCCGATTTCGATGAATGATGCCTCTATCAATAGGTGTTGAGACCTGTAACTGTCATGCCATCTGGCATTTAGATCGCTCGATTATTTCTACACATTTCGTAGTAAATTCAATTTTATGGAAAATCACCTGGATTATAGACCACTAATTCATAATAAAAAAACAAAAATCTGCAATTGTGCTCCGATTTCGATAAATGATGCCTCTATCAATCGGTGTTAGACCTGTAATTGTCATTCCAACTGGCATTTAGATCGCTCGAATATTTCTGCACATTTCGTAGAAAATTCAATTTTATGGAAAATCACCTGGACTATAGACCACTAATTCATAATAAAAATACAAAAATCTGCAATTGTGTTCCGATTTCGATGAATGATGCCTCTATCAATAGGTGTTGAGACCTGTAATTGTCATGCCAACTGGCATTTAGATCGCTCAATTATTACTACACATTTCGTAGAAAATTCGATTTTATGGAAAATCACCTGGACTATAGACCACTAATTCATAATAGAAAATAAAAATCTGCAATTGTGCTCCGATTTCAATGATTGATGCCGCTATTAATTGGTGTTGAGACCTGTAATTGTCATGCCAACTGGCAACTAGATCGCTCAATTATTTCTACACATTTCGTAGAAAATTCAATTTTATGGAAAATCACCTGAACTATAGACCACAATTGTGGCTGCAATTGTGCTCCAATTTCGATGATTGATGTCTCTATCAATAGGTGTTGAGACCTGTAATTGTCATGCCAACTGGCATTTAGATCGCTCAATTATTTCTACACATTTCGTAGAAAATTCAATTTTATGGAAAATCACCTGGACTATAGACCACTAATTCATAATAAAAAAACAAAAATCTACGATTGTGCTCCGATTTCGATGAATGATGCCTCTATCAATAGGTGTTGAGACCTGTAATTGTCATGCCAACTGGCATTTAGATTGCTCGATTATTTCTACACATTTCGTAGAAAATTCAATTTTATGGAAAATCACCTGGACTATAGACCACTAATTCATAATAAAAAAACAAAAATCTGCGATTGTGCTCCGATTTCGATGAATGATGCCTCTATCAATAGGTGTTGAGACCTGTAATTGTCATGCCAACTGGCATTTAGATCGCTCGATTATTTCTACACATTTCGTAGAAAATTCAATTTTATGGAAAATCACCTGGACTATAGACCACTAATTCATAATAAAAAAACAAAAATCTGCAATTGTTCAATTATTTCTACACATTTCGTAGAAAATTCAATTTTATGGAAAATCACCTGAACTATAGACCACAATTGTGGCTGCAATTGTGCTCCAATTTCGATGATTGATGTCCCTATCAATAGGTGTTCAGACTTGTAATTGTCATGCCAACTGGCATTTAGATCGCTCAATTATTTCTACACATTTCGTAGAAAATTCAATTTTATGGAAAATCACCTGGACTATAGACCACTAATTCATAATAAAAAAACAAAAATCTACGATTGTGCTCCGATTTCGATGAATGATGCCTCTATCAATAGGTGTTGAGACCTGTAATTGTCATGCCAACTGGCATTTAGATCGCTCGATTATTTCTACACATTTCGTAGAAAATTCAATTTTATGGAAAATCACCTGGACTATAGACCACTAATTCATAATAAAAAAACAAAAATCTGCGATTGTGCTCCGATTTCGATGAATGATGCCTCTATCAATAGGTGTTGAGACCTGTAATTGTCATGCCAACTGGCATTTAGATCGCTCGATTATTTCTACACATTTCGTAGAAAATTCAATTTTATGGAAAATCACCTGGACTATAGACCACTAATTCATAATAAAAAAACAAAAATCTGCAATTGTGCTCCGATTTCAATGATTGATGCCTCTATCAATAGGTGTTGAGACCTGTAATTGTCATGCCAACTGGCAACTAGATCGCTCAATTATTTCTACACATTTCGTAGAAAATTCAATTTTATGGAAAATCACCTGGACTATAGACCACTAATTCATATTAAAAAACAAAAATCTGCAATTGTGCTCCGATTTCGATGAATGATGCCTCTATCAATAGGTGTTGAGACCTGTAACTGTCATGCCAACTGGCATTTAGATCGCTCGATTATTTCTACACATTTCGTAGTAAATTAAATTTTATGGAAAATCACCTGGATTATAGACCACTAATTCATAATAAAAAAACAAAAATCTGCAATTGTGCTCCGATTTCGATGATTGATGCCTCTATCAATAGGTGTTGAGACCTGTAATTATCATGCCAACTGGCAACTAGATCGCTCAATTATTTCTACACATTTCGTAGAAAATTCAATTTTATGGAAAATCACCTGAACTATAGACCACAATTGTGGCTGCAATTGTGCTCCAATTTCGATGATTGATGTCTCTATCAATAGGTGTTGAGACTTGTAATTGTCATGCCAACAGGCATTTAGATCTCTCGATTATTTCTTCACATTTCGTAGAAAATTCAATTTTATGGAAAATCACCTGGACTATAGACCACTAATTCTTAATAAAAAAACAAAAATCTGCGATTGTGCTTCGATTTCGATGAATGATGCCTCTATCAATAGGTGTTAAGACCTGTAATTGTCATGCCAACTGGCATTTAGATCGCTCAATTATATCTACATACACATTTCGTAGAAAATTCAATTTTATGGAAAATCACCTGGACTATAGACCACTAATTCATAATAAAAAAACAAAAATCTGCAATTGTGCTCCGATTTCGATGAATGATGCCTCTATCAATAGGTGTTGACACCTGTAATTGTCATGCAAACTGGCAACTAGATCGCTCGATTATTTCTACACATTTCATAGAAAATTCAATTTTATGGAAAATCACCTGGACTATAGACCACTAATTCATAATAAAAAAACAAAAATCTGCGATTGTGCTCCGATTTCGATGAATGATGCCTCTATCAATAGGTGTTGAGACCTGTAATTGTCATGCCAACTGGCATTTAGATCGCTCGATTATTTCTACACATTTCGTATTAAATTCAATTTTATGGAAAATCACCTGGATTATAGACCACTAATTCATAATAAAAAAACAAAAATCTGCGATTGTGCTCCGATTTCGATGAATGATGCCTCTATCAATAGGTGTTGAGACCTGTAATTGTCATGCCAACTGGCATTTAGATCGCTCAATTATATCTACATACACATTTCGTAGAAAATTCAATTTTATGGAAAATCACCTGGACTATAGACCACTAATTCATAATAAAAAAACAAAAATCTGCAATTGTGCTTCGATTTCGATGAATGATGCCTCTATCAATAGGTGTTGAGACCTGTAATTGTCATGCAAACTGGCAACTAGATCGCTCGATTATTTCTACATATTTCATAGAAAATTCAATTTTATGGAAAATCACCTCGACTATAGACCACTAATTCATAATAAAAAAACAAAAATCTGCGATTGTGCTCCGATTTCGATGAATGATGCCTCTATCAATAGGTGTTGAGACCTGTAATTGTCATGCCAACTGGCATTTAGATCGCTCGATTATTTCTACACATTTCGTAGAAAATTCAATTTTATGGAAAATCACCTGGACTATAGACCACTAATTCATAATAAAAAAACAAAAATCTGCGATTGTGCCCCGATTTCGATGAATGATGCCTCTATCAATAGGTGTTAAGACCTGTAATTGTCATACCAACTGGCATTTAGATCGCTCAATTATATCTACACATTTCGTAGAAAATTCAATTTTATGGAAAATCACCTGGACTATAGACCACTAATTCATAATAAAAAAACAAAAATCTGCAATTGTGCTCCGATTTCAATGATTGATGCCTCTATCAATAGGTGTTGAGACCTGTAATTGTCATGCCAACTGGCAACTAGATCGCTCAATTATTTCTACACATTTCGTAGAAAATTCAATTTTATGGAAAATCACCTGAAATATAGACCACAATTGTGGCTGCAATTGTGCTCCAATTTCGATGATTGATGTCTCTATCAATAGGTGTTGAGACTTGTAATTGTCATGCCAACTGGCATTTAGATCGCTCAATTATTTCTACACTTTTCGTAGAAAATTCAATTTTATGGAAAATCACCTGGACTATAGACCACTAATTCATAATAAAAAAAAAAAAATCTGCAATTGTGCTCCGATTTCGATGATTGACGCCTCTATCAATAGGTGTTGAGACCTGTAATTGTCATGCCAACTGGCATTTAGATCGCTCGATTATTTCTACACATTTCGTAGAAAATTCAATTTTATGGAAAATCACCTGGACTATAGACCACTAATTCATAATAAAAAAACAAAAATCTGCGATTGTGCTTCGATTTCGATGAATGATGCCTCTATCAATAGGTGTTGAGACCTGTAATTGTCATGCCAACTGGCATTTAGATCGCTCGATTAT
The DNA here is from genome assembly GCA_958295665.1 of Tipula vernalis. NCBI lineage: Eukaryota > Metazoa > Arthropoda > Insecta > Diptera > Tipulidae > Tipula > Tipula vernalis. The sequence goes on along the minus strand of OY282560.1, from coordinate 304,189,739 downwards.
TTCTACACATTTCGTAGAAAATTCAATTTTATGGAAAATCACCTGGACTATAGACCACTAATTCATATTAAAAAACAAAAATCTGCAATTGTGCTCCGATTTCGATGAATGATGCCTCTATCAATAGGTGTTGAGACCTGTAATTGTCATGCCAACTGGCATTTAGATCGCTCGATTATTTCTACACATTTCGTAGAAAATTCAATTTTATGGAAAATCACCTGGACTATAGACCACTAATTCATAATAAAAAAACAAAAATCTGCAATTGTGCTCCGATTTCAATGATTGATGCCTCTATCAATAGGTGTTGAGACCTGTAATTGTCATGCCAACTGGCAACTAGATCGCTCAATTATTTCTACACATTTCGTAGAAAATTCAATTTTATGGAAAATCACCTGAACTATAGACCACTAATTCATATTAAAAAACAAAAATCTGCAATTGTGCTCCGATTTCGATGAATGATGCCTCTATCAATAGGTGTTGAGACCTGTAACTGTCATGCCAACTGGCATTTAGATCGCTCGATTATTTTACACATTTAGTAGTAAATTAAATTTTATGGAAAATCACCTGGATTATAGACCACTAATTCATAATAAAAAAACAAAAATCTGCAATTGGGCTCCGATTTCGATGAATGATGCCTCTATCAATAGGTGTTGAGACCTGTAATTGTCATGCCAACTGGCAACTAGATCGCTCAATTATTTCTACACATTTCGTAGAAAATTCAATTTTATGGAAAATCACCTGAACTATAGACCACAATTGTGGCTGCAATTGTGCTCCAATTTCGATGATTGATGTCTCTATCAATAGGTGTTGAGACTTGTAATTGTCATGCTAACAGGCATTAATATCGCTCGATTATTTCTTCACATTTCGTAGAAAATTCAATTTTATGGAAAATCACCTGGACTATAGACCACTAATTCATAATAAAAAAACAAAAATCTGCGATTGTGCTCCGATTTCGATGAATGATGCCTCCATCAATAGGTGTTAAGACCTATAATTGTCATGCCAACTGGCATTTAGATCGCTCAATTATATCTACATACACATTTCGTAGAAAATTCAATTTTATGGAAAATCACCTGAACTATAGACCACAATTGTGGCTGCAATTGTGCTCCAATTTCGATGATTGATGTCTCTATCAATAGGTGTTGAGACTTGTAATTGTCATGCCAACAGGCATTTAGATCGCTCAATTATTTCTACACATTTCGTAGAAAATTCAATTTTATGGAAAATCACCTGGACTATAGACCACTAATTCATAATAAAAAAACAAAAATCTGCAATTGTGCTCCGATTTCGATTAATGATGCCTCTATCAATAAGTGTTGAGACCTGTAATTGTCATGCAAACTGGCAACTAGATGGCTCGATTATTTCTACACATTTCATAGAAAATTCAATTTTATGGAAAATCACCTGGACTATAGACCACTAATTCATAATAAAAAAACAAAAATATGCGATTGTGCCCCGATTTCGATGAATGATGCCTCTATCAATAGGTGTTAAGACCTGTAATTGTCATACCAACTGGCGTTTAGATCGCTCAATTATATCTACACATTTCGTAGAAAATTCAATTTTATGGAAAATCACCTGAAATATATACCACAATTGTGGCTGCAATTGTGCTCCAATTTCGATGATTGATGTCTCTATCAATAGGTGTTGAGACTTGTAATTGTCATGCCAACAGGCATTTAGATCGCTCAATTATTTCTACACATTTCGTAGAAAATTCAATTTTATGGAAAATCACCTGGACTATAGACCACTAATTCATAATAAAAAAACAAAAATCTGCAATTGTGCTCCGATTTCGATGAATGATGCCTCTATCAATAGGTGTTGAGACCTGTAATTGTCATGCTAACTGGCATTTAGATCGCTCGATTATTTCTACACATTTCGTAGAAAATTCAATTTTATAGAAAATCACCTGAAATATAGACCACAATTGTGGCTGCAATTGTGCTCCAATTTCGATGATTGATGTCTCTATCAATAGGTGTTGAGACTTGTAATTGTCATGCCAACAGGCATTTAGATCGCTCAATTATTTCTACACATTTCGTAGAAAATTCAATTTTATGGAAAATCACCTGGACTATAGACCACTAATTCATAATAAAAAAACAAAAATCTGCAATTGTGCTCCGATTTCGATGAATGATGCCTCTATCAATAGGTGTTGAGACCTGTAATTGTCATGCTAACTGGCATTTAGATCGCTCGATTATTTCTACACATTTCGTAGAAAATTCAATTTTATAGAAAATCACCTGAAATATAGACCACAATTGTGGCTGCAATTGTGCTCCAATTTCGATGATTGATGTCTCTATCAATAGGTGTTGAGACTTGTAATTGTCATGCCAACAGGCATTTAGATCGCTCAATTATTTCTACACATTTCGTAGAAAATTCAATTTTATGGAAAATCACCTGGACTATAGACCACTAATTCATAATAAAAAAACAAAAATCTGCGATTGTGCTCCGATTTCGATGAATGATGCCTCTATCAATAGGTGTTGAGACCTGTAATTGTCATGCCAACTGGCATTTAGATCGCTCGATTATTTCTACACATTTCGTAGAAAATTCGATTTTATGGAAAATCACCTGGACTATAGACCACTAATTCATAATAAAAAAACAAAAATCTGCAAAGCTATCTATAGGTGTTGAGACCTGTAATTGTCATGCTAACTGGCATTTAGATCGCTCGATTATTTCTACACATTTCGTAGAAAATTCAATTTTATAGAAAATCACCTGAAATATAGACCATAATTGTGGCTGCAATTGTGCTCCAATTTCGATGATTGATGTCTCTATCAATAGGTGTAGAGACTTGTAATTGTCATGCCAACAGGCATTTAGATCGCTCAATTATTTCTACACATTTCGTAGAAAATTCAATTTTATGGAAAATCACCTGGACTATAGACCACTAATTCATAATAAAAAAACAAAAATCTGCAATTGTGCTCCGATTTCGATGAATGATGCCTCTATCAATAGGTGTTGAGACCTGTAATTGTCATGCTAACTGGCATTTAGATCGCTCGATTATTTCTACACATTTCGTAGAAAATTCAATTTTATAGAAAATCACCTGAAATATAGACCACAATTGTGGCTGCAATTGTGCTCCAATTTCGATGATTGATGTCTCTATCAATAGGTGTTGAGACTTGTAATTGTCATGCCAACAGGCATTTAGATCGCTCAATTATTTCTACACATTTCGTAGAAAATTCAATTTTATGGAAAATCACCTGGACTATAGACCACTAATTCATAATAAAAAAACAAAAATCTGCGATTGTGCTCCGATTTCGATGATTGATGCCTCTATCAATAGGTGTTGAGACCTGTAATTGTCATGCTAACTGGCATTTAGATCGCTCGATTATTTCTACACATTTCGTAGAAAATTCAATTTTATGGAAAATCACCTGAACTATATACCACAATTGTGGCTGCAATTGTGCTCCAATTTCGATGATTGATGTCTCTATCAATAGGTGTTGAGACTTGTAATTGTCATGCCAACAGGCATTTAGATCGCTCAATTATTTCTACACATTTCGTAGAAAATTCAATTTTATGGAAAATCACCTGGACTATAGACCACTAATTCATATTAAAAAAACAAAAATCTGCGATTGTGCTCCGATTTCGATGAATGATACCTCTATCAATAGGTGTTGAGACCTGTAATTGTCATGCCAACTGGCATTTAGATCGCTCAATTATTTCTACACATTTCGTAGCAAATTCAATTTTATGGAAAATCACCTGAACTATATACCACAATTGTGGCTGCAATTGTGCTCCAATTTCGATGATTGATGTCTCTATCAATAGGTATTGAGACTTGTAATTGTCATGCCAACAGGCATTTAGATCGCTCAATTATTTCTACACATTTCGTAGAAAATTCAATTTTATGGAAAATCACCTGGATTATAGACAACTAATTCATAATAAAAAAACAAAAATCTGCAATTGTGCTCCGATTTCGATGAATGATGCCTCTATCAATAGGTGTTGAGACCTGTAATTGTCATGCTAACTGGCATTTAGATCGCTCGAATATTTCTACACATTTCGTAGAAAATTCAATTTTATGGAAAATCACCTGGACTATAGACCACAATTGTGGCTGCAATTGTGCTCCAATTTCGATGATTGATGTCTCTATCAATAGGTGTTGAGACTTGTAATTGTCATGCCAACAGGCATTTAGATCGCTCAATTATTTCTACACATTTCGTAGAAAATTCAATTTTATGGAAAATCACCTGGATTATAGACAACTAATTCATAATAAAAAAACAAAAATCTGCAATTGTGCTCCGATTCGATGAATGATGCCTCTATCAATAGGTGTTGAGACCTGTAATTGTCATGCTAACTGGCATTTAGATCGCTCGATTATTTCTACACATTTCGTAGAAAATTAAATTTTATAGAAAATCACCTGAAATATAGACCACAATTGTGGCTGCAATTGTGCTCCAATTTCGATGATTGATGTCTCTATCAATAGGTGTTGAGACTTGTAATTGTCATGCCAACAGGCATTTAGATCGCTCAATTATTTCTACACATTTCGTAGAAAATTCAATTTTATGGAAAATCACCTGGATTATAGACAACTAATTCATAATAAAAAAACAAAAATCTGCAATTGTGCTCCGATTTCGATGAATGATGCCTCTATCAATAGGTGTTGAGACCTGTAATTGTCATGCTAACTGGCATTTAGATCGCTCGAATATTTCTACACATTTCGTAGAAAATTCAATTTTATGGAAAATCACCTGAACTATATACCACAATTGTGGCTGCAATTGTGCTCCAATTTCGATGATTGATGTCTCTATCAATAGGTGTTGAGACTTGTAATTGTCATGCCAACAGGCATTTAGATCGCTCAATTATTTCTACACATTTCGTAGAAAATTCAATTTTATGGAAAATCACCTGGATTATAGACAACTAATTCATAATAAAAAAACAAAAATCTGCAATTGTGCTCCGATTCGATGAATGATGCCTCTATCAATAGGTGTTGAGACCTGTAATTGTCATGCTAACTGGCATTTAGATCGCTCGATTATTTCTACACATTTCGTAGAAAATTAAATTTTATAGAAAATCACCTGAAATATAGACCACAATTGTGGCTGCAATTGTGCTCCAATTTCGATGATTGATGTCTCTATCAATAGGTGTTGAGACTTGTAATTGTCATGCCAACAGGCATTTAGATCGCTCAATTATTTCTACACATTTCGTAGAAAATTCAATTTTATGGAAAATCACCTGGATTATAGACAACTAATTCATAATAAAAAAACAAAAATCTGCAATTGTGCTCCGATTTCGATGAATGATGCCTCTATCAATAGGTGTTGAGACCTGTAATTGTCATGCTAACTGGCATTTAGATCGCTCGAATATTTCTACACATTTCGTAGAAAATTCAATTTTATGGAAAATCACCTGAACTATATACCACAATTGTGGCTGCAATTGTGCTCCAATTTCGATGATTGATGTCTCTATCAATAGGTGTTGAGACTTGTAATTGTCATGCCAACAGGCATTTAGATCGCTCAATTATTTCTACACATTTCGTAGAAAATTCAATTTTATGGAAAATCACCTGGATTATAGACAACTAATTCATAATAAAAAAACAAAAATCTGCAATTGTGCTCCGATTCGATGAATGATGCCTCTATCAATAGGTGTTGAGACCTGTAATTGTCATGCTAACTGGCATTTAGATCGCTCGATTATTTCTACACATTTCGTAGAAAATTAAATTTTATAGAAAATCACCTGAAATATAGACCACAATTGTGGCTGCAATTGTGCTCCAATTTCGATGATTGATGTCTCTATCAATAGGTGTTGAGACTTGTAATTGTCATGCCAACAGGCATTTAGATCGCTCAATTATTTCTACACATTTCGTAGAAAATTCAATTTTATGGAAAATCACCTGGATTATAGACAACTAATTCATAATAAAAAAACAAAAATCTGCAATTGTGCTCCGATTTCGATGAATGATGCCTCTATCAATAGGTGTTGAGACCTGTAATTGTCATGCTAACTGGCATTTAGATCGCTCGAATATTTCTACACATTTCGTAGAAAATTCAATTTTATGGAAAATCACCTGAACTATATACCACAATTGTGGCTGCAATTGTGCTCCAATTTCGATGATTGATGTCTCTATCAATAGGTGTTGAGACTTGTAATTGTCATGCCAACAGGCATTTAGATCTCTCGATTATTTCTTCACATTTCGTAGAAAATTAAATTTTATGGAAAATCACCTGGACTATAGACCACTAATTCTTAATAAAAAAACAAAAATCTGCGATTGTGCTCCGATTTCGATGATTGATGCCTCTATCAATAGGTGTTGAGACCTGTAATTGTCAAGCTAACTGGCATTTAGATCGCTCGATTATTTCTACACATTTCGTAGAAAATTCAATTTTATGGAAAATCACCTGAACTATATACCACAATTGTGGCTGCAATTGTGCTCCAATTTCGATGATTGATGTCTCTATCAATAGGTGTTGAGACTTGTAATTGTCATGCCAACAGGCATTTAGATCGCTCAATTATTTCTACACATTTCGTAGAAAATTCAATTTTATGGAAAATCACCTGGATTATAGACAACTAATTCATAATAAAAAAACAAAAATCTGCAATTGTGCTCCGATTTCGATGAATGATGCCTCTATCAATAGGTGTTGAGACCTGTAATTGTCATGCTAACTGGCATTTAGATCGCTCGAATATTTCTACACATTTCGTAGAAAATTCAATTTTATGGAAAATCACCTGAACTATATACCACAATTGTGGCTGCAATTGTGCTCCAATTTCGATGATTGATGTCTCTATCAATAGGTGTTGAGACTTGTAATTGTCATGCCAACAGGCATTTAGATCGCTCAATTATTTCTACACATTTCGTAGAAAATTCAATTTTATGGAAAATCACCTGGACTATAGACCACTAATTCATAATAAAAAAACAAAAATCTGCGATTGTGCTCCGATTTCGATGATTGATGCCTCTATCAATAGGTGTTGAGACCTGTAATTGTCATGCTAACTGGCATTTAGATCGCTCGATTATTTCTACACATTTCGTAGAAAATTCAATTTTATGGAAAATCACCTGAACTATATACCACAATTGTGGCTGCAATTGTGCTCCAATTTCGATGATTGATGTCTCTATCAATAGGTGTTGAGACTTGTAATTGTCATGCCAACAGGCATTTAGATCGCTCAGTTATTTCTACACATTTCGTAGAAAATTCAATTTTATGGAAAATCACCTGGATTATAGACAACTAATTCATAATAAAAAAACAAAAATCTGCAATTGTGCTCCGATTCGATGAATGATGCCTCTATCAATAGGTGTTGAGACCTGTAATTGTCATGCTAACTGGCATTTAGATCGCTCGATTATTTCTACACATTTCGTAGAAAATTAAATTTTATAGAAAATCACCTGAAATATAGACCACAATTGTGGCTGCAATTGTGCTCCAATTTCGATGATTGATGTCTCTATCAATAGGTGTTGAGACTTGTAATTGTCATGCCAACAGGCATTTAGATCGCTCAATTATTTCTACACATTTCGTAGAAAATTCAATTTTATGGAAAATCACCTGGATTATAGACAACTAATTCATAATAAAAAAACAAAAATCTGCAATTGTGCTCCGATTTCGATGAATGATGCCTCTATCAATAGGTGTTGAGACCTGTAATTGTCATGCTAACTGGCATTTAGATCGCTCGAATATTTCTACACATTTCGTAGAAAATTCAATTTTATGGAAAATCACCTGAACTATATACCACAATTGTGGCTGCAATTGTGCTCCAATTTCGATGATTGATGTCTCTATCAATAGGTGTTGAGACTTGTAATTGTCATGCCAACAGGCATTTAGATCGCTCAATTATTTCTACACATTTCGTAGAAAATTCAATTTTATGGAAAATCACCTGGATTATAGACAACTAATTCATAATAAAAAAACAAAAATCTGCAATTGTGCTCCGATTTCGATGAATGATGCCTCTATCAATAGGTGATGAGACCTGTAATTGTCATGCTAACTGGCATTTAGATCGCTCGATTATTTCTACACATTTCGTAGAAAATTAAATTTTATAGAAAATCACCTGAAATATAGACCACAATTGTGGCTGCAATTGTGCTCCAATTTCGATGATTGATGTCTCTATCAATAGGTGTTGAGACTTGTAATTGTCATGCCAACAGGCATTTAGATCGCTCAATTATTTCTACACATTTCGTAGAAAATTCAATTTTATGGAAAATCACCTGGACTATAGACCACTAATTCATAATAAAAAAACAAAAATCTGCGATTGTGCTCCGATTTCGATGAATGATGCCTCTATCAATAGGTGTTGAGACCTGTAATTGTCATGCCAACTGGCATTTAGATCGCTCGATTATTTCTACACATTTCGTAGAAAATTCGATTTTATGGAAAATCACCTGGACTATAGACCACTAATTCATAATAAAAAAACAAAAATCTGCAAATATATCAATAGGTGTTGAGACCTGTAATTGTCATGCCAACTGGCAACTAGATCGCTCAATTATTTCTACACATTTCGTAGAAAATTCAATTTTATGGAAAATCACCTGAACTATAGACCACAATTGTGGCTGCAATTGTGCTCCAATTTCGATGATTGATGTATTTATCAATAGGTGTTGAGACTTGTAATTGTCATGCCAACAGGCATTTAGATCGCTCAATTATTTCTACACATTTCGTAAAAAATTCAATTTTATGGAAAATCACCTGGACTATAGACCACTAATTCATAATAAAAAAACAAAAATCTGCGATTGTGCTCCGATTTCGATGAATGATGCCTCTATCAATAGGTGTTGAGACCTGTAATTGTCATGCCAACTGGCATTTAGATCGCTCAATTATTTCTACACATTTCGTAGCAAATTCAATTTTATGGAAAATCACCTGAACTATATACCACAATTGTGGCTGCAATTGTGCTCCAATTTCGATGATTGATGTCTCTATCAATAGGTATTGAGACTTGTAATTGTCATGCCAACAGGCATTTAGATCGCTCAATTATTTCTACACATTTCGTAGAAAATTCAATTTTATGGAAAATCACCTGGATTATAGACAACTAATTCATAATAAAAAAACAAAAATCTGCAATTGTGCTCCGATTTCGATGAATGATGCCTCTATCAATAGGTGTTGAGACCTGTAATTGTCATGCTAACTGGCATTTAGATCGCTCGATTATTTCTACACATTTCGTAGAAAATTCAATTTTATAGAAAATCACCTGAAATATAGACCACAATTGTGGCTGCAATTGTGCTCCAATTTCGATGATTGATGTCTCTATCAATAGGTGTTGAGACTTGTAATTGTCATGCCAACAGGCATTTAGATCGCTCAATTATTTCTACACATTTCGTAGAAAATTCAATTTTATGGAAAATCACCTGGACTATAGACCACTAATTCATAATAAAAAAACAAAAATCTGCGATTGTGCTCCGATTTCGATGAATGATGCCTCTATCAATAGGTGTTGAGACCTGTAATTGTCATGCCAACTGGCATTTAGATCGCTCGATTATTTCTACACATTTCGTAGAAAATTCGATTTTATGGAAAATCACCTGGACTATAGACCACTAATTCATAATAAAAAAACAAAAATCTGCAAATCTATCAATAGGTGTTGAGACCTGTAATTGTCATGCTAACTGGCAACTAGATCGCTCAATTATTTCTACACATTTCGTAGAAAATTCAATTTTATGGAAAATCACCTGGACTATAGACCACTAATTCATAATAAAAAAACAAAAATCTGCGATTGTGCTCCGATTTCGATGATTGATGCCTCTATCAATAAGTGTTGAGACCTGTAATTGTCATGCAAACTGGCAACTAGATGGCTCGATTATTTCTACACATTTCATAGAAAATTCAATCGTATGGAAAATCACCTGGACTATAGACCACTAATTTATAATAAAAAAACAAAAATATGCGATTGTGCCCCGATTTCGATGAATGATGCCTCTATCAATAGGTGTTAAGACCTGTAATTGTCATACCAACTGGCGTTTAGATCGCTCAATTATATCTACACATTTCGTAGAAAATTCAATTTTATGGAAAATCACCTGGACTATATACCACAATTGTGGCTGCAATTGTGCTCCAATTTCGATGATTGATGTCTCTATCAATAGGTGTTGAGACTTGTAATTGTCATGCCAACAGGCATTTAGATCGCTCAATTATTTCTACACATTTCGTAGAAAATTCAATTTTATGGAAAATCACCTGGACTATAGACCACTAATTCATAATAAAAAAACAAAAATCTGCGATTGTGCTCCGATTTCGATGATTGATGCCTCTATCAATAGGTGTTGAGACCTGTAATTGTCATGCTAACTGGCATTTAGATCGCTCGATTATTTCTACACATTTCGTAGAAAATTCGATTTTATGGAAAATCACCTGGACTATAGACCACTAATTCATAATAAAAAAACAAAAATCTGCAAATCTATCAATAGGTGTTGAGACCTGTAATTGTCATGCTAACTGGCAACTAGATCGCTCAATTATTTCTACACATTTCGTAGAAAATTCAATTTTATGGAAAATCACCTGGACTATAGACCACTAATTCATAATAAAAAAACAAAAATCTGCGATTGTGCTCCGATTTCGATGATTGATGCCTCTATCAATAGGTGTTGAGACCTGTAATTGTCATGCTAACTGGCATTTAGATCGCTCGATTATTTCTACACATTTCGTAGAAAATTCAATTTTATGGAAAATCACCTGAACTATATACCACAATTGTGGCTGCAATTGTGCTCCAATTTCGATGATTGATGTCTCTATCAATAGGTGTTGAGACTTGTAATTGTCATGCCAACAGGCATTTAGATCGCTCAATTATTTCTACACATTTCGTAGAAAATTCAATTTTATGGAAAATCACCTGGACTATAGACCACTAATTCATAATAAAAAAACAAAAATCTGCGATTGTGCTCCGATTTCGATGAATGATACCTCTATCAATAGGTGTTGAGACCTGTAATTGTCATGCCAACTGGCATTTAGATCGCTCAATTATTTCTACACATTTCGTAGCAAATTCAATTTTATGGAAAATCACCTGAACTATATACCACAATTGTGGCTGCAATTGTGCTCCAATTTCGATGATTGATGTCTCTATCAATAGGTATTGAGACTTGTAATTGTCATGCCAACAGGCATTTAGATCGCTCAATTATTTCTACACATTTCGTAGAAAATTCAATTTTATGGAAAATCACCTGGATTATAGACAACTAATTCATAATAAAAAAACAAAAATCTGCAATTGTGCTCCGATTTCGATGAATGATGCCTCTATCAATAGGTGTTGAGACCTGTAATTGTCATGCTAACTGGCATTTAGATCGCTCGAATATTTCTACACATTTCGTAGAAAATTCAATTTTATGGAAAATCACCTGGACTATATACCACAATTGTGGCTGCAATTGTGCTCCAATTTCGATGATTGATGTCTCTATCAATAGGTGTTGAGACTTGTAATTGTCATGCCAACAGGCATTTAGATCGCTCAATTATTTCTACACATTTCGTAGAAAATTCAATTTTATGGAAAATCACCTGGATTATAGACAACTAATTCATAATAAAAAAACAAAAATCTGCAATTGTGCTCCGATTCGATGAATGATGCCTCTATCAATAGGTGTTGAGACCTGTAATTGTCATGCTAACTGGCATTTAGATCGCTCGATTATTTCTACACATTTCGTAGAAAATTAAATTTTATAGAAAATCACCTGAAATATAGACCACAATTGTGGCTGCAATTGTGCTCCAATTTCGATGATTGATGTCTCTATCAATAGGTGTTGAGACTTGTAATTGTCATGCCAACAGGCATTTAGATCGCTCAATTATTTCTACACATTTCGTAGAAAATTCAATTTTATGGAAAATCACCTGGATTATAGACAACTAATTCATAATAAAAAAACAAAAATCTGCAATTGTGCTCCGATTTCGATGAATGATGCCTCTATCAATAGGTGTTGAGACCTGTAATTGTCATGCTAACTGGCATTTAGATCGCTCGAATATTTCTACACATTTCGTAGAAAATTCAATTTTATGGAAAATCACCTGAACTATATACCACAATTGTGGCTGCAATTGTGCTCCAATTTCGATGATTGATGTCTCTATCAATAGGTGTTGAGACTTGTAATTGTCATGCCAACAGGCATTTAGATCGCTCAATTATTTCTACACATTTCGTAGAAAATTCAATTTTATGGAAAATCACCTGGATTATAGACAACTAATTCATAATAAAAAAACAAAAATCTGCAATTGTGCTCCGATTTCGATGAATGATGCCTCTATCAATAGGTGATGAGACCTGTAATTGTCATGCTAACTGGCATTTAGATCGCTCGATTATTTCTACACATTTCGTAGAAAATTAAATTTTATAGAAAATCACCAGAAATATAGACCACAATTGTGGCTGCAATTGTGCTCCAATTTCGATGATTGATGTCTCTATCAATAGGTGTTGAGACTTGTAATTGTCATGCCAACAGGCATTTAGATCGCTCAATTATTTCTACACATTTCGTAGAAAATTCAATTTTATGGAAAATCACCTGGACTATAGACCACTAATTCATAATAAAAAAACAAAAATCTGCGATTGTGCTCCGATTTCGATGAATGATGCCTCTATCAATAGGTGTTGAGACCTGTAATTGTCATGCCAACTGGCATTTAGATCGCTCGATTATTTCTACACATTTCGTAGAAAATTCGATTTTATGGAAAATCACCTGGACTATAGACCAATAATTCATAATAAAAAAACAAAAATCTGCAAATATATCAATAGGTGTTGAGACCTGTAATTGTCATGCCAACTGGCAACTAGATCGCTCAATTATTTCTACACATTTCGTAGAAAATTCAATTTTATGGAAAATCACCTGAACTATAGACCACAATTGTGGCTGCAATTGTGCTCCAATTTCGATGATTGATGTATTTATCAATAGGTGTTGAGACTTGTAATTGTCATGCCAACAGGCATTTAGATCGCTCAATTATTTCTACACATTTCGTAAAAAATTCAATTTTATGGAAAATCACCTGGACTATAGACCACTAATTCATAATAAAAAAACAAAAATCTGCGATTGTGCTCCGATTTCGATGAATGATGCCTCTATCAATAGGTGTTGAGACCTGTAATTGTCATGCCAACTGGCATTTAGATCGCTCAATTATTTCTACACATTTCGTAGCAAATTCAATTTTATGGAAAATCACCTGAACTATATACCACAATTGTGGCTGCAATTGTGCTCCAATTTCGATGATTGATGTCTCTATCAATAGGTATTGAGACTTGTAATTGTCATGCCAACAGGCATTTAGATCGCTCAATTATTTCTACACATTTCGTAGAAAATTCAATTTTATGGAAAATCACCTGGATTATAGACAACTAATTCATAATAAAAAAACAAAAATCTGCAATTGTGCTCCGATTCGATGAATGATGCCTCTATCAATAGGTGTTGAGACCTGTAATTGTCATGCTAACTGGCATTTAGATCGCTCGATTATTTCTACACATTTCGTAGAAAATTAAATTTTATAGAAAATCACCTGAAATATAGACCACAATTGTGGCTGCAATTGTGCTCCAATTTCGATGATTGATGTCTCTATCAATAGGTGTTGAGACTTGTAATTGTCATGCCAACAGGCATTTAGATCGCTCAATTATTTCTACACATTTCGTAGAAAATTCAATTTTATGGAAAATCACCTGGATTATAGACAACTAATTCATAATAAAAAAACAAAAATCTGCAATTGTGCTCCGATTTCGATGAATGATGCCTCTATCAATAGGTGTTGAGACCTGTAATTGTCATGCTAACTGGCATTTAGATCGCTCGAATATTTCTACACATTTCGTAGAAAATTCAATTTTATGGAAAATCACCTGAACTATATACCACAATTGTGGCTGCAATTGTGCTCCAATTTCGATGATTGATGTCTCTATCAATAGGTGTTGAGACTTGTAATTGTCATGCCAACAGGCATTTAGATCGCTCAATTATTTCTACACATTTCGTAGAAAATTCAATTTTATGGAAAATCACCTGGATTATAGACAACTAATTCATAATAAAAAAACAAAAATCTGCAATTGTGCTCCGATTTCGATGAATGATGCCTCTATCAATAGGTGATGAGACCTGTAATTGTCATGCTAACTGGCATTTAGATCGCTCGATTATTTCTACACATTTCGTAGAAAATTAAATTTTATAGAAAATCACCTGAAATATAGACCACAATTGTGGCTGCAATTGTGCTCCAATTTCGATGATTGATGTCTCTATCAATAGGTGTTGAGACTTGTAATTGTCATGCCAACAGGCATTTAGATCGCTCAATTATTTCTACACATTTCGTAGAAAATTCAATTTTATGGAAAATCACCTGGACTATAGACCACTAATTCATAATAAAAAAACAAAAATCTGCGATTGTGCTCCGATTTCGATGAATGATGCCTCTATCAATAGGTGTTGAGACCTGTAATTGTCATGCCAACTGGCATTTAGATCGCTCAATTATATCTACACATTTCGTAGAAAATTCAATTTTATGGAAAATCACCTGGACTATAGACCACTAATTCATAATAAAAAAACAAAAATCTGCAATTGTTCTCCGATTTCAATGATTGATGCTTCTATCAATAGGTGTTGAGACCTGTAATTGTCATGCCAACTGGCAACTAGATCGCTCAATTATTTCTACACATTTCGTAGAAAATTCAATTTTATGGAAAATCACCTGAAATATAGACCACAATTGTGGCTGCAATTGTGCTCCAATTTCGATGATTGATGTCTCTATCAATAGGTGTTGAGACTTGTAATTGTCATGCCAACAGGCATTTAGATCGCTCAATTATTTCTACACATTTCGAAGAAAATTCAATTTTATGGAAAATCACCTGGACTATAGACCACTAATTCATAATAAAAAAAACAAAAATCTGCGATTGTGCCCCGATTTTGATGAATGATGCCTCTATCAATAGGTGTTAAGACCTGTAATTATCATACCAACTGGCATTTAGATCGCTCAATTATATCTACACATTTCGTAGAAAATTCAATTTTATGGAAAATCACCTGGACTATAGACCACTAATTCATAATAAAAAAACAAAAATCTGCAATTGTGCTCCGATTTCAATGATTGATGCCTCTATCAATAGGTGTTGAGACCTGTAATTGTCATGCCAACTGGCAACTAGATCGCTCAATTATTTCTACACATTTCGTAGAAAATTCAATTTTATGGAAAATCACCTGAAATATAGACCACAATTGTGGCTGCAATTGTGCTCCAATTTCGATGATTGATGTATTTATCAATAGGTGTTGAGACTTGTAATTGTCATGCCAACAGGCATTTAGATCGCTCAATTATTTCTACACATTTCGTAAAAAATTCAATTTTATGGAAAATCACCTGGACTATAGACCACTAATTCATAATAAAAAAACAAAAATCTGCGATTGTGCCCCGATTTCGATGAATGATGCCTCTATCAATAGGTGTTAAGACCTGTAATTGTCATACCAACTGGCATTTAGATCGCTCAATTATATCTACACATTTCGTAGAAAATTCAATTTTATGGAAAATCACCTGGACTATAGACCACTAATTCATAATAAAAAAACAAAAATCTGCAATTGTGCTCCGATTTCAATGATTGATGCCTCTATCAATAGGTGTTGAGACCTGTAATTGTCATGCCAACTGGCAACTAGATCGCTCAATTATTTCTACACATTTCGTAGAAAATTCAATTTTATGGAAAATCACCTGAAATATAGACCACAATTGTGGCTGCAATTGTGCTCCAATTTCGATGATTGATGTCTCTATCAATAGGTGTTGAGACTTGTAATTGTCATGCCAACAGGCATTTAGATCGCTCAATTATTTCTACACATTTCGTAGAAAATTCAATTTTATGGAAAATCACCTGGACTATAGACCACTAATTCATAATAAAAAAACAAAAATCTGCAATTGTGCTCCGATTTCGATGAATGATGCCTCTATCAATAGGTGTTGAGACCTGTAATTGTCATGCAAACTGGCAACTAGATCGCTCGATTATTTCTACACATTTCATAGAAAATTCAATTTTATGGAAAATCACCTGGACTATAGACCACTAATTCATAATAAAAAAACAAAAATCTGCGATTGTGCTCCGATTTCGATGAATGATGCCTCTATCAATAGGTGTTGAGACCTGTAATTGTCATGCCAACTGGCATTTAGATCGCTCGATTATTTCTACACATTTCGTAGAAAATTCAATTTTATGGAAAATCACCTGGACTATAGACCACTAATTCATAATAAAAAAAACAAAAATCTGCGATTGTGCCCCGATTTCGATGAATGATGCCTCTATCAATAGGTGTTAAGACCTGTAATTATCATACCAACTGGCATTTAGATCGCTCAATTATATCTACACATTTCGTAGAAAATTCAATTTTATGGAAAATCACCTGGACTATAGATCACTAATTCATAATAAAAAAACAAAAATCTGCGATTGTGCCCCGATTTCGATGAATGATGCCTCTATCAATAGGTGTTAAGACCTGTAATTGTCATACCAACTGGCATTTAGATCGCTCAATTATATCTACACATTTCGTAGAAAATTCAATTTTATGGAAAATCACCTGGACTATAGACCACTAATTCATAATAAAAAAACAAAAATCTGCAATTGTTCTCCGATTTCAATGATTGATGCTTCTATCAATAGGTGTTGAGACCTGTAATTGTCATGCCAACTGGCAACTAGATCGCTCAATTATTTCTACACATTTCGTAGAAAATTCAATTTTATGGAAAATCACCTGAAATATAGACCACAATTGTGGCTGCAATTGTGCTCCAATTTCGATGATTGATGTCTCTATCAATAGGTGTTGAGACTTGTAATTGTCATGCCAACAGGCATTTAGATCGCTCAATTATTTCTACACATTTCGAAGAAAATTCAATTTTATGGAAAATCACCTGGACTATAGACCACTAATTCATAATAAAAAAACAAAAATCTGCGATTGTGCTCCGATTTCGATGAATGATGCCTCTATCAATAGGTGTTGAGACCTGTAATTGTCATGCCAACTGGCATTTAGATCGCTCGATTATTTCTACACATTTCGTAGAAAATTCAATTTTATGGAAAATCACCTGGACTATAGACCACTAATTCATAATAAAAAAACAAAAATCTGCGATTGTGCTCCGATTTCGATGAATGATGCCTCTATCAATAGGTGTTGAGACCTGTAATTGTCATGCCAACTGGCATTTAGATCGCTCGATTATTTCTACACATTTCGTAGAAAATTCAATTTTATGGAAAATCACCTGGACTATAGACCACTAATTCATAATAAAAAAACAAAAATCTGCAATTGTGCTCCGATTTCGATGAATGATGCTTCTATCAATAGGTGTTGAGACCTGTAATTGTCATGCAAACTGGCAACTAGATCGCTCGATTATTTCTACACATTTCTTAGAAAATTCAATTTTATGGAAAATCACCTGGACTATAGACCACTAATTCATAATAAAAAAACAAAAATCTGCAAATATATCAATAGGTGTTGAGACCTGTAATTGTCATGCCAACTGGCAACTATATCGCTCAATTATTTCTACACATTTCGTAGAAAATTCAATTTTATGGAAAATCACCTGAACTATAGACCACAATTGTGGCTGCAATTGTGCTCCAATTTCGATGATTGATGTATTTATCAATAGGTGTTGAGACTTGTAATTGTCATGCCAACAGGCATTTAGATCGCTCAATTATTTCTACACATTTCGTAAAAAATTCAATTTTATGGAAAATCACCTGGACTATAGACCACTAATTCATAATAAAAAAACAAAAATCTGCGATTGTGCCCCGATTTCGATGAATGATGCCTCTATCAATAGGTGTTAAGACCTGTAATTGTCATACCAACTGGCATTTAGATCGCTCAATTATATCTACACATTTCGTAGAAAATTCAATTTTATGGAAAATCACCTGGACTATAGACCACTAATTCATAATAAAAAAACAAAAATCTGCAATTGTGCTCCGATTTCAATGATTGATGCCTCTATCAATAGGTGTTGAGACCTGTAATTGTCATGCCAACTGGCAACTAGATCGCTCAATTATTTCTACACATTTCGTAGAAAATTCAATTTTATGGAAAATCACCTGAAATATAGACCACAATTGTGGCTGCAATTGTGCTCCAATTTCGATGATTGATGTCTCTATCAATAGGTGTTGAGACTTGTAATTGTCATGCCAACAGGCATTTAGATCGCTCAATTATTTCTACACATTTCGTAGAAAATTCAATTTTATGGAAAATCACCCGGACTATAGACCACTAATTCATAATAAAAAAACAAAAATCTGCAATTGTGCTCCGATTTCGATGAATGATGCCTCTATCAATAGGTGTTGAGACCTGTAATTGTCATGCAAACTGGCAACTAGATCGCTCGATTATTTCTACACATTTCATAGAAAATTCAATTTTATGGAAAATCACCTGGACTATAGACCACTAATTCATAATAAAAAAACAAAAATCTGCGATTGTGCTCCGATTTCGATGAATGATGCCTCTATCAATAGGTGTTGAGACCTGTAAT
Organism: Tipula vernalis; assembly: GCA_958295665.1. Lineage (NCBI taxonomy): Eukaryota > Metazoa > Arthropoda > Insecta > Diptera > Tipulidae > Tipula > Tipula vernalis. The sequence continues at coordinate 304,170,690 of OY282560.1, read as the reverse complement.
TGTCATGCCAACTGGCATTTAGATCGCTCGATTATTTCTACACATTTCGTAGAAAATTCAATTTTATGGAAAATCACCTGGACTATAGACCACTAATTCATAATAAAAAAACAAAAATCTGCGATTGTACCCCGATTTCGATGAATGATGCCTCTATCAATAGGTGTTAAGACCTGTAATTGTCATACCAACTGGCATTTAGATCGCTCAATTATATCTACACATTTCGTAGAAAATTCAATTTTATGGAAAATCACCTGGACTATAGACCACTAATTCATAATAAAAAAAACAAAAATCTGCGATTGTGCCCCGATTTCGATGAATGATGCCTCTATCAATAGGTGTTAAGACCTGTAATTATCATACCAACTGGCATTTAGATCGCTCAATTATATCTACACATTTCGTAGAAAATTCAATTTTATGGAAAATCACCTGGACTATAGATTACTAATTCATAATAAAAAAACAAAAATCTGCGATTGTGCCCCGATTTCGATGAATGATGCCTCTATCAATAGGTGTTAAGACCTGTAATTGTCATACCAACTGGCATTTAGATCGCTCAATTATATCTACACATTTCGTAGAAAATTCAATTTTATGGAAAATCACCTGGACTATAGACCACTAATTCATAATAAAAAAACAAAAATCTGCAATTGTTCTCCGATTTCAATGATTGATGCTTCTATCAATAGGTGTTGAGACCTGTAATTGTCATGCCAACTGGCAACTAGATCGCTCAATTATTTCTACACATTTCGTAGAAAATTCAATTTTATGGAAAATCACCTGAAATATAGACCACAATTGTGGCTGCAATTGTGCTCCAATTTCGATGATTGATGTCTCTATCAATAGGTGTTGAGACTTGTAATTGTCATGCCAACAGGCATTTAGATCGCTCAATTATTTCTACACATTTCGAAGAAAATTCAATTTTATGGAAAATCACCTGGACTATAGACCACTAATTCATAATAAAAAAACAAAAATCTGCGATTGTGCTCCGATTTCGATGAATGATGCCTCTATCAATAGGTGTTGAGACCTGTAATTGTCATGCCAACTGGCATTTAGATCGCTCGATTATTTCTACACATTTCGTAGAAAATTCAATTTTATGGAAAATCACCTGGACTATAGACCACTAATTCATAATAAAAAAACAAAAATCTGCAATTGTGCTCCGATTTCGATGAATGATGCCTCTATCAATAGGTGTTGAGACCTGTAATTGTCATGCAAACTGGCAACTAGATCGCTCGATTATTTCTACACATTTCATAGAAAATTCAATTTTATGGAAAATCACCTGGACTATAGACCACTAATTCATAATAAAAAAACAAAAATCTGCGATTGTGCTCCGATTTCGATGAATGATGCCTCATCAATAGGTGTTGAGACCTGTAATTGTCATGCCAACTGGCATTTAGATCGCTCGATTATTTCTACACATTTCGTAGAAAATTCAATTTTATGGAAAATCACCTGGACTATAGACCACTAATTCATAATAAAAAAACAAAAATCTGCAATTGTGCTCCGATTTCGATGAATGATGCTTCTATCAATAGGTGTTGAGACCTGTAATTGTCATGCAAACTGGCAACTAGATCGCTCGATTATTTCTACACATTTCTTAGAAAATTCAATTTTATGGAAAATCACCTGGATTATAGACCACTAATTCATAATAAAAAAACAAAAATCTGCGATTGTGCCCCGATTTCGATGAATGATGCCTCTATCAATAGGTGTTAAGACCTGTAATTGTCATACCAACTGGCATTTAGATCGCTCAATTATATCTACACATTTCGTAGAAAATTCAATTTTATGGAAAATCACCTGGACTATAGACCACTAATTCATAATAAAAAAACAAAAATCTGCAATTGTGCTCCGATTTCAATGATTGATGCCTCTATCAATAGGTGTTGAGACCTGTAATTGTCATGCCAACTGGCAACTAGATCGCTCAATTATTTCTACACATTTCGTAGAAAATTCAATTTTATGGAAAATCACCTGAATTATAGACCACAATTGTGGCTGCAATTGTGCTCCAATTTCGATGATTGATGTCTCTATCAATAGGTGTTGAGACTTGTAATTGTCATGCCAACAGGCATTTAGATCGCTCAATTATTTCTACACATTTCGTAGAAAATTCAATTTTATGGAAAATCACCTGGACTATAGACCACTAATTCATAATAAAAAAACAAAAATCTGCAATTGTGCTCCGATTTCGATGAATGATACCTCTATCAATAGGTGTTGAGACCTGTAATTGTCATGCAAACTGGCAACTAGATCGCTCGATTATTTCTACACATTTCGTAGAAAATTCAATTTTATGGAAAATCACCTGGACTATAGACCACTAATTCATAATAAAAAAACAAAAATCTGCGATTGTGCTCCGATTTCGATGAATGATGCCTCTATCAATAGGTGTTGAGACCTGTAATTGTCATGCCAACTGGCATTTAGATCGCTCGATTATTTCTACACATTTCGTAGAAAATTCAATTTTATGGAAAATCACCTGGACTATAGACCACTAATTCATAATAAAAAAAACAAAAATCTGCAATTGTGCTCCGATTTCAATGATTGATGCCTCTATCAATAGGTGTTGAGACCTGTAATTGTCATGCCAACTGGCAACTAGATCGCTCAATTATTTCTACACATTTAGTAGAAAATTCAATTTTATGGAAAATCACCTGAATTATAGACCACAATTGTGGCTGCAATTGTGCTCCAATTTCGATGATTGATGTCTCTATCAATAGGTGTTGAGACTTGTAATTGTCATGCCAACTGGCAACTAGATCGCTCGATTATTTCTACACATTTCGTAGTAAATTCAATTTTATGGAAAATCACCTGGACTATAGACCACTAATTCATAATAAAAAAACAAAAATCTGCAATTGTGCTCCGATTTCAATGATTAATGCCTCTATTAATAGGTGTTGAGACCTGTAATTGTCATGCCAACTGGCAACTAGATCGCTCAATTATTTCTACACATTTCGTAGAAAATTCAATTTTATGGAAAATCACCTGAAATATAGACCACAATTGAGGCTGCAAATGTGCTCTGATTTTAATGATTGATCTCTCTATCAATAGGTGTAAAGACCTGTAATTGTCTTGGCAACAGGCATTTAGATCGCTCGATTATTTCTACACATTTCGTAGAAAATTCGATTTTATGGAAAATCACCTGAATTATAGACCACAATTGTGGCTGCAATTGTGCTCCAATTTCGATGATTGATGTCTCTATCAATAGGTGTTGAGACTTGTAGTTGTCATGCCAACAGGCATTTAGATCGTTCAATTATTTCTATACATTTCGAAGAAAATTCAATTTTATGGAAAATCACCTGGACTATAGACCACTAATTCATAATAAAAAAACAAAAATCTGCAATTGTGCTCCGATTTCAATGATTAATGCCTCTATTAATAGGTGTTGAGACCTGTAATTGTCATGCCAACTGGCAACTAGATCGCTCAATTATTTCTACACATTTCGTAGAAAATTCAATTTTATGGAAAATCACCTGAAATATAGACCACAATTGAGGCTGCAAATGTGCCCTGATTTTAATGATTGATCTCTCTATCAATAGGTGTAAAGACCTGTAATTGTCTTGGCAACAGGCATTTAGATCGCTCGATTATTTCTACACATTTCGTAGAAAATTCGATTTTATGGAAAATCACCTGAATTATAGACCACAATTGTGGCTGCAAATGTGCTCTGATTTTAATGATTGATCTCTCTATCAATAGGTGTAAAGACCTGTAATTGTCTTGGCAACAGGCATTTAGATCGCTCGATTATTTCTACACATTTCGTAGAAAATTCAATTTTATGGAAAATCACCTGGACTATAGACCACTAATTCATAATAAAAAAACAAAAATCTGCGATTGTGCCCCGATTTCGATGAATGATGCCTCTATCAATAGGTGTTAAGACCTGTAATTGTCATACCAACTGGCATTTAGATCGCTCAATTATATCTACACATTTCGTAGAAAATTCAATTTTATGGAAAATCACCTGGACTATAGACCACTAATTCATAATAAAAAAACAAAAATCTGCAATTGTGCTCCGATTTCAATGATTGATGCCTCTATCAATAGGTGTTGAGACCTGTAATTGTCATGCCAACTGGCAACTAGATCGCTCAATTATTTCTACACATTTAGTAGAAAATTCAATTTTATGGAAAATCACCTGAATTATAGACCACAATTGTGGCTGCAATTGTGCTCCAATTTCGATGATTGATGTCTCTATCAATAGGTGTTGAGACTTGTAATTGTCATGCCAACTGGCAACTAGATCGCTCGATTATTTCTACACATTTCGTAGTAAATTCAATTTTATGGAAAATCACCTGGACTATAGACCACTAATTCATAATAAAAAAACAAAAATCTGCAATTGTGCTCCGATTTCGATGAATGATGCCTCTATCAATAGGTGTTGAGACCTGTAATTGTCATGCCAACTGGCAACTAGATCGCTCAATTATTTCTACACATTTCGTAGAAAATTCAATTTTATGGAAAATCACCTGAAATATAGACCACAATTGAGGCTGCAAATGTGCTCTGATTTTAATGATTGATCTCTCTATCAATAGGTGTAAAGACCTGTAATTGTCTTGGCAACAGGCATTTAGATCGCTCGATTATTTCTACACATTTCGTAGAAAATTCGATTTTATGGAAAATCACCTGAATTATAGACCACAATTGTGGCTGCAATTGTGCTCCAATTTCGATGATTGATGTCTCTATCAATAGGTGTTGAGACTTGTAGTTGTCATGCCAACAGGCATTTAGATCGTTCAATTATTTCTACACATTTCGAAGAAAATTCAATTTTATGGAAAATCACCTGGACTATAGACCACTAATTCATAATAAAAAAACAAAAATCTGCAATTGTGCTCCGATTTCAATGATTAATGCCTCTATTAATAGGTGTTGAGACCTGTAATTGTCATGCCAACTGGCAACTAGATCGCTCAATTATTTCTACACATTTCGAAGAAAATTCAATTTTATGGAAAATCACCTGAATTATAGACCACAATTGTGGCTGCAATTGTGCTCCAATTTCGATGATTGATGTCTCTATCAATAGGTGTTGAGACTTGTAGTTGTCATGCCAACAGGCATTTAGATCGTTCAATTATTTCTACACATTTCGAAGAAAATTCAATTTTATGGAAAATCACCTGGACTATAGACCACTAATTCATAATAAAAAAACAAAAATCTGCAATTGTGCTCCGATTTCAATGATTAATGCCTCTATTAATAGGTGTTGAGACCTGTAATTGTCATGCCAACTGGCAACTAGATCGCTCAATTATTTCTACACATTTCGTAGAAAATTCAATTTTATGGAAAATCACCTGAAATATAGACCACAATTGAGGCTGCAAATGTGCTCTGATTTTAATGATTGATCTCTCTATCAATAGGTGTAAAGACCTGTAATTGTCTTGGCAACAGGCATTTAGATCGCTCGATTATTTCTACACATTTCGTAGAAAATTCGATTTTATGGAAAATCACCTGAATTATAGACCACAATTGTGGCTGCAATTGTGCTCCAATTTCGATGATTGATGTCTCTATCAATAGGTGTTGAGACTTGTAGTTGTCATGCCAACAGGCATTTAGATCGTTCAATTATTTCTACACATTTCGAAGAAAATTCAATTTTATGGAAAATCACCTGGACTATAGACCACTAATTCATAATAAAAAAACAAAAATCTGCAATTGTGCTCCGATTTCAATGATTAATGCCTCTATTAATAGGTGTTGAGACCTGTAATTGTCATGCCAACTGGCAACTAGATCGCTCAATTATTTCTACACATTTCGTAGAAAATTCAATTTTATGGAAAATCACCTGAAATATAGACCACAATTGAGGCTGCAAATGTGCTCTGATTTTAATGACTGATCTCTCTATCAATAGGTGTAAAGACCTGTAATTGTCTTGGCAACAGGCATTTAGATCGCTCGATTATTTCTACACATTTCGTAGAAAATTCGATTTTATGGAAAATCACCTGAATTATAGACCACAATTGTGGCTGCAATTGTGCTCCAATTTCGATGATTGATGTCTCTATCAATAGGTGTTGAGACTTGTAGTTGTCATGCCAACAGGCATTTAGATCGTTCAATTATTTCTACACATTTCGAAGAAAATTCAATTTTATGGAAAATCACCTGGACTATAGACCACTAATTCATAATAAAAAAACAAAAATCTGCAATTGTGCTCCGATTTCGATGAATGATGCCTCTATCAATAGGTGTTGAGACCTGTAATTGTCATGCCAACTGGCAACTAGATCGCTCAATTATTTCTACACATTTCGTAGAAAATTCAATTTTATGGAAAATCACCTGAAATATAGACCACAATTGAGGCTGCAAATGTGCTCTGATTTTAATGATTGATCTCTCTATCAATAGGTGTAAAGACCTGTAATTGTCTTGGCAACAGGCATTTAGATCGCTCGATTATTTCTACACATTTCGTAGAAAATTCGATTTTATGGAAAATCACCTGAATTATAGACCACAATTGTGGCTGCAATTGTGCTCCAATTTCGATGATTGATGTCTCTATCAATAGGTGTTGAGACTTGTAGTTGTCATGCCAACAGGCATTTAGATCGTTCAATTATTTCTACACATTTCGAAGAAAATTCAATTTTATGGAAAATCACCTGGACTATAGACCACTAATTCATAATAAAAAAACAAAAATCTGCAATTGTGCTCCGATTTCAATGATTAATGCCTCTATTAATAGGTGTTGAGACCTGTAATTGTCATGCCAACTGGCAACTAGATCGCTCAATTATTTCTACACATTTCGAAGAAAATTCAATTTTATGGAAAATCACCTGAATTATAGACCACAATTGTGGCTGCAATTGTGCTCCAATTTCGATGATTGATGTCTCTATCAATAGGTGTTGAGACTTGTAGTTGTCATGCCAACAGGCATTTAGATCGTTCAATTATTTCTACACATTTCGAAGAAAATTCAATTTTATGGAAAATCACCTGGACTATAGACCACTAATTCATAATAAAAAAACAAAAATCTGCAATTGTGCTCCGATTTTAATGATTAATGCCTCTATTAATAGGTGTTGAGACCTGTAATTGTCATGCCAACTGGCAACTAGATCGCTCAATTATTTCTACACATTTCGTAGAAAATTCAATTTTATGGAAAATCACCTGGACTATAGACCACAATTGTGGCTGCAATTGTGCTCCAATTTCGATGATTGATGTCTCTATCAATAGGTGTTGAGACCTGTAATTGTCATGCCAACTGGCATTTAGATCGCTCGATTATTTCTACACATTTCGTAGTAAATTCAATTTTATGGAAAATCACATGGACTATAGACCACTAATTCATAATAAAAAAACAAAAATCTGCAATTGTGCTCCGATTTCAATGATTGATGCCTCTATCAATAGGTGTTGAGACCTGTAATTGTCATGCCAACTAGCAACTAGATCGCTCGATTATTTCTACACATTTCGTAGAAAATTCAATTTTATGGAAAATCACCTGGATTATAGACCACTAATTCAAAATAAAAAAACAAAAATCTGCAATTGTGCTCCGATTTCGATGAATGATGCCTCTATCAATAGGTGTTGAGACCTGTAATTGTCATGCCAACTGGCAACTAGATCGCTCAATTATTTCTACACATTTCGTAGAAAATTCAATTTTATGGAAAATCACCTGAAATATAGACCACAATTGAGGCTGCAAATGTGCTCTGATTTTAATGATTGATCTCTCTATCAATAGGTGTAAAGACCTGTAATTGTCTTGGCAACAGGCATTTAGATCGCTCGATTATTTCTACACATTTCGTAGAAAATTCGATTTTATGGAAAATCACCTGGACAATAGACCACTAATTCATAATAAAAAAACAAAAATCTGCAATTGTGCTCCGATTTCAATGATTAATGCCTCTATTAATAGGTGTTGAGACCTGTAATTGTCATGACAACTGGCAACTAGATCGCTCAATTATTTCTACACATTTCGTAGAAAATTCAATTTTATGGAAAATCACCTGGATTATAGACCACAATTGTGGCTGCAATTGTGCTCCAATTTCGATGATTGATGTCTCTATCAATAGGTGTTGAGACTTGTAATTGTCATGCCAACAGGCATTTAGATCGCTCAATTATTTCTACACATTTCGTAGAAAATTCAATTTTATGGAAAATCACCTGGACTATAGACCACTAATTCATAATAAAAAAACAAAAATCTGCAATTGTGCTCCGATTTCGATGAATGATGCCTCTATCAATAGGTGTTAAGACCTGTAATTGTCATGCCAACTGGCAACTAGATCGTTCGATTATTTCTACACATTTCGTAGAAAATTCAATTTTATGGAAAATCACCTGGACTATAGACCACTAATTCATAATAAAAAAACAAAAATCTGCGATTGTGCTCCGATTTCGATGAATGATGCCTCTATCAATAGGTGTTGAGACCTGTAATTGTCATGCCAACTGGCATTTAGATCGCTCGATTATTTCTACACATTTCGTAGAAAATTCAATTTTATGGAAAATCACCTGGACTATAGACCACTAATTCATAATAAAAAAACAAAAATCTGCGATTGTGCTCCGATTTCGATGAATGATGCCTCTATCAATAGGTGTTGAGACCTGTAATTGTCATGCCAACTGGCATTTAGATCGCTCAATTATTTCTACACATTTCGTAGAAAATTCAATTTTATGGAAAACCACCTGGACTATAGACCACTAATTCATAATAAAAAAACAAAAATCTGCAATTGTGCTCCGATTTCAATGATTGATGCCTCTATCAATAGGTGTTGAGACCTGTAATTGTCATGCCAACTGGCAACTAGATCGCTCAATTATTTCTACACATTTCGTAGAAAATTCAATTTTATGGAAAATCACCTGGACTATAGACCACTAATTCATAATAAAAAAACAAAAATCTGCAATTGTGCTCCGATTTCGATAATTGATGCCAGACCTGTAATTGTCATGCCAACTGGCAACTAGATCGCTCAATTATTTCTACACATTTCGTAGAAAATTCAATTTTATGGAAAATCACCTGAAATATAGACCACAATTGTGGCTGCAATTGTGCTCCAATTTCGATGATTGATGTCTCTATCAATAGGTGTTGAGACTTGTAATTGTCATGCCAACAGGCATTTAGATCGCTCAATTATTTCTACACATTTCGTAGAAAATTCAATTTTATGGAAAATCACCTGAAATATAGACCACAATTGTGGCTGCAATTGTGCTCCGATTTCAATGATTGATGCCTCTATCAATAGGTGTTGAGACCTGTAATTGTCATGCCAACTAGCAACTAGATCGCTCAATTATTTCTACACATTTCGTAGAAAATTCAATATTATGGCAAATCACCTGGACTATAGACCACTAATTCATAATAAAAAAACAAAAATCTGCGATTGTGCTCCGATTTCGATGAATGATGCTTCTATCAATAGGTGTTGAGACCTGTAATTGTCATGCCAACTGGCATTTAGATCGCTCAATTATATCTACAAATTTCGTAGAAAATTCAATTTTATGGAAAATCACCTGAACTATATACCACAATTGTGGCTGCAATTGTGCTCCAATTTCGATGATTGATGTCTCTATCAATAGGTGTTGAGACCTGTAATTGTCATGTTAACAGGCATTTAGATCGCTCAATTATTTCTACACATTTCGTAGAAAATTCAATTTTATGGAAAATCACCTGGATTATAGACCACTAAATCATAATAAAAAAACAAAAATTTGCAATTGGGCTCCGATTTCGATGAATGGTGCCTCTATCAATAGGTGTTAAGACCTGTAATTGTCATGCCAACTGGCAACTAGATCGTTCGATTATTTCTACACATTTCGTAGAAAATTCAATTTTATGGAAAATCACCTGGACTATAGACCACTAATTCATAATAAAAAAACAAAAATCTGCGATTGTGCTCCGATTTCGATGAATGATGCCTCTATCAATAGGTGTTGAGACCTGTAATTGTCATGCCAACTGGCATTTAGATCGCTCGATTATTTCTACACATTTCGTAGAAAATTCAATTTTATGGAAAATCACCTGGACTATAGACCACTAATTCATAATAAAAAAACAAAAATCTGCAATTGTGCTCCGATTTCGTTGATTGATGCCTCTATCAATAGGTGTTGAGACCTGTAATTGTCATGCCAACTGGCAACTAGATCGCTCAATTATTTCTACACATTTCGTAGAAAATTCAATTTTATGGAAAATCACCTGAATTATAGACCACAATTGTGGCTGCAATTGTGCTCCAATTTCGATGATTGATGTCTCTATCAATAGGTGTTGAGACCTGTAATTGTCATGTTAACAGGCATTTAGATCGCTCAATTATTTCTACACATTTCGTAGAAAATTCAATTTTATGGAAAATCACCTGGATTATAGACCACTAATTCATAATAAAAAAACAAAAATTTGCAATTGGGCTCCGATTTCGATGAATGATGCCTCTATCAATAGGTGTTGAGACCTGTAATTGTCATGCTAACTGGCATTTAGATGGCTCGATTATTTCTACACATTTCGTAGAAAATTCAATTTTATGGAAAATCACCTGAAATATAGACCACAATTGTGGCTGCAAATGTGCTCTGATTTTAATGATTGATCTCTCTATCAATAGGTGTAAAGACCTGTAATTGTCTAGTTAACAGGCATTTAGATCGCTCGATTATTTCTACACATTTCGTAGAAAATTCAATTTTATTGAAAATCACCTGGACTATAGACTACTAATTCATAATAAAAAAACAAAAATCTGCAATTGTGCTCCGATTTTAATGATTGATGCCTCTATCAATAGGTGTTGAGACCTGTAATTGTCATGCCAACTGGCAACTAGATCGCTCAATTATTTCTACACATTTCGTAGAAAATTCAATTTTATGGAAAATCACCTGAATTATAGACCACAATTGTGGCTGCAATTGTGCTCCAATTTCGATGATTGATGTCTCTATCAATAGGTGTTGAGACTTGTAATTGTCATGCCAACTGGCATTTAGATCGCTCGATTATTTCTACACATTTCGTAGAAAATTCAATTTTATGGAAAATCACCTGGACTATAGACCACTAATTCATAATAAAAAAACAAAAATCTGCAATTGTGCTCCGATTTCGTTGATTGATGCCTCTATCAATAGGTGTTGAGACCTGTAATTGTCATGCCAACTGGCAACTAGATCGCTCAATTATTTCTACACATTTCGTAGAAAATTCAATTTTATGGAAAATCACCTGGACTATAGACCACTAATTCATAATAAAAAAACAAAAATCTGCGATTGTGCTCCGATTTCGATGAATGATGCCTCTATCAATAGGTGTTGAGACCTGTAATTGTCATGCCAACTGGCATTTAGATCGCTCGATTATATCTACACATTTCGTAGAAAATTCAATTTTATGGAAAATCACCTGGACTATAGACCACTAATTCATAATAAAAAAACAAAAATCTGCAATTGTGCTCAGATTTCGTTGATTAATGCCTCTATCAATAGGTGTTGAGACCTGTAATTGTCATGCCAACTGCCAACTAGATCGCTCAATTATTTCTACACATTTCGTAGAAAATTCAATTTTATGGAAAATCACCTGAATTATAGACCACAATTGTGGCTGCAATTGTGCTCCAATTTCGATGATTGATGTCTCTATCAATAGGTGTTGAGACCTGTAATTGTCATGTTAACAGGCATTTAGATCGCTCAATTATTTCTACACATTTCGTAGAAAATTCAATTTTATGGAAAATCACCTGGATTATAGACCACTAATTCATAATAAAAAAACAAAAATTTGCAATTGGGCTCCGATTTCGATGAATGATGCCTCTATCAATAGGTGTTGAGACCTGTAATTGTCATGCTAACTGGCATTTAGATCGCTCAATTATTTCTACACATTTCGTAGAAAATTCAATTTTATGGAAAATCACCTGAAATATAGACCACAATTGTGGCTGCAAATGTGCTCTGATTTTAATGATTGATCTCTCTATCAATAGGTGTAAAGACCTGTAATTGTCTTGTTAACAGGCATTTAGATCGCTCGATTATTTCTACACATTTCGTAGAAAATTCAATTTTATTGAAAATCACCTGGACTATAGACTACTAATTCATAATAAAAAAACAAAAATCTGCAATTGTGCTCCGATTTCAATGATTGATGCCTCTATCAATAGGTGTTGAGACCTGTAATTGTCATGCCAACTGGCAACTAGATCGCTCAATTATTTCTACACATTTCGTAGAAAATTCAATTTTATGGAAAATCACCTGAATTATAGACCACAATTGTGGCTGCAATTGTGCTCCAATTTCGATGATTGATGTCTCTATCAATAGGTGTTAAGACTTGTAATTGTCATGCCAACTGGCATTTAGATCGCTCAATTATTTCTACACATTTCGTAGAAAATTCAATTTTATGGAAAATCACCTGGACTATAGACCACTAATTCATAATAAAAAAACAAAAATCTGCAATTGTGCTCCAAATTCGTTGATTGATGCGTCTATCAATAGGTGTTGAGACCTGTAATTGTCATGCCAACTGGCAACTAGATCGCTCAATTATTTCCACACATTTCGTAGAAAATTCAATTTTATGGAAAATCACCAGAATTATAGACCACAATTGTGGCTGCAATTGTGCTCCAATTTCGATGATTGATGTCTCTATCCATAGGTGTTAAGACTTGTAATTGTCATGCCAACTGGCATTTAGATCGCTCAATTATTTCTACACATTTCGTAGAAAATTCAATTTTATGGAAAATCACCTGGATTATAGACCACTAATTCATAATAAAAAAACAAAAATTTGCAATTGTGCTCCGATTTCGATGAATGATGCCTCTATGCCTCTATCAATAGGTGTTGAGACCTGTAATTGTCATGCCAACTGGCATTTAGATCGCTCGATTATTTCTACACATTTCGTAGAAAATTCAATTTTATGGAAAATCACCTGGATTATAGACCACTAATTAATAATAAAAAATAAAAATCAGCAATTGTGCTCCGATTTCGATAATTGATGCCTCTATCAATAGGTGTTAAGAGCTGTAACTGTGATGCCAACAGGCATTTAGATCGCTCGATTATTTCTACACATTTCGTAGAAAATTCAATTTTATGGAAAATCACCTGGATTATAGACCACTAATTCATAATAAAAAACAAAAATCAGCAATTGTGCTCCGATTTCGATGAATGATGCCTCTATCAATAGGTGTTAAGAGCTGTAACTGTGATGCCAACAGGCATTTAGATCGCTCGATTATTTCTACACATTTCGTAGAAAATTCAATTTTATGGAAAATCACCTGGACTATATAGACCACTAATTCATAATAAAAAAACAAAAATCTGCAATTGTGCTCCGATTTCGATGAATGATGCCTCTATCAATAGGTGTTGAGACCTGTAATTGTCATGCCAACTGGCATTTAGATCGCTCTATTATTTCTACACATTTCGTAGAAAATTCAATTTTATGGAAAATCACCTGGATTATAGACCACTAATTCATAATAAAAAACAAAAATCAGCAATTGTGCTCCGATTTCGATGAATGAGGCCTCTATCAATAGGTATTAAGAGCTGTAACTGTGATGCCAACTGGCATTTAGATCGCTCGATTATTTCTACACATTTCGTAGAAAATTCAATTTTATGGAAAATCACCTGGACTATAGACCACTAATTCATAATAAAAAAACAAAAATCTGCAATTGTGCTCCGATTTCGATGAATGATGCTTCTATCAATAGGTGTTGAGACCTGTAATTGTCATGCCAACTGGCATTTAGATCGCTCGATTATTTCTACACATTTCGTAGAAAATTCAATTTTATGGAAAATCACCTGGATTATAGACCACTAATTCATAATAAAAAAACAAAAATCTGCAATTGTGCTCCGATTTCGATGAATGATGCTTCTATCAATAGGTGTTGAGACCTGTAATTGTCATGCCAACTGGCATTTAGATCGCTCGATTATTTCTACACATTTCGTAGAAAATTCAATTTTATGGAAAATCACCTGGATTATAGACCACTAATTCATAATAAAAAAACAAAAATCTGCAATTGTGCTCCGATTTCGATGAATGATGCCTCTATCAATAGGTGTTGAGACCTGTAATTGTCATGCTAACTGGCATTTAGATCGCTCGATTATTTCTACACATTTCGTAGAAAATTCAATTTTATGGAAAATCACCTGAAATATAGACCACAATTGTGGCTGCAAATGTGCTCTGATTTTAATGATTGATCTCTCTATCAATAGGTGTAAAGACCTGTTTTTGTCTTGTTAACAGGCATTGATATCGCTCGATTATTTCTACACATTTCGTAGAAAATTCAATTTTATGGAAAATCACCTGGACTATAGACCACTAATTCATAATAAAAAAACAAAAATCTGCAATTGTGCTCCGATTTCGATGAATGATGCCTCTATCAATAGGTGTTGAGACCTGTAATTGTCATGCCAACTGGCATTTAGATCGCTCGATTATTTCTACACATTTCGTAGAAAATTCAATTTTATGGAAAATCACCTGGATTATAGACCACTAATTCATAATAAAAAAACAAAAATCTGCAATTGTGCTCCGATTTCGATGAATGATGCCTCTATCAATAGGTGTTGAGACCTGTAATTGTCATGCTAACTGGCATTTAGATCGCTCGATTATTTCTACACATTTCGTAGAAAATTCAATTTTATGGAAAATCACCTGAAATATAGACCACAATTGTGGCTGCAAATGTGCTCTGATTTTATTGATTGATCTCTCTATCAATAGGTGTAAAGACCTGTTTTTGTCTTGTTAACAGGCATTGATATCGCTCGATTATTTCTACACATTTCGTAGAAAATTCAATTTTATGGAAAATCACCTGGACTATAGACCACTAATTCATAATAAAAAAACAAAAATCTGCAATTGTGCTCCGATTTCGATGAATGATGCCTCTATCAATAGGTGTTGAGACCTGTAATTATCATGCTAACTGGCATTTAGATCGCTCGATTATTTCTACACATTTCGTAGAAAATTCAATTTTATGGAAAATCACCTGAAATATAGACCACAATTGTGGCTGCAAATGTGCTCTGATTTTAATGATTGATCTCTCTATCAATAGGTGTAAAGACCTGTTTTTGTTTTGTTAACAGGCATTGATATCGCTCGATTATTTCTACACATTTCGTAGAAAATTCAATTTTATTGAAAATCACCTGGATTATAGACCACTAATTCATAATAAAAAAACAAAAATCTGCAATTGTGCTCCGATGTCGATGAATGATGCCTCTATCAATAGGTGTTGAGACCTGTAATTGTCATGCCAACTGGCATTTAGATCGCTCGATTATTTTTACACATTTCGTAGAAAATTCAATTTTATGGAAAATCACCTGGACTATATAGACCACTAATTCATAATAAAAAAACAAAAATCTGCAATTGTGCTCCGATTTCGATGAATGATGCCTCTATCAATAGGTGTTGAGACCTGTAATTGTCATGCCAACTGGCATTTAGATCGCTCGATTATTTCTACACATTTCGTAGAAAATTCAATTTAGACCACTAATTCATAATAAAAAAACAAAAATCTGCAATTGTGCTCCGATTTCGATGAATGATGCCTCTATCAATAGGTGTTGAGACCTGTAATTGTCATGCCAACTGGCATTTAGATCGCTCGATTATTTCTACACATTTCGTAGAAAATTCAATTTTATGGAAAATCACCTGGATTATAGACCACTAATTCATAATAAAAAAACAAAAATCTGCAATTGTGCTCCGATTTCGATGAATGATGCCTCTATCAATAGGTGTTGAGACCTGTAATTGTCATGCCAACTGACATTTAGATCGCTCGATTATTTCTACACATTTCGTAGAAAATTCAATTTTATGGAAAATCACCTGGATTATAGACCACTAATTCATAATAAAAAAACAAAAATCTGCAATTGTGCTCCGATGTCGATGAATGATGCCTCTATCAATAGGTGTTGAGACCTGTAATTGTCATGCCAACTGGCATTTAGATCGCTCGATTATTTCTACACATTTCGTAGAAAATTCAATTTTATGGAAAATCACCTGGACTATAGACGACTAATTCATAATAAAAAAACAAAAATCTGCAATTGTGCTCCGATTTCGATGAATGATGCCTCTATCAATAGGTGTTGAGACCTGTAATTGTCATGCCAACTGGCATTTAGATCGCTCGATTATTTCTACACATTTCGTAGAAAATTCAATTTTATGGAAAATCACCTGGACTATAGACCACTAATTCATAATAAAAAAACAAAAATCTGCAATTGTGCTCCGATTTCGATGAATGATGCCTCTATCAATAGGTGTTGAGACCTGTAATTGTCATGCTAACTGGCATTTAGATCGCTCGATTATTTCTACACATTTCGTAAAAAATTCAATTTTATGGAAAATCACCTGAAATATAGACCACAATTGTGGCTGCAAATGTGCTCTGATTTTAATGATTGATCTCTCTATCAATAGGTGTAAAGACCTGTTTTTGTCTTGTTAACAGGCATTGATATCGCTCGATTATTTCTACACATTTCGTAGAAAATTCAATTTTATTGAAAATCACCTGGATTATAGACCACTAATTCATATTAAAAAAACAAAAATCTGCAATTGTGCTCCGATGTCGATGAATGATGCCTCTATCAATAGGTGTTGAGACCTGTAATTGTCATGCCAACTGGCATTTAGATCGCTCGATTATTTCTACACATTTCGTAGAAAATTCAATTTTATGGAAAATCACCTGGACTATAGACCACTAATTCATAATAAAAAAACAAAAATCTGCAATTGTGCTCCGATTTCGATGAATGATGCCTCTATCAATAGGTGTTGAGACCTGTAATTGTCATGCCAACTGGCATTTAGATCGCTCGATTATTTCTACACATTTCGTAGAAAATTCAATTTTATGGAAAATCACGTGGACTATAGACCACTAATTCATAATAAAAAAACAAAAATCTGCAATTGTGCTCCGATTTCGATGAATGATGACTCTATCAATAGGTGTTGAGACCTGTAATTGTCATGCCAACTGGCATTTAGATCGCTCGATTATTTCTACACATTTCGTAGAAAATTCAATTTTATGGAAAATCACCTGAATTATAGACCACTAATTCATAATAAAAAAACAAAAATCTGCAATTGTGCTCCGATGTCGATGAATGATGCCTCTATCAATAGGTGTTGAGACCTGTAATTGTCATGCCAACTGGCATTTAGATCGCTCGATTATTTCTACACATTTCGTAGAAAATTCAATTTTATGAAAAATCACCTGGACTATAGACCACTAATTCATAATAAAAAAACAAAAATCTGCAATTGTGCTCCGATTTCGATGAATGATGCCACTATCAATAGGTGTTGAGACCTGTAATTGTCATGCCAACTGGCATTTAGATCGCTCGATTATTTCTACACATTTCGTAGAAAATTCAATTTTATGGAAAATCACCTGGATTATAGACCACTAATTCATAATAAAAAAACAAAAATCTGCAATTGTGCTCCGATTTCGATGAATGATGCTTCTATCAATAGGTGTTGAGACCTGTAATTGTCATGCCAACTGGCATTTAGATCGCTCGATTATTTCTACACATTTCGTAGAAAATTCAATTTTATGGAAAATCACCTGGATTATAGACCACTAATTCATAATAAAAAAACAAAAATCTGCAATTGTGCTCCGATTTCGATGAATGATGCCTCTATCAATAGGTGTTGAGACCTGTAATTGTCATGCCAACTGGCATTTAGATCGCTCGATTATTTCTACACATTTCGTAGAAAATTCAATTTTATGGAAAATCACCTGGATTATAGACCACTAATTCATAATAAAAAAACAAAAATCTGCAATTGTGCTCCGATTTCGATGAATGATGCCTCTATCAATAGGTGTTGAGACCTGTAATTGTCATGCCAACTGGCATTTAGATCGCTCGATTATTTCTACACATTTCGTAGAAAATTCAATTTTATGGAAAATCACCTGGACTATAGACCACTAATTCATAATAAAAAAACAAAAATCTGCAATTGTGCTCCGATTTCGATGAATGATGCCTCTATCAATAGGTGTTGAGACCTGTAATTGTCATGCCAACTGGCATTTAGATCGCTCGATTATTTCTACACATTTCGTAGAAAATTCAATTTTATGGAAAATCACCTGGATTATAGACCACTAATTCATAATAAAAAAACAAAAATCTGCAATTGTGCTCCGATGTCGATGAATGATGCCTCTATCAATAGGTGTTGAGACCTGTAATTGTCATGCCAACTGGCATTTAGATCGCTCGATTATTTCTACACATTTCGTAGAAAATTCAATTTTATGGAAAATCACCTGGATTATAGACCACTAATTCATAATAAAAAAACAAAAATCTGCAATTGTGCTCCGATTTCGATGAATGATGCTTCTATCAATAGGTGTTGAGACCTGTAATTGTCATGCCAACTGGCATTTAGATCGCTCGATTATTTCTACACATTTCGTAGAAAATTCAATTTTATGGAAAATCACCTGGATTATAGACCACTAATTCATAATAAAAAAACAAAAATCTGCAATTGTGCTCCGATTTCGATGAATGATGCCTCTATCAATAGGTGTTGAGACCTGTAATTGTCATGCCAACTGGCATTTAGATCGCTCGATTATTTCTACACATTTCGTAGAAAATTCAATTTTATGGAAAATCACCTGGATTATAGACCACTAATTCATAATAAAAAAACAAAAATCTGCAATTGTGCTCCGATTTCGATGAATGATGCCTCTATCAATAGGTGTTGAGACCTGTAATTGTCATGCCAACTGGCATTTAGATCGCTCGATTATTTCTACACATTTCGTAGAAAATTCAATTTTATGGAAAATCACCTGGACTATAGACCACTAATTCATAATAAAAAAACAAAAATCTGCAATTGTGCTCCGATTTCGATGAATGATGCCTCTATCAATAGGTGTTGAGACCTGTAATTGTCATGCCAACTGGCATTTAGATCGCTCGATTATTTCTACACATTTCGTAGAAAATTCAATTTTATGGAAAATCACCTGGATTATAGACCACTAATTCATAATAAAAAAACAAAAATCTGCAATTGTGCTCCGATTTCGATGAATGATGCTTCTATCAATAGGTGTTGAGACCTGTAATTGTCATGCCAGCTGGCATTTAGATCGCTCGATTATTTCTACACATTTCGTAGAAAATTCAATTTTATGGAAAATCACCTGG
Source organism: Tipula vernalis (assembly GCA_958295665.1). Lineage (NCBI taxonomy): Eukaryota > Metazoa > Arthropoda > Insecta > Diptera > Tipulidae > Tipula > Tipula vernalis. The sequence goes on along the minus strand of OY282560.1, from coordinate 304,151,073 downwards.
ACTATAGACCACTAATTCATAATAAAAAAACAAAAATCTGCAATTGTGTTCCGATTTCGATGAATGATGCCTCTATCAATAGGTGTTGAGACCTGTAATTGTCATGCTAACTGGCATTTAGATCGCTCGATTATTTCTACACATTTCGTAGAAAATTCAATTTTATGGAAAATCACCTGGACTATAGACCACTAATTCATAATAAAAAACAAAAATCTGCAATTGTGCTCCGATTTGGATAAATGATGCCTCTATCAATAGGTGTTAAGACCTGTAATTGTCATGCCAACTGGCATTTAGATCGCTCGATTATTACTACACATTTCGTAGAAAATTCGATTTTATGGAAAATCACCTGGACTATAGACCACTAATTCATAATAAAAAAACAAAAATCAGCAATTGTGCTCCGATTTCAATGATTGATGCCTCTATCAATAGGTGTTGAGACCTGTAATTGTCATGCCAACTGGCATTTAGATCGCTCAATTATTTCTACACATTTCGTAGAAAATTCAATTTTATGGAAAATCACCTGAACTATAGACCACTAATTCATAATAAAAAAACAAAAATCTGCAATTGTGCTCCGATTTCGATGAATGATGCCTCTATCAATAGGTGTTGAGACCTGTAATTGTCATGCCAACTGGCAACTAGATCGCTCAATTATTTCTACACATTTCGTAGAAAATTCAATTTTATGGAAAATCACCTGGACTATAGACCACTAATTCATAATAAAAAAACAAAAATCTGCAATTGTGCTCCGATTTCGATGAATGATGCCTCTATCAATAGGTGTTGAGACCTGTAATTGTCATGCCAACTGGCATTTAGATCGCTCGATTATTTCTACACATTTCGTAGAAAATTCAATTTTATGGAAAATCACCTAGACTATAGACCACTAATTCATAATAAAAAAACAAAAATTTGCAATTGTGCTCCGATTTCGATGAATGATGCCTATATCAATAGGTGTTGAGACCTGTAATTGTCATGCCAACTGGCATTTAGATCGCTCGATTATTTCTACACATTTCGTAGAAAATTCAATTTTATGGAAAATCACCTGGACTATAGACCACTAATTCATAATAAAAAAACAAAAATCTGCAATTGTGCTCCGATGTCGATGAATGATGCCTCTATCAATAGGTGTTGAGACCTGTAATTGTCATGCCAACTGGCATTTAGATCGCTCGATTATTTCTACACATTTCGTAGAAAATTCAATTTTATGGAAAATCACCTGGACTATAGACCACTAATTCATAATAAAAAAACAAAAATCTGCAATTGTGCTCCGATTTCGATGAATGATGCCTGTATCAATAGGTGTTGAGACCTGTAATTGTCATGCCAACTGGCATTTAGATCGCTCGATTATTTCTACACATTTCGTAGAAAATTCAATTTTATGGAAAATCACCTGGATTATAGACCACTAATTCATAATAAAAAACAAAAATCTGCAATTGTGCTCCAATGTCGATGAATGATGCCTCTATCAATAGGTGTTGAGACCTGTAATTGTCATGCCAACTGGCATTTAGATCGCTCTATTATTTCTACACATTTCGTAGAAAATTCAATTTTATGGAAAATCACCTGAACTATAGACCACTAATTCATAATAAAAAAAACAAAAATCTGCAATTGTGCTCCGATTTCGATGAATGATGCCTCTATCAATAGGTGTTGAGACCTGTAATTGTCATGCCAACTGGCATTTAGATCGCTCGATTATTTCTATACATTTCGTAGAAAATTCAATTTTATGGAAAATCACCTGGACTATAGACCACTAATTCATAATAAAAAAACAAAAATCTGCAATTGTGCTCCGATTTCGATGAATGATGCCTCTATCAATAGGTGTTGAGACCTGTAATTGTCATGCCAACTGGCATTTAGATCGCTCGATTATTTCTACACATTTCGTAGAAAATTCAATTTTATGGAAAATCACCTGGATTATAGACCACTAATTCATAATAAAAAAACAAAAATCTGCAATTGAGCTCCGATGTCGATGAATGATGCCTCTATCAATAGGTGTTGAGACCTGTAATTGTCATGCCAACTGGCATTTAGATCGCTCGATTATTTCTACACATTTCGTAGAAAATTCAATTTTATGGAAAATCACCTGGACTATAGACCACTTATTCATAATAAAAAAACAAAAATCAGCAATTGTGCTCCGATTTCGATGAATGATGCCTCTATCAATAGGTGTTGAGACCTGTAATTGTCATGCCAACTGGCATTTAGATCGCTCGATTATTTCTACACATTTCGTAGAAAATTCAATTTTATGGAAAATCACCTGGATTATAGACCACTAATTCATAATAAAAAACAAAAATCAGCAATTGTGCTCCGATTTCGATGAATGATGCCTCTATCAATAGGTGTTGAGACCTGTAATTGTCATGCTAACTGCATTTAGATCGCTCGATTATTTCTACACATTTCGTAGAAAATTCAATTTTATGGAAAATCACCTGAAATATAGACCACAATTGTGGCTGCAAATGTGCTCTGATTTTAATGATTGATCTCTCTATCAATAGGTGTAAAGACCTGTTTTGTCTTGTTAACAGGCATTGATATCGCTCGATTATTTCTACACATTTCGTAGAAAATTCAATTTTATGGAAAATCACCTGGACTATAGACCACTAATTCATAATAAAAAAACAAAAATCTGCAATTGTGCTCCGATGTCGATGAATGATGTCTCTATCAATAGGTGTTGAGACCTGTAATGTCATGCCAACTGGCATTTAGATCGCTCGATTATTTCTACACATTTCGTAGAAAATTCAATTTTATGGAAAATCACCTGGACTATAGACCACTAATTCATAATAAAAAAACAAAAATCTGCAATTGTGCTCCGATTTCGATGAATGATGCCTCTATCAATAGGTGTTGAGACCTGTAATTGTCATGCCAACTGGCATTTAGATCGCTCGATTATTTCTACACATTTCGTAGAAAATTCAATTTATGGAAAATCACCTGGACTATAGACCACTAATTCATAATAAAAAAACAAAAATCTGCAATTGTGCTCCGATTTCGATGAATGATGCCTCTATCAATAGGTGTTGAGACCTGTAATTGTCATGCCAACTGGCATTTAGATCGCTCGATTATTTCTATACATTTCGTAGAAAATTCAATTTTATGGAAAATCACCTGGACTATAGACCACTAATTCATAATAAAAAAACAAAAATCTGCAATTGTGCTCCGATGTCGATGAATGATGCCTCTATCAATAGGTGTTGAGACCTGTAATTGTCATGCCAACTGGCATTTAGATCGCTCGATTATTTCTACACATTTCGTAGAAAATTCAATTTTATGGAAAATCACCTGGACTATAGACCACTAATTCATAATAAAAAAAACAAAAATCAGCAATTGTGCTCCGATTTCGATGAATGATGCCTCTATCAATAGGTGTTGAGACCTGTAATTGTCATGCCAACTGGCATTTAGATCGCTCGATTATTTCTACACATTTCGTAGAAAATTCAATTTTATGGAAAATCACCTGGATTATAGACCACTAATTCATAATAAAAAACAAAAATCAGCAATTGTGCTCCGATTTCGATGAATGATGCCTCTATCAATAGGTGTTGAGACCTGTAATTGTCATGCTAACTGGCATTTAGATCGCTCGATTATTTCTACACATTTCGTAGAAAATTCAATTTTATGGAAAATCACCTGAAATATAGACCACAATTGTGGCTGCAAATGTGCTCTGATTTTAATGATTGATCTCTCTATCAATAGGTGTAAAGACCTGTTTTGTCTTTTTAACAGGCATTGATATCGCTCAATTATTTCTACACATTTCGTAGAAAATTCAATTTTATTGAAAATCACCTGGATTATAGACCACTAATTCATAATAAAAAAACAAAAATCTGCAATTGTGCTCCGATGTCGATGAATGATGCCTCTATCAATAGGTGTTGAGACCTGTAATTGTCATGCCAACTGGCATTTAGATCGCTCGATTATTTCTACACATTTCGTAGAAAATTCAATTTTATGGAAAATCACCTGGATTATAGACCACTAATTCATAATAAAAAAACAAAAATCTGCAATTGTGCTCCGATTTCGATGAATGATGCTTCTATCAATAGGTGTTGAGACCTGTAATTGTCATGCCAACTGGCATTTAGATCGCTCGATTATTTCTACACATTTCGTAGAAAATTCAATTTTATGGAAAATCACCTGGATTATAGACCACTAATTCATAATAAAAAAACAAAAATCTGCAATTGTGCTCCGATTTCGATGAATGATGCCTCTATCAATAGGTGTTGAGACCTGTAATTGTCATGCCAACTGGCATTTAGATCGCTCGATTATTTCTACACATTTCGTAGAAAATTCAATTTTATGGAAAATCACCTGGATTATAGACCACTAATTCATAATAAAAAACAAAAATCAGCAATTGTGCTCCGATTTCGATGAATGATGCCTCTATCAATAGGTGTTGAGACCTGTAATTGTCATGCTAACTGGCATTTAGATCGCTCGATTATTTCTACACATTTCGTAGAAAATTCAATTTTATGGAAAATCACCTGAAATATAGACCACAATTGTGGCTGCAAATGTGCTCTGATTTTAATGATTGATCTCTCTATCAATAGGTGTAAAGACCTGTTTTTGTCTTGTTAACAGGCATTGATATCGCTCGATTATTTCTACACATTTCGCAGAAAATTCAATTTTATTGAAAATCACCTGGATTATAGACCACTAATTCATAATAAAAAAACAAAAATCTGCAATTGTGCTCCGATGTCGATGAATGATGCCTCTATCAATAGGTGTTGAGACCTGTAATTGTCATGCCAACTGGCATTTAGATCGCTCGATTATTTCTACACATATCGTAGAAAATTCAATTTTATGGAAAATCACCTGGATTATAGACCACTAATTCATAATAAAAAAACAAAAATCTGCAATTGTGCTCCGATGTCGATGAATGATGCCTCTATCAATAGGTGTTGAGACCTGTAATTGTCATGCCAACTGGCATTTAGATCGCTCGATTATTTCTACACATTTCGTAGAAAATTCAATTTTATGGAAAATCACCTGGATTATAGACCACTAATTCATAATAAAAAAACAAAAATCTGCAATTGTGCTCCGATTTCGATGAATGATGCTTCTATCAATAGGTGTTGAGACCTGTAATTGTCATGCCAACTGGCATTTAGATCGCTCGATTATTTCTACACATTTCGTAGAAAATTCAATTTTATGGAAAATCACCTGGATTATAGACCACTAATTCATAATAAAAAAACAAAAATCTGCAATTGTGCTCCGATTTCGATGAATGATGCCTCTATCAATAGGTGTTGAGACCTGTAATTGTCATGCCAACTGGCATTTAGATCGCTCGATTATTTCTACACATTTCGTAGAAAATTCAATTTTATGGAAAATCACCTGGATTATAGACCACTAATTCATAAAAAAAAACAAAAATCAGCAATTGTGCTCCGATTTCGATGAATGATGCCTCTATCAATAGGTGTTGAGACCTGTAATTGTCATGCTAACTGGCATTTAGATCGCTCGATTATTTCTACACATTTTGTAGAAAATTCAATTTTATGGAAAATCACCTGAAATATAGACCACAATTGTGGCTGCAAATGTGCTCTGATTTTAATGATTGATCTCTCTATCAATAGGTGTAAAGACCTGTTTTTGTCTTGTTAACAGGCATTGATATCGCTCGATTATTTCTACACATTTCGTAGAAAATTCAATTTTATTGAAAATCACCTGGATTATAGACCACTAATTCATAATAAAAAAACAAAAATCTGCAATTGTGCTCCGATGTCGATGAATGATGCCTCTATCAATAGGTGTTGAGACCTGTAATTGTCATGCAAACTGGCATTTAGATCGCTCGATTATTTCCGATTTCGATGAATGATGCCTCTATCAATAGGTGTTGAGACCTGTAATTGTCATGCTAACTGGCATTTAGATCGCTCGATTATTTCTACACATTTCGTAGAAAATTCAATTTTATGGAAAATCACCTGAAATATAGACCACAATTGTGGCTGCAAATGTGCTCTGATTTTAATGATTGATCTCTCTATCAATAGGTGTAAAGACCTGTTTTTGTCATGTTAACAGGCATTGATATCGCTCGATTATTTCTACACATTTCGTAGAAAATTCAATTTTATTGAAAATCACCTGGATTATAGACCACTAATTCATAATAAAAAAACAAAAATCAGCAATTGTGCTCCGATTTCGATGAATGATGCCTCTATCAATAGGTGTTAAGAGCTGTAACTGTGATGCCAACAGGCATTTAGATCGCTCGATTATTTCTAAACATTTCGTAGAAAATTCAATTTTATGGAAAATCACCTGGACTATAGACCACTAATTCATAATAAAAAAACAAAAATCAGCAATTGTGCTCCGATTTCGATGAATGATGCCTCTATCAATAGGTGTTAAGAGCTGTAACTGTGATGCCAACAGGCATTTAGATCGCTCGATTATTTCTACACATTTCGTAGAAAATTCAATTTTATGGAAAATCACCTGGACTATAGACCACTAATTCATAATAAAAAAACAAAAATCAGCAATTGTGCTCCGATTTCGATGAATGATGCCTCTATCAATAGGTGTTAAGAGCTGTTACTGTGATGCCAACAGGCATTTAGATCGCTCGATTATTTCTACACATTTCGTAGAAAATTCAATTTTATGGAAAATCACCTGGATTATAGACCACTAATTCATAATAAAAAAACAAAAAACCGCAATTGTGCTCCGATTTCGATGAATGATGCCTCTATCAATAGGTGTTGAGACCTGTAATTGTCATGCCAACTGGCATTTAGATCGCTTGATTATTTCTACACATTTCGTAGAAAATTCAATTTTATTGAAAATCACCTGGATTATAGACCACTAATTCATAATAAAAAAACAAAAATCTGCAATTGTGCTCCGATGTCGATGAATGATGCCTCTATCAATAGGTGTTGAGACCTGTAATTGTCATGCTAACTGGCATTTAGATCGCTCGATTATTTCTACACATTTCGTAGAAAATTCAATTTTATGGAAAATCACCTGAAATATAGACCACAATTGTGGCTGCAAATGTGCTCTGATTTTAATGATTGATCTCTCTATCAATAGGTGTAAAGACCTTTTTTTGTCTTGTTAACAGGCATTGATATCGCTCGATTATTTCTACACATTTCGTAGAAAATTCAATTTTATTGAAAATCACATGGATTATAGACCACTAATTCATAATAAAAAAACAAAAATCTGCAATTGTGCTCCGATGTCGATGAATGATGCCTCTATCAATAGGTGTTGAGACCTGTAATTGTCATGCCAACTGGCATTTAGATCGCTCGATTATTTCTACACATTTCGTAGAAAATTCAATTTTATGGAAAATCACCTGGACTATAGACCACTAATTCATAATAAAAAAACAAAAATCTGCAATTGTGCTCCGATTTCGATGAATTATGCCTCTATCAATAGGTGTTGAGACCTGTAATTGTCATGCCAACTGCCATTTAGGTCGCTCGATTATTTCTACACATTTCGTAGAAAATTCAATTTTATGGAAAATCACCTGGACTATAGACCACTAATTCATAATAAAAAAACAAAAATCTGCAATTGTGCTCCGATGTCGATGAATGATGCCTCTATCAATAGGTGTTGAGACCTGTAATTGTCATGCCAACTGGCATTTAGATCGCTCGATTATTTCTACACATTTCGTAGAAAATTCAATTTTATGGAAAATCACCTGGATTATAGACCACTAATTCATAATAAAAAAACAAAAATCTGCAATTGTGCTCCGATTTCGATGAATGATGCCTCTATCAATAGGTGTTGAGACCTGTAATTGTCATGCCAACTGGCATTTAGATCGCTCTATTATTTCTACACATTTCGTAGAAAATTCAATTTTATGGAAAATCACCTGGACTATAGACCACTAATTCATAATAAAAAAACAAAAATCTGCAATTGTGCTCCGATGTCGATGAATGATGCCTCTATCAATAGGTGTTGAGACCTGTAATTGTCATGCCAACTGGCATTTAGATCGCTCGATTATTTCTACACATTTCGTAGAAAATTCAATTTTATGGAAAATCACCTGGATTATAGACCACTAATTCATAATAAAAAAACAAAAATCTGCAATTGTGCTCCGATTTCGATGAATGATGCCTCTATCAATAGGTGTTGAGACCTGTAATTGTCATGCTAACTGGCATTTAGATCGCTCGATTATTTCTACACATTTCGTAGAAAATTCAATTTTATGGAAAATCACCTGAAATATAGACCACAATTGTGGCTGCAAATGTGCTCTGATTTTAATGATTGATCTCTCTATCAATAGGTGTAAAGACCTGTTTTTGTCTTGTTAACAGGCATTGATATCGCTCGATTATTTCTACACATTTCGTAGAAAATTCAATTTTATTGAAAATCACCTGGATTATAGACCACTAATTCATAATAAAAAAACAAAAATCAGCAATTGTGCTCCGATTTCGATGAATGATGCCTCTATCAATAGGTGTTAAGAGCTGTAACTGTGATGCCAACAGGCATTTAGATCGCTCGATTATTTCTACACATTTCGTAGAAAATTCAATTTTATGGAAAATCACCTGGATTATAGACCACTAATTCATAATAAAAAAACAAAAATCTGCAATTGTGCTCCGATTTCGATGAATGATGCCTCTATCAATAGGTGTTGAGACCTGTAATTGTCATGCTAACTGGCATTTAGATCGCTCGATTATTTCTACACATTTCGTAGAAAATTCAATTTTATGGAAAATCACCTGAAATATAGACCACAATTGTGGCTGCAAATGTGCTCTGATTTTAATGATTGATCTCTCTATCAATAGGTGTAAAGACCTGTAATTGTCTTGTTAACAGGCATTGATATCGCTCGATTATTTCTACACATTTCGTAGAAAATTCAATTTTATTGAAAATCACCTGGATTATAGACCACTAATTCATAATAAAAAAACAAAAATCAGCAATTGTGCTCCGATTTCGATGAATGATGCCTCTATCAATAGGTGTTAAGAGCTGTAACTGTGATGCCAACTGGCATTTAGATCGCTCAATTATTTCTACACATTTCGTAGAAAATTCAATTTTATGGAAAATCACCTGGATTATAGACCACTAATTCATAATAAAAAAACAAAAATCAGCAATTGTGCTCCGATTTCGATGAATGATGCCTCTATCAATAGGTGTTGAGACCTGTAATTGTCATGCCAACTGGCATTTAGATCGCTCGATTATTTCTACACATTTCGTAGAAAATTCAATTTTATGGAAAATCACCTGGATTATAGACCACTAATTCATAATAAAAAAACAAAAATCTGCAATTGTGCTCCGATTTCGATGAATGATGCCTCTATCAATAGGTGTTGAGACCTGTAATTGTCATGCTAACTGGCATTTAGATCGCTCGATTATTTCTACACATTTCGTAGAAAATTCAATTTTATGGAAAATCACCTGAAATATAGACCACAATTGTGGCTGCAAATGTGCTCTGATTTTAATGATTGATCTCTCTATCAATAGGTGTAAAGACCTGTTTTTGTCATGTTAACAGGCATTGATATCGCTCGATTATTTCTACACATTTCGTAGAAAATTCAATTTTATTGAAAATCACCTGGATTATAGACCACTAATTCATAATAAAAAAACAAAAATCAGCAATTGTGCTCCGATTTCGATGAATGATGCCTCTATCAATAGGTGTTAAGAGCTGTAACTGTGATGCCAACAGGCATTTAGATCGCTCGATTATTTCTACACATTTCGTAGAAAATTCAATTTTATGGAAAATCACCTGGATTATAGACCACTAATTCATAATAAAAAAACAAAAATCTGCAATTGTGCTCCGATTTCGATGAATGATGCCTCTATCAATAGGTGTTGAGACCTGTAATTGTCATGCCAACTGGCATTTAGATCGCTCGATTATTTCTACACATTTCGTAGAAAATTCAATTTTATGGAAAATCACCTGGATTATAGACCACTAATTCATAATAAAAAACAAAAATCAGCAATTGTGCTCCGATTTCGATGAATGATGCCTCTATCAATAGGTGTTGAGACCTGTAATTGTCATGCTAACTGGCATTTAGATCGCTCGATTATTTCTACACATTTCGTAGAAAATTCAATTTTATGGAAAATCACCTGAAATATAGACCACAATTGTGGCTGCAAATGTGCTCTGATTTTAATGATTGATCTCTCTATCAATAGGTGTAAAGACCTGTAATTGTCTTGTTAACAGGCATTGATATCGCTCGATTATTTCTTCACATTTCGTAGAAAATTCAATTTTATTGAAAATCACCTGGATTATAGACCACTAATTCATAATAAAAAAACAAAAATCAGCAATTGTGCTCCGATTTCGATGAATGATGCCTCTATCAATAGGTGTTAAGAGCTGTAACTGTGATGCCAACAGGCATTTAGATCGCTCGATTATTTCTACACATTTCGTAGAAAATTCAATTTTATGGAAAATCACCTGGATTATAGACCACTAATTCATAATAAAAAAACAAAAATCTGCAATTGTGCTCCGATTTCGATGAATGATGCCTCTATCAATAGGTGTTGAGACCTGTAATTGTCATGCCAACTGGCATTTAGATCGCTCGATTATTTCTACACATTTCGTAGAAAATTCAATTTTATGGAAAATCACCTGGATTATAGACCACTAATTCATAATAAAAAAACAAAAATCTGCAATTGTGCTCCGATTTCGATGAATGATGCCTCTATCAATAGGTGTTGAGACCTGTAATTGTCATGCTAACTGGCATTTAGATCGCTCGATTATTTCTACACATTTTGTAGAAAATTCAATTTTATGGAAAATCACCTGAAATATAGACCACAATTGTGGCTGCAAATGTGCTCTGATTTTAATGATTGATCTCTCTATCAATAGGTGTAAAGACCTGTAATTGTCTTGTTAACAGGCATTGATATCGCTCGATTATTTCTACACATTTCGTAGAAAATTCAATTTTATTGAAAATCACCTGGATTATAGACCACTAATTCATAATAAAAAAACAAAAATCAGCAATTGTGCTCCGATTTCGATGAATGATGCCTCTATCAATGGGTGTTAAGAGCTGTAACTGTGATGCCAACTGGCATTTAGATCGCTCGATTATTTCTACACATTTCGTAGAAAATTCAATTTTATGGAAAATCACCTGGATTATAGACCACTAATTCATAATAAAAAAACAAAAATCAGCAATTGTGCTCCGATTTCGATGAATGATGCCTCTATCAATAGGTGTTGAGACCTGTAATTGTCATGCCAACTGGCATTTAGATCGCTCGATTATTTCTACACATTTCGTAGAAAATTCAATTTTATGGAAAATCACCTGGATTATAGACCACTAATTCATAATAAAAAAAGAAAAATCTGCAATTGTGCTCCGATTTCGATGAATGATGCCTCTATCAATAGGTGTTGAGACCTGTAATTGTCATGCTAACTGGCATTTAGATCGCTCGATTATTTCTACACATTTTGTAGAAAATTCAATTTTATGGAAAATCACCTGAAATATAGACCACAATTGGGGCTGCAAATGTGCTCTGATTTTAATGATTGATCTCTCTATCAATAGGTGTAAAGACCTGTTTTTGTCTTGTTAACAGGCATTGATATCGCTCGATTATTTCTACACATTTCGTAGAAAATTCAATTTTATTGAAAATCACCTGGATTATAGACCACTAATTCATAATAAAAAAACAAAAATCAGCAATTGTGCTCCGATTTCGATGAATGATGCCTCTATCAATAGGTGTTAAGGGCTGTAACTGTGATGCCAACAGGCATTTAGATCGCTCGATTATTTCTACACATTTCGTAGAAAATTCAATTTTATGGAAAATCACCTGGATTATAGACCACTAATTCATAATAAAAAAACAAAAATCTGCAATTGTGCTCCGATTTCGATGAATGATGCCTCTATCAATAGGTGTTGAGACCTGTAATTGTCATGCCAACTGGCATTTAGATCGCTCGATTATTTCTACACATTTCGTAGAAAATTCAATTTTATGGAAAATCACCTGGATTATAGACCACTAATTCATAATAAAAAACAAAAATCAGCAATTGTGCTCCGATTTCGATGAATGATGCCTCTATCAATAGGTGTTGAGACCTGTAATTGTCATGCTAACTGGCATTTAGATCGCTCGATTATTTCTACACATTTCGTAGAAAATTCAATTTTATGGAAAATCACCTGAAATATAGACCACAATTGTGGCTGCAAATGTGCTCTGATTTTAATGATTGATCTCTCTATCAATAGGTGTAAAGACCTGTTTTTGTTTTGTAAACAGGCATAGATATCGCTCGATTATTTCTACACATTTCGTAGAAAATTCAATTTTATTGAAAATCACCTGGATTATAGACCACTAATTCATAATAAAAAAACAAAAATCTGCAATTGTGCTCCGATGTCGATGAATGATGCCTCTATCAATAGGTGTTGAGACCTGTAATTGTCATGCCAACTGGCATTGATATCGCTCGATTATTTCTACACATTTCGTAGAAAATTCAATTTTATGGAAAATCACCTGGACTATAGACCACTAATTCATAATAAAAAAACAAAAATCTGCAATTGTGCTCCGATGTCGATGAATGATGCCTCTATCAATAGGTGTTGAGACCTGTAATTGTCATGCCAACTGGCATTTAGATCGCTCGATTATTTCTACACATTTCGTAGAAAATTCAATTTTATGGAAAATCACCTGGACTATAGACCACTAATTCATAATAAAAAAACAAAAATCTGCAATTGTGCTCCGATTTCGATGAATGATGCCTCTATCAATAGGTGTTGAGACCTGTAATTGTCATGCCAACTGGCATTTAGATCGCTCGATTATTTCTACACATTTCGTAGAAAATTCAATTTTATGGAAAATCACCTGGATTATAGACCACTAATTCATAATAAAAAAACAAAAATCTGCAATTGTGCTCCGATTTCGATGAATGATGCCTCTATCAATAGGTGTTGAGACCTGTAATTGTCATGCTAACTGGCATTTAGATCGCTCGATTATTTCTACACATTTTGTAGAAAATTCAATTTTATGGAAAATCACCTGAAATATAGACCACAATTGTGGCTGCAAATGTGCTCTGATTTTAATGATTGATCTCTCTATCAATAGGTGTAAAGACCTGTTTTTGTCTTGTTAACAGGCATTGATATCGCTCGATTATTTCTACACATTTCGTAGAAAATTCAATTTTATTGAAAATCACCTGGATTATAGACCACTAATTCATAATAAAAAAACAAAAATCAGCAATTGTGCTCCGATTTCGATGAATGATGCCTCTATCAATAGGTGTTAAGAGCTGTAACTGTGATGCCAACAGGCATTTAGATCGCTCGATTATTTCTACACATTTCGTAGAAAATTCAATTTTATGGAAAATCACCTGGATTATAGACCACTAATTCATAATAAAAAAACAAAAATCAGCAATTGTGCTCCGATTTCGATGAATGATGCCTCTATCAATAGGTGTTGAGACCTGTAATTGTCATGCCTACTGGCATTTAGATCGCTCGATTATTTCTACACATTTCGTAGAAAATTCAATTTTATGGAAAATCACCTGGATTATAGACCACCAATTCATAATAAAAAAAACAAAAATCTGCAATTGTGCTCCGATTTCGATGAATGATGCCTCTATCAATAGGTGTTGAGACCTGTAATTGTCATGCCAACTGGCATTTAGATCGCTCGATTATTTCTACACATTTCGTAGAAAATTCAATTTTATGGAAAATCACCTGGATTATAGACCACTAATTCATAATAAAAAACAAAAATCAGCAATTGTGCTCCGATTTCGATGAATGATGCCTCTATCAATAGGTGTTGAGACCTGTAATTGTCATGCTAACTGGCATTTAGATCGCTCGATTATTTCTACACATTTTGTAGAAAATTCAATTTTATGGAAAATCACCTGAAATATAGACCACAATTGTGGCTGCAAATGTGCTCTGATTTTAATGATTGATCTCTCTATCAATAGGTGTAAAGACCTGTTTTTGTCTTGTTAACAGGCATTGATATCGCTCGATTATTTCTACACATTTCGTAGAAAATTCAATTTTATTGAAAATCACCTGGATTATAGACCACTAATTCATAATAAAAAAACAAAAATCTGCAATTGTGCTCCGATTTCGATGAATGATGCCTCTATCAATAGGTGTTAAGAGCTGTAACTGTGATGCCAACAGGCATTTAGATCGCTCGATTATTTCTACACATTTCGTAGAAAATTCAATTTTATGGAAAATCACCTGGACTATAGACCACTAATTCATAATAAAAAAACAAAAATCTGCAATTGTGCTCCGATTTCGATGAATGATGCCTCTATCAATAGGTGTTGAGACCTGTAATTGTCATGCCAACTGGCATTTAGATCGCTCGATTATTTCTACACATTTCGTAGAAAATTCAATTTTATGGAAAATCACCTGGACTATAGACCACTAATTCATAATAAAAAAACAAAAATCTGCAATTGTGCTCCGATGTCGATGAATGATGCCTCTATCAATAGGTGTTGAGACCTGTAATTGTCATGCCAACTGGCATTTAGATCGCTCGATTATTTCTACACATTTCGTAGAAAATTCAATTTTATGGAAAATCACCTGGACTATAGACCACTAATTCATAATAAAAAAACAAAAATCTGCAATTGTGCTCCGATTTCGATGAATGATGCCTCTATCAATAGGTGTTGAGACCTGTAATTGTCATGCCAACTGGCATTTAGATCGCTCGATTATTTCTACACATTTCGTAGAAAATTCAATTTTATGGAAAATCACCTGGATTATAGACCACTAATTCATAATAAAAAAACAAAAATCTGCAATTGTGCTCCGATTTCGATGAATGATGCCTCTATCAATAGGTGTTGAGACCTGTAATTGTCATGCTAACTGGCATTTAGATCGCTCGATTATTTCTACACATTTTGTAGAAAATTCAATTTTATGGAAAATCACCTGAAATATAGACCACAATTGTGGCTGCAAATGTGCTCTGATTTTAATGATTGATCTCTCTATCAATAGGTGTAAAGACCTGTTTTTGTCTTGTTAACAGGCATTGATATCGCTCGATTATTTCTACACATTTCGTAGAAAATTCAATTTTATTGAAAATCACCTGGATTATAGACCACTAATTCATAATAAAAAAACAAAAATCAGCAATTGTGCTCCGATTTCGATGAATGATGCCTCTATCAATAGGTGTTAAGAGCTGTAATTGTGATGCCAACAGGCATTTAGATCGCTCGATTATTTCTACACATTTCGTAGAAAATTCAATTTTATGGAAAATCACCTGGATTATAGACCACTAATTCATAATAAAAAAACAAAAATCAGCAATTGTGCTCCGATTTCGATGAATGATGCCTCTATCAATAGGTGTTGAGACCTGTAATTGTCATGCCTACTGGCATTTAGATCGCTCGATTATTTCTACACATTTCGTAGAAAATTCAATTTTATGGAAAATCACCTGGATTATAGACCACCAATTCATAATAAAAAAAACAAAAATCTGCAATTGTGCTCCGATTTCGATGAATGATGCCTCTATCAATAGGTGTTGAGACCTGTAATTGTCATGCCAACTGGCATTTAGATCGCTCGATTATTTCTACACATTTCGTAGAAAATTCAATTTTATGGAAAATCACCTGGATTATAGACCACTAATTCATAATAAAAAACAAAAATCAGCAATTGTGCTCCGATTTCGATGAATGATGCCTCTATCAATAGGTGTTGAGACCTGTAATTGTCATGCTAACTGGCATTTAGATCGCTCGATTATTTCTACACATTTCGTAGAAAATTCAATTTTATGGAAAATCACCTGAAATATAGACCACAATTGTGGCTGCAAATGTGCTCTGATTTTAATGATTGATCTCTCTATCAATAGGTGTAAAGACCTGTTTTTGTCTTGTTAACAGGCATTGATATCGCTCGATTATTTCTACACATTTCGTAGAAAATTCAATTTTATTGAAAATCACCTGGATTATAGACCACTAATTCATAATAAAAAAACAAAAATCAGCAATTGTGCTCCGATTTCGATGAATGATGCCTCTATCAATAGGTGTTAAGAGCTGTAATTGTGATGCCAACAGGCATTTAGATCGCTCGATTATTTCTACACATTTCGTAGAAAATTCAATTTTATGGAAAATCACCTGGATTATAGACCACTAATTCATAATAAAAAAACAAAAATCAGCAATTGTGCTCCGATTTCGATGAATGATGCCTCTATCAATAGGTGTTGAGACCTGTAATTGTCATGCCTACTGGCATTTAGATCGCTCGATTATTTCTACACATTTCGTAGAAAATTCAATTTTATGGAAAATCACCTGGATTATAGACCACCAATTCATAATAAAAAAAACAAAAATCTGCAATTGTGCTCCGATTTCGATGAATGATGCCTCTATCAATAGGTGTTGAGACCTGTAATTGTCATGCCAACTGGCATTTAGATCGCTCGATTATTTCTACACATTTCGTAGAAAATTCAATTTTATGGAAAATCACCTGGATTATAGACCACTAATTCATAATAAAAAACAAAAATCAGCAATTGTGCTCCGATTTCGATGAATGATGCCTCTATCAATAGGTGTTGAGACCTGTAATTGTCATGCTAACTGGCATTTAGATCGCTCGATTATTTCTACACATTTCGTAGAAAATTCAATTTTATGGAAAATCACCTGAAATATAGACCACAATTGTGGCTGCAAATGTGCTCTGATTTTAATGATTGATCTCTCTATCAATAGGTGTAAAGACCTGTTTTTGTCTTGTTAACAGGCATTGATATCGCTCGATTATTTCTACACATTTCGTAGAAAATTCAA
Organism: Tipula vernalis; assembly: GCA_958295665.1. Lineage (NCBI taxonomy): Eukaryota > Metazoa > Arthropoda > Insecta > Diptera > Tipulidae > Tipula > Tipula vernalis. The sequence goes on along the minus strand of OY282560.1, from coordinate 304,133,864 downwards.
TTTTATTGAAAATCACCTGGATCATAGACCACTAATTCATAATAAAAAAACAAAAATCAGCAATTGTGCTCCGATTTCGATGAATGATGCCTCTATCAATAGGTGTTAGGAGCTGTAACTGTGATGCCAACAGGCATTTAGATCGCTCGATTATTTCTACACATTTCGTAGAAAATTCAATTTTATGGAAAATCACCTGGACTATAGACCACTAATTCATAATAAAAAAACAAAAATCTGCAATTGTGCTCCGATTTCGATGAATGATGCTTCTATCAATAGGTGTTGAGACCTGTAATTGTCATGCCAACTGGCATTTAGATCGCTCGATTATTTCTACACATTTCGTAGAAAATTCAATTTTATGGAAAATCACCTGTGTTATAGACCACTAATTCATAATAAAAAACAAAAATCAGCAATTGTGCTCCGATTTCGATGAATGATGCCTCTATCAATAGGTGTTAAGAGCTGTAACTGTGATGCCAACAGGCATTTAGATCGCTTGATTATTTCTACACATTTCGTAGAAAATTCAATTTTATGGAAAATCACCTGGACTATAGACCACTAATTCATAATAAAAAAACAAAAATCTGCAATTGTGCTCCGATTTCGATGAATGATGCTTCTATCAATAGGTGTTGAGACCTGTAATTGTCATGCCAACTGGCATTTAGATCGCTCGATTATTTCTACACATTTCGTAGAAAATTCAATTTTATGGAAAATCACCTGGGTTATAGACCACTAATTCATAATAAAAAACAAAAATCAGCAATTGTGCTCCGATTTCGATGAATGTTGCCTCTATCAATAGGTGTTAAGAGCTGTAACTGTGATGCCAACAGGCATTTAGATCGCTCGATTATTTCTACACATTTCGTAGAAAATTCAATTTTATGGAAAATCACCTGGACTATAGACCAATAATTCATAATAAAAAAACAAAAATCTGCAATTGTGCTCCGATTTCGATGAATGATGCTTCTATCAATAGGTGTTGAGACCTGTAATTGTCATGCCAACTGGCATTTAGATCGCTCGATTATTTCTACACATTTCGTAGAAAATTCAATTTTATGGAAAATCACCTGGATTATAGACCACTAATTCATAATAAAAAAACAAAAATCTGCAATTGTGCTCCGATTTCGATGAATGATGCCTCTATCAATAGGTGTTGAGACCTGTAATTGTCATGCCAACTGGCATTTAGATCGCTCGATTATTTCTACACATTTCGTAGAAAATTCAATTTTATGGAAAATCACCTGGATTATAGACCACTAATTCATAATAAAAAAACAAAAATCTGCAATTGTGCTCCGATTTCGATGAATGATGCCTCTACACTGAAAAAAATAATTCAATGAATCCCTTTCATTAAATTTTTCGGAAGAAAAATTCTTTGAACCAATGAATTTATTAACTGGTCACATTAATTCTAAAATAAACACGATTATAAATTAATAACCGGATCGTCAATTCAATTAATAGACTTTTATTGACCAATTTCTCGTTGATATCTTGAAATGTAGGCAAGTTAATAAAAGTTTTAACAACTTTATAAACTAAGTTAATAAGAAAAAACTAGTAAAAACCAGTTTATTCCATTTGAGAAATGATTATTGGATTAAATATACGTATTTAAATGATTTTCTGAAAGAATAATTCATTGAATCGATAAACTATTTAATTGTTTTAAAATTGCTGTTATTCAATCGTGATTGGGCATTAACACTTTATTGTTTTAGAACTTATTTCTTAAATTATATAAAAACTTTATTCATTCATCGAAAATAATATTTATATAAAATTTCCAAACAAATTGTCTGGTGGTAATGGTGTTCTAGACCGAAATTCAGAGTGAGAATTTGAATGAGGTTTTAACCTGATTTCGAATTTGTTCTTAATTATTCCCTAAATTAATCTTTCATTCGTAGGCAGCGACCAGAGTAAACGCGAAAAGCGATGCGAATCGAGAGGCTATACGGGACTACAAGCAAATTACCACAACACTCTAGAGAATCTATAACATATTGCTTAGGTCTGTGTTTCTTGTTTGCGTTTCATGTATTCGTCTTAGCGTCCTGCTTGATTCTCCTCTCTTTTCGCTGAGCTCTGGTTGCTTCAGTATTTTACAGTCGCAATTCAACGAGGCCAGACTGTTCCCATTATGTAGCCTATATTTCAAAAATATCATCTATTTCGTTTTGTGATTACAGGAAAGAAAATTACAATCATGCAGTAGGCATTCGGTTTCTCACTTGTTATTAAGAGAATAGCGACTATTATCAGAGCCTTCTAGAGTATAGAGCCATAATCTTAATGACGTATTTTTTAGAAGCTTTTTTAGTGGCATAACTTTTCACTGATTCCCATAGGGATCCATAGTAAAAATGGTTTTTTTAGCTTCAAGTTTTTCAATGAAAAAAGCAAAAATATTATAATATGTTTATATAAAAGTTTTCTACATATCTTTAACAACAATATACAAGAAGGACATATTGGTATTAAATAAATATTAATTGCAGAAATATTAAAATTAAATTATTTCTAAAATATATTTGTTCGAACTTTCATTTTGAAAAATACATCAAAGTTGGCTCAGACAAATTAAAATAATACTTGCTAAATTTATCTTTAGTTTTACTAGTGTACGTAAGATGTCTAAATAGTTACAGAAAAATACGAAAAAAGTTATTTAATCCCAAAATTAACAAACGTTCCTATATTTTGTGAATTTGTTTTGCTTTTCCTACAATTTTTGAACTTGAAATTTCCCCAGGTGGTAATTTTTGGTACGATTTTTCCAAATTTTTACGGCCATCACTGCCATCTATGTAATGTATATTGACTTAATGACCAACGAATCGTAGTAAGCTTTTATTTTAATTTGACCAGAATGCTGTTGTTATGAAATTTTTCTTATATTTTGGTTTAAATAAATCAATTATTACAAGAAAATGAAAACGATTTACTTCAACGAAATTCATATATGTTGAAATTCAAACATTTATGAAAGTATTTCAGAAATTATAATTAAGAATTTGTAACGTTTTCATTTAAAAATTTGTCTTAGGAAAAAAAGTGATTTCTCATATGTTTTGTGTGTTTTACTATGAAAAGTTCCGTTTTTTCCTCGTTTCTAATTCCCTTATAAAAGCTCAGATTTTTTGATTATGGCTCTATAAAATACAGGGGGTTCTGCTATTATGTAACCCAAGACAAGTTGTTAGAAGTGGAAAGGTATTTTTTTGAATAATTGAACTTCATTTTAATAGATAAAAAATAGTTTGTACACTTGTTTTATTTTATAAAAAAATCCATTTCAATCTTTTATTCAGAATCCATGGATTAAACCAGAGCACCCTGTATTATATAGAGCCATAATCAAAAAATCTGAGCTTTTATAAGGGAATTAGAAACGCGGAAAAAACGGAACTTTTCATAGTAAAACACACAAAACATATGGGAAATCACTTTTTTTCCTAAGACAAATTTTTAAATGAAAACGTTACAAATTCTTAATTATTATTTCTGAAATACTTTCATAAATGTTTGAATTTCAACATACATGAATATCGTTTAAGTAAATCGTTTTCATTTTCTTGTAATAATTGATTTATTTAAACAAAAATATAAAGAAAAATTCATAACAACAACATTCTGGTCAAATTAAAATACAAGCTAACTATGATTCGTTTGGTTATTAAGTCAATATACATTACATAGATGGCAGTGATGGCCGTAAAAATTTGGAAAAATCGTACCAAAACTTACCACCTGGGGAAATTTCAAGTTCAAAAATTGTAGGAAAAGCAAAACCAATTCACAAAATATAGGAACGTGTGATAATTTTGCGATTAAATAATTTTTTTTCGTATTTTTCTGTGACCATTTTAGACATCTTACGTACACTAGTAAAACTAAAGATAAATTTAGCAAGTATTATTTTAATTTGTCTGAGCCAACTTTGATATATTTTTCAAAATGAAAGTTCGAAAAACATATTTTAGAAATAATTTAATTTTAATATTTCTGCAATTAATATTTACTTAATACCAATATGGCCTTCTTGTATATTGTTCTTAAAGATATGTAGAAAACTTTTATATAAACATTTTATAACATTTTTGCTTTTTTCATTGAAAAACTTGAAGCTAAAAAACACCATTTTTACTATGGATTCCTATGGAAATCAGTGAAAAGTTATGCCACTAAAAAAGATTATAAAAAATACGTCATTAAGATTATGGCTCTATAATCTAGAAGGCTCTGATTAAACCTGTAACGCATATAAATGAAATAAATATTTCATTCTCCAGTCAGTTCAAATTTCATTTAAAATAAATAAAAGTTTCTTTCTTGATATACATAATAAACAAAATTATAAACTAACGCAGCAAACGGCGCAGTGGTTAAAGCTGCAGCGGTTGGATCGGGAGGTACCGGGTTCGAATCCCTATAGAGGCGATATGCAAAAGGAATTTTTCATCAACTGATTTCGATCGGTGATGAAGATGAACACATCTATGAGCCCCTGTTGAGAGTGCGGAATCCATGGGCCGACCCACCTTTCATGTCAGCACACACAGGTGGTTTAAACGAAAACGGGTCTATAGCCGTACGTCCTCGATTTAGCTACTACTGCGTTAAGATAGGGCGTAAAAAGCGAATTGTGAAAGAGTTGGGGAGTGCCTAGAGCCCCAGAAAAGATTGCAGATATAGAAACAAACAAACAATTATAAACTAAATACATTTTTTAATGGCTTAATTTATTTGTTGATTTAAATCAATTCAAATCTATTATTACATTGTGGCAATGAATTAGTTATTTAAATTAATAAATATAGATGTTGTATCAATAATTTTGTTTCAAAATATTTGTATGATTAATTAACTAATTCATTAATAATATAAACCATAGCATAACATTTCGTGAAACTTCTATTAAATTGGTACATTGATTCGATAAAAAATTGTAAGATCAACCAAATTGTTTACAAAATGATAATTTTATGTTCGTTGAATTAATTAAAAAATTTATTAAATGTTTTGACAAAAAAATATGAATAGTTACATTGTATATATTAATTTGTTAGCTTTTAAGAAATGATATTCTAAACTAATAACATTGAGTTTATTCTATCAATCAACAAAGTTTAAGGATCCAAATTATTAAAAAATTCATTGCAACAATAATCTTTTTTATTGAATATGCGTACGTTTTTTTTTCAGTGTATCAATAGGTGTTGAGACCTGTAATTGTCATGCCAACTGGCATTTAGATCGCTCGATTATTTCTACACATTTCGTAGAAAATTCAATTTTATGGAAAATCACCTGAAATATAGACCACAATTGTGGCTGCAAATGTGCTCTGATTTTAATGATTGATCTCTCTATCAATAGGTGTAAAGACCTGTTTTTGTCTTGTTAACAGGCATTGATATCGCTCGATTATTTCTACACATTTCGTAGAAAATTCAATTTTATGGAAAATCACCTGGATTATAGACCACTAATTCATAATAAAAAAACAAAAATCTGCAATTGTGCTCCGATGTCGATGAATGATGCCTCTATCAATAGGTGTTGAGACCTGTAATTGTCATGCCAACTGGCATTTAGATCGCTCGATTATTTCTACACATTTCGTAGAAAATTCAATTTTATGGAAAATCACCTGGACTATAGACCACTAATTCATAATAAAAAAACAAAAATCTGCAATTGTGCTCCGATTTCGATGAATGATGCTTCTATCAATAGGTGTTAAGAGCTGTAACTGTGATGCCAACAGGCATTTAGATCGCTCGATTATTTCTACACATTTCGTAGAAAATTCAATTTTATGGAAAATCACCTGGATTATAGACCACTAATTCATAATAAAAAAACAAAAATCAGCAATTGTGCTCCGATTTCGATGAATGATGCCTCTATCAATAGGTGTTGAGACCTGTAATTGTCATGCCAACTGGCATTTAGATCGCTCGATTATTTCTACACATTTCGTAGAAAATTCAATTTTATGGAAAATCACCTGGATTATAGACCACTAATTCATAATAAAAAACAAAAATCAGCAATTGTGCTCCGATTTCGATGAATGATGCCTCTATCAATAGGTGTTAAGAGCTGTAACTGTGATGCCAACAGGCATTTAGATCGCTCGATTATTTCTACACATTTCGTAAAAAATTCAATTTTATGGAAAATCACCTGGACTATAGACCACTAATTCATAATAAAAAAACAAAAATCTGCAATTGTGCTCCGATTTCGATGAATGATGCTTCTATCAATAGGTGTTGAGACCTGTAATTGTCATGCCAACTGGCATTTAGATCGCTCGATTATTTCTACACATTTCGTAGAAAATTCAATTTTATGGAAAATCACCTGTGTTATAGACCACTAATTCATAATAAAAAACAAAAATCAGCAATTGTTTTCCGATTTCGATGAATGATGCCTCTATCAATAGGTGTTAAGAGCTGTAACTGTGATGCCAACAGGCATTTAGATCGCTCGATTATTTCTACACATTTCGTAGAAAATTCAATTTTATGGAAAATCACCTGGACTATAGACCAATAATTCATAATAAAAAAACAAAAATCTGCAATTGTGCTCCGATTTCGATGAATGATGCTTCTATCAATAGGTGTTGAGACCTGTAATTGTCATGCCAACTGACATTTAGATCGCTCGATTATTTCTACACATTTCGTAGAAAATTCAATTTTATGGAAAATCACCTGGGTTATAGACCACTAATTCATAATAAAAAACAAAAATCAGCAATTGTGCTCCGATTTCGATGAATGATGCCTCTATCAATAGGTGTTAAGAGCTGTAACTGTGATGCCAACAGGCATTTAGATCGCTCGATTATTTCTACACATTTCGTAGAAAATTCAATTTTATGGAAAATCACCTGGACTATAGACCAATAATTCATAATAAAAAAACAAAAATCTGCGCTTGTGCTCCGATTTCGATGAATGATGCTTCTATCAATAGGTGTTGAGACCTGTAATTGTCATGCCAACTGGCATTTAGATCGCCCGATTATTTCTACACATTTCGTAGAAAATTCAATTTTATGGAAAATCACCTGGGTTATAGACCACTAATTCATAATAAAAAACAAAAATCAGCAATTGTGCTCCGATTTCGATGAATGATGCCTCTATCAATAGGTGTTAAGAGCTGTAACTGTGATGCCAACAGGCATTTAGATCGCTCGATTATTTCTACACATTTCGTAGAAAATTCAATTTTATGGAAAATCACCTGGACTATAGACCACTAATTCATAATAAAAAAACAAAAATCTGCAATTGTGCTCCGATTTCGATGAATGATGTGTAGTGATTCACTCATGCAATCAATTTATCAATTTATTACAATTCGTTTATCCCTACAATTATTCGAAATGCAACTCATTTCGACTATAAAATATAATTGTGTTTGAAACAGCCTCACACAGCTTAGTAGTGACAACTATAGAGTAGATTTGGACTTACTCGGTTGGAATCCGTACTTAAAATACATTCCACATATCACTACTTTGTACTGAATATCTTGGACACTTCAGTACAACAATCAAAACGATTTCACCACCATCTTTTGTGGTTATTCACAACTAATCACAAATTATTTCTTTTAGCTGAATTTTACTTTTATTTCAGTGCGCTATTTTTACGGCTAAAAATTCATCTCATATGTTTTTGATTCATCGTCTCGAGCAATATTATTTACACACTCTCGTTACAACTTCGGACGCGACGTATTCGCCTTTTGTTTAAAAGATAAAAATTCAAATATTTTCTAAAAATAATTATATTTAAACTAATTAAAAATTAAATACAAATTAAATTGAAGTAAACAATAATAAGGAAATATCACGCGGAGTGGTGGTGGACTTTGTCCACATTTTGTGATTATTATTAATAAAATTTGTGGCCGCATATTAAATTTGTGCATTGTGTGGCCATTAACAAAAATTTATTTGTTTCGTTGTTTTTGTGCCCCCCATCGCACCAACCATAACACACACATTACAGATGCTTCTATCAATAGGTGTTGAGACCTGTAATTGTCATGCCAACTGGCATTTAGATCGCTCGATTATTTCTACACATTTCGTAGAAAATTCAATTTTATGGAAAATCACCTGGACTATAGACCACTAATTCATAATAAAAAAACAAAAATCTGCAATTGTGCTCCGATTTCGATGAATGATGCTTCTATCAATAGGTGTTGAGACCTGTAATTGTCATGCCAACTGGCATTTAGATCGCTCGATTATTTCTACACATTTCGTAGAAAATTCAATTTTATGGAAAATCACCTGGGTTATAGACCACTAATTCATAATAAAAAACAAAAATCAGCAATTGTGCTCCGATTTCGATGAATGATGCCTCTATCAATAGGTGTTAAGAGCTGTAACTGTGATGCCAACAGGCATTTAGATCGCTCGATTATTTCTACACATTTCGTAGAAAATTCAATTTTATGGAAAATCACCTGGACTATAGACCAATAATTCATAATAAAAAAACAAAAATCGGCAATTGTGCTCCGATTTCGATGAATGATGCTTCTATCAATAGGTGTTGAGACCTGTAATTGTCATGCCAACTGGCATTTAGATCGCTCGATTATTTCTACACATTTCGTAGAAAATTCAATTTTATGGAAAATCACCTGGACTATAGACCACTAATTCATAATAAAAAAACAAAAATCTGCAATTGTGCTCCGATTTCGATGAATGATGCTTCTATCAATAGGTGTTGAGACCTGTAATTGTCATGCCAACTGGCATTTAGATCGCTCGATTATTTCTACACATTTCGTAGAAAATTCAATTTTATGGAAAATCACCTGGGTTATAGACCACTAATTCATAATAAAAAACAAAAATCAGCAATTGTGCTCCGATTTCGATGAATGATGCCTCTATCAATAGGTGTTAAGAGCTGTAACTGTGATGCCAACAGGCATTTAGATCGCTCGATTATTTCTACACATTTCGTAGAAAATTCAATTTTATGGAAAATCACCTGGACTATAGACCAATAATTCATAATAAAAAAACAAAAATCTGCAATTGTGCTCCGATTTCGATGAATGATGCTTCTATCAATAGGTGTTGAGACCTGTAATTGTCATGCCAACTGGCATTTAGATCGCTCGATTATTTCTACACATTTCGTAGAAAATTCAATTTTATGGAAAATCACCTGGATTATAGACCACTATTTCATAATAAAAAAACAAAAATCTGCAATTGTGCTCCGATTTCGATGAATGATGCTTCTATCAATAGGTGTTGAGACCTGTAATTGTCATGCCAACTGGCATTTAGATCGCTCGATTATTTCTACACATTTCGTAGAAAATTCAATTTTATGGAAAATCACCTGGATTATAGACCACTAATTCATAATAAAAAAACAAAAATCTGCAATTGTGCTCCGATTTCGATGAATGATGCCTCTATCAATAGGTGTTGAGACCTGTAATTGTCATGCCAACTGGCATTTAGATCGCTCGATTATTTCTACACATTTCGTAGAAAATTCAATTTTATGGAAAATCACCTGAAATATAGACCACAATTGTGGCTGCAAATGTGCTCTGATTTTAATGATTGATCTTTCTATCAATAGGTGTAAAGACCTGTTTTTGTCTTGTTAACAGGCATTGATATCGCTAGATTATTTCTACACATTTCGTAGAAAATTCAATTTTATGGAAAATCACCTGGGTTATAGACCACTAATTCATAATAAAAAACAAAAATCAGCAATTGTGCTCCGATTTCGATGAATGATGCCTCTATCAATAGGTGTTAAGAGCTGTAACTGTGATGCCAACAGGCATTTAGATCGCTCGATTATTTCTACACATTTCGTAGAAAATTCAATTTTATGGAAAATCACCTGGACTATAAACCAATAATTCATAATAAAAAAACAAAAATCTGCAATTGTGCTCCGATTTCGATGAATGATGCTTCTATCAATAGGTGTTGAGACCTGTAATTGTCATGCCAACTGGCATTTAGATCGCTCGATTATTTCTACACATTTTTTAGAAAATTCAATTTTATGGAAAATCACCTGGATTATAGACCACTAATTCATAATAAAAAAACAAAAATCTGCAATTGTGCTCCGATTTCGATGAATGATGCTTCTATCAATAGGTGTTGAGACCTGTAATTGTCATGCCAACTTGCATTTAGATCTCTCGATTATTTCTACACATTTCGTAGAAAATTCAATTTTATGGAAAATCACCTGGATTATAGACCACTAATTCATAATAAAAAAACAAAAATCTGCAATTGTGCTCCGATTTCGATGAATGATGCCTCTATCAATAGGTGTTGAGACCTGTAATTGTCATGCCAACTGGCATTTAGATCGCTCGATTATTTCTACACATTTCGTAGAAAATTCAATTTTATGGAAAATCACCTGAAATATAGACCACAATTGTGGCTGCAAATGTGCTCTGATTTTAATGATTGATCTCTCTATCAATAGGTGTAAAGACCTGTTTTTGTCTTGTTAACAGGCATTGATATCGCTCGATTATTTCTACACATTTCGTAGAAAATTCAATTTTATTGAAAATCACCTGGATTATAGACCACTAATTCATAATAAAAAAACAAAAATCTGCAATTGTGCTCCGATGTCAATGAATGATGCCTCTATCAATAGGTGTTGAGACCTGTAATTGTCATGCCAACTGGCATTTAGATCGCTCGATTATTTCTACACATTTCGTAGAAAATTCAATTTTATGGAAAATCACCTGAAATATAGACCACAATTGTGGCTGCAAATGTGCTCTAATTTTAATGATTGATCTCTCTATCAATAGGTGTAAAGACCTGTTTTTGTCTTGTTAACAGGCATTGATATCGCTCGATTATTTCTACACATTTCGTAGAAAATTCAATTTTATTGAAAATCACCTGGATTATAGACCACTAATTCATAATAAAAAAACAAAAATCTGCAATTGTGCTCCGATTTCGATGAATGATGCCTCTATCAATAGGTGTTGAGACCTGTAATTGTCATGCCAACTGGCATTTAGATCGCTCGATTATTTCTACACATTTCGTAGAAAATTCAATTTTATGGAAAATCACCTGGACTATAGACCACTAATTCATAATAAAAAAACAAAAATCTGCAATTGTGCTCCGATTTCGATGAATGATGCCTCTATCAATAGGTGTTGAGACCTGTAATTGTCATGCCAACAGGCATTTAGATCGCTCGATTATTTCTACACATTTCGTAGAAAATTCAATTTTATGGAAAATCACCTGGATTATAGACCACTAATTCATAATAAAAAACAAAAATCAGCAATTGTGCTCCGATTTCGATGAATGATGCCTCTATCAATAGGTGTTAAGAGCTGTAACTGTGATGCCAACAGGCATTTAGATCGCTCGATTATTTCTACACATTTCGTAGAAAATTCAATTTTATGGAAAATCACCTGGACTATAGACCACTAATTCATAATAAAAAAACAAAAATCTGCAATTGTGCTCCGATTTCGATGAATGATGCCTCTATCAATAGGTGTTGAGACCTGTAATTGTCATGCCAACTGGCATTTAGATCGCTCGATTATTTCTACACATTTCGTAGAAAATTCAATTTTATGGAAAATCACCTGGATTATAGACCACTAATTCATAATAAAAAAACAAAAATCTGCAATTATGCTCCGATTTCAATGAATGATGCCTCTATCAATAGGTGTTGAGACCTGTAATTGTCATGCTAACTGGCATTTAGATCGCTCGATTATTTCTACACATTTCGTAGAAAATTCAATTTTATGGAAAATCACCTGAAATATAGACCACAATTGTGGCTGCAAATGTGCTCTGATTTTAATGATTGATCTCTCTATCAATAGGTGTAAAGACCTGTAATTGTCTTGTTAACAGGCATTGATATCGCTCAATTATTTCTACACATTTCGTAGAAAATTCAATTTTATTGAAAATCACCTGGACTATAGACCACTAATTCATAATAAAAAACAAAAATCTGCAATTGTGCTCCGATTTGGATAAATGATGCCTCTATCAATAGGTGTTGAGACCTGTAATTGTCATGCCAACTGGCATTTAGATCGCTCGATTATTACTACACATTTCGCAGAAAATTCGATTTTATGGAAAATCACCTGGACTATAGACCACTAATTCATAATAAAAAAACAAAAATCTGCAATTGTGCTCCGATTTCAATGATTGATGCCTCTATCAATAGGTGTTGAGACCTGTAATTGTCATGCCAACTGGCAACTAGATCGCTCAATTATTTCTACACATTTCGTAGAAAATTCAATTTTATGGAAAATCACCTGGACTATAGACCACTAATTCATAATAAAAAAACAAAAATCTGCAATTGTGCTCCGATTTCGTTGAATGATGCCTCTATCAATAGGTGTTGAGACCTGTAATTGTCATGCCAACAGGCATTTAGATCGCTCGATTATTTCTACACATTTCGTGGAAAATTCAATTTTATGGAAAATCACCTGGATTATAGACCACTAATTCATAATAAAAAAACAAAAATCTGCAATTGTGCTCCGATTTCGATGAATGATGCCTCTATCAATAGGTGTTGAGACCTGTAATTGTCATGCTAACTGGCATTTAGATCGCTCGATTATTTCTACACATTTCGTAGAAAATTCAATTTTATGGAAAATCACCTGAAATATAGACCACAATTGTGGCTGCAAATGTGCTCTGATTTTAATGATTGATCTCTCTATCAATAGGTGTAAAGACCTGTAATTGTCATGCCAACTGGCATTTAGATCGCTCGATTATTTCTACACATTTCGTAGAAAATTCAATTTTATTGAAAATCACCTGGATTATAGACCACTAATTCATAATAAAAAAACAAAAATCAGCAATTGTGCTCCGATTTCGATGAATGATGCCTCTATCAATAGGTGTTGAGACCTGTAATTGTCATGCCAACTGGCATTTAGATCGCTCGATTATTTCTACACATTTCGTAGAAAATTCAATTTTATGGAAAATCACCTGGATTATAGACCACTAATTCATAATAAAAAACAAAAATCAGCAATTGTGCTCCGATTTCGATGAATGATGCCTCTATCAATAGGTGTTAAGAGCTGTAACTGTGATGCCAACAGGCATTTAGATCGCTCGATTATTTCTACACATTTCGTAAAAAATTCAATTTTATGGAAAATCACCTGGACTATAGACCACTAATTCATAATAAAAAAACAAAAATCTGCAATTGTGCTCCGATTTCGATGAATGATGCTTCTATCAATAGGTGTTGAGACCTGTAATTGTCATGCCAACTGGCATTTAGATCGCTCGATTATTTCTACACATTTCGTAGAAAATTCAATTTTATGGAAAATCACCTGGATTATAGACCACTAATTCATAATAAAAAAACAAAAATCTGCAATTGTGCTCCGATTTCGATGAATGATGCTTCTATCAATAGGTGTTGAGACCTGTAATTGTCATGCCAACTGGCATTTAGATCG